>JAJFDH010000025.1:0-599074 GCA_028637635.1 Xylariaceae sp. X802
TATAATAGAATACCCTCGCATACGGACGTCTATTGCTCGGCTATTCGCCACCAAGTTATACACACCAGATCTATCTTTTCAGAGCTTATAGCACACCCCAGAGCTGGACTAGTACCAGCAGTAAGGCTACCTATAACTGAAAACTGCGACAGCCCATCGCAAGCACAAAAAATTCTATACTCATAGTTATCCGCACACCTATCTCCAGCATGTCTACCACGGCGTCTCCCCAGCCCGAACCTGGCAATGCCATGGTGGTGTATGCTCCGCCAGTGTTCGACACCATTATGTCCGATGCTACGGACTTGGTCAGCACTGACACTATCTCCAATCCTCCCGAATGGATGATAGAAATCAACCGCCAGTTTATCGAATCTCACGAGGCTATCGTAGCATATGCACGACACCTGAGCATCGAAAACAGGCACGACATTGAAGGCCTACGCGCTCAATATGAGCAAATGCGAGCCACTTATACTGCATCAATGGCCCTGTACCGAACAGGCATTGAGACGACCCAGGAACAGATCAACCAGTTCCAAAGGCAAATGGTGAAAGGAAGCAACCATTTTGCCCAAGAAATCTACGGTGCTATCGCTCGCTACACAGCAGACAATGATGCGCGAGACAAGGCCGTTGAGCAAATCCAGTTGGTTTCGGGTAGACAAGAGCAAATCATCGCTGCTCTACAGCAAGAAGCCAGCCGACAATCTGAGTTTCGCGACAACGTCACTCACTGGGCAGGCCAGAAAGAACTACAGATCAATGACCTATTAGCCCGCGAAGTTGTCGAGCCCCAACAGTTGGATGATCGCATGAAACAGCAAATCAGTGAGATCCGAGAGTACACTGAAGCTGTCATAGCGGAATACCAAGCTCAGCATCGCGCTGGTACTCGTGTAGACACACAATCTGTTCTCGAAACCATCCAACGGAGAGCTGCATCGCGAACAGGGTCATACCCTCCACCTGCACCTATGCCGGAACCTATCACCCGGCCTCGACGACGTTCGGCAGTCTCATTTATGTCACCTCAGCCCGAGGAGACACGGCCAGCCCAGCCACCTTCAGGCCAGTCCCAGATGGCAAATTATAGGCCGCCTTCTGTAGAAAGCGAGAGACCGCAAACCAAGTATTCTAGCTCAACTACACGACGAGAGGCACTAGAGACACAAAACCTGATAGCCGAACAAGCACGCGCTACATCAGAACGCGCTAAAGTGCAGTTCCAAGCAACCATGTCAGGAGCTCTGCCCGGCTACCCGACTACTCCTGCAGCCAGCCAGGCCCAAGCTGGAAGTGGAGGAGGCTCACCCCCCCAGAGACCGACGGACCTTCTAATAGATCTTGGAGGACCTGATGAACCTTCCCGCCATGGTTGGCCATCGATCTTTGGTGATCGACTCGCTGCCGCCCTGGAGGCACTAAACCGACCGAAGCCAGCCAACACAATGCAGCTGCGTAAACCACCTGCTTACGATGGCAAAGATCTATCTAAATTCAAGGCATGGTGGTTTGAGATCCGATCATACGTGGAAGCATACCCAGAGAGTTTCAATACTGATGCACAACGACTTCACTGGATCGGATCACAGTTGTCCGACAGAGCGCAGCTATGGCACCAGCAACGCACAAACCAGATTCGATCGATGCGTTTGACGGATACTTGGGAATCATATACCCAAGCCCTGAAGGAACGGTTTACCGACCACGCAGAACATCATCGGAATGCCAAAAAGATGAAGGAGCTCAAGTACCACGGGGATATCTCCCAGTACATTGGCGAAATGCTGGAACTCAATGAAGCTGTTGAATGGTCGGGCACTACATTCAGAACACAAATCATTTCTGCAATTCCAAGAAAAATCACCGAGCTCATCTATTCCAAGCAAGGTGGTGTTCCCCGAAATGATCACGACTTCATTGAGGCAGTGCGAGAAGCCGGACTGACTTACGAGACCATGCTTGCTGATCTAAATTCCACGGGAAAAGACACTCCGGCCTCGACTACGGAGCGATCCCGGCCGGCCGCGAGCAAAAGCACGCCTTCCCGCTCCGCTCCATCCTCAAAGACGGAAACAACCTCAAGGCCAAACCGAAAGCCAATGCCGTCACCATTGGAAAGAGAGTGGAGTTCAGTAGCTGAGGCTTTGGCTGAGATTGATCAGTCTGATGTCGATGATAGAAAGGCAAGACATTACAACTGCTGGCGTTGTGGAAGAGATAACCACCACACTCTTGCCTGCAAGGCAAAGACCAGCATTGACGGGAAACCTATGCCCCCTCCAAGACGCGTCGCTTCTACCTCATCACTGAAGCGAGGTCGTGAGGAAGACCCGGAATCAGATGTCGAAACTGTCAAAAAGACACGGATTGATGCTATCAATGTTCGAGACGAAGCCGACATTGACGAAGGAGCTCAACCCATGCAGTTTCTGGAGGAAGAGCCTGAGTCTGATGCGGATTTTTAGAGGGCCCCCTTATGTCACCCGATAGGGACCCGCGGCCTCCTCAGGGTATCATCAGCGCAATCAAACGGAAGAGTGCTGCACTCAATAACGACAAGGCTCCCGTAAAGAAACTTCGTCAGACCGAGCCCAAATCTGGAAATCGACCGATTGTCACGATGACTCTGATGTGGGGAGACAAGGAACACCCCGTGAGAGTACTGCTCGACACAGGCAGCACTGTGCCTGTACTCAGCATGACAAAGGCCCGAAAATGGAAGCTGCCTATGATCAGACGGGCGGTACGAAAGCCAACATTGGGATTCGATGGACAGCCTGTACCTTCAGCCGGAATCTACTATACCGAAGATATCATCCTTCGACATCAAGAAGATCACTTCACGCGACAAAGCTTTGAGGTCAGCGCAGTTGACGACGAGTGCGATGTCATACTACCGCTATGGTGGCTCCGGGAGCACCAGCCCTCATACTTCTTCGATGCAAGCAACAAGATACGCTTCATATCGGATCACTGTCAGAAGAATTGTACTAGCCGCGTGGTTCTTGAACAACAATCTCAAGATGTCGCCATTGTGTCACTATCCAAACTGGTACAGGATAGGATACACGAAATCACGGCTCAGGTAGAAGGCACCAATGATAACGAAACCTTTCAAGATACAGTCGATAAGGGTATCAACTCTGTTCCCGAAGAGTTTCGAGAATTCCTCCCAATCATGTCCAAAGAAGCTGCCACTCGCCTTCCCGACCGTCAACCATGGGACCACGCCATCGATCTTCAGCCAGGTACTACGCCACCTTTCGGCACATTGTACGCAATGTCAGAACGTGAATTGCAGGCTCTCAGACCTTGGTTGGATGATATGCTCGCCATGAAGAGGATCCGTAAATCCACATCATCATGTGCCGCCCCTATGATGTTTGTCGAGAAAAAGGACCCTAAAGATCCCTTACGTCCAGTGGCTGATTACCGCGGTATCAACAAAATCACTATCCCAGTCCGATACCCGATCCCTTTAATTTCAGAACTTCAAGACCGGCTGCGCACTGCGAAATGGTTCACGAAGATAGACCTGAAATCAGGTTTCCAGCTCATCAGGATCAAGGAAGGGCACGAATGGAAAACGGCCTTCCGATGTCGATACGGACTTTTCGAGTACACTGTCATGCCGCAAGGATTGATCAACGCCCCAGCGACATTTCAGTCGATGATGAACGGAATCTTTAAGGACCTCATCGACACAGGAGTGATCGCATATCTTGACGACATTCTCATCTATGCTGACACCGTCGAAGAACATGACCGACTCGTGAAAGAGGTGCTACAGCGACTTACCAAGCACAACCTAGCTGTCGCCCCCCAGAAGTGTAAATGGCGTGTCAAAGAAGTAGACTTTCTTGGGTACATCATCACTGACCACGGTATCTCAATGAACGATGTGAAGATCCGGGCTGTCACTGAATGGCCTACACCCACCACGCTTACAGAGTCTCAAAGCTTCATTGGATTCGCCAATTTCTACCGACGATTCATCGAAGGATTTTCCAAGATCGTTCAACCTATCACAGAAATCAACAAACTAGACCGGCGATCATGGAAATGGAATCCTGAAGCAGACAAGGCATTCCAGGCAATGAAAAAGGCATTCACCTCAGCGCCTATTCTGATGCATTTCGACCCTAGCAAGACAGTCTATGTCGAGACGGATGCCTCAGACTATGCTTTAGCAGGGGTTATGTCCCAGAAAGATGAAGATGGCAAGTTAAGACCTATCGCATTTCACTCACGGAAGTTAATGCCTGCGGAAATGAATTACGAGATTCACGACAAGGAGCTTTTAGCTATCGTCGACTGCTTTGACAGATGGCGACAATACCTCGAAGGGAATCTACATCGCATCGAGGTATATTCGGATCACCAGAACCTGGCTTACTTCACTGTCGCTCGGGTAATGAACCGCCGTCAGGCCAGATGGTCTCAGATGCTGTCGTCCTACTGGTTCGTCATTAATTACCGGCCAGGTCGACAAAACGAAAAGGCCGATATCCTGTCTAGAATGCCACAACATCGCCCTGAAAAAGGGGGAGCTGAAGACCAGCCGATTACGACGGTCTTGCAAGAGAAGCACTTTTCGAACTCAGTTGGAGCGCTATTCGAATCCTCTCCCGCTACCTTGATTTCGTCAATTCGCCTTTGCAGTATCCCGACACAGGCTTGGAATAAGGACTTCGTCACACGAGTAAAAGCCGCTGGCAAAGATGACCCAGACTATACCCGTGAAATGTCTGAGCTCGGGCCTGACAAGACAATCGAAGATGGTATGCTGCATCGCAAGAACCGCCTCTGGGTACCAGCCTCTCTTCAGAAAGAAGTCATACGGTCGGAGCACGACACTATAGTCGCAGGGCACATGGGCATGGACAAGACAAAAGAGCTCATCACGCGTAATTTCTGGTGGCCTAATCTGGAAGAAAGTGTCCGGGCCTATGTTGGCGGATGTCACGAATGCCAACAGAACAAGGTCCCTCATCATGCCTCGCACGGTCTTTTACAGCCTCTGGAACTTCACTACAGGCCGTGGTTATCAGTAGCAATGGACTTCATCACCGACCTCCCGCTTTCTAATGGCTGCAACTCCATCTGGGTCATGGTAGATCCCTTCACCAAAATGGCACACTTCACAGCGCTAAAGGTGGACGAGAAGAAAACAGAGGACCTGATCAAGATCTTTGCCCGAGTATACTGGAGGCTTCATGGCATCCCTCTTGACATCATTTCCGATCGCGATTCGAGGTTTACCGCAGCTCTTTGGAAGGATTTCCTGAAACTGGTCGGCATCAAAACACGGATGAGTACCGCCTTTCACCCGCAAACTGATGGCCAAACCGAGAGACTTAATCAAATCTTGGAGATCTACTTACGAGCCTTTGTCAACTACGAAATGACGAACTGGGAGGATCTACTGCCCACAGCGGAATTTGCCTACAACAACGCTGTCTCTACGGCACATGGGATGACGCCTTTCTATGCTAACTACGGCTACCACCCCGCTGCCGCAAATCCACCGATCGAGGAAGTCCGCAATCCAGGCAGCCAGCTTTACAGCCACTGGATGACTCAAGTCTACGACCAAGCGCGACAGTTCCTAGAAAAGAGTCGCCAACGGATGAAGGAGTGGGCAGACAAGCGCCGTACCGAGAACCCGCCATATGAGAAAGGACAGTTGGTAATGCTGAACGCTCGTAATATCAAGACTAAGAGACCGGCAAAGAAGCTCGACAAGAAAATGCTCGGTCCCTTTCAGATCGAAGAAGTCATCTCGCCGACTGCTGTACGACTGATCCTACCCGCGACATGGAGGCTCCATCGGTCTTTCCATGTATCACTGATCGAGCCATATCGAGTTGGATCACAGACAGCACCCGACCCGCTCCAGGTGCTCCGTGATGCCGGCCCTGTAGAGTCTGAAGAATATGCCATCGAGGCTATCATGGACGCACGGAAATCACATGGAGGTGGCGTCAAGTATCTTGTGCGATGGGATGGATGGCCGGCAAAGAAAGACTGGACCTGGGAACCCTTTGAGCATTTTGACAGTGAAGGAGCCCGAGAATTACTGAAGGAGTTCCATGCAGCACACCCTGGGAAACCCGTTGATGCTAGAATTGCTGGCTAACCGAAGAAAATAGGCAACCCAGCAATCAAGGAAGGAATACGGGAGATTGAAACAATCTTGTACCACTAATTGTATACTATAGACAGTCTCAACTCAAAATAAGATCGCAACTCAACAGAAACCCATATCTATCGAGCGTGACATAGCAAAAATCTTGTGGTTACCTAACTCTAGAAGTCGAATCAAACCGCCGCCTCACAGGGCAATGAGGGAGAGGCCAGGAACCTTCTCAAAGGAGCAAGAGTCCCTCAGTGGAATGATCCTTCCAGAACGGAAGTCCAAATGGAAGTCGAACCGACCTGCCGCCTTACAGGGCAATGGGGGAGAGGTCAGGAGCCTTCTCAAAGGAGCACGAGTCCCTCAGCAGAAAGGTCCTTTCAGAACGGTGGTCGAACCAAATCACAGCCGACGGGCACCAGGGAGAGGCCAGAAGCCTTCTCACAGGAGCGAGTCCCTTGGGTGAGATGGTCCCTCCGGGAGGATTACTACCCAAGACGAATTGCAGTCACAACTAACAAACGGTCGAGACGCCCTTTGAGAAAGGGGGAGCTGATGTCATACGGACAAACTACAGAGCCTTTAACTAGAACCTATTAGGTCATCCCGAACTTCACCTAGCGGATGTCAGGTGACGCGGACCGGATAAATCGGGATTTGAGAATCAAACAACGAGATAAGTCTGAAGCCCCTAATGCAAGCTAATCATAGAGTACAGGAGTAGCGGTGTCCAAGATATCCCCTCAGCTACGACGATCACAGTCGAGGCCCGTGATCCTCCCTACGATGTGCCACCACCTGACCTGCTCAATCCCCGAGCCCTCGCTTACCTCCTTCCCTTAGGAGCTGTCGGGGATTGAGCCGGCGTCTGCCCAAAGGGACTCTCACCCTTGGCACATTAGCGCACGTCGGCTAAACCGTCGTGGCTCAATGGGATATCACGATACCGCTCCACTACGGGGCTCTCACCCTCTATGGCGTCCCGTTCCAGGGAACTATGGATAGATAGCGTGTCTCAGCACCCTGCAGGAAGACCACGCGGACATAACAGCATTAGCATAGCGATCGGACAGACCCCGAACACGAACACGAGATTAGCCGCCCGCAGCAGACTACAGAAGTCCCCTACAGACGTTTAGGGTCCCTACAGAAGATTAGAAGGATGGCCGGAGAGTCCGGTAAGACCTACCCGGTAAGACCTACCCGGTAAGACCTACCCGGTAAGGCCTATCCGGAAAGACCTACCCGGTAGGACCTACCCGGTAGACCGAACTTCGAACGGCTCTATCTCAACGACGAGGAGTCCTACGGGGACGAGGATACCACCGTTGGATTCGTCTCGTCAAGAGCTTTCCAATGGTATATAGGTTTTATGCGCTAGGTCGAAGGATGTCTTAGACCACCTGAGAACTTGGCGAAAAAGGGGTTTCGTGAGTCGTCTCGGCGGAATTCCCATACAATAATTTAGCGGAAAGTGGGGCCCTTGGCCGGAGGGCTCTGCGTCGTGTTTTGAGGCCAACTGGGGTCGGTGGGTATATGGGAAGGCGACCCAAGGAAGAAGAATCCAAGAATAGCCAACCCAACCCCCGAGACCACCGTGGTGATTCACGACTCAGACCCATGCAATAAGCATTAGCGCACTCGCACAGCACTCATATTTGGCCACAGAAGGTTACAGGGTAACCGTACAGGCCCAGACAGCAATCGTCGCACTTAGCGGACGGAGGACTTAAAAGGAAGGCAGTCCTCCGGACAGGAAAGAGGGAGTTAGAGAAGCATAGCGACCTTTGCGACCATATTCTATTATTAGCTGAATTGAATTATCATTCCAAGCCCCTATAGCGCACGCTACAGTGAACTCTCATCGCTAAGTTAGCTGTGCCGAAGGCCCTTGTCACACTGAGAAACGGCAGGGGCAGCGGGAGCAGCACGAGCACGGCGAACAGGGACCAACGGCAATTCCTCCACCTCCTCGTCATCGTCAACCATTATGACGTCTTCTTCCTCCTCGTATTCCTCCTCGCCTTGTTCCTCATCTTCATCAACTTCTTCCTCCTCCTCAATAGGTGGAGGAGCGCGAGAACGACGAGCAGAAGAACCAGACTTCTTCTTGGGCTGGCGCGAAGGGGACTCAGGCGGGGGAGGAAGGGCACGGCGACGAGCAGAACGACGAAGGGTGGTGCCGCCAGAACTATCTTGTGCCGGCTCCACGGGGGTGGTAGGAGTCTTCTTGCTCTTGGGAGTCTCCTTCTCCTGCGCCTTTTTGGCCGGAGTCGTCTTCTTCCCCGGTGTCTTGACCACAGCCGGAACAGAGGAACCACCACCAGAGGGACGCTCAGGTCGGGGTGCGGCATGCTCACCACGTTCAGTGGCAAGCAGCTCAGCCACCGTGACAGCGTATCTGGCGTGGTCCTTGTCCTATCATTTATTTCATTAGTTTATAACAACTAGTTTTCGCGAATCGGAAGCTGCTTACCGACTGCGTCGACTCGGGGTTTTTCAACACCCGCACCAAGTACTCGCCGAAGGGCTGAACGGACGGAGCAGACTCCGAACAATGGCGCCCATTTGAACACCGAGCGCAGCGAGAGCCCTTCTCCGACCAGAAGCATTCCCCCGTAGAGGATCCGGACATGGCAGAACGGACGCACTGGTGACACGGAACTGCTCGCGCAGGACCGTGAGGCTTCTCACTGGCTGGCTTCTCTGGCGAGGCCCTCACGACTTCCTTGGCTTGTCTATCCAATTTCCGACGTTTGGGCGCCGGAGACAAGTCTTCAGAAGGAGGTACCTCACCAGGTTGGGTACCAGTATCTGAAATCTCTCCGTCAAGACGTTCACCGACGGGAGGAGCATCAACCTCGACTGGAACATCAGCCAAGGGCGCTCTGGAAGCACTGCCAGACGGGCCAGCACGACCAACTTGGTTAATCGGTGTTTCTCCTTGAACACCGCGGAAACCAGCCGAATATCGCCTTGCCTGTGGCAAGGGCGTTCGCTCGGGTTGTGCAGCTGGTTGGCCAACTGCAGCGAACGGCGACGGCGGAACCGGAGGAGGAACACGAAACGCGGGAGCACCAAAAGGACTGCCAGATGGTGCAAGAGCCCGACCCGGGAAAAGGGAAGGGTGAACAGGCCTGGCGTGCTCGGGGGTGGTCGACGGAAGAACGAGCGCACGAGCCGGAGTCACCGGAGCGAGACCAGGAACCGAAGCAACCGGGGCGACCGGTGCTGGCGAAGGCGGAGCGACCGCAGACGAAACGGGTACCAAAGCAACCGGAGCGACCGGTGCTGGCGGTGGTGGCATTGAGGACGGCTCAAACGCCGGAGCAGGAACTGAAGGCGTGCACGAGGCTTCAGAAACTCGTGCAGTATGGCCGGGAACGAAAGCGTGGTCGGTAGTTTCTTCTTCGACCTCTTCGGCAGCCAAGGCGAGCATCCCAAGGCGCCCAGAAGGGTCGCTTTCCATCTGAGGGGGCCTCGGCGCACACTCGACCATATCAACATCCTCCTCTTCCTCTGCCTGGGTCGTTGTTGAAGCGACAAAACCGATCTCCTCCATATAAACCGGTGTTGAACCGGTTGCAGCCCATTGGGGCGCGTCTTCGTCTTCTGAGGCCGCCGAAGCAGCGCGAGCAGCAGAATTGGCTTGTTTCTTCATCTTGACTGTCTATATCAAGTCAGATCGAGCTTCTGAAGATGCATCACGATGGCGCACGATGGCGCTGTTGACTTACGGGAAACCAACGTTGACTTTGGTGGTTGAAAAAAGGAAGAAAAGAAGCCAGGAAGAGGGGTCAGAAACGCCCTCCTACCTACCTATTTTCCTACGCGTGGCAGCCAGAGATTCACGCGTCTGAAAGCCATATAGACGCGTTTTCTTACCTAGTCGCCGCCTACCACCAAAACAACAGCCAAAAAGACGCGTCTGGGAAAACGCGCTAGTAGACAACATTCTCCTATGTTTTTGAGCCGCTCAACGGCCCTCATAACTGCAACAACTTGCATTTCCTACCTGTAGTAGAAGCGACGACGTTCACGATGTGCGACGTCAAGGACAGCAGTCCGGAACGGGCTTACCAAGCTCCGAACTGGGGGGTGTGTGACGGAATCCACATCGTGTAAATAGTATTGATTACACTGATTACACTGGCTGGTGCGCATGGCAAGGCGAGTCAGACACTCTCTACTGTATGAATCCTGTATAATTAGCACTTCGCACTGCCATTCAGGAATGCACTCCTGAATGTCTATAAAAAGGCTCGTTTTCTCCTGAAGGACTACAGGAAGAAGAGAGTCCTTCAGAGACCTTCACAATAGCACTCTAGAATATACTCGTTTCTATCTGCCCCTACGGCGCTTCCTCCGGCAATCTTCCAACTCAATCTGCACTTCTCAAGACCTCCGTCAGAACTACGATCCTGCTTCCTATGTATTGCGCCGGGCGGTCACCAAAGGCGCGCGGTTTCCTATTTCCTTCTACCTAACCCCGCGTCGGTATGTTCGATTCGAGCATGTCAACTGGCCGAGCAATGAGGTAGAGGTGTTAACTATTTATGTATGGGGTTTGGAGCTGTAGTATGGCAGGGTCAACGCGACTCAATTCTGTAGCCTCTCCCTGTTGAACTTCATATCGTACACGTGCTAGCTTTTGTATTTAATGTACAATCGTACTCCGGTGCTGTTCAATACAATGTATTGATGTGAGCTGCTTTGAGACGACGCGGGCACCCTTGGTTCTGTCTAGGCATTCACCCGTCTCCGGTGTTACGTCCTTTCGCATAAGTGAACGACCCGTCTAATAAGAGAAGATGCTGCCTGCCTTCTTCTCCTCTTTGCGCTTGTTAATCTGTAGAAAAGAATAGCGTTAGCATGTGCCAAATTCAAAGCGGATTAGAAAGGCCATCGTGTCGCGTCGCGTGCCTGTACTCACCCATTCCTTCTTGCATGCGCGGTACGCCCTGATTCAAGGGTGTCACATCAGCATCTGTAATCTTTGTGCTTGCATCGTTCATAGTCCGCTAGTCGATTTGCTTGAAGAGCGACGAGGTTGGAGCGGCTCAGGGCCACTTACTCAAAGTAGTCGGTACACATGGTGCGATCACCTGCGTTGCGATTGAGGCAGCGTATACTCCTCGATGCCGCTTCCTGGCAGGGGTCGAAGTACTCGGATTTGGATTTGCTGTGGGTAGGCAGCAGAGCAGTTAGTCTTCCGGCTCGGTCTGGCGCAAGCAACGGGAGGCAACATGATGGCAGAGCATTACGTACTTTTGGAACTTGCGCTTCGTCTCTTTATCCCAAGGATCGGTGGTAGTGCCGGCTGGCGTAGACATAGTGAACCATCAATTGCGCCCTGGCATGGAAGCAAGTTCTGAGCCAAAGACCATCAAAAGCTCATCCGCAATGAAGTTTGTCGGACCGGCCAAAGCTACCTGTCCGTACTCGCGATGTCGATACGGGATCTTAATGGTGTGAATGGCGATGGTAGTCGAGAGTTGATAAGATAAGATGGCCCACAGATGATGCAACAGAGTATGCACATAACCCGTATGATGATGACCTCGGTTTTACGGATAAAGGAAAATACAACTGTACATGACGGCGCCGGTGAACTGGTAGTTAATTTTATTTCTGTACAAAAGACTGCAGCTGCTGCTTATCACCTGAGTCGCGTCCAATGTACGTCAGTTTCTTGGACTCTTGGAATCCAAGACGTCCGTTGACTAGAATGTAAATGTGTAAATACCACCTACATAACCATCTAACCGTGCCAAATAATTGAACTTTTAGCCCATCGCTCAGAAGCATAGTCGGCATGTGGAGGCGGTCATGCAGCAGGAGATACCTATCTAAATCATCACTTTAAACCACCAGTTTGCTGCCGAAGCCCCTCAGAGCTCAGAGCCGGTAATAGCGGCATTCTTCTCAGGTCGCCACGCCGCAATAAAAGGCGCAATTTTCCAAGACAAACCCACAGAAGGCTTGCATTGGCTTGCGTCGCAATAATTGATCCAATAGGTAGGTGGAGTATGAATCACGGCAAGACGGGGATTCGTCGAGTGCTGCGCCGGAAGTCCGAATTCGAGATGGGGAAGCACGAATCACCGAAGAAAACAAGCAACTGCCAACAACTACCACGGCAAGTCGGCCGATCAGATGAGCCAACAGCACAGCGATTCGAGAAAGCCGAGGTGGTTCCACTTCAGAAGCCGCAGGTTCAGACTTCCAAGGTTGCGACTGCCCGCATGACAAAGCCAGATGCCGCTCTGCCGCTCTGCGATATTGATACGTCATAGGCTACGCGCCCGGCCCCGCTATTATCCGGTTCGGGCAGCTATTCCTAATATAAGCCTGGCCGCTTGGCAGGAGCTTGGGGCGCCAGAGAACGTGGAAGGCACGTATGGATTAGCGTCACTGCCAAAGACGCTGTGCGACAGGACGCCATCATGGATGTGCCAAGCCTGCCCATGCCCGACGATAACATCCTCCTCTTCCTGCTCCTCCTTCTCTCCTTCACTTTGAAGTTGTGCCATTTCCCCACCTAGATCCTGATCCCCATCAGAACCGACGGTCCTCCGTAGATCGGCCTCGACAGTCGACTCGAACTGCCCGTCGCACCTCGAAGTACATAGTAGCGCCCTCGGCCATGTGGCCTCACGCGTCGCCATCTGCGTCAACCGATTAAGCGACATCGCAAGATGGCTGCCCATGGCGGCGGCATTTTGCGCCGAGGCCGGTTCGACACGCGCCCCATGTATGCGACGATCGTGTTCTTCAGTCTCCTCGCTGTCTACTCTTTTATGCTCAGAGAACTGCTGCCTACGTCAGTATCCGCATCCGCATCCGCATCTACGTCTACATCTGCATTGGCACCAGCACTGCGTAGCCGTGAGCAGCACGCCTTGCTCGACTCGCCCCGCGAGGACTGTCGCTCGGTCCACAGCGCCTCCGATCAGTGCGCCTTCGTCAAGCGCAACTGTCACGATGACGAAGCCGGCCTTTTTGAATACCTGACTCTGTACTACTGCAGCCTCAGCCACGCTCAGCCCTTTGCCTTCATTGTGCTAGTCCTCTGGCTGGGTCTGCTCTTCACTACCATTGGCATCGCTGCCAGTGATTTCTTTAGCGTCAACCTGAGTACCATAGCCACCTTTCTGGGCCTGAGCGAAAGTCTGGCAGGCGTAACCTTCTTGGCCTTTGGAAATGGCTCGCCGGATGTTTTCAGTACCTTTGCCGCCATGAGCTCCAATAGTGGCAGCATGGCCGCTGGCGAATTGATTGGCGCTGCAAGCTTCATCACTACCGTCGTCGCCGGCTCGATGGCCTTGGTGCGTGAATTCAAGGTCGCTAGGAAGACCTTCGTGAGGGACATCTGCTTCTTCATCGTAGCCGCAACCTCTGCTGTGGGCTTTCTCTTTGATGGGCAGTTACACCTGTGGGAGTGCTCCGTCATGATTGGTTTCTATCTGTTCTACGTCGCTGTCGTTGTGGGCTGGCACGCCTATTCCAAGAGAAGACGCGCTCGGAGGGCTAAGGAAGCCGCTGCACGTGGTCATTATTACAGAATTGCGAGCGCTCACGGACACGACGAGCTGGAACCATACCGAGATGCCTTGGACGCTGAAGATCATGCCGGATCCATAGGACATGTGCCAGCCGCTGCCGACGTAGACGCATTGGAGCAAGCCCCTTTAATTGAGATTAGCAGCCCTAGTGAGGACCAGGATGATGAATCCGATCAGAATAAACAGGTTGCTGCTGAGGTGACGAGCAGTATGAGGGTGAACCGCCCGATATGGCGCCGCAGCACTACAACTATCACTCCGATCCGGCCAAGTCTAGTTGGCGCACTCGAATTTAGATCCGTGTTGGCATCTCTGCAAAGAGATGGGAACATGCGCATGAGGCTAGTTCACAGCCGCAGCCGTTCGACCGACTTTTTAGACGTTCCTCGTCTTGCTGTTCAAGGATCAATGACCTCGCCTGCCGTTACTGATCACGAGACATCATCTCCCAAATCTAGAGGCCGCGCCCGTTCCTCGGGAGCCGTTCCCGACGCAATTGACCCTGATATAGCAGTGCGGCGCCCCGCAGAAGACGGAACTCCGTCTCCAGCTCCCCACACTATCGGTGGTCTGCTGGCTCCTCCGCTGAGTGACGCATCAACCGAGATATCTCTGCTAGAGCAAGAGCCTCAGCAATTACATCAGCCACGTATATCAAGCCCCTCTAACAGTGAGATATCGGCACACCAAATCTCCTCTTTCCCAGGATTCACAGACTCACCCCTTGCGATGAGCCCGAGTACGCAGCGGTCGTCATTTATAAATGGTCAATTAGCAACGGATCTGCCCTCGTCGTTCCCAAGCGTAGTTGGGCATGAGCAGCCGAGATCTATGAAGTGGTGGTCTTATACGTTTCTACCGCCACCACATATATTGCTGGGAACGCTCTTTCCTACCTTGCATGGTTGGCACGCGAAGACGACCTGGGACAAGTTTGTCAGTTTAATATCCGCGCCAAGCATCTTCCTACTGGTTATAACATTACCGGTGGTTGAGAGCGAGATGGGCGAAGAGGAGACTGGCGACATCGTCGAACCGCCAACATTGGATCATTCACATACGCCGCCACGTACATCTATAGGGCCTAATGAACCAACCGCACAGGAAACGGAGTGGGCGCAATACAGACGTAGCACGCATCCCGGACAAACGAGCCGCAGTCTGGCCCCTAGCCTTAACCTAGACGCCTCTCAATTAGCTGCGAGATCTGCTGAAACTCTGGCTGTGACAATCAATCCCACCGTGGAGGCACAACCCCTTAGATCCCCTTCAGATTTAGGGGACGACGCACGTACACTACAGCAGGAAGAGCAAGGGTGGAATCGCTGGTTATTGGTAGTCCAAATTTTCACTGGCCCGTTGTTTTTCGTGTCTGTGATCTGGGCCAACTTGGCCAGTGACCTGCAGAGGCCGATCCGAGATCTGGTCAGGGCCCTGCTCATTTCTCTGGCCGTCTCTTTAGTGTTATTGGGCGTACTTCTTACGACTACGTCGCCCGACCGCCGGCCGAAATATCATGTCGTGTGCTGCTTCCTAGGATTTGCCATCGCCATTGCTTGGATATCAACAATTGCCGGCGAAGTGGTGGGAGTATTGAAAGCATTTGGAGTGATCCTAAATATATCAGAAGCCATCCTAGGCCTCACGATCTTTGCCATTGGCAATTCGATCGGAGACCTGGTATCTAATGTCACGGTAGCTCGTCTAGGCTATCCCGTGATGGCGCTGTGCGTGGACCCTTTCAACTATTTGCGTGACGAGGAGGCTAACATAACATTAGGTCGGCCTGTTTTGGCGGGCCTCTGTTGAACATTCTGCTCGGTATAGGTCTTGGCGGCGCGTATCAAACCATCCAGGCTGCCAACAATTATCGTGCCAAACATCCGGACCAGCCTTTCCAATACAAGCCCTATCACATTCAAGTCACGGGGACCTTGATCATCTCGACGGCTGTCCTGCTGCTCACATTGTTCTCGCTGCTTGTAGTTGTGCCGATGAGTAAGTGGATGATGACCAGGAAGATAGGCTGGGTGCTCATTGGCCTCTGGACGACGAGCACCACGGTCAATCTTGCGATCGAAATCACCGGAATTTGGCGGCACGTGGCGTGATTGTCAATGACTAGCGCGCAAACAAATCGCATGTACGTCATGCTCGGCAGTATCATCACGGTGATGCGCCGAGTTGGTGTGTGGTTCATGGCATTAATAGAGATTACCAGGTTCGAGATACCCAAAACTGCAAACAGTGTCCCGTGACGAGCCGCGTCTTGCTGGGCGTGATGCGGCGAAATGAGTCACTTGAATTATCTCCGTGCTACATGCTGTCGTGGCCGGCTAAGTATGTGACACTTTTGTGTAGACGGCCAATGAAGAGACCCGGCACCTTTCCGCCATATCGAGGTGAAGCAGATCCTCTCGCACAGGGAGGCAGGTCATCAAACTCGTTATGACACGGATCAGGAACCCGCCGCCGTGGTAGGCGAGGGATTACTTCGGCATGTGCAGGGCTCGAGGGATCATTCCGTTCGCCTTGACTATGGTAGCCCTAGGGCAAAATATCTATGTCATTGCACGACCGCAAGGCCGCGTAATCTCACGAAGAGGGAAATCAACATGTCGGTCAGACCATAGAGGCGCTTGGTGTCACGGAGTCGTTTCCGGATTATAAATAGGGGGCTTCCCGATGGTCGAGGGGGTAGAGCAGTGGAAGCCAGCAAACCATACATCTCAGACTCTCGAACAAGTCATTTAACCCTCGCCCTGCTTCAGTTAGTTGCTTCATACTTGAAACATCAAGACTCAGCTCTTCCAATCATCATGGATACCCGCAATCTCACGACAGCCCAGAAGTCTGGCACCGGTTACGACAAAGGGGCTGCGGTGAACGCCAAGACCAATCCTCCCACAACGGGGGCCCAGCCGGTCGGCGGGCATCAAACACATCCCGCATTCACCCCTTCCTACAACACTGCCATGACCACAGACGGGTTCAAGAACGACAGCGTTGGGGATGAAGCGACGCAACAGGGCGATGATGCCGCCGCCCCGGCGGACGGCACGCAGCCCAGCGACCAGCAGCAACCAAAGAAAGGCGACAAGACTTCCAAGATCGCCGACTGGAACCAAGCCGACGAGGCGCAGAAGGGGCAGCAGCATCAGGGCAACAAGCTGCGAGGCGTGTTCGGCAGACTAAAGAAGGGCTCGGACACAGTTGGCGACGAGGCAGCAGATGGACAGGGCAATGGGGATGAAGGTGAGGCGAAGCAGAAGACGAAGGGCGATGGTGCCGTGATTGAGTAATGAGATAGATATTGGCACAACTCTCTCTCTTTCTCTCGCTCACTTCTTGTTTTACCCCCTTTTTCCCCAGACACCGGCATGGATTCAGTCACGGCCAAGACACACGAATATGAGGTTGTTTTCCCTTGCAATCATGTATCCCACAACGGCGGGCAATTGGTGATGGGGCTGATCTACCAGTATCTCATGGTCCCTTTTTGTCATACCCACACTCGCTATTCACTTCTCTTCAGATACCCCCAGTTATGATGAGATTGTAAAGTATAGGTATCCGGGTGGGAGAGGAAGGACCAGGATCAGCTGGCTAGCTTGGATTATGTAGGTGCGATAGACAATCAGTCGCTCGTTTGCCTGTTTCGATTTGTTTTGACCAGGGATCGTGATGTGCTTCCCCCTGTTGTCCGTATTTCGTGAGCAGGCCCCGCTGTAAAAGCAGGTGATAGCGCATTATGTAATTACAGGGACGAACTGTGCCTCACTAAGTGCATGACCATGATAACTGCCTAGTGCAACCCCACGTTTAGCGACCCAGCCCTTCTGTAAACACGCTAACTCCAACGCCTAAATCCCACGCTAAACCTCGCCTGCAACGCTAACTTCAACGCCTGAGTCCCCTGTGCCGCCATCTTTCATCGCCTGTAGCGGATCCACAGCGCCTGAAGATGGCGTGTGTCCGTGTCAGTCGTTCATTGAGGGGTACCTCTGGTATCATCAACCGAGCGTTGGTCTCTGTCCTCGACAAGCATCTCACCGGCTCCATTCCCTCCCAAGCAGGACCCTCAGTTCGGCTGCCCACTGCCACTCCCGCCCCTTGGACTCAATTTTCGGCCCCCTTCTCTGTTTCCAGCCAACTCAATTCGACCTGGTACCTTTACATCATGGACGCCGCTCCCCCCACGTACCCGCCCCTCGAGGACCGCCCGATCAAGAACACCATCGTGCTATTCGACGTGGACGGCACTCTGTCGCCCGCAAGACGCTCCGCCAGCCCCGAGGTCCTGGCTGCGCTGTCGGCGCTGCGCCAGAAAGTTGCCATCGGATATGTGGGAGGCTCGGATCTGTCAAAGCAGCAGGAGCAGCTGGGCACGGCCGACCGCGCCGTGACGAGCATGTTCGACTACAGCTTCAGCGAGAACGGCCTGACTGCCTGGAAGCTGGGCCAGCAGCTGCCCAGCACGAGCTTCATCAGCTGGATCGGCGAGGACAAGTACAAGGAGCTCGTCAACTTCATCCTGCACTACGTCGCCGACCTCGACATCCCCGTCAAGCGAGGCACCTTCGTCGAGTTCCGCAACGGCATGATCAACGTCTCGCCCATCGGCCGCAACGCCAACCTCAAGGAGCGCCTCGACTTCGAGAAGTACGACCACGAGCACGGCATCCGACCCGCCTTCATCGAGAAGTTAAAGCAGCGCTTCCCTGACCTAGACTTGACGTACGTCGCCTCCGTTCTTTTCTTGACCATTTTACTTTCTTCGCGTTCCGCTAAGCTGACTAACTTCTTCCCGCCTCGCTCGAACAGTTACTCCATCGGTGGCCAGCTCTCCTTCGACGTGTTCCCCACGGGCTGGGACAAGACCTACTGCCTCCGCCACCTCGAGGACGAGGCCAGAAAGCCCAACGGCATCCAGTACAAGACGATCCACTTCTTCGGCGACAAGACACACAAGGGCGGCAACGACTTTGAGATCTACACCGACCCGCGCGTCACCGGCCACTCCGTCAAGAACCCGGAAGACACCCTCCGCATCTTGAAAGAGCTCTTCGACGTCTGAGTAACCGGCGCGTAGATTAGAGGTAAACATCACTCGAATAGAGAAGACACGGTTAGAAGTGGCAGTTGAGAGTAATCAGTCAATTGAGACACCTCAACTCCGTATAGAGATGACGACGATAACGATTATGACGAAAAACAAAACATCAAGGGAAACAACACGGTAGGAAAGGGATTTGGCGAATGGTTTGATGGCTTTAAGTAAACGGGGAAAGAGAAAACCAAGACAAGACAAGACAAGACATGCATGACATGACATTGACATGCAGAACCAAAGCCAAAAGAAAAGAAAGTTCTCAGAGTAGATCCCGCTTTAACTCCGCGCTTCTTTTAACCGCAGAAATGAAGAAAACATAACCCGTAAACGTTGATGTTCATGTTCATGGTCATGTTTGTGTCTTGATCTCATCTCATCATCTACCCACAAAACAACAACAACCCCCAACCAAAACCACACCCAACCCCTACCGCCCAACCTCCAAATGCGGAATAATAACAGGCCCATACTTAGTAGGAGCAGTAAAAGCCCCATCCCCCTGCACCACAAAGTCCACAGCAAGACAAAGCCGCGCAAGCCCATGCCGCGGCGCAAACTCCGGATCAAACGCAACAACAGCAACGTAATTCCGGCGCCCCATAAGCCTCTTCAGCTCGCGGGGACTACCGCTCGCGTCCGTGTGGAAGATCTCCATCATGTCTTCTTTAGTATCGCTGATCGTGTCCGCGGTTGACTTGTGCCCGTTGGCCGGCACGTAGTGCGTCTTGTTGCTGTGGAGCATTCGTAGGATGTAGTTCGCTGCTGGCTGGGCTACTATTGGGGAGGTTATTACCTGGTACATTGTTTTGTGGTCGTTTGGGTGTGTTGGGTCGTGGACTAGGCCTGCGCCTGCGGCGTTTACGTCTGGGTTTGGTCAGTTATGGCTCTTACGTTGAGATGGCAGGATATTGGAGTGAGATAGGTATAGACGAAAGGAATATACTCACCCCCCGACAAGAACGTCATCCGAATCCCCTTCTGGTGAGAAATCCCCTGCAAAGTCCGGATCAAATACGTGCGTTCGAGATCCTTGGTATCATGCGTCCACATATCCTTCAGAATCTCCCCGATGTCGAGATCGCCGAACTGGTTAACCACGTTCCCCATGAGCCCCGACTTGCCAACCGCCTTCTTCACCTGGCTGAAGCCCTGCGCGACGACTTCCTTCCCACCCACGATCCCGGCCACGGAGCTCGTGACTTTGCCCAGGACGTTGTATCCCGCGTTCACGGCCTTCTTCCCCGTCGCGAACGTGTTGGCCAGGCTCTCCATCGTGTCGAGACGCGGGTAGATGAGAGGCACAGACAGCATCCAGATGCAGTGCTGCACGCTCGGCGGGAGCATGGCGACCTTGGGGAATAACCCCTGGTACGTAGGGCCGGCAAGCACGCGGTTCGGCGTCCGTTCGGAGCGTAAGTCGGCGCCCACGACCACAACCGCCGGGCCGAGGAACTTGACGAAATGCCAGCCTTGCCCCGTTATCGTGAATAGATCTAGATCGTGGCTGACGTTCCGGAGACCCTCGAGGGTTGTGTGGTGCTGGAATAGGAGGTACATGTCCACAGCGATACGCCCGATATTCTTGAACACCTGCGAGTTCTGCATGTAGTCCGGGTAAGACCCATACCCGTCAAATCTACACGGATTGTCAGAATACCAATTCTCACGAGAAAGTTGAAAGTAGTGACCGGAACTCACATATCATGATCGTCAATCTGGCAAATATGAGGGATCTGAGCAAAAGCCTCCCGCAGAAAAGGTTGATCAAAATGACTAGTATAAAAATGAAAATAAGCATGCGTCACATCCTCCTCGTGCCGCGCCGTCCACGGAGCGTTCTTCCGGTTCTCCTTACGCGGCGTCGCGAGCCATTGCTTGAGGAGCGGGACTTCTCTCCACAGCCGATCCCCGTATATCTGGTCGCCCAAGCCGAGCTGGACATGGAACCCGCCGCATTCGACATTCTTCTGCAGGACATCTTTCCACATGAATCCGAGGCCGCCTAGCTTGCTGCGCTCGTTCTGCGACGTGCTCGCGGCAAAGTCGTTCCCCGAATGCGCCACGAACCGCCAGCCCGTCTCCTCCCGGCCTGCTACGACGAACTCGTAGCGCGTGCATCCTAAATGCGACGTCACGGCGTATGTCCACCGCTCGGTAGCCTCGGACATCTGTAAGTCAACGTCGTATTTGTAGAATTGCCACCTCTGGTGCGTGGCGATGGAACGGGGCATAAGCTGGCGGGGATTGGGCGACAGGTCCACGCTCTGGTGGATGTGGATCGTGGGCGGCTGCGGCGCATCCGTGACGATCATGATACTTCCCAGCCAAACGCCTCTCTCGACGTCCATGTTTACGTACCGAAGATAAGGACCGAAATAGACGCCGTTTGTCGGTTGGATCTTGTACATGTTCACGCCGGAGCCGGGAGGCGGGCCGGAGAATCCCGCGGCCGTCGGGGTCGCCGAGGCTACGCTCATGATACTCTCCGCATACCCGGGGGTCTGTGGTGGGAACATGGGAGAAGCCAGAGCGCTTTGCTTGCCGAAAATGGGTGAGGCTAGGGGATTTCCGTACGTCGAGGCTGTCGGAGATAACGGCGCAACATCGTGGTGGATAGGATTGGGCCCCTTTGGAAACTCCCACTGTGTAGCCTGCGTAGCCAGGTGGATGTAATAGTACTGGCCTGAGTTCTGATCCAGATGCGCAATCCATCCCTCAGGTAACGGCGGGGGCGACGTCGGTCCTTGCCCGGTGAATGGAGACGGGGTGTGGGCGACAGTCGCGGCGGCAACGGTAGCGGCGGTGGTAGCTTGAGCCGGATGCACACTGGGCTGGCTCTCCGGCCGGGGGTCATTGGCAAAGGCCGGATGCCCGCTATGTTGACTCTCTGGCCGGGGATCGTTAGCAAAAGCCGGATGGCCGGGGTGTTGAAGGGCTGCCGAGGTCATCCCAGCTGCGGCCTCGTTTGATTTCTTCGGAGGCGAAGACGTCGTATTGGCCTGTGTCTGCGTGGCCCCCGGGGCCCCCTGTCCCTGGCGTTTCTCATTCGGGTATCCGGAGGCGGCGCCGGTCGTGATGCTGGAGTAGGCCGGCGGGGGGCTGGGCGACATTTGCATCCTCTGGAAGTCCTGTTCAAGAATACTGACTTGCAGCGCAGGCCCTCCCGCTGAAGTTGGGTTTGCAGAGTTAGCAGAGTTTGCAGATGAATTAGAGACCGACGGGCGACTGGACTGAGGGCTCGGGCCGGACGTAACGGGGCTGCTGACCGGATTCGCCCCTTGGTACACAGTCGGAGGTCCATGTGGTTGCTGATCCGGAGTCTCCGTAGGTGTCCACGGCCGAGGAGGTTGTGAAGCTGCTGGGTGTTGCCCATATTGAGCTAAGCGTTGGGTTGCCGCAGCGCTCTGAAAGCTGTTCAATGTCGCGGTGCCCGATATCCCAGCCGCAGCGTACCGTGCCTCGATGCCACCACCAGGAACGTTGCCAGGCTCAACGACGGGTGTTTCGGGTGGCGGCGGGGATCCTCGGTTCGCCCTCGTGGTCGACGTCGATGCCGTGGATGCGAAGCGATTCACCCCGCTGTCCTCTGGCATAGCAAGAAAATTATTATGGCTTTGCTGTTGAGGCCGTGTATTGCTGTTTGAACTCGAGCCTGAGCTAGCCGAGCTCTTTCGCGGTGGCGGATAGTACGGCTTCTGGTGATAATTAGGAAAAGATGTGCCCGACGTAGCGGGAGGCTTCTGCTGATGCGACAGAGGTTTTGCGAACAAACCGCTATCGTCACCCTGGGAACTGGCAGGACTGAGAGCTCCTGGCAGCGGCTTCGGGGCGGCCCCTCTCCTCTCTGCGAGGCCGGGGCCTTTCTTCTCGATTGGGCTTGTATCTAGTCGAGGGGTGGTGTCGTTCAGACGAGCCGGGGCGCCCGAACTAATAGGGCCGGTATATATCTTGCTCGGGTCGGTAGCGTATGGCGGTCGATTAGACTGAGAAGACTGAGAAGAGTGACCTATCCGGAGATCGTCGTCATCCGGGTAAGGTAGGGGCGCAGCCGAGCTGGATGCGCCCGGGGGCAACGGGAAGATAGGCTTAGACGATGGGGCGGGATACTTGAAGCGTTCCGAAGGCTTGTCGGCGGCAGGCCTCGGGCTCTGTGGTTTGAATATCCTCAAAGGTTCAATAGTCGGGCTGTCGCAATCAGCGGCAGGCTTACTGAGGAACATCTCCTCCTCGGGCCGGCCATGATGGTCCATGTTTGCCGTTTCACGCAGGCCCACGAGCAGTCGCTACACACAGCCGAACCGTCTTCAAGCACACAGGGTAGCTCCAGCCAGCGCACAATGACACAACAGCCACCAAACTCGGAAATACGGGTTGCACTTTTGTTGTCGCCGGGCGGCGGCCTGGTGGGAATATGGCCTTGTCGCAATCTGGTGAGCGTACACGGCACGGCAACCCGAGGCGCAGATGCGACACCGCTTGCAAAGGCCCCTACAAGAAACCAGGCGCTTTGCTGTGTGAGTTCTATAGATCCAACGATCGAACGAGGTAGATAGAATGAAGCGTCGCTGGGCTTAGAGACGAGTGACACAGACAGACGAAGTATGCGAGCAAGCAGCGCAAGAGGCCGCGCGAATAAAAGATCAAGAATAGCAAGTATGTAGATAGTCTAGATAGATAGATACTGGGGTACGGATCTGGAGCTGATGAGGGATGAGATCGCATCACAAGCAGGACTCGACCTCGCCACCACCTTGTCGCGGGGCATGACGACCGGGGTTCTCAGGTCACAGCGGGTCTTGCTGCTTGGCGATGGAGATGACAGGCCGCCATGATTGGTGCCGGGATCGCAGGCGCCTAAGAGAAACAGTCTTACGAAGTGCCCATTTGCCTAGGGTAACGCGGATCGATACTAGGTACACTACACCGTCGAGGCGCCCAATTCCATGGCGACACAAGCCGAGAGAGTCTGGGAAACAATGGCCAGGGCAAGATGGAGTGATAAATCGTGTACCGGTATTTAACAGGTAAGTAATAAGTGAACATGCAATCGGATGAGACGAACAAGTGCAGATGGTAGTTATTAGAACTGTGAGGTGCCTATCAGGGCGCATAAAGATGATCGGCAAGATGACCCGGTGGGATGGCTAGACGACTTGATTCGTTCATGGGCCATGACTGGTTTGGGATGGGAATGTGAACCGCAGGAGGGGTTGAGATGAGTTGGGTAGAAATTTTGTGAAGTGCCTTAGCGCACATAGCGTCCTCCACCAGCTGTGATAGGAGGTGGTTGAGCGCTATGCACACACCCGAGTCCGGAGTCCGGTAAATACGGAGATGTCCAGGCCGGATCGGTGGTAGAGATAGACATAAGCATCAATACCGGTGGATAGGCATACGGAATATGCTACGAAAGTGTCTCGATTAATATTCCGCTCGGGTATTGTCATGTGCATCGTGTAAGTAGTCCGTATGTATCGTCAACCGAGCATCTCGAGGCTTGCGTCTCCGCCTCTTACTAGGGGCAGTTTCATGTTGAGAGCCGAATACCGCCAGAATGCCCCGTCTCTTCTCGTCGAGTTGGCCGAGTTCCGATACGTATTACACACATGAAACCTGTCGGGCATCTCAATGACGGCTTCCCATGGTAGCCATTCTATCCGGGTGGACATGGATGTCTTAAGCGCTCAGATTTTAGTTGATCATTCCGCATGGTGTTGAGGCCTATGCCGGGTTGACTGTGTGCTCGCCTATACCGGTATCTGACGAGTGCCCCCCTCCTGTACTCTCACCCCGACGCAATGGTTGACTTGAGGCGGTTGTTTCTATGAATTCACTGAAACCGTGAAACCCCCTCGGACTACACCTCCTTCAATCGAGCCGTTATATACTTCCAGAGTGTGAATTATGGTGTTCTACTATCCTGCATACCTGTTGTCTCCAGGACCCGTCCTGTCGATCATCACGTATGCGTCTTCCGTGACGGGATTTGGTGGGGCAGTTAAATTGTTTGGAGGGCATTTTCAGATTGAGGCCGACAGGGTTTGGCGGCCATGCCCTCCATATTCCAAGCCAAGCCATGTGTGACACAAGTCGAGCGGTTCAGCGCAACCATTCACTAAGCCTCAGCTCGGCCCCTCTCAAGCAGCCGGATCGCCGGCTGCTAGCACATCCTCGTCGAGCTCCGCCATGACCTCCACGATGAGGCTTAAGCTTTCCATGAATGAGTTGACGGCTACACGCAACATCCTATTGGTGGTCGCCTTGTATTGAACTTGAAGCACACTCGTCTCTGCATTGGTCTCGATTGCGTCCTCTTGTGAGGGACCAAGAGCGAAAGTGCGCGAAACCAGAGGCGATAATTCCTTGTCAACCTGGAGGGCCTGGAGAGCAGTTGAAGCCAGCCGTGACGTGGGGAACGGAATTTCAATGGTCCTAGGGAGTGGCAGGGAACATATTAGCACAAAGATGATGACGATGATGCGAAAAGCCCCGTGGACAGCAGGGAACAGACATACAACGCACAAGGGAAGTCCGGGTCTATTGTTGCTGCCATGGTGAAAAACCTCTTGGCGATTGACTGTTTATGGCGGGGTGGATGGTCCGAGTCTTGATGGAGGCCCTAAACAGATCACAGGGAGTGTGGACTCGATGAACAACCCGCCCCATCAGTACAGTTATCTGCACAGTCATGCCACACAGTACAGAATACAAGGATGAGCACGTGACTTGGCGTATGTACGCACTCCACCGGATTCTTTTAGGTAAGCATGGCGGGTTTCCTTAGAGCTTTCGTACTATGTACGTGTACAAGTCTAACCTTGCCAATTCCGCTTTCGGACCAAACTTGCATCATAACAAGAATATATTTCTACCTATTCTCTGAAAATGCACAGATAATGTAAATAATGTTCAGAGCATATAATATGCTCTAAAAATAACAGTTGTCCCGGAAACATTCTCTCTTGCAGAGATTGGCATTGTCAGAAGTTGGAGCTTACCGATGTACTTCGTACGCTGGAGGTACTCCGTGAGGTACTTCTGTAGCCCGTCATGGCGGGCTTGGGTGGGCCCCGGATTGTGGCTCTCCTGTTGGTTGCTAAGCAACCAGCACGGGGATCTGGCTAGCACGAATTCAGGAGTGGGTCGCATGTGTACACATTGGCTAGGCTGGACCTGGCCCAAAATAATAACAACACAACGCATGATACAAAAAACATCGTCGTCTGCGATCTGCTTCTCCTTCCTCTCTCTGCCTTCTTTCTTCTTCACTTCTCCCACCCGCCGCATTGCGTCTTCCTTCTGCCAACATCGTCATCGGTATTCCTTGTCAGAGTATCACAACAAGCGCAAGTCTCGTGGTTGCATCATACAGATATCCTCTCCTGCCCGCTCGGTAGGATATAGAATTCGACTCACCCGATCGGCATTTCGCGACTACCTGCTTCAGAAGGTAGACCTACCAACACAAACACGCTGAACAAAAGCAGACCAGATCGAACCTCCCGCGGTCTCCCGACCCGTCGTGCACGTCACATACACTTCCATAAACGGCCTTGAAGGAGGTCGAACAGCAGTCGCTATGCCGCCCGCGAAGAATCCCAACCCCGGTCTCATCATAGAGTACATCCCAGGTATGTGTTGACTATTATGGGCTGCACGTCCAACCCCGACATCGTGACATCTTACATACGAATACATACAATTCCCCTCGGAACTGAACCAACCACGGCCGCTGCTGTTGTGCGGGCTTTGCCGGTTTAGCTTCACATCACCTTCATCTTATGTTTCATGGTTATGACCCTTCTGTATGGGTATAGATGGCTGGGCGCAACGCAGCCGAGCAGACTTGGTCTTCTGCCTTGTGTTCAACCGGCATTGTTTTCCCGCCATTCTTCCCCTTATACGACCTGCCCGATACACTGCTAACGTACGCAGACCGACTGTATCTAGCTTCTTATACACATGCTCCCACATCCGAGACCCCCTTTCAAACCACGAAGCCCCAGGTTCGAGGGCAGCCGAGCAAGAAAGCCCAGAGAGCAACCCATGGCGCATCGCCCGCCTCATCCAAGGCACCGAGACAATCTCCAGTCTACTTTACGGTAGATGAAAGCCTCCACTACAATGCTTTCCACCACGACTTTGGCCCGCTGCACATCGGCCACTTGTACCGCTTCGCAATGCAGTTCCACGAAGTTCTGGGCGCGAAAGAGAACGAGTCCCGGCCCGTGGTATTCTGGAGCTATGCCGACCCCAAATGTACGTGTGCCCCGGGGACATCAGAGAGCCCGTAGACGCAACGCCGAAGACTAACTGTTGGTTCCAGCGCGCGCCAACGCCGCCTGCATGCTTGCGTGCTACATGGTTCTGGTCCAGTCGTGGCCGCCTCATCTGGCCCTCGCGCCGATCGCCCAAGTCAGCCCACCGCTGATGCCGTTCCGTGACGCCGGGTACAGCCAAGCCGACTACGGCCTCACCGTCCAGGACGTCGTCTACGGCGTGTGGAAGGCAAAGGAAGAGGGCTGCTGCACTTTGGACAACTTCGACCTCGACGAGTACGAGAGATTCGAACGGGTCGAGCAGGGTGACTTCAACTGGGTCACGCCGCATTTCCTGGCATTCGCCTCCCCTCAATACAGTCCCGTGGAACGTATTCCCGAATCGTCGGAGTCGTACGCTGCCCTGCCGAGGACGCCCGGTGAGGTACAAGTCCATCCCGACATCCCCCAGCCGTTCAAGAATGTTCTCGAGCACTTTTCCGACCGCAACATCGGTCTCGTAGTTCGACTCAACTCCCCCCTCTACTCTCCATCCTACTTTGAGGCCTTGGGAATCCGGCACCTCGACATGATTTTCGAGGACGGTACCTGCCCGCCTCTAAGCACTGTTCGTAAATTCATCAAGCTCGCGCACGAGACGATCACAGTCAAGAAGAAGTCTATCGCCGTCCACTGCAAAGCCGGACTTGGGCGAACTGGCTGCCTGATCGGCGCCTATCTAATCTATCGGCACGGCTTCACCGCCAACGAGATCATCTCCTTTATGCGATTCATGCGGCCGGGTATGGTCGTCGGCCCGCAACAGCACTGGCTGCACATCCACCAGGGCGTGTTCCGAGAGTGGTGGGTCGAGGAGAGAATCGAGCGCAAGCTGAGAAAGGAATTCGCCGCCGCCAATATGCAGCCCAGCACGCCGGTCCGAGCTTTGCAGAAGGCCTCCCTGAGTCGGAATCCCAGTACACCAACACCGCCGAGCCGGAGTCCTTCTAACCGCACACCGCTTGGCGAGGTGGACCAGGAGAGACGCAATGCTGGGAGCCAGGAAGACTACCTGCCCGCACCGACGCCAGGCCAGCCGAGGAAGACCGGAAGAGCCGATCGCCACCACCCCTACCAACGCAGTCAGATGCACAAGGCCACTCTAGAGGAAGGCGAAGAAAGCGGCGAGGCCACGGAAATGCTCTCGGTACACCGGCGATCCAACGACGCCGAGACAGAGGAAGAATGGATGCTCCGCATGCGCACGCACCGCAGGACATCGCAGTCGCCGGACCGCGGCGAGCACAGCTGCTCTTATACGCAGACGACCACGACGACGTACTACCAAGTCATCGACAACGACGCGTCCAACGACACGGAGAACATCGGGCGGGCCCGGCCGAAGGCTATCAAGGAGCACGTCACGGCGTCGCCGACCCGGTCGGCTAGCGCCTCAGGGGTCCTGACCAAGACGCGGAGCAGCAAGCGGATTCACGAGTCCCCGCGCAGCAGAGAGTCCGCAGGCGTGCGCAAGACGAGCGGGCGTGTGGGGAGCGTCAACGCTACGGTGCGCAAGGTTTCGGCGTTGTAGTTCGGGTATATTAAGGTTTTGCCGGATAAACCCAATCGACTTTGGCTTGCCCTTGCGCTACATTTATCTGTCCTTGCTTTGTGCGAACTGGACTGGCACCTGACGATTATACGATTAGAAAAGGCAATGGTTTTCTGTTGTTTTTCGATTGCATTCGCTGGCGTTTGGGTGGGGGGTTGGGCGGACTTGGGGAGTAGGGGGGAGTACCTAGGGGGTAAAATGGAGTTCTGTAGCTTATTGGTACTTGAACTGTCGCATGAGACTTAATGAGAGTTTTCTTTTTTTTTCGTTTTTCGTTTTTTGGGGGGGGGGTTGGGGGGTGGTATTCTGTCTTCGGATTTGTGCATTGCTGGGCTCTTTGTTGGGCTTGGCTTGGTTTTTGCTTGTTTGTTTTGTTTTTGTGGTATTTGTTTTGTGGTTTGATGGGGTTGATCGGGAGGTACGTGTTGTTGATGGGAGTGTTGTTGTTGGTGATAGGGAGGTATGGTATTGATGGGAGTGTTGTTGATGGTGATGGTGATGGCTAGGGGGGGTATTGCTTAGGTATATTCGTACCGTATACCGTATGATGAATAGGAACTTTTCGCTTTTGCTTTGTTGCTTTGTTGCTCTATGGTAGTGCTAATTTGTGGTGCTTTGCTATTTATGGGGGATTTATTGGGGATTTATTGGGGATTTTAGTTTGGTGGTTTATTTAGGGACTTGATTTGAGGATTTGTTTGGGGATTTATTCTTGTGGGTATCGTGAGTGTCATCGTGAGTGTCATCAGCGCTATGGGAGGGTGACATCCCGGGCTGTCGTTTAATCGTTGCTTTGGTATCTACTGGTGTCAGGGGTGGAAACAGCGACATCGATTGACCCTCGTAGGTTTCTGTCAATTGGGTTTGCTTCTTGTGAAGGTTTATGGTATGGTTAACTCTGCTTGCTTAGATCTTGAGTGAGTTTGGTTATTCTGGTGCGAGCACCTATGTCGCGGGAGGAATAATTCGGTTTGGTTAATTCGTGTTTGAACGGTATTAGCCATGGCTTTGGATGTCGGTGTGTTGGGGTTTTGGTGGGTGGGTTGATAGGTTGGTAGGTTGGTATGGGAATTGATCTCGGCTTGACTTGCGACAGATTAAGGAATTTCATAATATTTACTTCACATCTTGCTGTGGGATTCTTGTCATATGCCAACCCGTCACCAAAGACTAGTATATAGGTGCATCCGTCACACTTCGCTACGAATCCCATCAAGTTACGTCCGAACAAAAGCAGCAGACAACTGGTTCCCGGGTTTCGGGATCTAACTCCGCAACTCAAATACAACGAGCAGCGGTTTCAACAATCGCTGGTTTCACTCGGGCGTTTCCTCGCATTGATAGTCCGGGCGATAGTCCGGGTGTAGTAAAGTTATAATTCTATAATTCTCACGAAACAGAAAGTATATCTGACGAACTAGAACACCCTCTCTTCCCCGGCGGCCGCTAGCACCGACTCCATTGGCGATTCTAGAATACACTTTCGGAGTCCTACCTCGGTAATTGCCCGCGGTTAGTTCTATCGGCTTGTGAATTGGATCGGCATATATCACGGCTAGCACGTGGCTATATAATTCATCCCATCAGCGTAGGTGAAATTACAGGTATAAGTAAAGCAGGAAGAAGATTAAGTTTCGCGATGGACGCAGTATTACCTAACACTGAAGTGCGAGCTACTTTCGTCAGCAGTCCCGGCAACGGGAACGTCACGGAAAAGTACGATGCTAGTTTCCGAGGCCTCATCACGTCCCAAGCCCTTCCCTCAACATGGAAGTTTACAGCATGACCTAGGCACGATCCCTCCTACAGATCTCTTCTGATATTCCCTCTTCTTCTTCTGTGGCCGGCTGATAGTCAACGTACCCGCAAGCCGGTGACAGCAGTGAATCGAGTACGCCCAACCACTGCCTCCTGCCATAGTGATGATCTCCAGCAGACCATCGCAACACGGAGTTCGTAGTAGTCATACATAAAAGCCCCAATAGTGAGCTGTTCTCTACATTTTCCCAACTCCGTATTCTCCTTTCATCGGGATTGGGTTTCCTGCTCTGTGTTAGGCATAACTGCGGGTCAATCCCTTTCACGGACTCTGCACAATAGTTGTCATATGTCGTCCATTCCCTCACTTGGACTTTTCGCCAGCCTTGTTCTGCTCAGCTTGCTTCTGCCGCCGAGCATCCAGCGCGGCCTTTGCGCGTTCCTTGGCAATCATCTCGCTGAGCTTTGTGTTGATTACCTTATCATCAGCGAGATCCGACCGTATGCTAGTGATGGTTAGTGATGAAAGTAACGACTAGCGACGGCATCAAGGCGGCAAACTCACAATCGCATGGCGGCTTCTTTATTCAGACTCTGCTCAGGCTTCTCCTTCTCCTGCTCGGGCTTGGGGGGTTCAAACTCAATGTTCTTGATCTTTTCAAAGTACTGGCGCACTCGAGCCAGCTCCTTGAAAACAGGATGCTCCTTTGCATCAACGGCATTCAGGCGAAGGGCAGCTGTGAGATCTCGTCAGACGGGAGATGTTCAACACGCGACATCATAAGCATCGATCTCACAAAACAGCATAGACTCGATGGAATAAGTCATCAGAACATAGAGCTTGGCCTTGTCAAGAAGAGGCAGCTTGGAAGCTACGTCGGCCATGTTGGCGATCAGTGGCTGCAGCGCGTCCTCGAGGTCATCGACGGCGTCGTCGAGGCGCTCGAGAGACGGCTGGATGTTGGCGGGATCCATTGCCGCGAGAGTGGCCTAGCGTGATGGAAAATGACAGGGCGGGATATAGGCAGGTACCATAGGTCGTATAAAAGAGGGTCGTCAACTCGGTAACTATTGTTGACGACAAAGGACGAGTGAAGTTGCGTTACCGAGCAGATCTACCGGTAGTGCTGGGGAATGTTACCGTTTACGGCTAGTGACGGGGGCAGATAGGTAATCGGAAGGGCTGGTCTCCGGCGATAAAGCGGGCTCTGTGGCGCAGATAAGAATAAGAACCGATTGTATGCGATTAAGCAGCAGGCAGGGGCCGGGAGTGGACATGAGTCTAGAAAAGGAACGGCGAGAGGGCAGAGATTGTTAGCGCATTAGCAATTACGCGAATTACGCTGCGGGGTTACGTGATGGGGTGGGATGCTGCGTAGAAAGATGCGTGGAATGATGTGTGGAATGATGCCTTGGGGCCGCTGGGGCGGGACTTGGGCGGGGGCTGGACGGGCGTTCTGCGGCGAAGACAATAGAGGGCCCACCACTGGAAGTCCAGGGCTCTGTCCAGCTCCAGGGCTGCTCCCTCCAGTTGCAGTGGGGCCTCGCGTGTTGCGTGCCGGCCTCCCCTAGAGCTCGGCCAGCCCGCCCGCTGCCAGCGGCCCTGCGCCCCTGTACTGCCCGGCTCGGGCGTGGGTGGCCAAGTGTCAGGCCCGGGCAGACCGATCGGGATTGAGAAGCTCCAGGCTCCAGCAATGGAAGTCGGGCCAACCTTGTCGCCTCTCACCTACTACATGGCGGCGTGCACACCCGTGGACGTACTATACGAAGTATCTAACAGTAGTGCCTCGCTGTGCCTGAATAAGTCCCCAGAATAAGGCCGTGCAGCCGGCTCAAGGGTTTATTAATTACTTATCAAAACTGTAAATTGCTCAATTGCAATACCGTACATTATGGCTTATGGCACTGATACCGGTATTACATCACCCGGCCACTGCCACGGAATGACGACCCGGCCAACCCCCTTCCAACACCAACACCGACACCAACAATAGCACCGTCAATTCTAGCCTGCGACTCCTGCCCCAACCCACCCCCGAGCTGCCAACTGCGCTTTAACCTGGGCTGTGTTAGCTGTTTGGCTGACAACGCCGCGAACCCCATTGATCGCGAACTCGCGGGAGAATATGTAACGCCGGCTCCCCTTGGCACTCTCTCTCTCTCATTAGTAAGCCGTCGACTCCCTCCCACCAACCTCACTGCCCTCAGACCCGGCCCAGGCATCAGGGCTGCGCAAGCACGCGAAGAACATGCATAGTTCGTCGAGGCCGTCGTTCAGGGGGTTTTGGCAACAGTCCAGGGACCAGCAGGCCGGCAAGAACCTCACCTTCATCTCGAGCAACCTGGGCCAGTCCGCCGAAGGAGACGGCAATGGCCGGCGGTCGACCGGGCCCTCAGCTGAGGACAAGGCCAAGCTGCGGCGCCAGCAGGTGCGGCGCGCCCAGCTCCAGCACCGCCAGCGCAAGGCGAACTACACCCAGCAGCTCGAGCTGGACATCACGAAGCTGCGCGATGACATCGCCGCCGTCGAGCGCGAGATCGAGGGCCTCAAGTCCGAGCGTGGCGCTCTGCGCTCCCGCCTAGCTTCCGCCATCCCCCGTGCCATCCCCACGGCCGAGCATGGAGGAATGCCCGGCGGACTTGCCACGGAGCCGCATATGAGCTTCTCGACGTCGCTCGCGCCCGAGTACAGCGTTTCTCTCGACATGTCGCAGTCTGCCGACCTAGGCAACCCGGCGTTCCAAGTCCGCCGGGCCTCGTCGGTCTCATCGCCACTCATGGGCAGCAGCACGACCGCGATATCAATCGACACATTGAATGCTGCCGACCCGCCATGTATTGCGACGGTGGAACTGGCCTTAACGGAGGAGCAGACCGATCAGGCGATTAACTTCATTCTATCGTATGTGTCCCGCCTTGAATGTCTTTTCTATTTCACTCCCCCTTCCATCTCACCATTCCACATTATCATCATTTCCGTATCCGTTTCCATGAACAGAATTACACAGTAAACACAGCAAAAGAAAAGGACACATCCACATAAACAACAAACATCCACAACAAAACGGTAAAAACAAACAAACCAGAAACTAACCAGAGGCCCTCCTCCCTTCCCACCAAACAGACTAGAACGCTGTTGTTGGAACCACATAGGCGCAACCTGCTACGACCACCACCACCCAGACCCCCAATCCCCGCAATTCGCCTGTCCCTACCAGCAATACCAGCTCTCCCAGAGCCCCAAGCAGCAACCCACCCCAGAAAGCACCGCCGGCAAAGACGACGCCGACCCCAACGCGCCGCAGATAATCCTAGCCGCCGCCGCCGAAGAAGACGAAGTCCTAAACGGCCACGCCCTGATGGCCACCTCCCTAGCCCTCCAGAGCGCGCCCCTCGACATCTTCTCCCGCATCACCGACATGCAGGCCACGCCCCCGCTCTCCTCCGGCTCCCTCTCGCCCTCCCCCTCCGTCGCCACCGTAGCAACCCCGCCCGCCGCCATCACCTGGGCCTCCAAGTCGCTGACCCTAGCCAACCTGCGCCGCCTAGCCGGCACCGTGAACCCAAGCGACGCCGAGCTGGCGCCCGTGCAGGTGTGGTTCGAGCTCGCGGCTCTACACGGCGTCGCCGTCGCCACGGACGCCAACGTCCTAGCCCACCTCGAGAAGGCCCTCGCGCCCCGGATGCGCTGCGTCCTGTTCGGCGCCATGGTACCGCGGGACGTCTTCGAGGACGCCCTGGAGCGCATCGGGCTATCTCGGCCGAACACGCAGACGCCATGAACGGGTGAACGAGGCGGGGATATCGGCGTTCCCTCCTATTAAGGCGTTTGCGTGGTGGCGGCAGCAAGGATAGGGGTACCTATGTACTTAGAAAAGTCAGGGGCGTTGAGTCGGGAGGAAGGGTTTGCTTTGCTGATCTTCAGGGGTGATCTAAAGCAGGGGTGGGTTGATTCTGTTACCATGTATCCAACATCTACGAGTGTCTAATTAAGCAGCGTGATTGAACGCCGAGAAAACATGCCGAGACCGTTCCGTCTCATCATTGAGAAGAGCGCCGTAGGCCAGGCCGTGGCCTCAGCCGAAGACAAGCACGGGTCCGAGCCAATTCATAATAAAAAAGATAGAATGTTGTTTTGTCTACTCGTTGTTCAATGACTATACATGATATTACAACCAGCTTCCTACATATGTCTTGTCTGTCCTTCCGCGCCTGTCTACCCCTCAAGCCTCCCCCCGGCCCATATTCAATCTTCTCGGATATCCGTAGTTGTAACTCTCAGTGGACAAGCCTCAGGGTTGGCGACAACAATGATATCCCCGGCCCGGTAGCTGGCCTTCAAGGAGTTGATCCCAGGACCATCAGCTCCCATGTTGCCCTGAAAAAAGTCCAATTGGCGCAGGCTCCGTCAGGGAGACACGGTTCGACCGAGCATACCGCCCTTCACAGTTTAGTTGGAGCGGCCGAAGCGGGCATCTGGTGATGGTACGCTTGGCAGCTCGCGCCACCAGCGCAGCGTCGGGTATGTCATGGTGAATAGGGTCGCAGGTGGCAATCTTGCCGATCATGATGATGGCATCGCGTTCCGTATCACGGCCCAGACGAGGCGGCCATTTGGTCTGGTCAGGATGACATAAACCCACACCCCGTTCTTTGGCCATGAATTCTCTCGCTCCAATCGAATAACCTCCTTTTCTTCAGAGAAGCCGCCATAACACCGCCCAATGCTAGCTGCCTCCGTGGTATACCGTATCATTGTAGAAGGCAACATGTTGTTGGGCTGTCGCTCGCAAGTTCTCTTCCATATGGCGCCACAGCTCGTCCATGTTCTCGAGACTTGGTGATGTTTATAATGTTCGTGATCTTGGATCCCAATACTTCCAATACTTGGGGATGATACAATCTCGGCCCCAATTGATATCTTCTCTTTGATGGTAGTTGCAAAGAGCTCAAAGGTTCGGTGGGTTTAACCCTCCACGGCAGGCTTCAAGCCAAAATGATAAAGGACATCCTTCTCGAAGGATATCCGGTCCCGAATCTCCGGGCGGCCTTGGGATGAAATGAACCCACATGCCCATCCCCGGCTACAAAAACTCATTCCAATCGAATGACCTCCTTTTCCTTAGAAGCCACCCAGAGGCCAGGCAACAGGAATTGATCCGGAGGCTCCTGGTTGGCTTCGTGTCCGGTATTGACAGCCCAGACAAAGCGGCCATTGGTGATGGAACGCCACCAACGCAATGCCGGGTAAAGTGAAGAGGAATAAGATGATTAAGATCCGCACATCAGACCGTATATGCAGTTATATCCCGTAAAAGCACAGGGTTGTAGGAGGCAACGTCGCCCACACATGACGTCTAGGCCGAGGATTTGGTGTCCAGGGTATCAAGATGACAACAAGCAACAGTGCCTGGTGCCAGCGCCCGTCCAGCTTTCTATAGCTACCCACGTAGCCGGTCCAGTTACTATAGATGGGATTAGCCTTGCTAAGATACCTAAGGGAAGAAGACGTACGGCTGCATTTGTGATCCTCCTACCCGTTGATGTTATAGGCACACCTTCCGTCCGCAACCAAAACACACATCCCACAAATTACGGTTGCCACGGCAGCGAAGATCGAACAGGCATTCCGTGGTCGCGTCTCCCGAGGCAGCCTTTATGTTTCCGTTGGCGCTCGACGCACCAAGGCTACGCTGAAATCACCTAGAGTGCGCCGTCAGTACTCACATGCAACTATGAAAGCGGCGTTATCCGTTCAATACCTTTTCCAGTGCCAGCGCAAAGGTCGGACGGCAAGCCGATCGAAGGGCCGTAGGCCTGGTTTGCTGGCGACGATACCGCTTCCAGCACCAGCGAATAAATCCCAATACGAATTAAACGAAAGCTCCAGTGCTTTATAACATCTCCCCAGAATTCAGAAATGTACAGATGGAGCTCAGCAAAGAGTGTCACCAACTGCAAAACATAAGTAGAGCAGCAAAGCCGTGGTCCGGGAGGTTTGGTTAACGAAACTAGGAATCAAGTCCAGACCTAGAGATTCATATGATATTTATACCCAGACAACCCAAAACAAGTTCACTTCGCACCTGTCTAATAATGTACTTTCGATCCGTATAACAAGGTCTAGGAAAGCCCGAATCAAGTACAACCCATCCCCGGAAAGTCCACTCCAGCACAAGGAAGCCCCGACGCAATATCTCGTCGTCAACCGCTATGATGACGTCGACAAAATAAACGCCGCAAGAAGGGGCAGATAGTATTCTTGATTCTCAGGGAGGAACTTGCCGTGCTACAGGTAAATTGGCAACTCAGACCGCAAAAAATCAGCTGCAAAGAGGCAAATGCAAAAGACGAGGAAGCCATATTCCGCCCGAAACCCGAAGCTCGTAGAAGCCGGCACTTTAATCTTAGAAGGTCCACTCTCCAGCACGATGGCTCCTGGACAGCTATGCTATTATTGTGGTCGTCGGCTACTATAATGACGCCAACGAAGTTAATACCGCAAGAAGGAACAGATGGTATGTTAACCCTCGAGGAGCGCATGATATTGTAGATGTAAGTTACAAGGCAACACAGCAAAACCATCAATTACAACAGCCAACCCAAAAGAGAGGAAGGTAAATCCAAGACAAACCCCAGTGAACAACGCAAGTGCTTCTCATCAAAAACATCAGGAAAGGAACATACGCAACCAAAGAACACGAAGAAACCCCTTTAATAAGTATCAAAATCTACGTAAGATAATTCACACCACCAACCCACCCCCCTTTCCCCCCGACCCCCCAAAACCAAACAAAACCGCATCTAGCAAGAATAAAAAAGAAACCTCTAACGCAAATAATGCTACAAAAAACAACCATCCCCCCATCCCCCCACCCCCAAACTCACAATGCCTTAACAATACTCTTCTCATCAAACAAGTCCGAAAGAAGGCCAAGCACGCAGCTCTCAACATCCAGGACGCCCATAGCATACGTGGATTCATACGCATAGATGCTAAGCTGCGCGAAAAACGGCCGCAGGATCTTAACGATGAGTTCGTCCTTCCTGTCCACCGCGAGTTCGTCGTTAATGCCCCATGGTCCCAACAGAGGCCGTCGCTGCCCCGACCCGCTGGACGCCACGATATCGGTAGGCAACGCTGGACTCGCGCCTGTGTTTCCCAACTCTTCTGATAGCTCGTCGATAAGCGCGATTGGCTGGTACGTAGCCGACCGGTAGATGGCGTCAATGGTGTCCGTTATGAATAGCCATTCGTGTAGTTGGAAGTCGTCAGGCGCGGCGGCGAGTAGGACGTCCAGCAGTTTGCACGCGTGGAGAATACACAGATTGCTGTATGTATCCGAGTTGGGACTGTTATCTGGCGCCACAACCGACGATATGGCGGCGTGGAGTTCTGAATTCACAATCGGCCACAAAGGCGCGAGGTGGACAGCGGATGTGCGAAGCACTAAGGCGCGAAGCACCATGTAGATATCCGCCCGAGTAGTCGATGATGGTGAGGACGTCGCTGTTGCTCCTAGAAGCTCGACGACGCGATCTAGAATCGCGGGTAAATCCGTCACAAACGTGTCCATGCCGCAGGCTAGCACTAGTGTTGCGATTCGCCGAAGGTTCAGTTGCGTTTTGCGATCGGCCTCCAGTCTCGCAGAGGTTGCGCCCACTCCAAAGACTATGCCGGCGGTTGTAGGGGATGAAATGCGACTCAGAATGTCCGTCATACGATCCTTATCAGCGACCGTCCACAGCTTCAGAAGTGGCAGCCAGTCGCTCCGCACCAGAGAAGCAGATGTATTAAAAAATCTCGTGTCATAGAATGCATCACCCACATCCTTCTTCCACGTCTTTTGATTCCCCGGCAGTCTCGTAAGTTCCTGGAGTAGCACCAAGTTCGTCTTCGTGATAGTGTCTGGGAATCCTTTAGAACGGATAGAAGGTCCAACGAGATTCGTAGATATAGTCTGCGCTACAGTCAAGACGCGGTCTGTCTCGACTAAGATCTTTGGTAGATTGGGAACAATCCGGGATAGGATACCAACGACGTCGTCGGCTCTCTCAGAAGGAGACCGATACCTCATGTCTATATCTGTGCTGGTAACTGAGAGAACATCGGCGAACGACGTCGGCCTTGTTGTAAAGAGAGCAGTCAAGAGCCTCAGAAAGAGGTCCTAATAGCGGTTAGCAAGTTTTTAAGTGAGGAAAAAAAGGAAACCTTACTCCAAGCTCTCGTCTCATCTTACGCTGCTCTCCAAAATTAGTGTTGTCCACCTTCTCGCCCAGAATCGCGGCGAATTCTAGCAGACTAGGCAACGTTTGCCTTTGTGGAAATGGATTACCGAGGAGGTCTCTCAGGAAAACCATGCAATCTTGCCAAATCTCGTCCATCGCATCATCTTCAAGCGACCGCGCATAGTCAACCAAGAAGATGACCAGATCTGTGTCTTGCAAGGACACGGTCATCGTTGATCGTCTAGAAGGGTCCAAGGCAGTCGGGTTGGTACGGCTGTAGATGGCATTAAAGATAGCTGGGATCGTATGCCGCGGTCGAGAGCCATCTAACGCAGGCAGAAGGTTGAAAACCTCTTCAGATTGCTTGGCACTGTCGGGGGCTGCTAATGCCGTTCGCCATATACCAATTACCGTCTCGAGACATTCCAGTGCCTCGGCCGCGAATACGTGTTCGAGTAAACGTCTAGCACGGTTACGCATCCGAAGAGACGTGTACTTGAACGAAGAGGCCGAGTCCGGGTCAAGTTGGCTAGCCTCGTCACCCTGGCCCCAAGACCATATTTTGAAGCACATCCGAACAGCGTCCTGGAACGCAAGAAGTACGGTGAGTCTGTCGTTCGCCGTCACACTACGGGATTGCGGTGCGTCCGAATTGAAAACCCCGGATACCATATTTCCGAAGAAGCCTTGGGGCTGCTCGGGGCTCTTTGCGACGGGCGCTCGTGACTCTTCTATGAGTAGTTGATCATGAGCCTTAGCTAAAAGTTGTTCAAGTGCATTTAGCAGCGATATGAGCGTGGACTCAGGGGCGCTTGTGCTGGCGGAGGGCCTTCCACTCTGGCTGAACATTTTTTGGAGGTTATTGAAGGTGTGGCTAATCTGATCGCATAACGTCCCGACCAGAGGAATAAGAACCTGAAAGATAGTGCTCGAATAGAGCGGGAGTGTTTCGGCCAGGAAGCCCACCCAGCTGTCCAAGACAGGGCGACTGTTAGGTGAGCTGAGCCCTGACTGTATGCACTTGAGAAGTGAAGCAGGCGGTGCTAGGACATCTGGAATATGGTCCACCGAGACAGACGGTCGATGCATACTGCTTGAAGAATGATTTAACGCACGCTTCTCCCCAGTCGGTGAGCTTGGCAGCTCTGCCGGCGAAGCGTCCCGAAGTCTAAGCGAGGCAAAAACCACGTCCAGCAGAAGAACTTGTATGTATGGATCAGGAACCCCGAGTGACTGAGTAAGTCGATCAATCAGGAGTGCCTCTAATTTCAGAGAGGATAGCCTATCGGCATATGGATTCAACAGGATTTGGTGCAGCAGCGTAAGTGCACTACGATGAAGTTGGGCTGTCCGGAGCTGCATTGCATTATCATCAGGAAATTTATTTCCGGCAATACAACGCAGGCAAACATGGACGAAGAATTCTTGAAGCGAGATATCGCCCTCGGTGCCGGCTTCCGGTTGTTAGTCGAGCTCTATACTGATATTTTGCCAGATCGACTCACTGATTTCCGACAGGCCGTGCCCGGCTTTCTCGATGATCCGGGTAGCCAACACACCCCACAATGCGTCCGGGGCCCACCGGAGAGTATTCGACAGGGTGCGGACGTAGTATAGGCCGAGATCGAGGTCATCGTCATCCGAAAAACTGATAGACTCATTTGACGAGGTGGAGCCAACAATCTTTGGCAAGGTACAGAGAAAGCGAAGTTCCAGCATCTTCTTAACGAACACCGCAAAGAGCCTAGGGCGGGTAGTTAGCATACTTCTTAGCTGTTGGGGCTCCTACATACTTCTCGATCCCAACCACGGTGTTAAGCCAATGCTTTGCCACCATGAACAATTGAGTCCGCTCATCTAACAGCGCGTCAAGCATGAGGAAAAGGGGCCTTGTTAGCATGACTTCGTAGTAATCCATTCCTGATAGTCGATGAGGATTCTTAGGCTCCCCTACCGCTGTTTTGGCGCCTCTCCGGTCAGAATGTGAGGCATTGTCTTGAAGGGTATGGGACCACAGAAGACAAAAACTCCGGCCCGGGTCGGCCACGCGAACCGCAAACGTTCCCGTAACGTCATTTTCGAGCATAATGTTGGCTATAGCCGCCTCGATGTCACGATTTGACGGGGTGAGGGCTGTCTGGAGATTCCATAGACACCTGACAGTTTCGACGTGGTATTTTGGCTCCGCCGCTGATAGAAAAGCCCATGCATGGCGCACTAAAGGGCCAACCAGATCGGACGATGAATTTATCGGGATCGTATCACTGTAGTGAAGCTGTATGGCCAGTGATAGAACAGACTTGAAAGAGGCAAAGGGTATTGTAGGATGTGCGAGTTGCGTATGCATCGAAGAGAGTAATCGTTCCGCGTTGGGAGGATGTTCGGGAGATGTTTTTGATAATAAGAGAACTAGCAGCCGGCTTCTCGTCGAGACGTCAGCTAGGTGGCTCGTGGATGTGAAGCTGCTGCAAACCAGGCTGCAAGCCTTCTGTACCAGAAGATCCCCAAGCTGGGAAGGATGGAACGGAAAGGAACCAGCTTCCAGATTCCCTTGCTCAGACTCATAGAAGTGCTGTATTTTTTTGAGGATTTCACTATTCGACACAGGAGCCAAGATGGAAACGTCCGCTGGCATGCCTGACTTTCGGTAAGGTTCGGCCGAAAATGTACGCTCTGGGACAAGATCGATCAGGCCCATGGCGATGTCAAGTGCTCGTTTTATGATAGGAGTGCTTTCATTCCCCAGCTGCGACTGGGCATTTTGAGTACGCTCGCCGACATCTTCCACCATAGCAAGAACAGATAACGCAGCAAGAGGGGCGTGAAGGGTTATCATTTCTTCCTCTCGTATATTAAAATGGGCCATAACAAATTGTACGAGGGCCAACTTCTCGACACGCTCTGATACCAGCATGTCCCCGGGGCCTATAGCTTGAGCCATGAGCTCTACGAGCTCGCCGTAAATGAGTCCGCTTTCAACGCCGTCGAAGAACACACTGGCGCTACGAAGGACTTCGTTGAACGCAGCCTTGTCCCTAGTTTTAGACTTGAAGTCCTTCACACTCGTGATCACGGGGAGAAATATTTCGGGCACGACAAGACCACCAATCTCCCACCTGTCCATGAGAGACAGACAAATACGATAGGGCCTAGCTTTCTCCGTAGCATCACTGTCGGATGAATTCTTAATCATGCCCAATAGTGCGTCGGTCAGCTGTCGCAGACCATATTCTTCAAAATAACTTGTTTTTGAGACCAGGTAGCCGTTATGATTCTGGGTCGGAGAGACAGGGGACTCCAACCCTTCATGATCTTGCTGGGGATGCTCAGGCCCAAGAAACCAGGCCCAAAGTCTTCGGTTTAGACTCATATCACGTCTAGTAACAACCCCCGCAGCAGCACGAAGCAGCAGCTCGAGGTCGGCAGCCTTGACGCGTTTCTGAAGCACTTTGGAATGCAGTGGCAGATTGGACACAAGAAGATCGAGAAAGCCTCGTTGGATTAAAAGTTGTTCGTCCGCAAGGCCTGCAGCAAAACATCTCAGGAGTAGGCCAGGCTCAGGAGAAGTGACCATGTCCGACAGGGCAGCCGTAAGTGGATCAGAGCTTGTCTCTTGGTTGTCCTTGAGAGGGGGCTCAAACCCCATAGAAGGTCCTAACTTGGGCAAAGTTCGAGCTAGATATGCTAACGCACCTGGCCGCCGACTTCCGCTCGTGATAGTGGCCAAGAAGAAACACTGCCAGAAAAAATCGTCACCGGTTGCGTGCCTCTCCGTAAGGAGTTGGCTGTTTTGTGGCCGGATAGCGTGTTTGAAGCTTTCTACCAAGTTCAAGGTGCGACCAAAATCCTCACTTGTATCGTCCTCCAACCCAGGTAAGAGAGCCATGATGATGGACTTCATGGCAGGGCGCAGGGCGCAGGGGTCTACATGCAGAAGATACTTCTCTAGCAGATCAAGGAATCTGGTTCGGACGGCCAGAGAAGCGAATGAGAGCGTTGGCGCCAAGCCAGAGAGATACAAGGGAAGATCCCTAGATAGTCCATTCTCGCCAATGAGCGAGAAGATATAGCTGTATACTTCGATGGCTTTCTGGTGTACACCAGATGGGAGGGACGGGTCGAGACATTGGGCAAGGCGCTTCGCGACCAGCGTTTTCGAGGGGACAGTACCAGTATTCGCCTGGCGCGCTTGGAGGGCCTAGATGAGGCAGGACTATGAGCGTCTCGACAGCAGATTTGCACGGATGGGACAGAGCGCGGACCTTGAGAAGCCTAGTCAGGAAGGAAATATAATCGGCCCATTCCTCCAAAGCGGTATCGAACAGCGCAAGGGCTCGCTCAACACCCGACGCATATTTCCGGTAGTGCTTGTCGTTGGGGGCGGCATCGTCTGGGCACCAGATCTGTCAGTCCGCAATGCAGCCGCCAAGACAGCAATTGAAGGTCATGCATACCAGTGCCGAGCTGATTCCGCCATTGTCGTGAGGTGGGCGAGTTCCGTCCAGGACTGTCGGGGGACATGGAGCGTCGAGGACCAGACTCGAGCGCCATGACTGACTAGCAACAGCTGTCAATGAGGTACGGATTGAAGGAACATGGAGTTGGCCGGCGGTCAGTGGACAGATCGAAGCGCATCGCTCTTGCCAGCCGCAATGCTCGGCTGCTGGAGTTCTTGTTCTTTTCTATCGCAGGAGGGATAGCGGCGCATGTGAGTTGTAGCCCGTAGAGCTCGCCATTCATTTAAGTTGTAACTGCGATGTAACCACCATTTACGTGTGCCTCATATGTCAGGTACAGAGGATGGAAGCGCAACCTTGGTGCCAACCATGACATTTCCTGCCTGTGGAAAATGCAGCGGTAGTTATTCGCTACCTGCACTCCCTAACAAAAGCGCTGAGGTGAGGTGACCTTGCCCCTACTAGTCTAGCGCAGCTGAGATAAATGCCCAATATGGTTAGTCATTATAGGCTGCCGCCACAACGCCCTGCATCCTGCAAGACTGGAACAGAGCTGGAAGCCTGGAAATGTGGGGCAGCCTGGGCTATGACATAAGAGCGTCTCCACGGTCTTACATGCCACTTTGATATGTTGTCGGCCTGTGAAAGTTTCGGCCATCTACCCGCCTATAATTCCCTGTCGATGCGCCCAATTAGGTTGTGTGGCCGAGAATCGCGGTCGGACGAACAAGAAGCTCCGCCCGCTCCAGCCCGTTGCCAGAGTCGAGCGAGTTTCCTTACCTCACTTGCTATCTTCACAACTACGGGCCTCAGCAACTACCCACCACCGCTTCCTCTTCCCCAAAGACTCCCTTTACCGAGTCCCGGCGTTCCCCTAGTAGATGCGATGCCAGCACAATGAATCGTGAACTGAACAGGGTGATCTGATGTGGCAACGCGAAAGTGGAACCATAGTCTGTACATGCTGGCCAGCTCTGAGGATGATAGGATCTCGCCTTAGACCCCGAATACGGTACCATGGACAATGAAGGCGCGGCTGGCTCGTCGTCCAGCACCGGCATCGTCCATGGCGAGGATCGCCCTCCGCCCTTGCCTCCGAGGCCCCTGCAGATGTCCGCGTCGAAGGACGGATCTCTTTTGCAGTCAAAGCCCACAACCGCATTGACCTCTATGAGCATCCAGACCTTGTCATTTCCCGATGGCTCGCGCGGCACTTTCCCGACTCCCGTCGATAACCCGACTGTTGACGCCGCCGTATCGTCACCCACAGAGGACACCGGCGTGCATTCCGTGGGGTTTCATCCCATTGGCGGTACTCGGCAGCAAGATTTAGACGACTCCATGAGCGTCATGAGCCTGGTCCCTACCTTGCGCCCGCCTGGCGATCTGGAAAGCCTACTCGTTGGCGACGCGACAAAGAAAAGCCCTGCTTGGATGCTTCTGCATTCACAGTCTGCCTCGGTGCAGCCATTCGAGACGATCCGAGAAGGACAGGACAATATCTTTGCTGAGTTTGAACAAGAGTTTAGAGATATTCCGGACGAGTCGGGCCAGGATTTGAGTGACGGGGACAGGCTCCAGATCTGGAAGTCCAAGTTAAAACACTATATGATTCTTTCGTCGGCGGGCAAACCTATATACAGCAGACACGGTGATTTGGCGTTGATCAATTCTTCAATGGGAGTGGTCCAGACTATCATCTCATTCTACGAAGGCGCCAAGAACCCCCTTCTTGGCTTCACCGCTGGGGATGCGCGCTTCGTCATTGCCACAGAAGGCCCTCTTTATTTTGTAGCCATTAGTAGACTCGGTGAAAGCGACTCTCAGCTAAGAGCCCAGCTCAAAGCCCTGTATATGCAGATTTTGTCCACATTGACACTGCCCGTTTTGACTAATATCTTCGCGAACCGACCCTCGACCGATCTTCGAAGACCCCTCCAGGGAACGGAGTCGTTGCTATCCTCGCTAGCTGACAGCTTCACCAGAGGCTCACCATCCGTGCTTCTGGGGGCTTTGGAATGTCTCAAACTACGAAAGTCTCATCGACACTCTATCAACAACGCTTTCCTCAAAGCTAGAGCAGATTCCCTTTTATACGGCTTGATAGTCGCTGGCGGAAGGCTTGTCAGCGTCATCCGACCTCGCAAACATTCACTCCACCCAAGCGACCTGCAGCTCATTTTCAATATGTTGTTCGAGTCCGGCGGGATTAAGGCCGCAGGTGGTGAGAACTGGATTCCGCTTTGCCTACCAGCCTTCAACAACCGAGGTTACCTTTACATGTACGTCAGTTTCCTACAAGACCAGGCCGAAGAGACCCCATCTACAACAGAGGCACCCAACGCCGAAGAAGCGACGGCCATCATCCTCATCAGCCCGGACAAAGAAAGCTTCTTCGCCCTTCAGACCATGCGAGACGACGTCGTGACCGAATTAAAGCGAAAGGGGCTCCTAGATCTCATCAAAACAGCAGCGGCGAAAGGCCGTCCCGCGATAACAGAGATCGCGCCAGGCACACACATAAGCCACTTCCTATTCAAGTCAAAAGCCAACGTCCAGTTCTTCATGCCCTCGCTACAACCAACATTCAACACCCTAATCTCGCACCGAAGACTAATGTCGCTATACGCCCACTTACAAGCCGCCACGCACGCCAGACACTCTCACCTAAAGGTCCTCCACTGCGTCAACGACGACGCAGCATCCCTAGTCTGGGTAACCCCCATCTTCGAATTCTACTGCGTAGCCGGCCCAAACACCTCCCGCGCCGTCATGACGCAAGGCGCCAACAAGATCATGCAATGGACGAAACGCGAAGAAGACCGGCTATTCATCATCGGCGGGGGCGTTTTCTAGTCGTCTCCCTCCCAATACTGGCTAAGACCAGCATACGCGGTTCATACCCCAGCTATGTACGGCAATTCAGTCGCATATATCAATAATCTCATAATTCTACTACATAGATCCGGAAGATGTAATTGTAAATCACACCACTTCGCTGAATCACACCCCGATGACTCTCACTCCGAGCAGTAGATTTTCATCCCGCTTCGCTACCACAAGACTCAGTGATTCATACACAGGCCTTCAAATAGACTCCTAACCAGCCATTCCGCACCATACAACACATCACAAATGTTGCCTTCAGGCGACGTATCATTCCCATAGCATACCAGGTACCTACAACATAGCCACGAATCAAGTACAAGATTAGCATTTCGTCAAAACACACCAGACTCAACGAACGACTGTGCATTTCAGACGATAGGCGAACTGAATGGTGGCATATATTGGATACGGTAAGTAAGCTATCTAGAGAACATGAATCGCTTTTCGATCTCTTGCCAAACTTCCGTTACCCTGGGTTTAAAAGCCTTTCCGTACCATTCTTAGCTTATACCAAGGTCACAGCCAATCGACTTGCTAGAAAAGAAGCAAAGACAAGGCAAAGATGTTAGCATACTTCAGCCTCGGAAGCTGTTGGTCCAAAAAGGTTTCAAAATCAGTCAGTGAAGGATCGCCAGGCTGCCTTCGATCGAATCCAATAATGTTGGGGCCTTTTCTCGTGAAACAAGAAAACCATATCATGCATGGGTTATATTATGTCTGCTCAATCTCCCTTGCACGTACTGGCCATGCTTTTTGCTCGCACGTTTTCCCATGCCCGTCTTAGCACCCCTGATCCATCTGAATAGCCTCGCACGGATACGTTGACCCAACCGCAACTGAGCGGATCCAGTCGCTAGGGAATCACTCGTCTTCGCGGGATTAAAGGCAGCGCTTGGCAGAGCATTGGAACTGACCCTATGTATCCGGAAACTACCCTTGGCTCGAGCTCGGGATCTCGAAGTAGCAGAAGAGGTCAACAGCGTGCGTAGATTCGATAAGCGTTTTAATAGGCCATGAGGTGGTATTGAGCTCATGAGTGTTTCTCTATCGATTGAGGGCATCGTATTGCTCGTGGAGATGGTTGAAGACACTTGATAACCAGTCGAAATGTCTCTATCCTCTGATGGAACCGAGTCCGAAGTAATGGAAGCAACGGTAGCCTGTGGATAGACCAGCTTGGGCAGAGGCTTTCTACGCTTTCGTAGCAACGCTGCCTCCGATTTAGGAGGAACGCTGAACAGATCTTGGGGTTCGCGCTGTATAAGATCCGCGACGATTCCGGACCTCTCGACGCCCGGGTTATGTCGAACGGTAGAACAGTGAGAAGAACTTAGTGTAGAACGCCTAGCCGATCTAATTTTCAACTTGTTGCGATTCCGACTTCGCACGTGCTTCTCATCAAACTCACCGCTAGTCTCAGTACCAGTCAAGCGCTCCGAACGAGTCTTTTTTTCATCTATACGCCGTTCCCGTTTACACGCCTCGGGATCTAAAGTTTCGGAGGAGCTCGCGGTCTTGATCTTCAGTCTAAACTTAGGACCATCTCTTCCTAAATTCGGGATCACGTGATCATTCATCGTTGGTTTCAAATTGGTAGGAGGCGATTGGTTGACTTGTAAATGATCGTTCAATCCGCAAAAGCCGAATGGAACAAGAATGTCAGCGAATTCGTCCTCTTCCGGGGCGTCAATTGTAGTTGATAACAGATCATAACTCGGGGCGTCTGGTATGGGCGGCAAAGCTTTCATAAGCTGGGGGATGCTGTTCTTAACCTTTAGTTGACGAGCAGGAGAAATTGGCTTCGGGGACATAAGGGGAACTGTGGAACACGTAGGAGGAATGTGTGGGTGGCCTTCGTTATCATCCCGGGGTAAATTGGTTGTACTGATCCTTAACACAGCATGATTCCTCCTATGACGACGGAACTGTTCATGGTGATTTGTCTCGCGTTTGTTGCTTTGTGAACCTCGTCCAGTTTCTTCCTCTACTATTGCACCCGATGTCGCTCCTGTCACTACAACGGATAGACTTTCCGGCCCTTCAGACTTCATCGAATATAATGCAGATCCAGGACTTATCTCATCAATATCGCCAGGGGCCAGTGCATCATGTTGTGTTTTGGCCTGAACCGTGACTCTGCCAGTCTCACAAACTTCCCCACTCATAAGGTCTTCACTCACGGGCGTTCCGCCGGGTTGACTTGATGAATGTGACTCGTTTGCTCGAATGCTATCGTGAGAGTGATAGCTATCGGGGGTTTCCTGGCCAATAGCATCGTAGTGTGTGTCGTCTCGAAGAATAATGCCCTGTTCGCTTCGGATGGTGAGGGCCTGGCCTCCTAACACTTGTACATGTCTCTCTGGGGACTTAGTCTTGGTTTTCGGATTCGTACCCGCATGATACGTGGCATAATTGTACGTCGGCGGTGCGTCTCTTAACTCGAAGTCAAGGCTTGGGTGGAAAGTATCGATTGATTCCCTGCCAATTTGTGATGGCAGCAGATCTATGTCGCTGCATCTAGTGTTTTTACTGCCAGTTTCTGATGCCTCAAGTTCCATCGTGTTGTGAGACTGTGCAGAATTTGAACGATGACGGGCTGTTAGCCTGCTTGGGACTTCCGTACGATTCTCACTCCGATTTGGAACCGCTGCCAAAATTGGGAGCATTTCTTGCTCATCAACGCCCCCTTTTTCGCAATCAGATGCCGACTCGCGCTCTCCAAAACGGGTAGCAGAATGACCCGGCGCGAGAGGATCACCATCCTCATGGAGCATCATTGGCTGGTCGTATCCAATCGTCCGTAACGGTAGCGATGCAAATGTTTGAGTGTCGGAAGCCATCCGAGGCGACTTGTTTTCAAAGTCCTCAGTGTAATCATAGTATCGTGGCGGAGGATCTACAGTGTAGCTTTGATCGACTCTATGTCCAGGCGGCATTCGCTGGTGCATGTTCGAAACTGAAGTGAGGCTTGATGTCCGCATTGACATATTGTCAAATCTCTCACGGAAGGGCGGGTTCCACGATGCCATCGACGCGGGCGAGTGTGTCCTAGCTGATGATGGCGGACGAGGAGGCCCATGGAAATTCGGGGGCGGTCCAGGAGGCGTAAATGAGGGAATTGATAGATTCAACTCTGGCCTCATTCCTAAGGGGCGTGGCCGCCTTGCCATTGGAGAGTACGTTTGCTTGAAGTGGCCGTGCACAGTTCTCTAGATTCCATAGTTAGCCCAATCTAGCCATTGATATAGACGAATGCAAGTGCGCACGTAGGAGACTCTGTCAATTTCCACCATGCGACTATAATCAATTTGGCCATTCTCCGTGACGGCTGGAGACGCAGGACGAACTCCGGGACGCTTCAACCGTGTTGGGTACGGGAACGGGGAGCGTGGGCGTTGGAGATTACTTCCACCACTAGCCTGACTCTGCAAGGTGTTGGTCGATCGAAAGTGAGATAGATGGCGAGAGCCACAGGTGGTTATGGAATAAGATCGTTTGTCTGGATCTTCTGCGGAATTTGGAGAAAGAGTGCTCGCGCCTGAATTGAGACTGTCTGATCCGTGATTAGAGAAAGCCTCAGATATGGTCTCTTGACGAGACGTCGACCGTGTTGCTAGGTTCTGACGGTACATATTTTCAACGGAACGGTGCGACCTGGGATGTGGATGGCCAAACCCGGCGCGAGCATCTCTGAGAGGTGATGGTGGCACGGGTTTGATGGTGAAAATGCCGATATCGCCGGTTTCTGTCGTGGTCTTGAGCATGCTCTCCAGCGCGCCAGGCGAGTGTAACAGAACAGAGTTCTCGTTAACACTCCGGAGAGGTTTGTGAAGAGGGTGAAGGGGGGAGCGGCTAGCATATGGCCCACCATGGGATAAAGCACTGCTTCGCAGCGTGCCGTGACTTGCACTACGTCGGGGAAACCGATGCTGCTCCATCATAGGAGCAGAGATTGTTGAAGACCTAAGCATGAGAGACAAGCGCAACGCCGCACTCTGAGAAGAAAGAGCATAATATGAAGTAAAATAGTACAGAAAAGAGTAAGAAAGACGAGCCACCAACCAGTGAAGGCCGTTGCAAGACTTCAGTACTGGAACCCGTCGTCATCAATGGGCCTCGCCAACAAGCACCGGAATAGCAACCAGCGGGCACTGACAATAGCCGTGATTCGAGTACGATATTGGTTGGCGATGGACTGGGAGGGGGTGGTCGGGAGGAGAGGCAGCGGAGACTGTCGACAGAACTGATGAGAATGGGTAGTGCTGGGCAAGGCCGTGGCGTGCCATCTGTGGCTTCGGGGAGCAGGAGGCTGCGTGGGCTTCGGACGAGGAAAGTGCGAAAAGCCACGAGTGGCCATAGCAGCTGCCCTGGAATGCGGATGGTCGTGCCCAGCCTGGTCGCACCGAGAACAGGCAGGAGCGGCATAGGAAGATGCACCGGTCGCAGCTTCTCTAAGTCCATGTTGAAAATGGCATTAGCTAAGCAGCACAGCATGAATCCTCACTCTCACCCAAGCACTGCTCCTCGGCCCATAGTGTTGTAGCTGTACCTATAGCTACCTGAAGTCCACGATGCCCTCCATCTCCCACAGTCGCTCTGAATACCTTATACCGCAGGAACCTCGCCTTGCATTGGAAAGTGCCTCTGATGAATTCATGACCACATACATCACATATATCAGAAGTGCTTGATCCCAGCTACCCTGCAGATCATTCACAGGCCAGCTGTTGGCCAGGAATGAGCTGCCTATAGTATATCTGACAGATCATAGGCCACGCACATTACAGACACACGGTTCCACATATTATATAGAGCGTCCATCTGAGCCAACATTGTTGCCGTCAGGTTATCTCAGGAGTGGGCTAGAGGCAGAACAAGCAGACTCATCATGGTTGATGACGAGAGGCCTGGTGCCCTACACCAGAGTCGATCCGGAGTCGTGCAGTTGCAGAGACTCGAAGTGCTGGCCATTCTATTCTCAGAATGTGGAAGAATCTTCAGAGGCCTATGGTCTTGTGAACTTTAGTTGATTTATGTCGATGCCAAGGTAAAATAGAAATATACCTAGCCATTCGACTAGAACAGAGAGACCTTGATGAAGTAGGAGCAAACGGGCTTCTGCGTACCGCGTCTGGATATCAAGGGCGTTATAGCAGAGAGCAAGAACTGATGCCGATATAAAGTCAACCTATATCGTCAAACCAAATCAACGGCCTTATACCTACCAGGTAAACAGTTCCAGCATCCCAGATTCCCGTTGTCGTCGGCGCGATCAATGACTCAGGAAGCGCGGACTAGAGGGACCGGTTCGCCCGCTAGCCTAAACCTGCGCCAGCCGATGGATAAAAGCCGAAGGCCCGAAACACATACATACCGGTAGTAGCCAACAGTACCTGAATCCTACCTGAATCTCGTAATATCTACGGAATATAGGTACATACTAGGGGGTTCGAGTATACATAGTAGACACCGAGATCGTTATTCAGGGGCATGTCACCTCGTTGCTAGCGGAGATGCTAGGTATGAAACATACCTCCTAGATAGACTGCCTCACACTCAAAAGGGATAGGGAAGGGATATAACGCCGTGCTGTCCCTTAAGAAACTCGATGGTCAGGTGACATTGCCACAGGATAGCCTTGCTAGCATGCCTTTTAATGCCCGTAGCATGAACAGCACCAGGCCTTGGTAAGCACGAGAAAAGTCTCGAAAAGAAAGACAACAGGTGTTCAGGCGATTGATAATCTACCCGTGCCATCGCACCAAGAGTATCTCCGAGGTAGACGGCATTCTACGTCCGTACGTCTGAAGTACATTGCACTGGAGATCTTATTTAGAGAAACCTGGAGGCGACGGGGATTCATGGTTGTGTCACGTGTGACCTAGGTACTGCATAATTCATTTACTTGTGCGATTGCACTGTGTACTTGATCACGCCCATACGCTGCTGGTGCGGGCTGTGCGATCTGAGCACGTCTCGGTACTGTCTTACCAAAGCAGAAGTCTATCAACACTGTGCTGACGGAAAGGCGGCTAGCGCAAGTTGTTGGTGCGGCACGGCTGGTGGGCCGTTGGCCGCAGCCGCTGGGCGGGGCCTGGCGCAAAAGAGAACACCTGTCCTCCAGTCGTGGACGGCCCACTGCGTTCGAACGTCGATGGGCAGTTCTAGCGCTGGAAGCCGCCTGGAACCGCCTGGGAACCGCCTGGGAACCACTGAGAACCGCCCTGAGATGCGCCCGCAGGGGCCGAGCCTCCCCCTCCCGCCAGGGCCGCCACCTCGGCCTGTCATTGGCCGCTGCTGCTGCCACGGTTCAGCTCTGCCGTCTCTCGAAGCATTCCTTCCTGGCCAAACGCTGTGGCCAGATATATATTCGGAGCATCCAGCTCCCCTTCCTCATTGATCCATTGATCCGTTGATCCAGTGATCCAGTGCTTCATTGATCCGGTGCTTCATTGATCCGGTGCTTCATTGATCCGGTGCTTCATTGATCCATCCGAGCCAAGGGGACACATCTCCTCTCCAGTCTCTCCATTACCAATCGGCCTTCCCACCGTGGTTCTGGATAAAAGTCTCTTGTCCTGCCTTCTGTTTGGTACGATATTCATTATTCCATTCTGTGTTTCCTGCAGTGCCGTTTTCCAGTTCTGTTACGTCTACATAAAGGTAGGCCTCTGTGCTCGCGTGCCATCTCAGTTTGGTTCTTCCCCCGCTGTGTGTCGCTACTTGCTCAGTTCTGGTCGACGCCCTATTGGTCTTGCCGCGTCACACGGGAAGCTCGGACAATATCCATTCTTCATTCCTGTTCAAGTTCAATTGCTAATCCGCTGTCTACAAAAACAGTCCACAACAATGCGTTCCGCACGGAACATCGCCCTCGGCCTGCTCGCGGCTGCGGCCGTCGCCTCTGCAGCCGATGCCGCTTCCGATGTTATCCAGCTTAAGAAGGATAACTTCGATGCCTTCGTCAAGGAGAATGACCTCGTCCTAGCAGAGTGTGAGTCCTTCCAGAAAGGACCCATACGCGTCGACATATAACTGACGTCGTTCTCGCAGTTTTTGCCCCCTGGTGTGGCCACTGCAAGGCCCTCGCCCCAGAGTACGAAGAGGCTGCTACTACATTAAAAGAGAAGGACATCAAGCTAGTCAAGGTTGACTGCACAGAGGAACAAGATCTCTGCCAGACTTACGGTGTTGAGGGATACCCAACGCTCAAGATCTTCCGAGGTCTTGACAACATATCTCCTTACTCTGGCCAACGAAAGGCCGCTGCGTAAGTCTTGCTCCAGGGACAGCTCCGACTTGCCTTGCTAATGCTTCTGCTAGCATCACTTCCTATATGATTAAACAGTCTCTTCCTGCCGTCTCGATACTGGACGCGGAAACGCTTGCAGATTTCAAAACCGCCGACAAGGTCGTCCTTGTCGCCTACCTCGATGCCTCGGACAAGTCCTCCAGTGAAACCTACACTGCCATCGCCGAGAAGTTCCGGGATAACTACCTATTTGGTGCTACCAACGATGCCGCTCTGGCCGAGGCCGAAGGTGTCACTGCTCCCGCCATCGTTCTGTACAAGCAGTTCGATGAAGGCAAGTCTGTGTTCTCCGAGAAGTTCGAAGAGGATGCTATTGTGAGCTTCACCAAGACCGCCGCCACTCCCCTCATTGGTGAGGTCGGCCCCGAGACCTACTCCGACTACATGTCCGCCGGTATTCCCCTGGCCTACATCTTTGCAGAGACTGCTGAGGAGCGGACGGAACTTGGCGAGGCCCTCAAGCCCGTCGCCACGAAATTCCGTGGCAAGATTAACTTCGCTACCATCGACGCCAAGGCATTCGGTGCCCATGCCGGTAACCTAAACCTGCCCGTCGACAAGTTCCCCTCCTTTGCCATCCAGGAGACTGTCAAGAACCAGAAGTTCCCCTTCGATATTGAGAAGGAAATCACCCTTGAGGCCATCAGCACCTTCGTTGAGGACTTCTCTGCTGGCAAGATCGAGCCTAGCCTCAAGTCCGAGCCAATCCCCGAGACACAGGAGGGTCCTGTCACTGTTGTTGTTGGCAAGACCTACGAGGACGTCGTCCTTGACGACGCCAAGGATGTTTTGATTGAGTTCTATGCTCCTTGGTGCGGTCACTGCAAGGCTTTGGCTCCCAAGTACGAAGAGCTTGCTGGTTTGTTCGCCAACAGCGAGTTCAAGGACAAGGTCGTCATCGCCAAGGTCGATGCGACCGCCAACGATGTCCCTGATGATATCCGAGGCTTCCCCACTATCAAGATGTATCCTGCTGGCTCCAAGAGCGAGCCTGTTACCTACAACGGTTCTCGGACCGTGGAGGATCTGATCAACTTTATCAAGGAGAACGGCAAGTACAAGGCCGAGGTTGAGAAGTCGGAGCCGACACCTGATGCCTCGACCGTGACTGCGACATCGAGCAGCGCGGCTGCTGAGGAGACGGAACATGACGAGCTATAGATTGTATACCTGGATAGTTTTTTCTTTATATGGCCATCGGCTAACGATTACGTCTTGGGCAGTTCAATCGACTGCCCCATAACATCACTCTGGGATTCTGGTAAACATGTCGGCTTCGGGTAGCTAGCATACTTAGGTGTAATGAATTTCTTACGGTCTGCTCTGTGATGTGAATTATTGATTGGTGAGAGCTACCTTTAGTAGTCCAAACTCTTCGTGAATTGCAAAATAACTCTGGGCAGTAATAATACTACAACTTGATCTCGGGAGAGATCAAAAAGGGGACTATGAAATGGTAGCACACTAATACCTAAATCAACCGGTGTCAAGAAATACTCCATGCGTGGAAGATATCTCCATGTTTACTATTGTTGGTCCGGTGACGTATTTCACGCACCTAGATCGATAACACACACCGGTACATACGGAGCCGCCCCGTATAACGGCGGAGTGGCCGAGCACTCAACAGTAAGTTTCCGGGCTTTCTTAGACGAGGAGGTGGCCGGACCGGTGCCTGTTAGGAGAGACGCCGGAGCACATGCTTGCGGCACCGGAGCAGCCGCTTATGTTATTAGTGGAAATCGGACTCGCTTCGGCTGCCGGGCCGTCAAGGCCGCGACAAGCCGTATCGGTCCGGGAGTACAAAAATAGGCACGTAGCGAAATAGGGGCGCTACGCCACCGAATGTGTGTCACTCACTTACCTAAGCCAGCCAATGCAATGTCACCTTCATTCCGTCTGACGACAACCGCTCGAACAGATTATTTTTCTCTAGCCACCGTGTTCAGCTTCGTCCCTTGACACCAGTTTCATCTCCTCGTCTGAACCCTCTTTCAATTCAAGTTCACAATGGCTGCGCGGATCGTATTAGGGGGGGCCCGAAGCGCATTCGCGGCCTCCACTTCGACCGTCACGACGATGCGCGCTACCCGCTATTTCCACACGACTTCACGGCGTCTTGCCGATTCCGCCACTCCTACGCTACCGGCTCGTAAGCCGGTTGGTGCCTTTCGCGGAGGGTGAGCGCCGAAGGGGATAGATAATTGATTATGAGTGTTCATAACTAACGGCTTGCCTTTGCCTAGCCTCTTCGGTTTCCTCCTGGGAACGACTCTTGCTGGCGGCGGCGTCTACGGCTATACCCTGTTCGTCCCACCTACTGAACTCTCCCAGTTGGACCTTCGCTGACAGGATTTTGCGCAGGAGAGACTATAAGGCTTCGAACGAGCTATTGACGGAAGATATCTATGTGCGTTACTGCATTTGATTGATCCGTGTTGTCGTTGCCGGTTCTCTTGATTTCGGGGAGGGAGGAAGGGAGGGGACTGGTGTCATTCAACCGACGCCAATCCCCAATTCTTTGCGATGTTTTCAGTGAAGAAACCTCACCTATTCATATCCTTCATCATACACCGAGCACATAGCCTCCTGCGTCCCAGCCGCCTCCGCTGCCGCTCGGCTATTAGCCTCGCTCCTCACCCCGATCGACCCTTGCGATTTCTGGTCTCTTTGCTGACTGTTGAATCAAACAGGCGCTGCAGACGGCTTGCCAACGATTGAACGCTTATGTGCAGGCATTAGAGGAAAAAATGGATGCCGCGGAACGAAAGCGGAAGTAGAGGGGGATCTTTTCTTTCTTACATAGATCGACACACGCGCGCGCACCACGCCCACACCCACGTACACTCGCACAATCGATACGGAACATGGGTCCAAAACAGTCTGAAATTACGGGTAAAACGACGATATGACATTCTTGGGAACATGACCAGTTTTGCCATGCAATTTGCACACAGGAAATAAAAAGGGGGAACAGAGACGTCCGGACGAACGAAAAGGATCCATGAACCCCCTTCTCTCTGTGTATCGTCCGTCGAATTTCCTAGCGGGAGTTTACGGACCATATCTTGCATCGACGCCCAACGGCAACGGGCGTCAAACCTCATCCGTTGTTTTCATTTTCGCCGCAGACAGTGTATAACAGCAATTGATGCTCACGCGTTTCTCGTGTGGTCGTTCTGACGTCTTGCTTTGCTTCTAGTGTAATTGCGGTTTTCTAATGACAGAAGCATACGGCAGAAAGAAGTATGCTGTCCGGATAACATACAGGAGACATCCATGCCCACTTCGTCCTTATGTATGTTTACATTGCTGGTTGGCCTACCGCGTTGCCCAGGCACCCAAGAATGCACTGCGTGTCTGAATAGGTCGGCTGGCCAAGCAATGCAGTCAACCGAACAGCAAGGTAACAACATCAGACAACAGTGGTATTCATAAAATTGGCACGTGAAGCGATATCGTGTGGAGCAGATCGATTCCAAGGGACCGAAGCAAGGAGGCCCCCTTTCGGAACTGACATCCGCAGGTGTTTATACCCAAGTCGAACCTACCATGGGATTCATTCATGGCTGCCATTGCACTACAATCCGGACAGTGCTTTCCTTTCTCGCTTCATCATCTTGTCTGCTCCCAATGTACAACGTCGTCCGGATAGCACTTGCAATAATGCTGGCATTCGTATTAACAGTGTGTCCGAAAAGGAGGTCCCCTCAAGCAGGTATCTACTAGGTGGGCAATCTCCTGAACTAATGAAGGTGCGATCTACTCGGGTTGCGATTGTATTGTTGCCTTTGCAGTCCGGCAGCCCAATTGCGACGATGAGGAACGACCTGAGTACTTGCCGAGAGAGCTCCAGAATGAGGGGACTGCAACTCATGGTGTTAATTAATAGTAATTCATTCATGTTTCCAGGACACTTTTCCAGCTTCATTGCCATTCCAGCAAACATCCCAACTCCCAACAACACAATATATCTTTGCAGTACACTCTTTGAAGCTTGTTTATAATGTCAGGGGTAGGCCGTTCAGGGCCGGCACAGCCCGCCTGGGACGAAGACCCGCCACCCGTCCTACCCAGATGCTGGGCCTTTTTTATAGTGGCAAAGATCTGTGGTCATTACCGTACTTTGACAGTATCGACTATCCAGGACATGTTATTCCCGATCCTCCGAGGAAACTTCGTTATTTCCTCTTGCGAGCGCGCCAAGGCCCTGTTCGAGGATCCAGCCAACAGCACCGCCCTAGTCTCGGAGCTGAGTCTTGCCGAAATATTCTATAGCGAGCAGAAGGTTCGAAAACAAAGCCTGCCCACCCCGCTAGGTATACGTGGTACTTGGAATGATTCAATGGGCTTGGCCTGGGGTGTTCGGCCGCAAGACCAGCGCCGACAGTTCCCCTTCACTGCCACTGGCCTGGCGTTGATTGTGGCTGCTGCTGAGGGGGCAACGGGGGCATATGTTATGATGAACTCATTATCCATGGGCGCTGTGTTCGACTTTGAGAGCCCATAGTACGGTATGCTCGTGTTGGACGTTACCAGTACCGAGAAGATACGATATGGGATCGTGGCCTTAGATATACCGTTCGTAAAGTGCGCAACGCCTGCGCATCGAGATGCCCTTGTTCAGCTCCGCTCGAAACCACTTTCAGCAAAGGAGTTTGCTGATAAATTCCGAATTGAGAACGTGGAGAGTCAGCTGGAGAAGCTCGATGGCGTTCCCATTGTTGACCAGGCCGTTTTTAAGTGTAAGCCCAAGTCCTCCAGGGGGAAAGACATCAGCTGATGGTAGACCCGGACCCAAAGACATCTGGCCCTTTCCAGCTTTGATGACCGCCTACCACCCCGAGCCGTTCAGGTTTGGACCCAGACTTCCCATAGAGATGGCAATTGGGGTTTTGGTCAAGTATGCGCTCGAAACCAAACACTTCGACATGAGTCTGCTCACCGAAGTGAGGCAACTTCCCATGTTTCGATCCAGACTCCGGCAAGAATTAGAGCAGCAAGTTAAGCCGTCTACTCGGTTTTCCGTGCCGCAACTCATAGGCGCGGCGTTTGAAAACGAAACGCATCTTAACCTTGTGAAGTTCAAGGGAATTTCAGCCGAGGCTATCCGGCTTGCCTTGAGAACGGAGGAATTGAAAGACGTCACCGCCATTAGCATCTGTATCGACTATCTCTGGAGCACATCTGTCCAGTTCGCCGAGATGCTGTTCTCGTGCCCGAAGAACTATGACATATACGTTTGTCAACTCCCGCACAGCACCACTAACTTGCCAACCATCGAGTGCTTCCTGGAGATGTGCAAAAAGCGAGATCGGCTGCAGCGGCGCGTCTTCTTCTGGGGCATCTACTCGGCCAGCTTGCAGGGTATCCCTTGGCTATTGTCTCTGCCTATATCCGAGAACGAATTCCCCCTTCGGTTTGTTTGTGTCTCGAGAGGGAGAAAAGATATGGTTGACGGCGCCCTGCAGCTGAGGGCGAGCATGAGAATCTTTCACGTCTATGATGCCCTCCTCGAGCCCCACGAGATCATCGGCGGGCTGTTCAAAATGCTCCTTGTTGACAACCCCAGGCCGCTGGATTTCACTACTGCGTCGCCGCTGGAGGAATCGTTGAAGCTGGACAGGATGGTGGTACGCCCGATCCCCGTTCGGATGATGTTGCGTGGTCGGAGTCTTGACTTGCTGGTCCCCCGAGGAAGCTTCCATCTCCTGGTCTTGAAGATGGCGGGATACGGGACCAGTCACGTGAATTACGCGTTTGTGCAAGTAATGGCGGATATGGGGTCTGTTGATCTGGGCGGGAGCGGTCGGCAGGATATACTCAGGGTGCTTTCGGCGCAAGAGTTCCTGGAGGAAACGACTGGGCGGCCCCTCGGGGCGGCTCGGACTCGGCAGGTCTACGAACAGCTCCTTTTGAGTTGCCAGCTTGGCAGGGATTCGCTGGATAGCGTTCGGACGCTTGAGTTGATGAGCGAGGAGATGGCTACGTGTATATTTCTTCATGCGGTTTCTAATATTCATCAGGGGTATGCTAGGCTGTGAATAGCTGGGGTTTTTTATTGTTCTTTGGGGGTTGGTGGTGGGGCTGAGTTCTTTGGGTTTTTGGTGTTGGGGCTGAGTTCTTGGGGTTTTTGGTGGTGGGGCTGGGGTTCTTGGGGTTTGTGGTGTTCTGGCTGGGGTTTTGTTGGATGGTTGGTATTGGGTTTTGGATCGTTGGTTCGTTCTTGTATGGTTATTGAGCGCTTTTTTATTTTTATTTTTATTTTCGTCGTTTTCGTCGTTTGAGTAGTTTGGAATGGATTTTGGTTGTTGACTTGTGTTTCTCTCTTTGGTTGTTTGGGAGTTGTTGGGATTTTATCTTGTTGATGTCGTCTAGATACTAACTCAGTTACTATATTATTGAGAGAGATGCTTGTGTGGACTTTGGGCATCGCTTTCTTAACATTGCGAGATATATACACAGGTAGAAGGACCGCGCTGAGCCGGTGCTTAGCATAGCGGGTATATAATAAACAATTCAATAACTAGGCGAGATACATGTTTGTTGACAGTTTTTGATTGGTTTGGAGTTTTGTTGGTTACTATGTTGGTGGTTTGGGTAGTCGGGGAGATGTTTTGTGGACTTGGTTTGGGGAGTTGGGGGGTTGGTGGTATGGGAGTTGGGGACTTGGTGGTATGGAGTTGAGCGACTTAGTGGTATGGAGTTGTGTTTGCCTGTTGGATCTTCCGTGGTCGGATTGGGATGGATCACGAGTTTCGGCGGGTTGATCGTTAATACTAATGATGTACGTAAGGTTTTGCTTCGGGGTTGATTTTTACTTTGATACTACATACCTCTGTTCGATAGAGACAGAAACGGGGAGCTGAGTTGACTATCGTTTATCCCCCCTCTTCTTTTTATATATTGTTTGGAGCTTTTGTGGTGAGCTGGTTATCTGGATTATGTTCTAAATGGGAGGGGTTGGTTATAGATTCTGAACATGGGAGAAAGGGAGGAAAGGGTGGAAGATGTAGATGAAGCTTATTCGTTCCCCTATTCCGGTATTGGTCGAGGGGTTTAAGAATGACATACTAGATACTATCTAGAATCGAATTAAACGCTTGAGATTTGCCTTGGTATACTTTTTCCATGTTTAATCTCAAGAGAAGCGCATTTTTTAATTTTTTATTTCTTATTCTTGGTACGTTCTTGTGGTGTTTTTTTTTGTTTCTAGATTATAGTTGGGAGGTCCGTGTGAGCTTTACTTTTTGCTCACATAAATGCGGTGGCATTATGAGAAACATAGCTGCGGTTTCCTTTTAGGGTTTTGGGCTTGGGGGTGGAAGGGTTATAAGTGGGATTCACACCTTCGGTTCCGGTGTGTTTGGTTTGGCATGACATGGCTAGCTGGGGATTCTATTGAGACGTCTAGATGGCGGTCTTGTGTATGTCGTTGAGATTTAGATGCCAGGGTTTGGGTATACTGGGAAGTTCTACGTGTACGTATGTAAGTCATGTTCGACGAAGGGAAGGACAAGACTGATGCCGTGGGCCGTCTGCTTTACGATATACTTATACTTCAAGCCCGGCCATGCTGGAACTGGCGGCGCTGTCTGGTAGCATGCGGTCATGTGATATGGATGTAATGCGCGCGAGACGTGAGGCGGGCCTATCACGGGATATATGCCGAATATCAATTTTCATGTGACGGTCGTCGATAGACGCCGTCCAATAGGTACACGTCCGTCTACCTATGACCATAGACTGTCTAGGTCCGCACCGGCTGTACCGTCTTCTCTATATAATCAGTTCAGGGGAATTGACCTGTTTCGCTCGTGAGCGAGTACGCTAGGATCGCCGTGAAGTCGTATTTCTCTATAGGTGGAGAGTCTCGGACCGTGGCCGTTCTGGACGTGGTGGGAGAGCGTAGGGTATCTTAGGTGGGAAGGAAATCCATATCCTGATTGACCATACTCACCTTGTCATGCTCGGCCAAAAAACACAACGCCTCCCCGAAAACAAAAAGAACTACAATCCAGCCCGGAATGATGCAAATCTGTACGCCCGTCTTGACTCTTAAACCAATGTAATCATTGCTTCTCCTGTCCGGCAACGTCCGAGACGAAGTCGGATATAGCTTCGAAATAGCCCTCTTCCAGAATACTCGAGTTGTGATCGCCACCAGGCAACGGTTTCCAGATTTTTGTTGGAGTCGTGGTGATCTCGAATAGCCTTCGCATGTGCGAAGGTCTGCATTCCGTAGGCAGTTAGCCGGGTGTAACGAGGGGTGTCAAACGTGCGAAAGGCTGAGATGGTAAATCAGGAAACAAATGTATAATCCATGTCCACGATGGGACTCAGGTTTTGTGGATGGTTGTTTATGTCATCATGTGAAGTATGTAGGTACCACATGCCGTTGAGTATGAAGGGAGGAAGACTTACGGAACAAGTTCGTCTTGCATGCCGCTGAGGAAGAGAATAGGCACTTCGGTAATGGATGGTAATATGGATTCACTCGGCCATACTTGGTGACACAGCATGGTGAGGTATTTTGCTGGTGGAAGGACTGACGGTATCAAGGCCCGCATCGAGGTGAATGTGTTCTCCAGGATGAGGCCGGCGATGTCACCTGCGTGCTGATTCTTTGCGACAAGCTTGATACTGACAGCGCCGCCCAAGCTTTGCCCGTATACTACGAGCTTGTGACTGCTCGTCTCTGCTCGGTTCCGCAGATAGTCGAGGGCCGTTTGCGCGTCGAGCGTGATCCCTTTCTCATCTGGCTCCCCCGTGGATAGACCATAGCCCCGGTACTCCAGCATGAACACATTGCAGCCAATTGTGTTGATCAGTCTGCGGGCAATGGGCAAGCGGTGGCCGATATTGCCAGCATTGCCATGGAACATCAGCACGGTGCAATGGGCGAACCGACTGCGCTTGGGCGCGCGAATATAGAAGGCTGACAACTTCTCGCCATCCTTGGTCGGTATTGTAAGATCCTCAAAATCCACCAGATTGAACTGCGAAGGTCGAGGCACCTCGGTCCGAGAGTTTGCGGGAAGATGGGAGGGATAGATCAAGGCCCTGATGGCGGGCAGGACTGGAGGTTAGCGACTCATCTCTTTCTCTGCTCTGCGGTGCTCGCGGTGACCCGGCACGGCGTAAGTTGGGACTCGACTGGACTCGACTCACTTCTGCTTGAAGTATAGAAGAGACGTTAAAACAGCGGCAACGCCCTGAGTGATCTCGGTTAGCTCGGCCGCGGCACGGCAGCGTCTCTCAATGGCGGATTGGGCGCGGTGGTAGGCCCGAGACAGGGACGAGTCATGGGACGAGGCGGAGGTGGAGGAGGTTATTGAGCGGAAGGAAAATGACCGTGGAGGCATACCGATGTCGCCAACGCCGGAAGGCGCATGTAACCGGCGACGGTATTGAGCAGCGAGACAGTCTGCTGCAGATAGGTCGGATGTGACATTGAGGCTCCCGGAGGAGACATGTCTGGATTAAAGCCGTCCGCTCCGTCTGGGTACGGGTTCGAGAAGGGGCCTGGGCAGGTGCTGTGCGCTGGTCAGATATGATATGTAATCTGGCGGGAGAAGGGGAGAGCAGGGCTGGTCCCGTCTCCCGTGTCCGTCTGGCCAATGCCGCCATGACTGTGTCGGGCCAGCTCATCCACTTGGCCAACAAATTAGAGGATGGCGCTACCATGTTCACAGGTCCGGAGCTAGAAATAAATAGCCAGGCAGATAACGACAGGGCTCGAGAGGAAGAACCCACCTTTTGTCAGCCGCTATCTGCTTTCGCCACGCCTGCGAGCATGGATATGGCAGGTGCCGCGGCTTTTGTTGCAAAGGGATGGATGAGGTTGCGAGGATTTGAAGCCGTAGAGCAGTTAACCATCTACAAAGAAGTGGATTGATGGTACCTAGAACTCGCAATGCAATTGATGGCATGTGTATCGTTCTATGAGAACACCTCGGTAGAGCATATCCCACAGGCGGGCAGCTACCTGTACCTACAGGCTACAGGTAGGGAGGTGGGCGCTTGCTGAGGTCGCCTATAGCCTGTACCTCCAGTTTCACCCACACACACCGACTACCTACCTGCGAAAACGGATAGGTACAGGATCGCGCGACATCAAATCTGTGACCTTCTGAGCGATGACGCAAGAATACCGGGAGCAAAGCTGACGTTTGATTGAAAGATAAAGGGGAGGGAAATTAAAAATAGGAGGTTTAGAACTCGGTATAATGAGCATTCTAGAATGTAATGTACCGGTAATTGGTGAGATGACATGCGGGTAAACGGTATAGTCTCGGAAACGGCACAGCACGACGAATTCATAGACCAATTGACCCGAGGGAGAGCCGTTGTTTTATTACCAGGAACTCCAGTACTGTAGTGTACTCCGTAGGCATGGACGTACACAATGGCACTACATAAACTAAAAAACACCCCTGAAGCTGTCGTGTGTTCTCTAGCCGTTGAACGATGCAAGGCAGCGTGCCTGCTAGCTATCTAGATACTGTGCACCAAAACGGTCTCAGTTGTCGCGCATGGCTGCCTTTCATTGATGATTATGATCTTGGCGAGCACCCACGGACGGACGGGACTCTGAACGCAACTCAGACAACAGGAAGAATAGCAGGACCAACAACAACAACGCATAATGAGCTTCTTATACTACCTAACAAGAAATGTACAAACATGATTGGACATCGGTGGGGACAACGCGCGCGAGGCCGCCAAACGTCAACTCGCTTCTCCGGCTCTGCGGATTCATACTAAATTAGAAACAACCGACGGGGCTTGAAGTTGATTGGTTCTCTTCATCTTCCCTGCGTCGCCGCTCTGCTTCAGAATATGTCAGAGTTTTACACTAACTTATGTACGGACGTAACTCACGCCGACCTGGAACGTACGAAGTACTTACATAGGTAGGTATTCCGTATGGTAATTGTCGGCGCTCGCCAAGGCCTGTCTCATTCTGCCCCGGTTCCCTTACCTTATGGCATAGGCTATGTAGGTTTCACTGCTTGAAGATTGCAATTGCAATTGCTGGGTATTGATTTCACCGAGTAGGCATATTGGCCTACTGTTAATTGAAATTACCACCAAAATTATGTACATTGCCTAGGAACTTATCCCAAGTTCCAACGTGCCAGATCTGTACAACAGTGACATAACGGTAGGCAGCTACCCCGGTGTGCTAATGTAGGTGAGACTTGATACCGTAGTCCTCCATTCCCCGAAAAAGCCACGGCTTTAGATAGGAAAGCGAACGCCAACTTGGGTAAAGGAAGTACTAGCCTGTCAGCTGAAACTTGGGGGACAATGCAGGATTGAAATCCTGAAAGTCTGACCACTGCGACGAGCTAAGCGGACGTCGAGGGTTTGTCTTGGAGGACATACTTCATACGTCCGTACATAGGCGCATGGCCACGCTGATATGCGCTTCGGAGAGAAAGGTCCTCTATCCTCTGTCAGTTGATGTCAAATCGAAACAAGAGGTCATGTGTGGTTGTCAACTGGTTTATAACGCCCCGAACTATGTCCGGGATGGGTATAATGATCCACGGACAGACAATTAACCGGTATCTCGTGTACTTTCTGTACGATTGGTGGTGTAGGGTGACCTTGGTAGAACGAAATCTGGCATGCCGCCGGCTGTGCTGCTAATTTGTTTACATTGTCGCTCGGCCAGTTGTGCAGCTCGGCCATTTCAACTGTCAATTAGGTATATAAGGAGGCGCCACCCCTTTTGCCCAATCTGAGAGGCGGTGGTCGAGACTGCAAGGTAAACATGGTACGCAGGTAGATACCAAGACCGCTGGTGAGTCTTGTTTGCCCCGACTATTGCTCGGCATTCCGCATTGCTCAGCAACCCGACATCAACAGAGCTAGATAGGTAACAGGGATGGCGAGGACCAAGCAATGCGGTAAGCCGAGCAATGGAGTAAAACCGCTACCTATTTTAAAACTCCCTGTTGTGACACGATGAGATGTGTCCAAGTAAATACCAGAATGGGTGTCCTTTAAAGCGTCTGAGGTAGGCAGCTGGTGCGGTAGGCCGGGCAACAGGGCAACGATATCTGTCGGGCCGTTGTGGGATGGCTTCAGCTGTCCGCCACCTGATGCTTCTACCATCCACGATACCTCATTCGACATCGTCACTTGGAAGATGCTACCTACGCGTAACTCAGACGAAAAGAAAAATTTGCGCCTGCGACATTGCAGCTTGGGATAGATCGTCTCGCACAGTTATTGCCAGTACTGCTATTCGCCGATTGCATAGTAGTGGTAGTGTGCTCTACTGGAGTCCTCGATATCGACTATTTACACCTCTTCTCAACGGCGCACATTGCTCGTTACCAAACCTGAGCGCTCCAAGTTTCTGCTCAGCTCTCGCTCCACTGCGCGCGCGCTTTGGTTCGCTGCGCATAACAGTCCTACCCTCCTTGACGTAGGCGTCTACACAGCCTACATCCTCCGTGGGTTGTACGGGCAATTGGGACCCCCACACGCCCGGAGTCCCTCGACTTGGACTCTACTCGTATTCCGAGGTGTGTGTACGGTAGGTAGCTCAGCCTGCTACGTGACGCGAAGGCGCCGTCACACTGCGGCTAGCACTCGCGACGCACACGCATCTGGGTCTTCGCCCGGTCTGCGCCGGCTACCTTTGCGATTCTAGATCTTCGCCGCCGGGCCCGTTTCTAGACTCATCAATCTAGATCCTTACCTACTATACGCTGTCTTTCTATCCACCCGGCCAACTAACAACGCGCAAGGCCATCGACCTGGGCAGGAAGGTCAACACAAGTCGGGCGACGCGCGAAAGAACCCCGGCCAATCAGCAGTGCTGGAAGCTTACACCATTTGAGAAACAATGGTTTCCTTTTCGTGCGAGGTACGTATGTTGAATAAGCCCAAGCGGCCTGATATCACCTTGCCTTGTGTCGCCGTCTGTACCCAACGCCGCCATCCATTTGACTCTGTCTCTCCCTCCGGTCCGTCTCACTCTCATGACAAGCAAACCCTCACAACGCGCGCAATACCTACTGCGTCTTTATGCCCTCCCACCCCCTTCGCAAGCCGCCCACACACCATACACTCCCGCCGCCCTATCGATCTCTCTATTTATTCAGGTAGATCGCCATTCGCCGACCCTAGACATTGGTCTGCCCTTTCGGCCCCCTCCCTGTCGGCTTCTCGCGCGCTAAGGCTACTGGGGCTGCCACCTTGCCAGACAAGTGACTATTCGTTACCCCCTGGCCTCCAGCCCTGGTCCGACCCTGCAATCCCGCCCTGTGTGTGTGATGCTGCGGGTAGTGCAGAGCAAACCACCTGAACCACTCATCGTCTTCTGACCTGCCAGTATTTCACCCCTCCGCCCCTCCATCTCAACCGACCACGCCCCTTCTCTGAATTCGATTGTATTCGTCTCCTTGCTCGCACTTATTAGCCCTTATTTTTATTTAATCTCATTCTCATTCTTATTCTCACCATTCGTTTGTCTAATCTGACTATGTTCTTTTGATTCATAGGAGTGCGGTGATGTCTTGACGAAGAAGAAGCTTGACCCACACAGGAACCGTTGTCGAGGCGCGACTTTTACCTGCATCGATTGTATGGTCTACTTTCCTGGCTTTGAATATCGTGCGCATACAGTAGGTAGCTTCACTTTGCAAATCCCATCGAGCTCATCTCCTCATCGCTGAAATCCTGTGTAGAGCTGTATGACAGAAGAGCAGAAGTACCAAGGTGCACTGTACAAGCCCAAAAAACAAAAACACAACCAGAACAAAACAGAATCCAGAGCAAACCAAGACGCCATGGCGCATCGGGCCTATGTCGAAGATGCGGCGGAGGAGTTTGCAACGTACCAGGACTGCCAAATCCACGAATCGGGAGTGGAGGGCGGCAATTCATCTCACAACATGCCGCCCGAGGTACCGATGCCGCCTCCAGCCGTCGCCGACGATGCGAATGTTAATGTCTTCGACTACATGTTAGATTCCACCCCGGCCGCCTCGAATCTTGGTTTCCAGGTACCACAAAGTTCGACGACGTTCGTTGGCGGTCGTCAACTCGTACGGTTCGGTCAAGACGCAAACAACTACGTGGACGAATCTGGTTATATGGTGGATGACGGCGCGATGGGCCAGTATGACACGTCCTATGAAACGCCGGTACCCAAAGCCCACAGGAAGAAGTCCAAAGACGTGGAGCGTGATATGAAGAAGGACAAGAAACGGAAGCGCTTGCATCTCGAGACGAGCCCGGGCGCGCTGGAACCGCGCACGGACGAGGTCATGACGGATGCGCCCCCCGTTCTACATTCCGGATTAACAGGAGGTCTCAACCGCATGATGCGCCCGTCGCAGTTCCCGCCATCGCCGGATTATTCCGGAGGCGACGTCGGGGACACTGCTCTAGCAAGCCCCATCAAGAAGAAGAAACCCGCAAAGTCGCCCAAGTCCAGCCGGGAGAGCCTTAGTAGTAGCCTGAAGGCCCTCGTGGCCGGGCCATCCAAGCCCAAGGTCTCGAAAAAGCGGAAGCATTCGTCGGAGAGGAAGGAGAAGAAACCCCGAACCAGTGACCAAGCCATCGCCGATAAGAAAGCCCCGAAACTCATCGAATACCGGAGCAAATCGGGCGACGAGAAAGGCGACGAGAGCGGTGCACTGGTCGTTTACCGGCCGCGGTCGGATCTCTTCCTCAGTTTATGCAACAAGGGCCCCGAGAGCAACCGAGGCTGCAGTGTAAACAAAGCTTTGAAACGTTATCACCGGGAGAGATCATCTTCGGGCGGGAGCCTCAGCAAGGGGATGGAGGAGAAAGAGCTCTGGCGATCCCTGCGCATGCGCCGGAACGACCGCGGCGAGATCGTCCTCTTCTCTCTCGACGTGGAATGAACGAGGGCATAGACGCATGGAGATTCTAGATTCGGGTATGGCGTTCTCAGGGGCTTGTTTTTACGGTCGGGACGGGTGGTGAGGGAAACCTGGATACATCTGTGATACCTGCCTGCAACGGATAATATGTGAGGGCCGGAACTAGGGACGGACGGATGTACGGTTGACGATTCTTTGTTTTAATTCACGTGTTGGAATAACGCAAAACTTCGCGTCAGACTCTCTTTGCTCTTGAAGACTTAGAACCCTACCAACAGAGCGAAACGGAGACCTGAGACGATGTTATCGCGGTAGGAAGGCTAGAGGCAGAACGAGGGGGTGTGAAGGGGTCTAATGAGGACAAGGACGAACATAGCAAAGGAAAATAGGTTTGATTCTGCCTCTTGTGGTAATGCTACCAGCATAATAATCTCCGGCGATCTATTGTGTCGATTATTGCTACCTCCCCCTTTCCCCCTCCCTCCGTCGGTTCTATCTTCTAACTTCCTTGTGCGTGGTTTAGAGCAGATACGATTTGTTTCAAGCGCCATTACCTGCTTTATGTCTTGTTCACGGTTTTCTTGGGTTGACCTTATGTAACAAACGCGGACTTGTTTTGCATTGTATGATTTATGGATGGATGGATAGGTAGGTAGGTAGGTAGTTACTAGGTAGATAGGAATATCACGCGCATCGCTAGGTATTCATTCATTCAGAAATCGCCATGGTCCAATCATACCAACGCCAACAATTCATTCAACACAAATCCATAATAAGAATCATTAAATAACAAGGCCAACACAAACCCACCCATCACGCCCGTAAAGGCAGGATATGCTGCACAGAAGCCGTCCGCCGACAAAGCGGACACTCGGGTTTCTCGCGGACCCAGTCGCCAATGCACGCCCAGCAGAAGACGTGCCCGCACTGCGTCGCGGCAGGGTCCTTCAATTCCTCCAGACACAGCGTGCATTTGCGCTGCGCGGCGCCCTTGATCCAGCGCATAGCGTCCTCGTTCGCAAGGCTATACCGCACGCCGTCCGCGTCGCTCGTGTGCGTCACGGCCGCGATGTCCACCCTCGTCACTTGCCCCGCGGTGCCCGGCGTGCCCATCTGCGTGAGCAGAATCGCGTTGTTGGCGCTGTATGCGTGTTCGTCTAGCGATACGTTGATAGACCCCCCTGATCCTGAGACGCGCTCTGGCTGTGATGACGGGGATAGGGACTTCAGAGTTGAGCGGAGGTGTATGTATGCTTGCACGCTCATTTGCACTACTAGGAGGACGCCGAGTAATTCGTATCCGGCGCGGTCGGCGGATGGCTCGCCGGTTACTGGATCCCCGGCTTGCGCGCGGGATGTGAAGATATACCGGAGACCGGTGAGGCGCTTCGCGAGCTCGTAGTACGACCCGCTGAAGTAGAAGAGGGCGAGGCCGAGCGCGTGGACGGGGGCTGGGGACGTGAGGGTCGCGAGGTTCGCTAGGAGGTACGATTGTAGCTTATAGGACCACGTCCTCGTCGGGGTCGCTTTGGATTTCGGATTGCTCGACTTTGCGTCAGGAGTTGACTGCGCTTCGGCTCGGGCTAGGTTCCGCTGCAACCGCGCTCGGATCCGCGCTCGCACTGCCGGGAGTAGCTTCGCGAGGCCGTATGGTAGCAGGATGCTCCCGGCTATGTAAGCGGCGCGTCGCTGTACGGAAGGGAGACGGCGTCCGTCGGCGGAGGGAGAGGCTTCTACTTGGACTAGGCCGCAGTACTCCTCGCCTAGCGTGCGGTTCCCCAGCAGCGTGGTGAGGCATAGGTATAAGAGGTCGGCGAGCGTGCGCGATTCGGTGGACCAGGCGTGTGCGGAGCGCGCTCCCAGGAGACGGCGGTGCAGGTCTGTTAGCTGGTTCGTGAGGAGGCCTTGGAAGTAGGCGTCTTTTTGGTGTGCGCGGATTATGTCGGGCGCGAAGGCGTATGGGTATGGGGAGGCAGTGAGAGAGGGCGCGGGCGATGACGGGGTTGGCATTGTTGTTTGGGTTGCTATGGGACTGGTTACGGGATGGATGGTTCCGGGAATGCCGGCATGCTTGTGTCATAGACGATCTAGTTGGACCGTAGTAGAGGATGCAATCATGCAACGACGCGGATGAGTTTGGAATAAAGAAAGAGATCTATTATGAAGTTTTGGTACATGATGTTATCTGAGTGACCGTCCGACTGTTATTATTACCAGACCTAGATAGCGTGTTTGCTCAGGCTCGGCTCGGCTCGGCTCTCCCTACAGTCAGCCGGCTGACTTAGTAATCAGAGGTGTCCGGTGCGGGCCGGGAGACCGTCGTGATGGTTCAAAACGGTTGGATTCAAACCACCGTCAGCATGTTCCGTACAATTCATACGGATCTTGATGCACCGTGAATTCGGCTACCCGTCGGATTCGGAACTGCCGTCTTCCTCTCCTTCACCTATCACAATGAGTGCTTTTCCTGAACCGCGCCGCTTTAAGCCGGAGGCGATCCTGATCCACACCTAGGTAATCCCAAGCCTAAAACGCACTCAGACTCTCATCAGAGAACTTGAATTGATGCCGTAAGGCGTGGCTATCTATACTGGGTAACTCCCTAGGTAGTATTATCATTTTGGGCTTTTGGGTGGGGGAAAAAGATATCGTTTCCTTGGAATCGATCACATAGTCTTTAAAGCGGGGCGTGTGCTTGCTTAAGCCTGAGCTTGTTCTCCTGGTGACCCCTTGACCACGCGCATTCCTCTAATTACACAGCCGTCCGTTTTAACTTATAACCTTCCAATGTTAGGGTCGGTGGCCGGTATTATGTAATTGTCGTGGCATATATGGCGTAGTACCAATGGAGGATACTACTGTTAACCTTTTACCCTCCGTCACAGTAATTCAGAGATAAGTCGGACCCTGTCGCAGGTGCCGCACTACACTATAAATTATGTCAGGCAAAACGAAGACATGGAATGTCTGGGGAATCCTGACCGCTGGCTTCTGTGGGACCACTTTACCTAGGTAGTTAGTACGAGTTCTATGTTCAACCACGAAGTAGGTAATGATAAGGCTTACTCGCTGGCTTGCTCACCATCGGCCTAATGGCCGCCTTTGCCGGCGTTTTGGCCTTCGCCGCCTTCCCTTTCTCGACGTCTATAATGGGTATTTAGTTTACCTATAGTCTCGTAGCATGGGACTTGACTGTGACGAACATGAGGGCGCCATTGTTCTTTTCTGTATCCTGAATTAGCCTGGTGTACCCTCGTAGGTAGCAGAGTTGGGCATTCCACCTACCTGCGAGGTACTGGTATATCGAATGAGGTCGTTTTTCATCACTAGGTACCTATTAGCCTCCGGTGACAAACCTCAATAGTACCTTAGCTCTAAGCTCTGGCATATCCGCTTTGCATAGGTAGGTACCTCACATACAACTTGAAACTTTCTTCGCTGACGAAGAGAAGGGTTCGACGCCCGCGTTGTAAGGGGCCGAATCGCAGTAGAAATTAGGTGGCAGGAGAAGTATTCTGGCCGTACGAGGCGTGGCGTGAGGCCACCACTCAACAGGTAGCAAAGGTGTGTGTTGCAACCATGCCGCCTGGTGAGAACGCGCTGGAGAAGATACCTCGTTAGCCATAGAAACTAGGTGCAAGAAGTACTACTTACGCTCTCCAGACCAGTAGCGGTGGCCGTGGAGAAGGGATTGGATTGTTGCAGGTTGCGGCAAGACGGCCTTGAAGACGGCGTGTTGCTAAGTAGGTTCTGGTGAAAAGAGGTGAAAAGCGGAGGCGAAAAAAGGGGGAAAACAGGTAGTTGGCTCTGTGGCCCCTGCACGACTGCCAAGTCCAGGTTTAAGAAGGAAATGCAGGAGCTGAGTGGTGGAAGAAGGCATCGTCGCATACAGAAACGCGGTAAGAGCGATGCCAGTCAACGTCAATCTTTCCAGTTCGTAAAATATAATTATATTATATTACGACGTTAGGTACAGTGCTTAAGGTGCTAATGGCACTCACCACACGGTACCCCACGCTTCATTTCCTAGCTTAGGTGGCCCGTGCCACAGACCTTCATAGCTTCCGTATATATAAGGGAGCCCGTCAGACCGGACCCCTTCCATATACGAAGAAGGCCAGAGCCTATCAAGACAGTCATTTCTCTCATTCTAGATCTCCTGCCACTACGTGACACATTCCCTGCCTTCTACCGGCAGTGCATAAGATTTACACAAATGTGACCACCCGGTCAGTTGACTGAGCGCCGCGAGGGCGAGCCCGAGACGAGCCTGAGCAAAGGTGGCGACAACGCTACCCTAGGCTTGAGTTGTCGCGCGCCACTCCATAGCCGTCATCATCACTTCCGACGTGCGCAGGACTTCCTCTACGAATTCGTCTTATCTCTCTGCGACGTTTTGCTGTGGGCTCTTCTTCATTGCCACCATCCTCTTCTCCATCGTTATCTTTGCCGTCCTCCACTTGCTGCCACTGTTTCTGTTGCTGTTGCTGACCTTTGTCTCTTTCTTGGCGTTTTCTCTTGAGCCTCGCTGGACGGGTTCTCTCTACCAGCTCTTCCCATGTTTCACCGAGCCATTTCTCCATGAGTGCCGCTCCCGCCTCCTGCTCTGGCTTCGTGCCCGCCCATCCGTAGTCTGGATTGGCCCCTTGTTCCAGGAGGAAGCGGACAAACTGCGCCGCAGGTTCCGAGCTTGCCCTCATTGCGAAATGAAGCGTCGTCATACCCTTGGACACTTGTCCCCTATCTTGCAACCAGACTTCACGGTCCCGGGTAGCGGTCGTAGTCATTTCCTCATCGTCGTGGGGAAAATCGATCAGGGCTCCAAGCCGGAGCAATTCCCTGGCTAGCCTAACAGATTTCGATGACTTCCCGAGCTCCGTTAGCGACCAGCCCAGGAATCGCCTGCTGAGTGCACCGATGCCGAGACCTTCGATGAGACGGTTCCAAGTTCGAATGAGACGTTCTTCGTATATGACACTCTTACGAGTTGCGTGGAAGGCTACCGCAGAGAAGATCACAGATCTTTTGCAGGGCTGTGGTATTAACCTTTCGGCCGCGCGCAAATCTGATTCAAGCCAAGCATCATTCACCATGCGCGTGGAATCGATTTGGAAAGTTTCCCACTCGGTATACATGTCGTCTGAGTCGGTCTTGCAAATTTCGCTAACCAGGGCAACGAAGTTAAAATAACGAATTGAACGTAAAGCGTCAAGCAGCCATCGCAAGATGGCGACATTTCGACCGCGCACGATTTCCCTGGAAAGCTGACATATCTCGTTTAAAACACTCGGATGTTCAAATGCAGCTGGAGGTGTTAGGATTTTCAGCATTTGCAGAGAACCCATTTTCACAGCGAGCTGCCTTGCCTTGTGCAGCTGAAATATACCTATATGAACGGTTGACTTCGAAACCTTTCTAATATACGACACGGTCTGTTGTAGTTGGTCGACTCTCTGAGCTCTGGTCAACTCGAACGCTATTAACTCCAGGTCGGCTGCAGAAAATTTACCCAGGGGCAAGCTGACCGGACTTAAGGGCAACAAGTGTACTTTGTCCTGGTGATTGACCATGTCTTGATGCGTCCCGAAGCCGATATCAGCGTATGGACATAAGGAGACAGAGCATTTCCAAGGCCGTGAGTGAATTTTGACGTGGCTGTTCCTTATTTCACGAGTTGGAAACCCCCGCTGACCAAGACCACAGCTGGGAACTATGCATTTGAAAATATTTTTTCCATAATGTTTCTGCAGTGTTGCGCAGTAGCATCTGTCTTTGTGCCTTCCGACACATATCAACTTTTTCAGTTTCTTAAATATATTGCTCGACATGGTCGAAAGAGTCGACGGGTCAAAATTAACCCATTTCGAACCTGTATACGTTGGTTATCAACTGAACGGAAATCTAAATCCCAATGCAACGCACTATTATCATAGGTCCAATCCATTTGTCTATCGTCTTGACGAAATCGCAAGATGCCGTATATCATGTCGGAGACGTCGGGGTCTCCCCAATCCATGGCCTGGTATGTCGTACCCTCTGCCTCTTCGTCAAGTTTATCATTCTTGAGTTTTTGAGTTGTGCGGGAGAGCAATGCGCGCAGCTCTGCGTACATCGTTGGATTGTCCCTTGACTCCCTGGCGCAGCGAGTTGCTAAAGTGATCCATTGGCTCGAGGCGAACGACTGCAACCGATATTTGCCAACGAGGATATTCTCTTCAAGCTGCTGCTCATCTGAAGTATCCGGGCTGAATATATCAGATGAAAGGTAGTTCAATATCGACATCGTGAGGTCATAATGGGCATCGGCTTCCTTGATAAACCCGTCGATGTTTCGACTGAAGATATATCTTCTCTCGTCAGTATCTTACAGTTGGTTTTCATGGGGTCGCAGCGAGTGCTGTGCCTTTGGATGTGACTTCGACTTACTCCTTGACTGTGAAATGTACGAATTGAGGTATCTCATCCACTACCTCGACGATCGGGCCGCATATGCGAACGAAGTTCACACTGGCTATGACGGAAGGAGATGCGTCGGAATTCGAGTTGATCAGTAATGCCTGCTCCATCTCATATCTGGTCATAGGAACTGGGGCGCATCCAATCCAACCGAGAATAGCCCTTGCGTTCCGACGCAATACGGGTGGTGATTTATTGATCCTGGATAATATTCTCCCATACGCGTCATTCAAGTCAAGCGGAAGAACTGTGAGTTCTCGCTCGATCTCCTGGATGCTAGTGAGCTCTTCGGCGTTATCCAAGACAATGCGAGCGTAGAGAAACATTCCTGCGATTTTATCGTTAGGGACTTGAAGTCATCGTGAAGATCATAAGAAATCAGCGTATGAAAATACCGTTTGCGCTTATGGAAATGGGTGCTAGAAGATGTTTGATATGGTCCTGGGCTTCTTGGTCGAAGTCGCTCCCTCGCATCCAATTATGGTACCTTTGTTCGACGTATGTCCGAATACTACCTGAATTTCTCTTGTCCACGCGGATCTCGGTGGCTTTTGACGTCAGCATTCTGGCGATATCGTCTTCAGGCCTACTGCTTAAGAGCATTCTGACCGCTGGACAAGAGGCTGCCAGATCCACAAGGTGCAGGAGCAATATTCTACGTTCATCCGCCTCTATCTCGTCAAGTCCATCGATGACGATATAAGCCGGCCCGGAACTAGTAAGAAGTGTCTTCAGCAGCTCCGAAACATACTTCGTACTACCTTCTATCTCCCGAGCATTCGATTCAACCATGGCCACCTGCGCATCCTTAGATTCGGACGCCAGCTGGAATATTAACGACTGTAGGATAGACCGAGCCGTGGTGCTGCTTTGATGGCTTGCGAACGCAAACAAAGCATTATGGCGTGCCTTGATTTTTTCCAGGGCCGCGGCAGCGAGGAAGGTTTTACCTGGTTTATATAGTCAGCTTGGGAAGGCCATGTTCGGGGACAACAAAGTGCGTGCTGACCGGCACCCGGTATGCCATGGAGCCACAGCAATGGGACAGTTGGGACTGCAATGTCGAGCCATTCTGAGAAAGCTTTATCTTCGATCAACCACTTCGCCGAGCCATCGCAGGAGCGGTTGAGTAACCAGTCCAAGCGATGAAAATATGACGGAGGGGAGATTCGAGCTTTTAGAGCCTCGAACTTTTGACTCTGTTGAAACTCGGCTGTCTGATCGAAATGATCGAGTGCCCTGGTGCGAGCTTCATATTCAGCCCGGATATGTTGCAGCGTGACCTCGCTCCTCAACAGGGTGGTGTGCCTCTCAAGATTGTGAACCACAACATTGATTTTGTCAACACGTTTGGGCCAAATTGATGCGAACAGTATTTTTCGTCCTCGTATATGGTAAGCGAATGAGGCTTGAAATCCAATAAAGCGACCGGCAAAACTCACGAGATAAGCTGAAGAACTCCAAGAGAATGACATAAAAGTCGAGGATGTCGCCGTAAAATAAACCGAGCGCCTCTTTCAGCTTGTCGCTATCGTTGAAGATCTTCACCACCTCGAGAAACTGCGGCAAAGCATCACCTAGCTTTTCCATGACAGAACATACGGCGTCCGCAAACTGGGCGACATTTTTTGTCAATACCAGTAGTATGCGTATGGGACCCCATATCAACGCTAGGATATCCGGCTTCACCTGGACAAACGTGTCGATGGTGGTTGCGTAGGCTTCAATTTTGCTGAGAAATCCTCCTATCTTGCCCATATGTCGCATCCTCTGCTCGGCATACGGTTTCTTCTGTACCTCCTTTACCGTTTCCCAAACATCCTCTATACTCGTTGTTGTCAGCTCCCGGAATAATTCGTCGTCATTCAAGCTGTCCTTGAGCTTCTTCTTCGCGGACTCAAACGCCTGATGTGAAGGGTCGAGCAAGGCCATTTTCAATACATATAATATATTATCGGCTCATCTTCGTCAGGAGGAATGGAGTTGTCCTCCAATTTCGATCTCTACGCCCAAGTCATATAGATATACGTCTACCGATATGGTATCTCACGTATCTGTACGAATGTAGCGTCAGCTCCTCCTGCCGCTGCAGGGTGGCTGGACAACCAACACAGGGCTCCCCATTTGGTGCGCGACACGCGACCCTTTTCTTGTTAGTGTATGACTTGTCATTGAAAGTGGAGCTGCCCGGTCTCAGCAGTCGCCTTCCTGGCGACTCTCTTCCTTTCTGATCTAGCAAGGCCCTATGCTATGCGCTGTCACCGGATCCCTGTCGACGCCGGTCGGTCAGGCAACCCGAGAATCTACTTCGATGGCTTAGCTAGGTACCGACAACGTCGCACAGCCCCGACAGCCGACCCGACTCGAGGAGTCTCATGAAGACTACCTTTAGAAAATCAAGCAGTTCGGACTTGGTCTCACATGAACTCCGTGGTTTCTGACAGAATTGAAGTTTTACCAGCTCGTGCCGCTGATTCAGCACTCCTTCAACTATGGTGTGTGGGAAGAAACGGCGTGTCTTCGAGGGCTTTACATCTGAAAGTCCGGAAAAGAGATTAAAGAAGTCGACAATAAGAACGGAAAATAACGCGGGCCTATCAGATTTCAGTATAGAGATCTCGAAAAGAACCGCGTTTCCACCGGGTGTTGAGGTTGTCGTGATCCCGCCACGAACGCCGTCTCCATCACCAGCAGCGTCACACCAATTTCATGCTGCAGATCGTGCGCACGGTCAGTTTCACTGTCGATGTTGGTTTGATTACGACATAATACTGAACTAAATGGTAGCGGCATCGAGCAGCGCTGTGCGGGAAGATACAGTCGGCAGCACGGATGGGTATAGAAGGAGTAGTCCTAATACCGTAGCGTCTAACGGTTCGGAACAGAGACTTAACAATTCGATAATGAGAGCGGTCTCAACGAATTTCGTTACAGAGATCCCGAAAAGAACTGCGGCTCCGCCGGATGTCGAAGTTGTGGTAATCCCATCACGCACACCATCTCCGTCGCCAACAGTGCCGCATCAGATTCATGCTGCAGATGGTGAGCACACCTTTCTGTAGTGGAAACACACAGTTTGTTACCACGCGAAGCTGAAATAACTGGGTAGGGGCATCAGAGAGTCCTGCGGGCGAAGACGCGGTGGGTATAGCGGATGCGTTTAGAGGTAGCCTCACGACATCATCGCGCAAAACAAGTATAACCCGGTGTCCAGCTATCGCGTTAGAATATAAAAACTAAAATGACACAGGTGCCATGTCTCCAGATACACGAGCCCACTCCCAATACGACATCTGCTTCGGACTGGTATGGCATCCCCGAGTAAGCCCCAATCTCGCTGTCTAATCAATCTATCCAGCTCTTATTACAGATGAACACCACATACAAAAAGGATAGTCCACCCCCCGAAGTCGCGCCTCTGCAAATCTCCGTGTTCGGGGACATACTAAGCTTCAAATACGAGGGAAAAGCGAGACAAGCAGGATTTCTCGTCTCAGAAGCCCTATCACGGCTCATGAGGGAATGCTCGGTGACCCTCGACGCAACGATAGGGAAGCCCGACGCAAAAGGTATCTCGAGATCAGAAAGGCTGTCGTCTACTTTTGTCCAGACTCGCCCCCTTCGAGTCCTTGTCTACGGCATGCTCTCGGAGAAAGACACAGTCACGAAGATCTTGGACGAGGGCGGTCTGTTCCTTCAACGACCCGGCACTTACGGATACGACAGGAGAGTAAAATACTTTAACCCTATGTATCTTCTCCGCCCAGGCGAAGGCATGCCGAGGGACATAGGTTTCCCTACACCTGGAGGTCGGGAAGAGACGGCTGAATCGGTCGAAGAGACTCATCGGGATGAAGTAGTGAAAAGCATGGCGCTAAGGATCTTCGACGAGGCCGACGGATCCGGTTCTAGGGGTTTCTCGGGCTTGAAACAGAGCCCAAGGATTCTTTCCACGCTTAAGTAGTATGTTCTTAATCGATCCCGGTGGTTTGGCCTTTGAACTGACAGAATAACGCAAAAAGCCACCAGTTGGAGGCATTATCTATGATGGTTGAGAGGGAGCAGGGCCCCTGGAACGGCAGATGGAAGTTTCCCTGTCTATGGGAGGAGTCTCTAGAGGACGAGGAAGTAGTGTGAGTCATGAAATTTCTTCATCATAAGGATGAATCGCATTATCAAGGACTGACCCCATCATACTCTCCAGATGCCGACACGTGGTGACGAGGTCGATTCAGAGCCGGCCTCTGCCGAACTTGCATGGAGGAGTACTAGCAGATGTAAAGTTCAACAATCTAGTTACATATGTCTGCGATTTCCCGGTATCTTCTGACTTAAAGTAGGAGATGGGTTTGGGGAAGACACTGTCGACTATTGCGCTCATTTGCCACCATTTGGACGGGATATCCAAGTCGGCTTCGACTCGGCCGAATTCTGCCCCTCGAGCCTCTCTTGTAATAACGCCCAAGTCGAGTACGTGCTCCATATCCCAAACATTGGTAACATCGGACCCTTTGATTTGCGAGAGATATATACTGACTGTGTTAAGCGATTTACGGCTGGCAGCAACAGCTTGAAAGGTATCGACTTCTCTTAGCCCTTGCTTTCTGAGTGTGTTGTTAACTGGAACGTGAATAGGCATGTCCGACCTGGGGAGATACGCTCATTTGTCTATCACGGCCCTAAACGGCAAGACGCGTCGAGTCAAATATATAATTTCGATGTTGTTCTCACAACGTACGACACCCTTCGCTCTGACTGGAAAGTCGACGGTCCATTATATAAATGCACGTGGGCCAGAGTTATCCTCGATGAAGGTCAGCATAATTCACTGCACTTAACCAGCTTGTCAAATCCCATCTTGCTATGAAATAATCGTTTGGACTGATCATAGTAATCGCTCCCACAGCCCACAAAATCCGCAACTCCTCTTCGGACACCTTTCACGCCGCATGCCAAATCAGAGCAGAGAACAGATGGTGTCTCACCGGCACGCCGATCCAAAACTCCCTCAACGACTATGGATCGCTACTAGCCTTCATCGGCGTCCCGCCTTTCCTAACGCTTGACCACTTCAAGTTCTGGATCTCATCCCCGATCCACTCCGATCACCATCATGCCTCACTCAGGCTGCTGCGGAAACTCGTGAGCGCCACCTGTCTACGCCGAACCAAGTCGAGTCCTCACCTCTCCGCGGCGCTAAAACTACCCAAGAAGACAGAGAAGGTCGAAATGGTAGAGCTAGCGCCAAAAGAGAGAGAAGTGTACGAGTTCTTCAAGCGCAGATCATACCTCCTCATCAACAAAGACCCCGCGAAACCCCGCGGCAGGGCGGCAAGCAAGCACGCAGACGCCACGGGGGTGGCGCCGCGGAAAAGCGCCGGCAACATCGTCGTGCTGATCTCGGTGCTGCGGATGATCTGCAATCACGCCGAGGCGCTACTCCCCAAGATCGCCCTCGACGCATGGCGCAGTCGTGACTTCGGCTCGGTGAGCTGGGAGTTGCTGCAGAAGGCGGCGCCGGAGAACCGGACGTGCTGCGTGTGCGGAAGGGAGGTCGATCTCCCGGAAAAGTCGCATGCCGAGGTCGTCGAGTTCCCTTGCGCAAAGCACGTGGCGTGTGAAGCGTGCGCGGCGTTCACGGGGGATAGCACTACAGGGTCGGCTTGCCCGAAATGTCCGCCTGCTGCTGACGCCGCTCCGTCGGGCGTGGCGACGCCTCCAGCGCCGTTCTACCCGTCATCTAAAATCCGGGCTCTGATGCGGAACGTGTTTTCTACGCTCCGGATTGACGAGTCCAGTGGTGAGGCAAGTACTCCTACAAAGAGGTATGTACATAACTTTCTCGTGTATAAACAACGCAGACCCCATTTGTCACGCTGTACACATATTTATCCGTCTATCTGTAGCGTCATCTTCTCACAATGGACGGGCATGCTCGACTTGATATCCAATGCCCTGAGCCCCCAATTATCGTCCCTCGGCTTCTCCACCGTTCGGATCGACGGCAGTTCCACACTCCAGCAACGCCGCAGCGCGCTGGAAAAATTCAACGTGGATAGCCACTGCGTTATCATGCTAGCCACCATCGGCGCCGTGAGTGAAGGGTAAGAATTCCCCGGGAGATTTTCAAACGTGGCCATTCGGGCGGCTATACGACGATCAGAGAAAAAGAGAGCTAATGAAGAGTGCTTGCATTATAGCATTGACCTGAGCGTCGCCTCGGAGACACACATCGTCGAGCCGCACTGGAATCCCATGGTGGAAGCGCAGGCGGTGGATCGCGTCCATCGGATCGGGCAGACGCGGGATGTCTCGATTACGAGGTATTGTGTCAAGGACAGCGTTGAGGAAGTGAGTTAGCTCTGCACCCAAGACGCGGGTGTCTATCCCCGACTTGGTTGCCGGTTATACGGGAGTTATTGTAGTCCCCATACTTACTTACCCTTTCTCTGTAGTATATTGGGTGGGTTCAGGCTAGGAAGCTGAGGCTCATTAGCCAGTCTCTGTCGGCTTCTGAGCATGGTTCTGGGGAGAGGGACGAAGTGCTTACTGAGGAGCGGTGGGAGGTGAGTTTAGTTGCGCGATGCTCTCCCCCTTTTTTCCGTTTTCTTCTCTTTTCAAACGTCAAGAGGCATTCATATTCTAACCATGTGAAATAGCGATTACTGGAGTATCTTAAGTAGAGTGTGCATTGGGTTTGACCCGGTTAGTTACAGAAAAGATTTCGAGTCAATGGCTATAAACATAGATGAATTCATATCAAGAGGAGAAGCGTATGACATCGAATGTCTAGAAAAGGGAGACTTTGTTGAGGCTTATATAGAGGTAGAAATGCTGTGAGCGCGACGGTGAACAGGAAAAGGGGCGTCTTGACTTTATAAATCGCAGGCCGTTAAAATGCGTAAACGCACTGTGAGACTTTTTATCTAGCGGCCGTTGACTCTCAACGGAAGTGCGATTCACACTAAAAAGTATTGCGCCGCTAAGAGTGCTGAGAGCCGCTGTAATGCCACTGTGCGGCGCAATACTTTCAGACACGTGGGCGCTTCGATGGTGTAACGCTAGCGTAACGGCTTAAACGTTATAGGTGCACTAATGAAGCCGGCCAGATCGAGAAGCCGCCCGTCTTCAAATCTCCCGGCGCAATCCTCTTTCAAACCACACTCTCGTTCAACCTTCGTCGCGTCCAGCCCCGTCGCGTCCAGCCCACTCGCTTCCTCAGTCAGCAAGGCTCCGCTGCTTCGATGCAAACTGCAATAACCAATGGACGGTGATCCCGCCGTCGAGCCCGAGCTCGACTCCTTCAGCCTCACTGTGCCCCTGCCCTACCGCGTGGCCTTCATCATTGTTCTAGGTAACACCGCGAACCCCCCAGCAACCACCCGAGCACCGCGCATGTATGCTGATAGTATCCCGCCGCAGCCGTCTGGGGTTGGGGCACCAATCTGCACTACCTCTACCGCCTCAAGATCGACGTGCCCGCTCTGATCCGATACCCCGGCCGCTCGTCACCGCACCACCCGCCGCACCACCTCTCCGTGTACCGCCTAGCCATTGTCCTCTCCGCCATATTCGCCTTCTCGCTCCTCGTCTTCTGGCTCTTCACCCACCGCGACCCGAGCCTCGTGCTGGCCTGGGACTGGCTCCCCCTCACATACCTATTTGTTCTCCTCGCGCTCCTAGCCGTCCCCCTCCCGCCCGCAACAGCCCTCCCCCGTGCCGGACTACTGCGTCTCCGCTCAACATTGCGCCGCATAGCCGTCGGCGGGATAGCAGAGTCAAGAGACGGTAAATTCGGCGACATTCTCTTCGCCGATGTCCTAACCAGCTACGCCAAGGTCCTAGCCGATCTGTTCGTGGCGCTATGCATGGTCCTACGCACCGACGGCTCAGCAACAGCGCGGCCGGACCGCGGCTGCGGCGGCGCCATCATCGTCCCCGTGATCCTAGCCATCCCCTCGCTAATCCGACTGCGCCAATGCCTGATCGAATACGGCCGCGTGCGCCGCGGTCCTAAAAGCCAGTCAACAGGCTGGGGCGGCCAACACCTAGCCAACGCACTGAAATACGCGACGGCGTTCCCCGTGATCCTCCTCGGCGCGCTGCAGCGGAACTACGCGCCGAAGTCGACGGCCGTCTTCGCCCTCTGGGTCATGGCTAGCGCTGTTAATAGTCTGTACAGTTTCTACTGGGACGTAGCCAAGGACTGGGACCTCACGCTCTTCGACGGCGTGCGGGCGCGGAATAACCCCGAGCACGCGTTCGGTCTGCGGAGGGTTCTGTGGCTAGGTCCGCCGAACTTATACTACGCCGTCATCGCGCTGGACTTAGTGCTGCGGTGCACGTGGAGCCTGAAGCTGAGCACGCGGTTCGCGGGCGTCGCGGAGTGGGAGAGTGCGATTTTCGTGGTTGAGGTCCTGGAGGTCGCGAGGCGGTGGATATGGATCTTCTTCCGGGTTGAGACGGAGTGGATTCGGAATAATAGCCCGCCTGTGGGGCTTGGGATCGATGATATCTTGCTGGGGGATTATCAGGGGAAGTTTGAGGATGGGGATTAGGGGTGGGGGGTGGTTTTCATGGGTTAGACGGCGGTGTATTGCATCTGGCGTTCTTGCGGGCGTTTTTGCATTGTGTAGAATTGTTTGCTAGATCTTGGCTTTGTGCCTTGTCAATGTTTAATTTGTTGCGGTGTCTTTGCTTGATGTGTTGGTGTTTTGCGTTGGGTGGGGTTTATGTTGTTTGTACGGGCTTTATTACGAAGGGGATGGGGAAAGGGGCGGATTGTCTTGATTTTGGTTTTGGGTATCTCTCTATACAGCAGCTCACCTGGGATCGTGTTCCCGTAAAGCAGATTCTAACTAATGGGTATTATTCTCCTTTCATGGGGTTGTCCCTGGATGACCATATCTCAAATCTCCTGGCATCACAAGAGAAGTGCATTTTCCCAGCCATATCCCGCAACAAGTCCGTAACCCCAACACCCGCCGCAGCCGCCGACATCCAGATTAAACACGAGGGAACAGACCTTCAACGTCCAGGTAGAAGAGAGGAAGAAATAAATTGACATTACAACCCCCTATCCCGCGAACTAGGCAGCTGAAGCCGATCAAGACAATAAGTCCGGAAATTCGCACTCTTCTCCCCGTCGCACTCGCACCGGCACCCGATGCCGCCGGCGATCTCCCGCGCCCACTCCCCGTGCCCCGCCAGCGCGGGCGACTCGGGCAACTGCCCGCCCGGCGCGTTCGCGGGACACCGGTAGAACTTGGAGTGCCGGTAGCCGATGTCCGCGAAGTGGTGCACCTGCCCGGGGTCGGCTAGCATGGCTACGGCCAGGGAGTGCACGGCGGCGTCTCCCCACTGCGGGAAAACACCCCGTTAGCATTATGCGGGCGAGTAGGTATAATCCCGGGAAGCAAAACATACCCGCTCATCGTAGAATCCCCCTTTCTTATCCAAATACTCGAAATACCCCTGATACGCCCGGGCCCGGAAGAAATCCAGATCGGCAATCTCGAAATTACTCCAGTAATGACACAGGCTCCAAGCGTCGCCCGCCGCGTCGCGATGCGGCAGCCAGCTGAGGAGGCGGCGGATCGGGAACGGCGCCCAGGACGCCTCGATCATGGCGGTCCAGAGACTGCTCGTCGGGATGCGGTTTGCCGCCTTCCAGTCGGCGGTGGCGCGGAATAGGCCCGGGCAGGACTTGCCGACTTCCCATAGGGCTATGGTGTAGCCGTAGACTTTGCCGTGCTTGGCCATTTGCGCGAACGGGTCGTATGTTATGGCGCATGTGTACTCTGCGTCTGGCTCTAGTCGCCAGTACCATTTATACTTCCGGAGCGCGTCTAGCTGGTAGAACTTCCTAGCGATAGTTTAGTAATCGCGTTTCTACAGAACATTTTATTTTTTCTTTATTTATTTTTTTTCGCGTCGGACTTACCCCGAGTAGAACCGGCACATGTGGTGGTATCCTTCCCGTCCCGCATGCGGCCCACCAATGCCGTCCTGGCTCTTAATGCTCTCCAGCGCCGCATCGCGATCAACCCACTCCGGGAACGTCCACTCGTCCTTAGGAATGACCTCAAAGATACCCTTGCCGCCAGCCGTCTCGTTAAGCTCAGCGACAAAGCGCTCGTCCCAGGGCTCGTCGTTCAGGAACAAGACCGGGTAGTTAAACCACTTGTTGAAGTGCGTCTCGATAGACTGGATCGACTTCTTCGCCTTTTTCCGCTCGGTGTTGCGGGCTAGCATTACCAGCACGGCGTTCTCGCGCTCGGCTTTTACGTCGGGTTCCTGGCAGGTGGTGAAGAAGGGCGCGTCTAGGTCGGCTTTGGGACGCGGGATCTGGTGGCGGCGCGTGTGGAGCAGCACCTCGATTATCAGAGACGCGGCCACGACGAACAGCAGCGAGACGGGCAGCCGGCGCGCTGCGCGGGTTATGCGCATTAGCAGCAACATGGTGCCGGGTTGTAGTTCTCTGGATTTCAGGAGAAGAGACGTCGCGGTCGGGACATTGCTTGACGCGGTTTTGTGCGATCGGCGGGAGTGGTGTAGGCAGGCACCCGCGATAGGTAACCAAGAGAGTGGATTGTTTGAAATGAGACGAGTATTGTGAACGAGTGGCACAACGATCAGTCGGCCCAGTTTTACGAAGGATTCGCTTACATGGGGACGCGCTGTGACTTGTGAGATGCGCGCGGTGGCGCTCAGGTTGTAGGTGGAGGAGTAGATGAGGGAGAAGATATGGGATGAATTCACTTCTATAGATTGTACCGTATCTGCCCTGATGGCGAGCTAGATAGTACCTGACGCTATCTGGGGGACCTATCATTGCTATCGCACCTCCTTATCTGACTGGTGCCTTTCGAGATGGTGTCTTAAAAAGACGGTGTGCTCTCCCGGCGAGTCGTGAAACCACGCTAAACAGGACCTCAGGACTCGGCCGCTAGACCCCTGAAACTCGGGCCGGCAAAGGCTAACCACCCACCCCGAGCCGCCGGGCTTACAATTCCTAACACCGCTGAAGCCTCATTGCCTGAACTCTGCCGATCTTGGATGCGTGATCTTGGTCGCAACTGCTGTGCATTTTCAGATATCGTTATTGACATTATAGTTTAGCGAATAATTATCAGGTAGGCGCGTTCCTGCACAGGATACGCCATGATCTTTCTCGAAATGTGTCAACAAACAGGCTACATAATGGACAAGTTAACACCAGTCGACTTGGATGGCACCGGCATGCATTCTCACCACCAAAAAATCACAAAAATATCGAAGTAAAAACAGCCATTATCGCACCCCAAAATCTCCGTATATTCACTAGATAGACAACACGATGGCAGAAAGACCCACACAAGCGACGGCGCCTCCCGACTACAAGGAGATTCCCGATGCCACCCCGCCAGCCACGCACGGAGAAGCCTACGAGTTATACACACGAGAACCGCCAACTGTGATCATAACTCCCCCTACTCCTTCCACAGACCAGACAGCCGTGGACACCGACGACAGCCCTAGAATCTCAGACGTATATTTGGAACCGCTCGATGCTGTAGCGTCAAATGCACAGCGAAATGCCACCGGCACGGAGAGGTCAGTAACAGCAGTCGTACAGTTGTCACCGTTCACGGCTAACAGTGAAAGAAGTCCCATAGACCTGGCCGAACGAGGTCAATATAACCCACAGGGCGAGGAGTCGCAGGTCAACAGCACATCAGCCGCGAAACAAAGTGAAGTGGTCGAATTAATCGAATTGATCTGGGCGATACTGTGTATCATTTGCCTTATAGTTGGCGTGGGCGGCACGTTTGGTCTTATCCTGTTCACGGTGGGATTTTTGTGAGGGGTTTGGACTCGATTGCATGGTTACGGTGGCATAGCGGGACGATGTGCGTTTGGAAACAGGAATTGAGCGGAAAGGAGGAGAATCTGTCCGGAGAGTTCGGAGTGGATGATTTATATATGCCGAGGCCGATGACCTCATCTCACAGGCTTCGCCGGGAGAAGCCGAGCGTGACGGTGTTTCGGGTTATTGGAGATGGAATCAAGCGTAATGAGTTCTTGCAGTAACACTTTCACGAGAATAGGTTCAGCATAAAATCCATAATTCATCAACGCTCATATTAACTCTACATATAGAATGCCCAAGCAGGTGACTCTCGTGGATTGATGATTTCTTTAGCTGAACTGACACGCCCAGAAATCAGCAGTTATTGGCCTGAAATATCATAGCACGCTAATCTAAATAAGGAAGTAATTAGTAAAGAATGATCACTCATAAAACCCGCCCGAACAGCCACGGATCAGCCGGAGACTTCCAACCACCATCATCCCCAAAGCAACAAACAAGACAAAACATCCAAACCATGGACTACATCCCAGAGAACCTGGCCCAAGAGGCCACCAGAGAAGCCGCAAACCTCTAGTAAGAGACCAAACCCAAGGAAACCGGCGCGCGCTAACGATATTTACAGCACCGGCCTAGCAACACCGCTGAACCTGATCCTAGCAGCCATAACCCTCTACACAACCTACCTCCTATACAAGCCCACGCCGCCAGCAAGCCTTCCAAGGGAGCCGCCAGCCGTAGTCTTCAAGACCTTCACGCCGCGCACTCTGCTGCCGTTCGACGGCACCGGCGGCATGCCCGTGTACATGGCCGTGCGAGGCCGCGTCTTCGACGTCAGCGCCGGCCGCAACTTCTACGGGCCCGGCGGCCCGTACCAGAACTTCGCGGGCCGCGACGCTAGCCGCGGCCTCGCTTGCCACAGCTTCGACGAGGAGATGCTTACTAAGGATCTTGACGGCCCGCTGGATGCGCTGGAGGGGCTTGGCGATGAGGAGATGGAGAGCTTGCAGGGGTGGGAGGAGAGGTTTTTGGGGAAGTACCTTGTTGTTGGGAAGTTGGTTGCTCAGGGGGATAAATGATGGTTTGTCTGTGGATTGTTCCGTTGGGGGTTTGCGGTTTGCCTTATCGGGCTGTGTTTTTGATCTTGTGATGGGTTAGCGCTGATTGCTGGGTTTGACTGTTTGATGCTTTGTTGCGTTGCTTTTCATTGGGTTTGCTGGGAAGCCCGCCTAGTCCGGGTTTGGAGCTCACCGGATCGTCTGCTGGGCGGAATAGGCCGTCGTTTACTAGCCGCTACGCATGACACACATATCTACTTCAGTCCACGACATGGAGTGCCTCGTGGTTGGTTCCAACCGGAAGCATCACGCTATCATTTGTTCTTTGCTGACGGTCGGGAACACAACCGTGAAAGCATATATACGCTATACAACAAAGTACCTATTGGCAATCCTCAAACAGGTTGTTTGCCATAGACTGTGACACATCCATCACGCATGCTAACAGAAAGAGGGAAATCATACGCTTCCAGAGACTCTATCCCCGGATATATATCCCAGCAACAGGAGCGTGAATGGTGCTGCTAGACCACAACCCAAGCTACGACGACCCAAGCTACAACAGCAGTTACAAGGTAGATAGACAACGAGAAACTCTACACCTACCTAGCGTCGGTTGGCTATAATCACAACTCCAACCCTATATTGCCATGAACACATACTTGATATATACACGACCACGCTGCAAAGCACGATACTCTCCAGCCGAGAAACCCGTCCAAGAAAGCGATAACAAGCAAGGACAAACCCATCCCATCTTTTCCGCCAAGAACTTCCCAATACCGCGCTCTCGAGGCTAGGGAGTGCCTGGTAGACAAATCCGGGCAAGTGAGAATCGGCAATTGCTTCAACCGCGGATTGCCTTGTCATTCATTCCCGCACAGGAAACGAGAACCACCACAAGATACCTAATATTCCTCGTATCCACAAGCAGCAGACGTCAGTGCCAGGCAGCCCGGCAATGAGCTCAGAAAGCGCTTGGGCTACTACTTTCGTACATCACGATACCAGTTCTTTTCCCCATGGTGCGCACGGGGTCCCGGTACGTAAAGTCCAGGCATGCACCGCGAACAGGTAAGCAATTCCGATTAGTCCGCAGACTGCTTATTTATATGCTGATTGCGTTTCCCTCACCAGCAGGACGACGACGCAAGAATACCGGACAACTATGGAATTCTGCTGAGGGTCCAGGCGGTGGTACTCAACGCAGGTTATTCCCTTCTATAACATGTCGTAATATGTAGGATAGGAATACCAAGCCAGCACTCCATGCTCCCCATGAGTACTCACCGACACGTGGGAGTCTTTTGCTTTTGCCGTCGAATAATGGTAATTCCATCTAGACACGTAGCATGAGTTAAACGCAGTGTACTACTTAACGTCAGTCTCGCGGTTTTGACTCCGGATACTAGGTACAATCAACTGTAGTCAAATGCGTGGCGCATACCAGTAGGTATAGCCTATAGGCACATGTGGAAGGTTGCTGGCTTATGGTGGTGCAATAGGATTGAGCTTTGACGTTGTTGACGGCGGACGCTGAGGAATGGCTGGGGTTTTAAGCGGAGTGGAGTAAAGGTGTGGATCCACACTTTATGTAACTGTAGTATAAGGATTAACGCTGTATAAGCATAAACCCGTTCGGCCCCGCCATACTAATATGCTCCTATGCATATATTACCTAATTATGACAGGTTAGGTGCCTGCTTCGTACAGGTACGTGCGACCCCAACCAGCCTGACCTACGCCATCACATCCCACCTTGACTCCCATCCCACATCATCAACTTGCCTCATCACGTCTGTGGTTGTAGCCGCTTTTAGCCGCCTTCATTTTAATGAGTCTTCGCCTCTATGGCTCAACTGGACGCACCTTGACTCGTCGGGTAGCTACCGTCTCGATACCCAACAAACCAGCACATCTGTCTGCCGCAGTTCGACGAATACGATCTGGTACCTAGATACCTGTTGAATGTCGGAAACACAGACGGCCAATCACTCTGACTTACAGGCATAACTGTCCCTCCTTCCATACTTTCGAGCATAAATAACCGGTAGCTTGCCATGAGCATGCCATGAGCAGGTTCTTGTCTCGGCTACCCTGCTCTGTCTACCCTTACGAACTAACAAGCCGTCGTCCGACTGTCCGCCCGGTGTCCCACTGCGATCTTTCCATTGTCAGTCTGGCCCAACATGGACGACGACGTGAATTTCTTTTTGACGGTGACGGGTGTGGATTCTCAGGAGATTGCACGGGGCTATCTCCAGATCTCCGGCGGTGATGCAAGTCAGGCTATCCAAGCGTATTACGATAACCCAGGATTGATATCGAGCTTTGCGACTGCATCTTCCGCAGCTACTACCTCCTCTCGCGATCCAGGCCCCTCCTCCCGAGCTCGAAATAGAAACTTCACAGGCCGGACAGATGCTGACGGCGTTATACACATCGATTCCGATGACGACGTTTCTATGCTGGATGAAGATAGCGATGACGAGGACATTGCTGCCATAGCCAGAAATGCCCAGGAAGAGGAAGATGCCGCGATGGCGCGACGACTACAAGAAGAACTCTACGGACCAGGCTCAGGATTGGGGCCTGGAAACGATGGCGTACGAGCTCCTATAGCACAAACGACGGAAACGCTGGCTGGCCCCGACCCGTCGTGGGGCTTAGATGACGGCCACGAAATTCCTGTATTTGACGAGTTCCGCGCCCACCGATCTTCGGCACGACGAAGTGCGTTCATCCTGATCCATTTTCCTCCTACCTACTAATGCTTGCCCTAGATCGAAATCCTGTCAACCCTTTTAGCCAGGCTCCCTCCATATGGGATGACGCAGCAGCCGCCCCCGTAGTGCCGGGCGCGCAACCCGAGCAGGACCCCACCCCCCGAGCGGCGTTGCTACGCGATCTTTTCCGCCCACCACACGAGTTAATTAGTAGCGCAACGTGGGACGAAGCGAGAGAGGAAGGCAAAGAGGAAAAGAAGTGGATCATGGTCAACCTGCAAGATCTCGACATCTTCCAGTGCCAAGTCCTGAACAGAGACGTGTGGAAGGATGAGAACATCAGGGCTCTAGTCAGAGAGCACTTCATTTTCTTGCAATACGAAAAGCATGAGAGAAGGGCCCAGTCATTTATCCAGCTGTACTTCCTCAATGGGGCCCACGAGAATAGTGACAACTACCCGCACGTTTCCATCATCGATCCTAGGACGGGAGAGCAGGTCAAAGTTTGGTCTGGCAGTTCTTTCCCCAAACCAGGAGAATTCCTGGCCGATCTCATCGAGTTCCTGGATCGCTATAGTTTGGCAGCCAACAGCAAAAACCCTGTTGTCCAATCCAAGCCAAAACACCGACCCATCGATGTTGGTCGATTGACAGAAGACGAAATGCTCCAGCTAGCTATGCAGAACAGCCTAGAGAACAACGGTGGTTCTTCAGGCTCGAGTGTACAAGATCCAGACATGCTCACGAAGTCCAATGACGATACCGGCAAAGGAAAGGGAAGAGCAACAGGCGACTTAATAGATCTCGCAGGCGACTCGGAAGACACGCCTCCAGAGGGTGCTGATGATCCGGCCGCAGCCGCCTTTTCCCTCATCGCATCGACCAATCCGCATCAAGAGCCGGAGAATAACCCCGCGACGACGACGAGGATACAATTCAGGCATTCTGCTGGGCGTATCATCCGCCGGTTTGCCGTGACGGATCCGGTCCGTCGCATCTACGAGTGGCTAAAAGCAGAGCCATTTGAAGGCAAGGCAGGTGTCATGTTTGAGCTCAAGGCGATGCCTGCAGGTGCAGATCTGATCGGCCAACTCGACAAGACCATCGCGGAAGCTGGTCTGAAGCAGGGTACGGTTATGATTGAGTTCATTGAGGATTAGATTTCGATTCCAGCTGCGTGGGGTTGGGGGCTATCTATAGGCCCGTGTTTGGGGATCCTCTGTCGGTAAGTAGGGGTTATCTGCGTCGTTTTCTCTCTAGGGCACAAGGGAATAAACCATCCCCCACGGATAGATGTTACTGCGGCGACGTGGCTGCTGCTGTTGCTTGGAGTTTCGGAACATATCTTCAAGAAGTCGAGGTGGTTACTTACACAGATAGCCACCTTGTGTAATTTCTCGCCCTCTCGTGCATGGCTTTGCCGAATACCTAAATTTCGCATACAACTTGCGGTTTACTCTGTGACTTGTGACGACTGACTTTGCACCATGGGTTTCCAATGTGGAGTTCATCTCTTGCGCGGAGTGCGCTGGCAATATGTTCAATGATGGAAACAAATCCGGGAAGAAAACACACAAGAAAATCCCGTGATATTTTTCCCACTTACATTACCATTAAAAAGAAATAAAAAGAAAAAGTAGAAAAAGCAAGGTATAGGAGGAATCGAACCCCCGAACGCTGGACTCGCGGGGAATCGAACCCCGGACCACTCCCATGCTAAGGGAGTATTATACCACTAAACCACAAGCCCTGTGGGGAAACCGTGCTGGTTCTTCGATGGGGGGGCGGGGTCGTGTTTTGGGTTATGGCTTGTTGATTTGTTTGGGGTTGGGATTGCGCTGCTTACTTTACTTTGTACAATTACGGGCGTATTGGTAGTTTTTCTTCTTTGCTTTGTCGTGTTGTTTTACTGTCTGTATTTATTTGCTATTTGATACGTCCGTATTCTTGCCGGTATATATGATGTATCTATGGTCGGATGTGTTCGTAATTTGCTGATTGAATCGCGCTTTTGGATTGCGCTTCATTGACGATTCCGGTGCGGGAAACGGTTTTCTAAATTCGCCTGTTATGGTTGAGGGGGTTCTGGAACTGAGGCACCTTTTTTCTTGCGCGAATTATCGCTTCTTGCTGAACATACGAATGCTGCGTTTCCTTATGACTATTTCTTTCGTTGTTGGAGGATGTCTTGGCTCCGCGGTTAAATTGCGAATAGCCGTTGAGGATGGCCCGTTCTCCATGACGGGATCGGAGTCGTGCTCTAGATGATACTGGGATGATATCCTGGAGGCCGCATGCTCCGGATGCCTGGTCGTGATTCGGCTATAGAACGGCACCTGTGTGACTAGAATGATACAACAGTACTCGAGGGCATCGGTCTTGTAGGTATCTCCAGTCTGCTTTGTGGAGGTATGGTTCGGGGCGTTTACTATCCAGTCCTGTGATACACATGTTCCTACGTAAATTTATATTCAGATGCCGACACGAGTGTTACGTCTCTTTATCGTTTACATTGTAGAATACAGCATATACCCCTTCTTGCTTCGGGATTACGGAAATATTTGGTCAAGTTTCACCTCTTGTTGAGAGTATCTGGTGCGTCGCTGATGCGGTTCGGATGCATCTTGCGACCTGCTACGGAATGACGATTCCTTTTGCGCCCGTTTAACTGTGTCTCCTCCGTCATTCGTGTTCGGCGTGGAATAGGAGGCCAAGTGAAAGAAAGTCTGCGATATTCCATCGATCCCCTGTTCGACTCTGTCTTGAAGCAGAGCCGTATACCAAGAATTCCTAGAAGGTCTTTAAGCGTGAGAAGGACATATTACATCTCTAGTTCGCATTCCGTCCCTAGGGAATTCCACGCATTTGCAGTTCTAGCAACACTCACCTGAGTTAACGAACGCCGGATAGGTCATGGGTTCATTGAGGCGCGAGATACATCGCAGATCTCAGCACCTCTGAATATTGCTGTGTTCAATGTTGACAGGCTCAGGAGCGGAATCTCAGATGAGACGGATTATACTGACTGATCCCAGACTACTCGGGTCTTTAAACTTTTTAACTTGCACTCTTCGTCTGGTTTACAAGACAAAATGATGCTGGCAACATACCACGTCCAGTCGTCTGGCTCCATATAAACCGCGATTGCCTCATTAGATTGCGAACATGCGGTGCTGCGCAGAGTCACAGCCTCACTCTAGGTATCTCGCAAGTCGAATCTGCCATCAATTAATGAGACATTTCGAGGGAACGGTACGGTCAGTATCTGAATGTTTCACACACACTCTGCAACCGATCTGCTCCCCAAAACAAGCACCTGAGCGAGAACCTCTCCCAAATACGCGGTCTCTCTTCTGACAGTTTAGCCCGGTGACGATAATACATAACGTTGATCATTGAGCTCACGCAACTCGACCTTATCCTCACATGATATATCTACAAACCAAGCCAATACAAATAAAAATCAAGCCCAAATAAAAAAAAAACCAGCGAACAAAACCAATAACCCGCAGAACCCTCGACATAAACAGCAAAGATCCCGCACCAGGAAATCCTCGTTCCAATTTCTAAGCAGTTACCCGCCACTGGTTATCCCGAATCATCAGTAAACTCTAACCATTACGTTTCCACCCACATGTGCCGGCAGTCAGCGGCATCTCCGGTACGGAATACGACACTGGTAACTTCTGAGGGTTTGGCTTTAGCGATCTGACCGCCTCGCCATTACCTTATATCTCAACCAAGATAGTAGCGTTAACTTTTAAGCCTTCAGCAGAGAACATCAGAGATAATAAACAGAGTAATCCCGTTAACGCGCCATTCCCAGGCATCAATTATCAAACTTACCGTCCCATAGCTCAGTTTCTCGATCGGAAACACATGTGATCTCATGATAACCCAAACGGCGCATATATCGGTATTTGCGTATTGATGGGCACGCTGAGCAGGAAAACCAACAATGTCAGACAAGCCCACCATTTTAAACCAACCTCGACATCGTGTCTTACGCGTGTCTAAAGAAATTCTGCCTAGTATTTCAGCCTTCATTACTCTGCCGAAGAGTAAAGGCAATGAACTTCAAAGCCAATCCCTTTGCGGTAAAGGGAGTTCTCCAAAACACAAAGTCCAGAACCCGTTCAAGAAAACCGAAAGGTTCTTGTTATCCGGAATCGACCTAACGTATCGAGGCTACGGCGGACTAGTTTAACGCGCGTTATTCCCTACTCGGTAGCACCCACGACACTATCAAGACGACAAAACATACCATAGGTAGTGTAGAAGCGGAAAATAAAGCGCAAGATAAGAGTTAATTACCTCACATCCAGCGGCTCCGAGATAGGTAGCATAGGTAGCGCGACGATTCCACGAAGAACCCGCTCTTCAGCTGAGAAACCCCAAGTCTTCGACAGGCTTGTGGTTCTGTGCTCTGTAAGCCTGTCGCGCGCTCATGTGCTACCTGTCATGGTTGTTTAAACGGCCCTCGGTACTTTTTAGACGACTTCACTCCCTCTCGTCGCGGCACTGGGTTCACGTTATCTGCCCCATTCTTCTCCACGTCCTTCATCCTCCACAAGCCTCTGGACGAGTCTTTTCAGCAGAGCAGCTGATCTAGAAACCTCCTAGGTAGGTATCCGGCCGTTATCGTGGGTATCTGCGAAACAGTATGCGCGGTTCTGCCTAGTGGAAGCAGTGTACTTCGTGCCTAGTGTAGTGTAGATAGAGTTAATGTAGTGTAGGTAGTGTACTATACCTAGTAGGTAGGTAGTTCCCATAGGATCTCGTGGCGGCCCATATACTTCGTAGGTAGACCGTTTTTGTTGGTTGTTGCCCAATTACTGCAAGACTACCTAGGTAATCCAACCCCTACTCATCCAGGTACGAGACTATCTTCCTATCTGCCCAAGATGTTGGTCCGGCTTAGCTAGTGTGCAACGGCTCACAGACTTATCAAGCGGGCACCTGGACAAGATCTGGCCCTCTTGGTTAATGGAAACTAGATAGACATGCTACCGAAACTCCGCGGTATCTGGACCGCCAACTTAAGTCAGCCAGTCTACCTGACTAAGTCCGCTAACCGGCAACTTGAACCGCTGATGTGTTTGAATTTTAGTGCGCGGGAGGTTGGGTGGCCGAGCGATGCGGCGGATCAAACAATAGGCTAAAGACGTTGTACTTACTAGATACTTACCACCATAGGCCCGAATACCAGACCCATCAATTCACACTCCAATCTCTGTGAGCAAGGCCGCACCTTGCACCAACTCGAACCATAGGTAGTGCACTTACTCGCGCTGCCTGTCGCTCTTGGGCCTCTCGCAGTTCAATTTTGCACTACGGCGCAAATTACTAGTGCATGAACTAGATAGATATTCAGCACGGGAGCCAGTAGCGTCATTATTTCGACATTGCTGGTAACGCTCTGGAGAATCGACCTACCTACGGTAGGCACCGTAGAAGCCCCTCACGAGACAAAGTTGCTGTTCGCAATCCTGGTGGTAGCAAACAAGGGAATTTCAAGCTTTTCGAGCGCCTCGCTGTGGACGAGCCTTTCGGGACATCCTGAGTGTGTCGACCGGGTGTAGCGCGGGCCCAACCGTACGGGCGTTTGGCTTTTCGTCTATACACTACCGGTAATCCTTCGAATCACGGGTTGAAGCAATTTAGGTACCCCATGGAGGGCCTCGTATTACTTCCTGGGCGTTATCGGTAGGTATGTCGAAATCATAACGTTGCATTTCGGTGAAGTCTTGCGGAGGTTGAGTATGAAGACGCGTGATACCCGCCGCCAACATCGTCGCCGCAGCACCGGATGGCCGCTGCTGAAATTTGACCTGGAGAGGCTAGAAGAGCAGAAGGCGGCGATAGTCGAAAGATCTATTCGATACGGTGCGTGAAACACGCCGAAAAAGATCAGGGCACGTCGTGAGGGATGTGCCACCGTAGCTCAGCAAGTCGACGCGCTAGATTTCAACAATCTTGTTTCAGTATCATGCTTGAAACGTGGATGGACGGGATTCAAAGATGGGACTTGCGAGTGCGACTGACACGCCTCGAGTCTTCAACAGGTAATTTATCCGGTAATGCTTGTGCTTACCCACTTCGTACGTACTTCGTAGGTATAATTAGGTATTACCTAACTTGGAGGGACACATGCTGTTCGAGACCAAACAGTATTAGCATGCGTGTCCTACCGACGCCGCGCTGGTGCGTCTCCAGAATTAGATCTAGCATCCGGGCCCCTAACCTGATTGTTAAATTCGCCGATGAAAATTTGCCTTCGCTGAGCACACTAGATAGGCAATTCATTCGGCGATCAGATCGATTGATCGGATCGGAGCGATCCATCGCTCGGTTATCACCTCGCGATTCGCATCCATAATAGTATTAGTTGATCGGATAATTGTCAAAAGTGCTCGACCGCGTGATCGCGGGGTGCGATCGAATACCTAGCTCTAATAACTCGAGTCTCGAACATAGTGTAGGTACCTATCGATCGACTGGGGCTTCATCGCTTAGCGAACTGGGGACTTATATTAAGGTAGGTATGCACACTACTCCGTCTCAGCACGCTTAGCAATGGATCAAGTTTGTGGGGTTGATCGAAGTGGACTCACAGGCCGAGGCTATACTTAGGTAATTCGGACCTTCCGAGGATATCAGGGCGTGATGGCGCCATCAAGGCTCGATGACGCTGTCAATAATAAGTGCGCATTACCTGCGTTAAGAATTCAGCAACTAGATCTCATACGCTGATTCGCCTGAAACCTGATGGCGGACACGTTTACTTACCAGTGTCCAATAGGGAATGTGAACCGTTTTCAGGTCGCATTCAGCAGGTGCTCCTTTTCAATCATGGAATCCTTCTTATGCACCATAATTGTCGATCTGCAGGCATCCCCGGTAGGCAGGCCCACGGGAGGCTCCGTGAGACTCAGATCATAATTATAGGACGAGGTTGCCCCGATCTGAACTCCATATGCGGTGCGTGTCAGACGATTCAACTCCTTGCAGAGGATGTCGCCGTTGCGATGGGACCCTCCGTTTCTGTCTAGATCTGGGGTTCATGGTCAAAACGTACTGCATTTGGCCTCACATACCTTCGCCGGGACATGCTAGCAAGTGATCGGCAGCGTGTACGACAGGGTCTATCCTTGGACCCCAGAAATAGAACTCATCGCCAATAATCCAGTGCAGGTGTTCCAACAGACTGGTTACGTACTAATAGACGAATAGGGCAGATACCTACCTACCTAGATGGGTCCTCGAAACGAAGCCGCTTCCCACATCTGATGCACCAAAGTCTCGAACGTAGAGGTTCGGCGCCGGGACCCGTCGCCGGCACTCCATCCGCTGATCTTGACTGATCTTGGCTCGCCTGTTCAGCCCCACGGTCGAACCGTGGACGCATTCCCAACTGCGGGTTTCTGGAGCACGATGTACTGCATTGCAGGCGATTGGCCGAGGAGAGGCAGCAATTGCGCGAGGGATCACATCTCAGAGATCCCAATTTTTTGGAGTTCCAGCGAGCTTGGGGACGGCGCTGGAAGGTAAAGGCGAGGAAGCTGGCTATGTATTGCCTTGCTGCTAAAATGCGGGAACACGGGAGATGCGGCGACGGCGACGGCAGCCGACGTTGGTGTGAAACTGGGAAGGATTGCAAACCTTCCTGGGTGACTGGGGCCGCTACGCAGCCAAGGGGCTACTAGCTCTCTGGCATATGTTCTTCTGCGTGCCTTTTCCATTTGTCCAACTGGCCAGAAAGAGTCTTTTTGATAGGGACGAGAAACATCAGTTGTTGAGTGCTCCCGAGGAGAGTGAATTGCGTAGGCTTTAGCCCAGACGTGCTAAAGTGGTGCTACGCTGCGGGCAGAGGCACGTGATATTGCCTAGACGCTGTAACTATTGTCGCTGGCAGCAGCCTCGGTCTCACCTTCTCAAGCGTCGCACGGGCATTTCGAGTCTCCGCGCCCATGGATGGGCTGTTGATGGCAACAGCCCATTGGCACCTGACGTGGTACCGATATGCAGATATCAGCCACCCAGGGACATCAGGGGCAGCCACGACCTTTGATGCAGGTTAGACAGCGTGAGATTGGTATCACGTGATACAGTTATAGTTGTTCACTTTGTGCACCTTCAGAGCAGGTACCTGTCTAACTAATGGATAATTGGAGACATCGAAGATAGGGCGTAGTTATGGCAGATGGTAGAGTCAATTGTGCTTGCTTCTTCTACGGAATTGCTTCGTAGCAACAGTTCTGTAGTCTACCTATGGTTATAGTGTGGCGTAAAAGAATGGGAAGCTAAGATGATCGGCAGGCGCCTCCCATTTATGCAATATTATTAGGTAGATAGGCAAGCCCACCACGCTATCTAGATCGAACGGCGCCACAGATTTGGCGTGGAGTTCCAGGTCTCCCTTCGCCCGATTCCTTACCCGGTTTCTTACCCGACTCCATACCCAACCTGGATAGGACTGCGTAGGGACACCATCTATCTAGCAACATAGATACCTACCTACTCCAACCTACCTGGTAATTCAATGAACGGCTGGCTACCTGGCCTTACGGAATACCACTGCAGAGTTCTTGGTCTGTACGCGACGCTCCTGGACGCTCCTGGAGGAGTCAGGCTTAACGTGCTCTTCCGCCGCAGAGAGAGACAAAGTCATCCTATGGTGGCCTATTGCTGGCCTGCTTGTCTCTTTCAGTTGACCAAGTGGAGGATGGAAGTTGAATAAGCAGCTATTTATATGGAGTCACTAGCACTAAGCGAGATGCCCATACACCATGAAACTGATGGTCCTGATCCACGACGCCGCAGGACAAACGGCACAGCCAAACCCCTCGGCACCAGCGACAACAGAATCTCACTACAGCGGCCCTTGAAAAAAGGGGTGAGAAGGAGAGAGATCAGAAGCTCGTTCTAGTACGCATTATGTAGCGTGCCGGTACGCGAATGTAGTGTAACTTTTAAGTTTACCTACCTCGGCCGTGGACATTTACCGGCACGCTACCGGTACACTCAATGGCCGGGTGACCCTCGTCAGGTTTCGCAACGTCGCTGGCGCCAACCATGCCGCTGAATTAGGGACCATGAGCCTAGTAGGTGAGTAGGTAGTGCAGTGCGCCTACTTACCACCTTCCGAAATGGTTGAGATGGCCGCTTCCAGTCCCGAGCCCTTCTACCGCTGTAGGTAGCACCTCAAACGGCCGGCGCAGCGACGCTTCTGATTACAATGACTTTGTAATCCGCGCTTTTACCTAGCTCAACAAACACGCTGGCCTGAATACTATGTAGGCTCCGGATTCTCTCTACACTACACTATTTTACCCGATTTTATTAATAGGCAGCGTACGTGTACACTATCTAGTGTACTACGGACTACACTGCTGCGCTAATCGCAGTCCGCTTTTTAAAGCCCCTGTTCTAACTTCTCATCTCACCAACCCCACAGAAGACCCGGAGCGTAACGGCCCAAGGATGGACCCCGACGGAGGGCGACCGTAGCGTACCGTAGTATAACGCCTATAGCACAGGATGGCATCATGACTGTGGGTTTACCTACACTACATAGTACATAGTACATGCCGCTTACCCATTACTGACTGCCTATAGGTAAGAATATTACGGGATGCACCAAGAAAAGCGAGCGAGTAATTCGTCAGATCCTGGGCCTGACCTGACCTGCCAGACATGAGGGCCTGATGGCCAGCATTCAGCTGATTCTTCAGGGTCACAATCCTCCTGAGGGCGTTCCTGAGAGTGTTCCTGAGAGCGTTCCTGAAAGGATTAGGCGCGCTCTAGGAATGCCTCCACAGAGTCCACACGCCGGGTCAGTTTGGTCCCACGACTTGAGGCACTTCTTTAGTACACCACCACATGATGCACACTATAGCAACTTCCTCCTTCGACCTAGTGTGTCTGATTCAGGTAGGTAGCTTCATATCGACCATCTGCCCACACGTGGTGTAGTGTGGTCTACTGACAGTTGCATCACTCTTCTGCCTGCTCCATCGTTGCCGTGCGCCCCGCGTGTGCTCCTAGTGTGCCTCACTAGATACCACTTACACTAGATTGGTAGTGGTCGATTCATTCATGCCCTCTCTAATTTCGGGTTATCGACTTGCCCTTTACGGTCGACATGTAACGTATCGTACTTCCCACGGCGTACTCTTCACTCAGCGACTCGACTCGGAGATATCGCGGAGTGGCTCTCCAGAGAACTACAAATAGTCGCCATGCCTACCACAAAGTTTACCTCGATTCACCAGGCTTCAACCCAAACATTCCTTTTTTGGTTGTCTGTCGTTCCTTTCCACACTTTCCCTTCTAGTATATACATTCCTTAACTTGTCGCCACCATGCATTTCAATAAGGTATCAGCTGGCCTGGGCCTCATGGCCGGCGCTGCCACAGCCATGCCGACCGTTATGTCGACCTCCCTCGAGTCCCGTGCCAGCGATGGTCCCAAGACCGTTGTCTACTGGGGCCAGAACGGCGGCGGCACAGTCGAGAACAACGATCTTTCGACATACTGCTCCAGCAGCGCCGGTATTGACATCCTGGTGTTGGCTTTCTTGTACGAATTCGGCAACGGAAACCTCATTCCCTCGGGTACGATCGGCCAGTCCTGCTTCATCAGCACCGCAGGCGAGGGTCAGAACTGCGATGCTCTCGCGTCGGCCATCAAGACATGCCAGTCTAACGGTGTCTCCATTATCCTCTCCCTCGGTGGTGCCTCCGGAGCGTACTCCCTCCAATCGTCGTCTGACGCCACGACGATTGCTAACAACCTGTGGGCATCATACGGAAACTCTGGCAGCACAACTGCTCAACGCCCCTTCGGCGACGCTTTTGTGAACGGATTCGACTTCGATATCGAATTGAACAACGGTAACCAGTACTACGCCGACATGATCTCCCAACTGCGCACCAACTTCAAGTCGGACTCGAGCAACACCTACTACATCACCGGTGCTCCTCAATGCCCCATCCCCGAGCCCAACATGGGTGAAATCATCTCCAACTCCCAGTTCGACTACCTCTGGCCCCAGTTCTACAACAACAACAACTACACGTAAGGGCTTCCATATACTCACGCCACATTGGCAGCCTCAATCTGCTACCCGTGAAGCAATTGTTAATCTGACATCTGAATTCACAGATTCCCCTGCGCGCTACCCATCAACGGCAACGCTCCTTTCAACTACGACGGGTGGCTAAACTTCACCGCCCAGGGCCCATCTGCCGATGCCAAGATCTTTGTCGGTGTTCCTGCCTCTGAACTTGGTGCCAACGGCACCCCTGCCGGTGCGACTTACTACGCCACGCCCGACCAGCTCGCCACCATCGTCGCCAGCATCAAGGACGGCTCTCGTTTCGGTGGTGTCATGATGTGGGCTGCCGGTTTCTCTGACGCCAACGTCATTGATGGTTGCACCTACGCTCAGCAGGTCAGTGTCATGATGCCCCATTGCCCCTTTCTCGACGTGTCTGCTTCTCTAGCACCTGAGACTATCTATGTTGCCTGATCGTAAAATGGTCTTTACTGACTCTGGATGTCCCAGGTCCACTCCATCCTCACTACCGGACAGACTTGCGCCGGTGGCCCCCCGGCCGGCACTGGCAGCGGCAGCAGCAGCACAACAACGGCTACTGTTCCCGTAAAGACCTCGACCCCCTCGACCACCAGCTCCGCCCCCGCCAGCACGACTACCTCATCCAGCTCCACTGGTGGTTCCGTTGCTCAATGGGGACAGTGCGGTGGCCAGGGCTACACCGGCCCGACTGAGTGCGAGTCTCCCTACTCCTGCGTTGCCACCAGCATCTGGTGGTCTCAGTGCGAGTAAGCGCATTTGCCGTTGATTATACACAGCAAATGGCGCACCAATGAGCGGTTGCGCTGAACGCATACGGCGAATTGGATCGAAAAAAGGGGGGAACCGGCTCCCCTCCTTTGGAAACGTATATGACCTTGGATACTCCTCACATGTGACGCTGGATTTACGATGACGTGTCTACGCGAGTTCGGGTTCTTGTATATACTTTTTTTTTGGGAACCTGGGTTTCCAGCGCACTGGTTGTTGTTTTGTTTCTTGTTGCATAATTGTATTGGCTGGCTGGACTGGAGTAGGCAGAGGATAGGCAGCGCCCGCCACCGCCTTGTACAAATAGAGGATCTACCATAGACCGACGAATTACTTGACGTAATAACCATTTGTCCTCGAATTTTCTGGACTGGATTTGTGGATCGGGTTCTAAAGTTCTCACCTTGATAGTTTAGCGGCGGACCTTGTCGCTGTACGACTCGCTCCGGAAGCCCCTTTGCCGCTCGATCTAGGCTACGGTGCCGGTAGTTGACAGGCGGCGCGGACGCAGATGTTTCATCATTATTTCATACTTTGGACATCATGGTATGTTATGTGGTATGTGGGTAGTGTAGGTCTTGGGTCCGCGTTGCGCGGGTTTACTAATTATACAATGCACAGTCTGTACGGAATACCGGGATGCACGCGCGGCCTGGCGACGCAAATAGATGCATACAGGACTTTGAAAAGCTTGTTTTTTGCGGGGATTTGCTGCGCGTTGGGATTTGATTGTTTGGAGGGATTGTTATCTGGTTGGTGGATGTTTGGATGCTTGGGCTTGCCGAATCGTTGTCGCATACATTACCTATGTAGGTACGCGATTGCTGGCGGTGGGATTGCCGAGTATGCAGGGCCGGAGCGGAGTGGAGGTTGGATCTGGCCTAGCGCGGTTTGGGAAAGCCTCTCCGGGCCGGTCCTTTGGGTGGGGGGTTGCGTCGAGCCCTGGACCTGGTTTATGTTTTGCATTGGGCTTCTTGGCTTGTTTCAGGCATGATTCGCTTAAGTTTTGCTTGCTTACTTAATTTGTTGTCTACGGGGGCCGGTACATCCACGGGTCGCCGCCACAGCCAAAATCCACGGGCCGTGAGAATACCAGGAAAAGCGCATTACATAACGAACCTCCTCTCGCCAACATGATTGCAATGTATTGAGTTACCTACCAAAGAGCGCTGAGAACCTTAGAACACCAAACGCGAATACTACTTTCCAAGATTTTATATCACATTTCCATCCCACTCCTATCTGCTTGCAGTCCCTCGACCGATTTACTTAAGTACCTAGGTAAAAGGTAACGAGCCGGCTAAGGTCGCTAACACTCACTATAAGCCCGCTGTAACCGGTGTCATAATACCTACCTACTAGTGGCTCGTAGGTACTTTTCACCAGCCACGGCCTCACTCGTTGGGTTGCCTACTTAGTAGATAATCAACTGTCGTCATTTCACTTCATGAACTAAGTATTTAATTTAATATTTCCCTGAGGATTGTGTTCGATTGAAGTAATCGTGTCACCGTAACTACCGGTCCAGATGTTCTGTAATAGGTAGACTGCGCGCCTGTAAAGGGATTATGTAATGCGCTTTTCCTGGTATTCTCACGGCCCGTGGATTTTGGCTGTGGCGGCGACCCGTGGATGTACCGGCTCCCGTTGTCTACGGGTCTACACTACCGGTACATACTGTACTGGAAGTTCTGGAATTCGACTCGGTCGGTAGGTGGCGTGAGTGGAATTGTTGCTGGGGTTTCGGGGTTTGGGGGTGCACACCCTCTTTTGATGGGATTGGGACGTTGTTTCTGGGGATTTGGAGTCTTTGCTGGGGATGTGCGTGCCTGGAGATAGGTTTGTAGATTGGGTTTCTGGGGATTTTCGTGAGGGTTGTTTCTGGGATTGCGAGAGACGGTTGCGATTCAGTTGCGCATCTTTACCTCCCTCTTTGGTTGATGGTGTGGCAGTCGGTGACTTGGGGCGATTGCTGTGGATGTGCTGTGGCGCATGGTTATGTGTGTGGCTTGTTCACCCTATTTAGACATTGATCGGCCAACCGGCTCCACTGGAACCATTGTTTGGTGTTACCGAAATACAAAGTCGATCATGATGATTGAAGTTGTGTATTCCGTACAAACCGCGACAGGTACCTGTACACGGGATTCGCCCGGCCTAGCAGCCCTATGGCAGATTAAATTGCGTCGGCATGGAGTGGTCGTGAGATCTCATTAACAAGGACGACAAATCAAGCATAGCGCAATCGCCGCCCTTGCTCCCCTCGCCATGGGATCTCGACGGTCTGCCGGTCATCTTGCGCTGCCGAATTGTCCGATCCGTCCGGTACTATCAATCCTCCGGTGTCTCTAAGCTTGAACTAGCCGGGAGACTCTCATCTCGGCCCCACACGCGCCGTTGGGATTGTCAGCACCTTGACTCCGAACGCGTCAGACGGTTTTTTGACGGCTTAACTTCAACCTAGCGTGTGCCCGGATCCGAATGAGCATGGTGTGCGACTATGAATTCAATGTGGTTTAGCCCAGGGAGCAATGTTAGCAGACTGAACCTGCCGTCTGACATGGTTTCTGTCCGTCTCCTGGTGCCGGGGAGCGCATATTGTTACCGCGTCAACTATTCATTGATAGCACCCCTCAGTGTGTATAAACCACGCTTCAGCGCGATTACCATACGCGTTCAAGAAAGAGAGTGTCATTGCGATTCGTGCGTATGCTTCTACCTTGCTCGGGAAATGGGCCAGGATTTGTTGGCTTATTAGGACATTCGGACCGTGAAAACGACCACGGGCAGTGGCAAAACCTCGTGATGGCGCTCTGCACGGGTTTAACCCAATGAACCAAGGGGGCCATCTTCTGTGACGCGATGTGAATTGGAATTTAAGAGGCCTGGTTGGATCAATGCGTGTTTGGATCCTACGAGGAAGACTAAGGCGAGGAATGCCACCGAACATCCTTGGTTTAATTTCAGCGATTGTGCGTGACTTGCTCACACGGGCCCAGGCGATCAGAGGAGGGAGCTTGACCTACCTACCTACCTACCTATTCGACGCAATCATCCTGGAGTTACCAGCCGGACGTGCCCACATCAAGTCGCTCTCCTTTTCCACTAAAGACGTCAGTACTCAGTAGGGTTTTCGAAGAGCATCAATGCCGACCGTTTTCGAGCAATTCAACACGGGCACAACCTTTCGTGTTGAGATTGCTGTCTTCAGAGCTGGGTACGCAATGCACCCAGTCTACTTTGTACCAGATGTTCTTATTGATGCGTATGGTGATCCATTATTCGAGAGGCAAGAATTGCTAATTGCACTGCTAGGAGTCCACGTTTACCACATCGCGACCCCGAAGACAGCGATAGCTATGACGAACCGCGTTAACGGAATGCCCAGAATCAAGCAACTTCATTTGTGAAGTACATTGCCGTTTGTAACCCCCAAGCGGTTACCATGGAATTTCTGCATTGTATCTGTTATGTCCTGTATTTGCTCTTTGCTGCTTGCTACCACTAAGCTGTACGGTTCGGCTTAACAGCTTCTGTGAAGTGAAGTGAAGCCCGTTCCCACTACAATTCTCCTCGTTGCATTACATGAACTGCCGGAAGTGATGATTTATTTTTTTTATTCTTTTTCAGTTGGAACAAAGAAGCGGGAACATCTGTGGGCTTTACTCACGTGGTCTTTTCTGCCTCCGGTAAGTGTCAAGCTCTGTGTCGACTTCAACCTACGACGAGTACAAAGTTGGTCCATACTTCATACAAACGATGATGATCGTGTCAGGTCATACCTAAAAGTATGAAGAGATCTCTCAACCATTGAAATACATATATTCAAGATTCATCGACCCTCGCGCGTGCTGGGTAGTCTTGGTCGCGGCCCCAGTAACACTATCTAGATAGTGGTAATGATGGTTCAACGAAAACGCAAATCCGGTTGAAAGACTAGGCGTAACGGAGAGCTACGAAAGACTTATTGCCTCAGACGAATTTGTGAAGTGAAAGGAAGGTCTTCTAGTCCTGCACGTCATGCGTGTGATTGAGTCTAGTGAGCGACGGTTGCACATCGTCGGCATTGCAGCTTGTATTCACGATGGGATCTGTACACTAATACGGTCCGTAGTTATACACCATCTCAGACAGTCATGCGAGAGCACATGACCGGGCGTCTAACTTATACCCCGTGGCTTGCGTTACTTCACACAGCTGTAGATTGTTGTGTGAGCGTTTTGAAGCCGTTGAAGGCTACTGGCATACCACAGCACCACTTGCGTAATTTAAGCTATTACTCACAATAATCACAGCATAAGGTACCTGGTAGGAACGAAGTACACCATACATGTCTGCGTGCTCGTCGATTGCTGTTTCTTTCAACAACTCGCGTTTGCATTTCCTATTGTAACGCAACGCGTAGGTACGAGGTAAATATGTAGAAAACCATACGCCTCGGCCGAGCACGGACTTCGGCCAGGCAACCTTCTCGGATTCATTGACAGGGGCCTGCAGGCGAGTGGCGCGCCTGGATGGCCGACTGCCACGGTAGGCCGATATAGACGATCCGGTGAGGTTACGTAATTAGGAAAGACGCGTTAACTGCACGGCATTTTTAGCGCCATCGGGCGAAGGCGATAAGCCCCAAGCTTTTCGATGGAAGTCGCACCCCTCCAAAAATCACAAGCTACCTATACCTTACATTTCGTTTCCCTTTCGCATCTTCCCTTCAGCAATTGACTTCCTTCTTCACCCCGACCACATCTCACCCCACTGCCAGGCATGGAAGCCGACGACAACGCCGCAGACGCTTCTGCGGCGGACCCAGACCCCATCGTCGCAAGCTACAAGGTCTATGCTAACCCGGCGCTGGCGGCTGGCCGCAAGCTGCTCATCATGCAGCACCCCAACAAGCAGGGGCCCGTGAACCGCCCGTACGCACGAATCAACGACGTGCGCATCAAGAACCGGTCCGGCATGGTCGAGATGGACGTGCCCATCAGCCATGCACACGCCGACTACGACCGTGACAAGGGTCAACGCTGGGGCGGCGCGCTGGCAAAGAGCCTTGCGGCCAAGAACGGCGGTACCCACGGCCTTGCTGGTGGCTTTGGTGTTGGCGTTTCCACCATGCGCCCGAGTAAGCGCAGAGACGAGTTCGAGCGAGACATCGACATGATGGACTGGACCGAGGCTGTACGCCAGGATAAAGTCTTGCGTACGCAAACACTCGGTGGCCAGATTCCCACCCAGTCCGAGACAGAGTGCCAGTGGATGGTCGGCGTTTTCAAAGGCGGTCAGTCTTGTATTTGCGATTTCATTTTCACGAAGTATACTGACATGTACATCTTATGATAGACCAACTGTATCTCACCCCCGCCTCTGCGCTGATCCAGCTGCGCCCGCAACTCCACCATATCGACGCCATGGCCGAGCAGGAACGGGCTAGCCGCCGCGAGGGAGTAGGTGCCGTTGGTGGAAAAGACGGCGCACCCACAACCGCGTCGAGCGCGGGCGCCCGCGCAATTCACATGTCAATCAAGAGTGCCGATTCGGGCGGCGGTGAGCTCACAACCGAGACCATGGCCGACCGATTACGCACAGTACAGACAGAACCTTGGAGCCGACTACAATACGAAGACGATGAGAGCCCCAGATCCTGGCACGTGTTCCACAACAATCTTGTGTACCGTCGCGCCAAGGACTCTCTCGCCAATCTAGATACCAAGGGCGACGGAAAGGGGAAGGGAATCGACACAATTCAGATTAGTAGCAGCAGCAGCAGCAACAGCATTGATGGCAGCAGCAGCAGCGATTCTGAGCAGTTGGATTCTCAATGGGATGTCGATGACTACCTGAAGGCTATCAGCGCTATGAAGACTGGACCGGAGGGTAGTCAAAAGCTGGCAGATCCTGACGAAACCAGAAAAGAAGGTGTTGCAAAGACAACCAATACCAAAGGCAAATCCGTTGCATTCAGAGACACGGTCATTTAGGTCGAACAATGACCGGCCTTGCGTTTGCATTAGATGGCGTTCCCGGAGTATGGGGCCGCTTCTGCGTTTTATTTCTTTTTTTTCTTTGCTTTTCCCCCTTCTAGGGTATTGCAGGTGACGGTACATCAGGCCGACCGACTACCCCGACTGGTTTGTTGCTGCATAGGCTATAATCATGTCAACAAGACTATGGCTTTGGCTGCTGGACTCTAAGGGGTCAGAGCTTTAGGTATTATCGTGTTTTTTTCACGTTGTTGTGGTACACTTTCTGCAAATCTCTCTTTCCGCGAGGTCTACCCTAGGTATATCGCGCCGCGTCGATGGCCTACACTGCAACATTGGGCTCTCTCCTTCATCCTCAACCTGATTAACTTGTACACATGGTCCATCCGACGAGCTACATACGTGGGCATGGTGCTAGGAATCAGTTCAATATCCTCCTTTACAGGTACCCCAGCCGGTGGTACCTCAAGACTGGTCTAACCTCCTGCAATACGACTTTCATAGGCCACTCCCTTTGGTCCGTACTAAACTCGCCCGCGCTCCCTGAGCGTTTGTTGGTTGCCACCAGTTCATCGCTCACGTTTTAAGCAATCCGCATCTGCAAGTCGTCATCCGTCTTGTTCACGATGACAAACTTGCGTCCTTTATACATGGTCTCACTGGCCCGAAGGTCATAGGCGCGGTAGAGCATAATGGAGTCCGACGGTGTCCGGACCTTTAGACCTAGCTGACGGAATATCATGGCGCTATTCTCGAAATCTCCTAGGGAAATACGAGACTGTAGTCCTGCCCGGCATCCACTTTTATCGCGTCCTCCAGAGCCCTCGAGGCTGTACAGCATGTTGACGTAAATTTCGGTCAACATAAATGGGCTCTCATTTTCCGCTTTAGCATCGTCCGAGTCGTCTGGCTGCAATGCCTTTACTGATTTCATGTATTTGCCGAAGAGTTTGTCATCCAAAGTCGCTAAAAGCAACGATGACATGCCTGAACATATCTTAAAAACGCCGCTATCAAGGCGTTCTCGTGCGCGCCGATGGCAGTCAGTCTCTTCATACTCATGCGTCGAGTCGTACACACGTCGTATCGGATTGGTATTCTCAGATTGGTCTCCTTTGACATATATCTTCCCGAAGCGATACACACCCGACTTCGCCATCTTGACATCCGATTCCACTTTCCGGTAATCAAGATCGGGGCGCGCGGGCAACCAGACCCTCCAGTGCAGGCCGTTCGTCGCCTGCTCTGGTAGGGGCGCCGGAACGAGTGAACTATATTTTTCAAGACTTTCTGTCACGTATCGTTTCGTGTCTTTTTCTTCCAAGAGCCGCTCGAAAGCCTTGGAAAGCTGGAAGACCAGGATGTCGCGGTTGGTATCCAACACCATCACGATATCTGCGTCCTTGGTGTCATATAAGAGCCCTCTTTTATCGGCGTCTTGGTCCCGCTGCCGTTCGTAGTAGGGATTCTCGCAAGGTATCCAATGCGCCTCGCATACTTCCTTAAAAACGTCCGAGTTATCAACCCATCCTTCGGCTAGTGACTTACGTACTGCCGGCTCGAGTTGCGGCTCCGCATACAAGTTAAACTGCGCCAAATCTATCGCGTGTGTGTAGGGATCGCCAGTTTTCCGCAGAGACGGTCCATGACGTCTCATGATTTCGGCAGTTACGATCTGCTCGATTTGTAGCGGTGTTTGCCTTTTCGGCCCAAGTTGGTTTCTGATGGAGCGTGCCAACTTGCCCGCTGTTATACTACCTCGTCCCAGTCTTACCGAGACGTCACCTAGCTGGATTAGGACGACTTTCCGTCCGTGAAATTCGAACTCCTGAATCGCGCGGCAGTTTTCATCATATCCTTGATGGTTGCCGTTCTTCAAACTCAGCAGATCGTCAAGGATCGTCGTCAGGTTTTCATTAGCCACATCATACGTCTCATCTGGCTTCTCGGGGATTTTGGTTTCGTCATTGGGGAATCCAACCCCTGACCATGACTATTACGGAGTTAGAGTATTCTCGGCTACGAATTGAGTTTGTTGTGGTGTCTCTAGGCCCGCAAACCACGAGCACGGGTGGATAGAAGGATGAAGGGTGGAAGAGAGAAGAGAGAAGGGTGGGAGAGGAAAAGACAAGAGAGGAGTCCACTTACATATTGCATCGCGCCCTTGATGGGCATATCCCTCTTGGGCCAACCCTCGATATCACCCATGGTTGGAGAATCACAAGCTCTCGGAGAGAGGTTGCACAATCGTACTATCGGAAGCGAGGAACCGTTGTTCGCGAGTTGGAGTTCACGCACAGCACACGCAGCCGTATCTCTTTCAACCGTCTCAACAAAGGAAGAAAGGAAGCTTTAATAGAAAGAATGAGGCTTCAAAAGTATGCCTTTAGAAGCGGATAACCGTGTCTTGCGGTGTTGTTAGGGTTAGGAGTAAGCTTCACGCACGGGCAGCCTTATTTCTTTCGACCGTTTCAGAAAGGAATAAAGGAAGCTTAGCAGAGAGAATGAGGCTTCAAATGCAGACCTTCAGAAGTAGATCTTCTGAGGCAGACGACTGTGGTTGTGGTAGAGTCGAAGTTAAAGTTGTGCTTCTCGCACGCGCAGCCCTATCTCTTTCGACCTTCTCGCAAAGGAAGAAAGGAAGTTTAGCAGAGAGAATGAGGCTTCAATAGCAGACTTTCGGAAGTAGTTTTTCTGAGGCGGACAACCTTGGTTGTGGTAGAGTCGAAGTTAAAGTTGTGCTTCTCGCACGCGCAGCCCTATCTCTTTCGACCTTCTCGCAAAGGAAGAAAGGAAGTTTAGCAGAGAGAATGAGGCTTCAAAGCAGACCTTCAGAAGTAGATCTTCTGAGGCAGACAGCCGTGGTTGTGGTAGAGTCGAAGTTAAAGTTGTGCTTCTCGCACGCGCAGCCCTATCCCTTTCGACCTTCTCACAAAGGAAGAAAGGAAGTTCAGCAGAGAGAATGAGGCTTCAAAAGCAGACTTTCGGAAGCAGATAACTTGTTTTGCAGTGGAATGGAAATCAGAAGAAGTGTGCATGCAGATGCAATCCTGTCTTTCGTGTGTTTCCCAAAGGAAGAAAGTAGGTGGGCAGAGGGACGGAGAGAATGGAGGGGCGCCCAGAAAGGAACCTGGATGTGGGCACTGCGCATCGCATCGTTTGCCTATCTCTCGCATCGCCGTCGCATAATCAACCAGGTACAAGCCCTATGTACCTCCCCCGTTATTCAGGCCCGGAGGGGTACCTCCCGCCGGTTCTTTCCCCTCCGCGCGGTCTGTGCAGACGCGGAGCCGTTATTTGCCCCGGATTCACTGGTTTCGTGTTGCTGGTCTGCGTGGCAGTCACTACTGTTGAGGGAGAGGGAGTACCCGCGAGTTGCGAACTGAAATCAGGATTCTGAGAGTTGTATCATGGGTTTTGCTGCAGTAGCTACGGCGAGAAACAGACAGGTAGATATCTACTGCGAATACTGAAAGCTTCTCTGGTGATCAACTTGTGTCTATTGGGCTTGCTATCCTATCAGTGTTGTCTACACGAGGAAAACACGTTGAGTTACGACTTTGTATGTAGAGGGGCGAGGGAGTACCCAAAGTTGCGAACCGAAATCAGGACTCTGAGTTGCACCGGTATCATGGACTTTGCTGTTGCAGCTATGACAAACTACAGACAGACAGACAGATACCGCAAATACCCAAAGCTTTTCAACTACCTGACATGCTTTGACTTGGGCTTGTGTCTGGGTAGCTATCCGCCCTCGCTATTACCTGTGCTGTCAGGTATGCTGTCTAGGCGTGTACCAAGAGAAAAGCGTAGTTACGACTTAGTCTGTCGAGGACGAGGTACCCTAAGTTACGAACGAAAATCAAGATTCGGATCGAGTTACCATAACATAAGACTATAGTAGATACTAGTTAGCTAGAACGAACAGGTAGGTAGACAGACCGTGAGTACCAGAAGCTTCTCTACCTACCTACCTAGGTAATCTGCTGACACACATTGCAATTTACGTTTGCTAGGTAGACTTGTATCTATCTATCTACCTTCTTTGCTGTCTGGGTACCTAGGTAGGTAGGGTAGGTATGTACTATGTACCAACACCGAGAGAACGCGTTGAGTTGACTGTGGTTTGAACTTTGTAGTGGAGGGGGGGGGGGGGAGGGGGGAGTCGTAGCCGTTTGTCCGGGAACCGAAATCAGGATTTTTAGTTTAAATACCTGGGTACCGAATCATCTTTGTATTTCTTGGATCGAATTCTGATTCAGGGACCTCTTAACCTAAGTAGATCCAAACCAAAGTAACCCCAAATCCAAAGTAACTCCCAACCCAAAGTAACTCCCAACCCAAAGTAACCTACCAAAGCAACCCCCAATCCAAAACACCCCCTCAGTACAAAAACCACACCACACCACACAACCCAAATCCAAAAACCCGTCCGTACAATAGAGTCTACTTGATAGGTTAGGTAGGTACATGATACCCAGCCGCAAACAAAATACAAATAAATTAGGTACAATCAAGACTTCTGATCAACGACCTTCGTACCTTCTACCTATCCTATCAAGACTTCGTTAGGTTCTACGTGTTATGGCAAGAGCAGTCCGAATCCCGACTCCATTGATTCTAGGTAGTCACTTAGTGTCTGTTTCCGGGCCGAGCCGGCGTCGATACTCTGATTCAGTCAACGTAACCCCACAGAGTCACGGATTACGCCCAAGACTACCTACACTCAACCACTACGTAAACCAGACAACAAAGCCGCGATCAATGCTTCGTATCGACTGACGCAACCTTTCACGGGCGCTAGATAGACAGCAACATGCCAGCCAAACACGAAAGACGAAGGATGACGAGCTTAAGCAGTAAACGGTTATTGTTATGTGGGCTGCTAGGAGGACTGGTATCTACGCTCATCTCGTGCAAGACTCTCCATGCATCGAGACCAAAGATACTCGTACAATGGTTTCCAGACGTCCTTCCCCACCACTCGATCCCCAGGGTATCAACAGAACTCATCCGAGTCCCACTAGATTCCATCGACCTATGTCAGCCTCTTGTAGCATCGCACGTAATCTAAGCAACGTTTCCTAACAGACGTGCCCAGGTCAGATTCCTTTGCGATACCGCTAATAACAAAAATGTTGGCATAGCAAGGCCAAAGTAGCTGACCGCCAATCGATCATCCCGCCGCCCGGGTTAGATGAATCATTCAGACGTAGGAAGTATAGCCGTTCCTAGAGTTCCGCTCTCTGTAGGATCAGTTCAATAGCTCAACATCGAGGCCGATAGAGCGCATAAACAGATTTACGTTATCAAGACGTTGTTTTGCCATGTCAGGGGGGAGGGTCTTAGCTAGGCCAACGGTACCCATAACACGGTCCTTGACGGCAAAGACGAGTCTCTGTTGCTCCTCAGGACTGGCGCCTATGCCAATAGCGGCCAAAAATTGCCAAACGTAGATGTCCTCGCCAGACGTCACGGTGCCTGGGAAGATATTATGAAGGGTCGGCTCCAGTGTATTGAAGAAGACATTGAAGGTTGCCGACCTACTTGAGTTATTAGCAATCTCATCCCCACACGTAGGCAGCGAGGAATATACTTACCATTGCTGCCAGCTATGGTCGCTAGCTTGGCCAGCTTGCTTAATGAGCTCCGCACGGCTCAGGATCATTGTGAGCATGGACACGCCGATGCGAGTTCGTGCCACGACATCCACATTTAAGCTCTGTGTGATCAATCCCAGAACGCCAGTGACGATTTCCAGCTCAGATTCATTCAGAAGTTGGAAGAGACTGGGCATGACGGCCAGAGAAAACAATTCAATACGCTCACGGGTAGCGGCATCCAGGGTGACTGGCTCTCCTGTCTGCACCTGGGCGCCTCGAACTACGTCGAGCTGATCAAGGTGAATGACAATCATAGTCAGAACGGTCGTGCGCTGCGTCGACGACAGGTAGCGGAAGACACGAGGGATAGCCCTCTTTCCTTTCGGGTACGATATGAAGTTGATAAAGGGGTGCAAAGTTGTGGTGCTAATGGGCTCATGAATGCGTAGATGATCCCATAGCTGCGCATTTAATTTGCTGAACTCGTCCTGCTTGTCGGCAAGACTCTCGTCAGAGGGGCCATTTGGAGGCGGCATGCTGCGAGTAAGGTCCTCCATCTGCATGAGGGTCAGGTACACGTTCTCGATATCACCGAGAGTATCCTTCTTATCATGTCCTTTGCCTGCGGCCAGTGTTCGCTGGCCACTGGCTGGTCGATTCGTGTCCGCTCCACTCTCCGTTCGCTTAATATTCAGGAGTGGCTTAGGCGTTTTCGCGTTACTGAACGAAATCTTGCCGAGACTGCCTTCAATTACCAGTTGTTTATTCTTGGGCTTGTTCTTAGCAGCTTCAACAGCACGTTGTACCTGCTGCTCCATGCGTTGTACGTGGTTCTGGGGGCCATGTTGTCTCGGGCCACCACCACGGCGAGTACCAGTCTGAAACAGGTACGTCTGAGCAAAGTTATTCAAAGGTTGATTAGGGTTAGGTCGCTGTCCAGCTCTGAGAGAGCTGAAGACCTGGAAGTAAAAATCCTCAACCAAGGCTGCATCGCTGCCGTGTTCACTGGGGTCACCCGTAGCCGACACCAACTGCTGGAGCTGAATTCTAGTGATAAAGCTCTTGTCTTGTGGGGTCATGAGACCATTGTTTCCAGACATTTGATGAATCTTGTGGTTCCGTTTGGCACGACGAGCCTCGGCCTCTATGTAGGCGGACTTCTCCTGCTCAGACAATCCGGCGAACTGGTTGTGAAACTGTAGGCCATGATTGATGGGCTGCTGCGCTCTGTGGACAGGGTACATGGGCATCCCCATCCGGGGAGCCTCGGCGGGCAAACGGTTAGGGTTTTGCAAGATCTGCGTTGGGGCCATCTGTACAACTTGTTGCTGGGCCATTGGGTTAGGAATGGCGGGACCAGGGATTGGCGTACTGTGCTTAGCAGGACGCTGCAAAATCGTAACAGGATGGCCGTGAGTTATTCCTTGACTATGCTGCTGGTGGTCAGCAGGAGGGATACCACGATGGTTGCGGCCATCGTGAGGTTGATGAGCAGGTTCCACGTGTTCGTGTCGGACATAAGTGCCAGGGTCCACGATTGCCTGAAACTCTGAGCCCTGATGAGGCTCGGATTGCAATAGTAAAGTGGATGCCGCTGGGGGAGTCTGCTTTGCACCGGCTTTTATCGTAGCCTCAACCTCCTCCAAGCTCATGATCTTTCGGCCTGCCGACGGAGGTTGGGATACAGCGGCTGGAGTTGCAGCCTTTCTAGGAGCAACACCCCAAATTGATGCGTCTATCTCAAGCTCCGTAGGCTCCTCCTTATACTTCTCATATCCGGTGCGAGCAGGGGCAGGCATAAGAGGGCCGGAGTGCGCGTGATAACCCGAATCGTAATCTTTGGCAACGGAGGGCCGAACAGTTCGCGATGTCTGTTGCTGCAGGTTGAAGCGCTGGTGCTCCTCTTCCATGGCATTCGCGATCTGGGCCGTCGCACCGAAAAAATCAAAGTCCTTGCCAACAGGGCCGCTTACAGCGCCATCACCGAGACCAGGTTCACCGAAGGTGTCATCGTTAAAAGCATCGCCAGTTTCATCTAACTGGTCTCCAAGGCCGTCGTATGTATCATCGAAATCCAGGATTTCATCCACATCATCGTGGTTGCCGTGAAGATCGGCGAATGGATCGCGCACCTGGGAAAAGCCAGGCGCCGATGAATTATGGGCGGCCGAGCCCATGTTGGACGACATGGTGGCAGGGATTCGTTAAGTAGAAGCGGTAGATCGCCAAGGCAGTCTCCGTAGAAGATGAGCGTATGTGCTCCTAAAAGGCTTATGGTACACTAGTGTCAGCAAAAATCCACACTGCAACAATCGCAGGCTACCCAAATATAGTCATCCCGGCTAGTCGCAAGCACTAGCGGAGACCGGGGAGACGATGAACGGATAACAAATGATAGCAATAACACTGTTCCGCAGATAATAGGTACGAGTGAGACGTTCCGACGAAAGGGCATTCGATGGCAACTGATGACAAGACTGGGGTGAGTGGAGGGTGGGGTGGGAGACCGTGAGGGTGAGTATATTGGACTGACGCAGCTTAATAGCCGGGATGAATGGAGGGGCAAGTTTCGTGGGCGCAAGCACGGTAAGGTGGAGAAGAGGGCAGCTTCGCGAGTCCGTGATAACGTAATGAAAGGCGACAACGAAAGCGCCGAGCAATGCGGGGATGGAAAGAGGAAGAGTGAAGGAAGGGAAGGGAACTCACAGCTAAGAAGAAGACCGGAATGCTGGTAACAGTTACTGAGGCGAGTAAAATGCTGGGTCATGTTGGGGCTAAGTTGTCGTGTGGGTTGGAGTGCAACTTGGTTGCAAAAGAACGGCCGCCACGGGATGGACGACGTGAATCTACGTTCAGATTCAAGCGCCAGATCAGAAACAAAGACGGCGAGGGGATAAAATACAGAGAACAAGGCGCAACAGAAGTTGCTGAGGGGAAAGCCGGCCTAGTAGGTCGGAGTCGAGAGAGAGGTAGGTATGTGTGGGAGGGAAGGGCTGGTGCGAGTTGCGACAGAAGAAGGTCGGCAAGGTTTGGGTTGGAGTGAGTTGGGTCTGGGGGAGGATGATTGACGTAGGCAAGCTCCAGTCGGCGGGGCCTTCAAGGTGGTGGCACGTGATCTACAGGCGTTTCGGGCTCTGTATAGGCAGGAACCGCCTAACCGATTTAGCGGCAGAGCGCTGTAACAGAGAACGCTGGGTACTGGCAGTGCCGAGGCAAGTAGTGAATACATTCAAGGCCGCGCCGGCTATCACGCATCGCGCACTTATTAAATGTACCGATACTCAGGTTCTCGGGGCAGATACCTTGGAAATCTTGGCATGTACTTAGACTTGTATAGAAGCACATTGCAACAAAGATGTACCAATGGAAGGCGGGGGATGTTCAATGAACTTCAATAGGCTTCAATGGACTTCAATGGACATGAATGCAACGGGTAGGTAGGTGCGGCAGGTACTTCATATGATACCTGGAGTTTCTGCCTGCAGGCTGGAGGTCAGTTGTCCCGGACATTGGAACGGGCTCCGGGAGCTTGGGACGCCGACCGAAACTGCTAGGCAGAATGCTAGGGTAACAACGCCGATACCAGGTAGGTATTTTTGGCCACCGGCGAGCTTCGAGCTCCGTCGTAGAATCGCTAAAGACTTCGGAGTACACATGGAATCACATAACGCATGGCCATTGACCAGGCAGATGTACATCACGATACTGCACAACCATGAGCATGATAAACCGAGCTCGAACCAAGGCCTCGTCTCAAAGACCGTCTTGACTCTTCGGGTCTTACCTCCTGCACATCCTCACTGTAAACAATTCCCATTTTCACTGAAACCTTTGAAATCATGGCAAAGGTCGTTCCATCATCTCCCGTGTCGGTTGATTACATTCAGCAGTATAGTCCAAGACCCGTTTCGCCCTCTCGCGGGAGTTAATTCCTACAACCGCCATGACTTACACCCCGGGGTCACACCGTCAAAACGGGGACCAAGGAATTCGATCCATTGTAGTCCGTACGCTGAGGCTAATAACCAATACAATGTATCGCCTTCGTTACTGACAAATTAGCACCGTATATGGCGACAAACGTTCTCAAGATCCAGCAGCTATACAGAGGTCATTGGGCAATTGCAGTCGGCTATCCCATTCCATCTTCAAGTCCGTAATCGATGTCGCGATGCAAGGAAGCTATGCGAGGGTTCTCGTCACCTCATTTCAATCTATTCTGAGTAGGTGACGCTGCACAGGGGCCATCCCCATTCACTTGGGCGCCACGTTAGCTAAAGACATCTTCGCAAACGGCGCATCTACAGCCAAGCCCGGTCCGCTCCCAGCCGATGCAGAGCTTGTTTCTACGTCGTCTTCTAACTACCGGTCGTGCCATTTCATACGGCGGAGTAACGCCAGGCACCAGCAAAGCAGAAAAGAAGCGTGATGAAGGCTTCTAGCGCCTTAACGGTGGCTGCCAAGTCTTTGTTGATCAAGATCAGGCCAGCGAACATGCCGAGTTGAAACACAGTGACAGCATCCTGCGCGGACTCGCTTGCTGACGGGAAGAGATTCTGTGCAAAAATGGACGTGAACCATTGCAAGTAGATGCCGACCCGAATCCCAAGGCCATAGATATCCCGGTTTCCGTCAAACGCACAGAATGAATCCATGAAAAGAAGGGAAAAGACGATGAAGGAATTCAGTACGCAGTATTGCAGCTTGAAGATGTGAGTCTAGAGATCAACACGTAGGTAAATGCATTTTCCGTCAGGTCTACCGTTGCATCCATGTTGGGCCTTGACGAACTTCTGCCTAAACATTCCTCGGATTTTGCATTTTCCTTTTAGGAATTAAACTCGAGAGAAAATCGTGTCTACGCCGCCCAGCTTCCAAGAAAGTGATATTACGTGCCTAGTTGCATCCCGCTGGAAGGAGATGAGCATTGAATCCCACGTATGTCTGTAAAACCCGCGAGCCAAGCATTCGTCATAAGACCGGGGCAGATGGCAGAACACATCGTAATGATAATGGCGCAAATCCAAGGTCTGATCGAATTGCTTGTTAATCGTCATTTGCAACTCGGAGCAGTGGCGCTTGCTTCTCGCCACATCGATTTGCACTATACTGAGGTGTTCATGGTATACGAGCCAATGAAGTCTTCAAGGGGAGCGCGTTCAGTCGAAAGTACTTGGTGTTCATGAAGAGGGATTGTAAAATCTTTCAAATACCGCTTGAGATACTCGGCCTTGGCTTGAGTCGCTATTTCGACGAAGTCTACGGGTGGCTGCAAGCCCGTCATGGTTTGAATGAGGTCTTGAGCGATCCAATCCGTTGCATCGGAGAGACCAGTGCCATTAGATAGAACTACCACGGCTGACATTGATTCAGGGATGATATAGAGGCTGCAGGTATAGCGGGGACGTCCCCCTGGTGACCATAGAGGAGAAGAGAGGCTGAACGGCGTCCAACCACCGGCGATACGGTTGGAGGATCACGGTTGGGGGAGATGAGCCCGAGAACTCCTGGAGTTCGATGGTAGCACCACCCTGCGCAATAGTCACCGCTCTCTGCCGAATGTGGGTTGGCTAGTGTCAATCGATCAAAAACAGGCGAGTTTTGTCGAAGTAAGCGTGTCGTATCCGACTCCCCGGCGAAAGTCTGTAGCAGGCATTGACACTACTTCAGGAGGTCATTGACCGAGCTTCGAACGCCTCCGGAACCCTCGTTCATAGAACCCGCAGACAATTCGGTAGGAGCTATCTTGGAGGGCTTGCCGTTCGTAAGTATCATGTATGGAGTGGCAAATATTGTCGTCGGTCCAATGGACAGACCTGAACGCGGTAGTTCGCGTCATGTCCAATGGGCTGAATATGCGGTCACGCTGGAAATCGCCCCAATTTGAGTACTTGGAAGTACGCTCGACAATGTGTCCAGCCAACTCGTAGAGGGCATTGTTGTAGAGATAGCTGGTACGAAGGTCATATCTAATGGGCAAAGTATTACAGATCTGTATTAGCTTCTCCTTGGGCAGAAGGATCCGCCCGTTCAGCCCCTGAATTATCTCATCGAGGTCATCGAGGCCAGTTCGGTGAGAGCAGATATCTCGGATTGTCATATGCGACAAAATGTTTTCCTGTTGCACGTGACGGAGTTCGGGAACGATGGAGATAACAGGACTATCCCACGAGATCTTTTCCTCTTCAACGAGGAGATCCAGGGATGCCGACATGAAAGCTTTGGAAAGAGAAGCGATGCAGTAGAGAGTATCGCTGTCTGGGGGTAGACCAGATTCGACGTCTTTCACTACGAAATTATACTTGAGAACTTCATGGCCTAGATGAATCACGCCGATAGATAATCCAGGCTGTCGCGTTACATCGAGGGTCTGATGCATCACCGGAATGCGACACCTTAGACGACGCCTCATGGCAGCAACGGGAATCGCTCGAACATCGGAGTCCCGCTGGTTTGAAAGGTGTGGCCAAAACGTGAACCTCATTTTTATATTGGGCGGTTACCTAGGAAGAAGGCAAGCGCAAATGGAGGAAGGCTGAGAGGGGACGGGTTATATTACCAGTGATAATTAGGCAGATAGATAGGGTTGCCTTGCAGTAACTCTGGCAATGTCCGCGGCCACTCCCTTGACACTGAGTGGCATGAAGTTAGCTACTTCGTTCTGCGTCCATTTCCATCACGCCTACCTTAGGTAGGTATCTGGTGGGTAGGTGACTGTTCCTGTCGCCACGTAGTGATCGCGCTCGAGGCGTGAAATGGTTGATGGCCGACGCCGGAGGGCCGTCGAGGCGTTGACGCCACTACATGGCGCGATTGAATTGCTGGGCAGTTAGGTAGCGAAGATACTTCGTAGGTAGATGTGCAGTTTCTAGACGTGGCAAGCGACGGGGTATAGATGCAGCAGATACCTGGATGCGATCAGTTGTGACGCCGGACATTGGAACGGGCTCCGGCTTGGGCCCCTGACCGGAACCCAACCACGAAGCCTCGATCCTCCGTAGCAAAGCGCCCCGTTCAATGACCAACGGCATTCCGTTGTAGCCATATATAGCATCGATGGGTATTGACGCTACGAATGTAGTGTTTGCTCCCTGCGGTGCGATGGCATGGGTACGGGGATCTGTACCTACGGACTACCGGTACAAGGTAACTAGGTACTTATGGGTACGGAAGTTGTCACCTGCTTCTGGTGCTGTAATTGGCTCGGCTCCATGTGTGGCTTTCTGTGGCTGTCTGTGGCTTAGGTAGGCCGTTACATGCATGTTTCGGCGTCTGTCTCTTCCTCCCCGGGGATGCTAATATCTGCCTGCCTCGTACCCGGCTGCACTAATAACTGTCTTTGATTGCCACTCCACCTCGCCTGAGCCGGCTTCAATCTGCGTCCTCGCCTTGCCCATCCCACCGGTACCTGCAACCAGGCTACGCAGCCGAGGCAGCGCATCACTTCCAGTTGCCAACTGCACCGGGTACAGGGTACTTCCCCCCCCGGGAATCGCGCGTGTGGCCCCAGGTACTGGTACATCGTGCCACCAGTGCTCCGCCAGTTTCACGACGGAAGTACTTCGTACAAGCTGTACTACGTACTTCGTACTTCGCACCTAACACTTCCACTAGGACCTGCTCTTTCTGAGGCCTCTTCTCACACTCGCGCCCTTCCTCCATTTTCCTTTCTCCTCATTCATTTACCATTTCAATTCACCTCGTTGATTTTACGACGGTCCATTCACATTCTGTATTTCCATTCTCCTCCGGGTCTCCCTATATTAGTCAGGGACTCCATAGCTTTTTTTTTATCCAGCTCCGAGTCCAGAACCCCAGAAGCAGGATATATTACGTCAAGGCGAACCTTCTCCCTGCGGCCAAGCGTGATGCCCTGAAGTCGTCTTTGTGCCCTGCTGTCCTTTTCCGTCCATTTCTTTAATCTCCACGTCCCACTTGACAGTCTGCCTTGACTCGCCTGCCGCTGATCGACCACTGCTTGAGCACTGTCCTCTGCCTACATCACTGCGTTCTGGTGAGGCGCCCGACTGGCCGGGCTACTGCGCGATCGTTTTGTTCCACGTTTGCCTGCAGCCCCATCGACCTCGATCATGGCTACCGGAAATGCGCGTATCGTGCGATACATCGTCTTCGCCGTCTTCGTGAGCTCTCTCAATTTTCTTTGTCGCTTATAAAGCGAGTCAGGCTGTTTCTATCTAACCATTCTTCCCGCGACTATCTAGTTTATTGGTGTTCTTTACTTCATCTCCAATAACCAAGGCTATCGTGTTCAGCCCGACACTATCCGCCTTGACACAGCAAGACCCGCGAGCAATCCCCCAGAAAAGGAACACTCCATCACCAATGGCGGCGGGCCGAATGAGTTTACACCGCCAGATGCCCCGGGGTTTATGGATGGGGTACTAGGTGGTGGTACCGCGAAATCTGGTTCAACGGCGCCTGGTAGCAGTACCAGCAATAGTAACGGCGAGTCCAACCCGATGCAAGGCTCAACAAGGCCCCCGCCAGGCACACCGAAGCAGCAAACGGATATAGGGGAGGCCGCGATGGCCTTGACCCCGAATGACCATGGCTGGAATGATATGCTCGGTACCGCACCTGGCCCACGTATGAATGCCACCTTTGTCACTTTAGCACGAAATTCAGACGTGTGGGATATTGCTAGGTCTATTCGCCAAGTCGAAGACCGATTCAACCGTCGGTATAACTATGACTGGGTTTTCCTCAACGACAAGCCATTCGATGATACCTTCAAGAAAGTTACCACCTCTCTCGTCTCGGGCAAGACATTCTATGGCGAGATTCCCCATGAGCATTGGTCCTTCCCAGACCATATCGATCAAGATAAGGCGAAGAAGGTCCGTGAGGATATGGCCCAGCGCAAGATCATCTACGGCGACTCCGTTAGCTATCGTCACATGTGTCGATTCGAGTCGGGCTTCTTTTTCCGCCAGGAATTGATGATGAACTACGAGTGGTACTGGCGTGTAGAACCGAGCATCGAGCTGTTTTGCGATATCCACTACGATCCCTTCCGCTACATGGCCGAGCACAAAAAGAAGTACAGCTTCGTCCTGAGTCTGTATGAATATGTTGAGACGATCCCAACCCTCTGGGACAGTGTAAAGAAGTTTGTGAAGAATCATCCCGAACACATTGCTGAAGGCAACTCGATGAATTTCCTCAGCGATGACAACGGCGATACTTACAACAAGTGTCACTTCGTATGTAGTCCCCGGCTTACGCTCCTTTGTTCCGGAGGCTAACTTGTGTACCAGTGGTCCAACTTCGAAGTGGGTAACCTCGACTGGCTACGGTCCAAGCCATATATCGACTTCTTTGAATCTCTCGACCAAGACGGAGGCTTCTTCTACGAGCGGTGGGGAGATGCCCCGGTTCATTCCATCGCCGCCGGTTTGCTGCTGAAGAAGGAAGAAATTCACTTCTTCAACGACATCGCCTACTATCATATTCCGTTTACTCATTGCCCAACGGGCGAGCAAACGCGAATTGATCTCCGTTGCCACTGCAATCCTAAGGATAACTTTGACTGGAAAGCATACTCTTGTAAGTCAACCTGGAATCGTCGAATATCCTTTGGCCAACTACTAACGAAAGTTTCCAACCTAGGCACAGCAAGGTACTTTGATATCAACGGGCTAGATAAACCGGCGGGCTACATCAACGAGCAGTAAGATAAGCAATAAAATGATTTCTATCATACGACAGAGCGTGTACACTAGTGGGACAGTCTGACTTTTTGATAACGGCGGCTAATTATGCCCCATCGAAACGACTCGGGGAAAGTGGCTCCAAGCCCGGGTCAGGATGAATGGCTGGCTGGCGTCTCGGAAATCGACATCTGGCGACAGATCTAGTATTTGTCCGTTCTTCCTGTAGATACTACTTTTGCTCCGAGACCATGAGACTTCAATGAAGATTACGGGATATCTATACGGCACACATGATATTGTACAGGTGTTAGTGAAATCTGTAGGGTGTCTCTTATCGCCGCTGGCTCCATCTCCCTCGAAAAGTCGAAGCCTTAGCTGATATACATGAACCTGTGAGCGATCCTCTATCCACCGACCGACGCCTTCTTCGGCTTCTTTGTACCGTACTTGCTTCGGCTCGACATACGGCTCGAGACACCCGCCTTGGGCAAAGTCAGTGTGTGATTAGAATTGGACGATAGAACCAAACAGAAAAACAGCAGAAATAACAGTAAATAAAATATAAAGCAGACATATAAATAAAGACAAAGACAAAGACAGAAATGAAAAGGAGCGGAAAAAACGCACCAGATCCAAAGCGCCGCGCACGAGATGGTACCGCACACCGGGACAGTCCTGGCTGCGGCCGCCGCGCACGAGCACGACGGAGTGCTGCTGGATGTTGTGGCCCTCGCCGGGGATGTAGGCGGTGACCTGGCGGCCGGAGGACAGGCGCACACGGGCGGTCTTGCGCTCGCCTGAGTTGGGCTTCTTGGGGCGCGTTATGCCTACTTTTAGACAGACGCCTTTTTGCTGCGGGCAGTGGGTGTCGGAGAGCGCGGGGGACACGGCGTGGCGGGCTCTTTGGGGTTTGCGGCAGCCCTGGTTTGTTAGCTTTGTTGAGGAGGATGGGGACGGTTTGGTTTGGCATGGTCGGGATGGAGAGGGCTTGTTCTTTCACGTACTCGTAGGACTTGGTTTAGGGTTGCGTTTTGCGCGGGTGTTGTTGTGAAGGCGCGGGCTGCTAGATTCGTTGGTGATATCTTTGGTATTGCTATTACTGGTCGCTGGACTAGCGATGGCCATAAGGCCCGTAGGAACGGCGCTGCCATGATGGGGGGGTTGATTTGCGTGTCGGTGATGGGAGTGAATTACTGGATTCCTTGGAGTTTTGAGCTGGAGCTGGGAGGACGGGTGGTGACGGGCCGGCAGGACATGATATACTTACCCGATGGTGTGAAGCGCTGAGTCGTCTCGTGTGGGCCGGCAATTCTTCACATGCCAGGGATGCAGCCAAAGCTGGGGTCCAGGCGTGTGGGTCCCGCCTTGACAATCCGATTATGTATCCCCGCGCATACCCGCTCTGCCGATGGCTAGCCTCGGCTGAACAATGAAGGGAAAGGCGACCAGCACTCCGACTCGACCTCGAAACGTCACCTGCACTTCTCCCCCTGATCTTCTTCTTTAGACCAATTAGCCACTTCGCGCAAGAAGAGTCTTGATTCTGAGGAATTAGCTGATCGCTCTAGATTTCTCTTTTCCTGAATTCCACGCCGTGTCTTCGCTATATACCGTCAATTGCTGCATAGAACCATGTCGTCACTTACCCGGGTATTACGCCCGGCCCTTCGGAGGGGTCGTGGCGTCGCGGCGAGGATACCCTCAGCGCCGCCACGATGCGCATACCCGTCCCTAACCTTCACCGCGCAACAGTAAGCCCAATTAGAAAGTTCCCTACCAACCAAGTGAAATGTCAAAATCCATGTATACACGTATTGATGAAAAGCGGCAGATCACGCCCCTTGTCCGCCACGCCGCGCCGCCTCTCCGACATCACTGACATCCCGCCGACTCCCATAACACATCTCTCCGAGACCGAGACGGCGATGCAGGAGGCCGTGTCCAAGTTCGCCAGCGAAGTCGTCCTGCCAAAGGTCCGCGACATGGACGAGGCCGAAAAGATGGACCCCGCGCTCGTGGAGCAGCTCTTCGAGCAGGGCCTCATGGGCATCGAGATCCCCGAGGACTACGGCGGAGCCGGGATGAACTTCACGTCAGCCATTATCGGGATCGAGGAGCTGGCCCGCGTCGACCCGAGCGTCAGCGTCATGGTGGACGTGCACAACACGCTGGTCAACACGGCCGTGCTGAAGTACGGCAGCAACGACATAAAGAAGAGATTCCTCCCTCGTCTAGCGACGAACACGGTCGGCAGCTTCTGCCTCAGCGAGCCCGTCTCAGGCTCCGACGCGTTCAAGCTCGCCACGAAAGCCGTCGAGACAAGCGACGGCTTCACCATCACCGGCGGAAAAATGTGGATCACGAATTCCATAGAAGCCAACTTCTTCATAGTCTTCGCGAACCTAGACCCGAGCAAAGGGTACCGAGGGATAACGGCGTTCGTAGTAGAGAAAGGCGCAAAGGGCTTCGAGATAGCCAAGAAGGAGAAGAAGCTAGGCATCAAGGCAAGCAGCACCTGCGTGCTAAGCTTCGACGACGTGCGCATCCCCAAGGAGAACCTGCTCGGCGAGCGCGGGCAGGGCTACAAGTACGCCATCAGCCTGCTGAACGAAGGGCGCATCGGCATCGCGGCGCAGATGACCGGCCTCGCGCTCGGCGCGTGGGAGAACGCCGCGCGCTACGTCTGGAACGACAGGCGGCAGTTCGGGCAGCTCGTCGGCGAGTTCCAGGGCATGCAGCACCAGATGGCGCAGGCGTACACGGAGATCGCGGCCGCGCGGGCGCTGGTGTACAACGCGGCGCGGAAGAAGGAGGCCGGCGAGGACTTCGTCAAGGACGCGGCCATGGCGAAGCTGTTCGCGTCGCAGGTCGCGGGGCGGGTCAGCGGGCTTGCGGTCGAGTGGATGGGCGGCATGGGCTTTGTGCGCGAGGGCCTTGCGGAGAAGTTCTGGCGGGATAGCAAGATTGGGGCTATTTACGAGGGGACTAGCAATATCCAGTAAGCCCCTTGCCCTCTTCTCTCTCCTCTCTCCTTTTCTTCCCTTCCTCTCTCTCTCTCTCTCTCTCTCTCTCTCTCTCTCTCTCTCTCTCTCTCTCTCTCTCTCTCTCTCTCCCCTCCCCTCTCCTCTCTCTCTATATTTCTTCATCTTCTCCCTCGTTTCTCCGGGAATCCATACTAACACGCTACAGGCTAAACACGATCGCCAAGCTCTTACAGAAGGATTACACCGTGTAGATATCCCCTTCGTCGGACTTATGTATAAATCAGCTTGAGTTTAGATTTTGGGTTTGTATACTACCTACCTACTTACCTCCTATACCTGTTATACCTGCTATGCCTATTATACCCGCCATACTTTACCCCATTGTGCTGTATTGTGCTGTATTGTGTTCTAGCTCTGGTTTTTCCGCTGTGCCCGCGGGAACGTAACTGATTCAGATCCGGTCGTGAATACGTCGTCAGTCAGACCAGAATACAAGCAAAAGAACCAGGTATTGCCTGGTTTAGGACCTTCAGCAGGCTTGTCAATTCAAGAAACATATCTAGGTAGGATTCACGACAGCCATCATCAATATACCACAAAGTCCGCAAAACACCCAAACAAAACCCATCCAAATCATAAAACCAAGACCGTAGGTACATCAATACTCATTACACATACATACACAAACATACAATTCATCATCCCACCCATAAACAAAGCCAATCCCTAACTAGCAATTCCCACTATTCCCAACAGACCCCCGCCAAGCATCATCCGTAACAACAAGCACATCATCAGGACCAGCAGTAGGATCGCAAGCCGGGACCGCGAGTTCCCGATTATCCCCGGACTCCCAGATAGGCGCCTGCCCGCAGTTCTCCTTGCGCACGTACTTGAAGCTGATGCCCTGCCCCGCCTGAAGCGCGTACGTCGCCGCCCAGAGCGGCCGCGTGCTCGTGTACCCCGAGGCGTCGAGCGGCCAGGCGGTGTCGAGGTTCCAGGAGCCGAGGTCCGTCGTGTTGCCGGAGATGAATATGTTCTCGCCTAGGTATGTCGTGGCGTTGACTTCGAAGCGCACGTTGGACGTGCAGGTGTTCGGTGCCCCGGCGGCGGTGGCGGGCGCGTATGCGCCCTTTGTTGAGCCCGCAGCGCATTGTGATGGCACGGTGATGGGGGTGGATGGGACCCAGCTGGGGGGATACTGCCCAGCTCGTCGCTCGGCCATCGACACAAACGCGGCATAGGACCATGTCAGATCTGCCGCTGACAACGGGCTGAACGGCGACGACTTAGAGAACTGCTCGGTTAGGGAGCCGTCGGCCGGCGTGAACTTTTGAACCACGGCTATGAAGCTGTCGGCATAGGCGGTCACGGCGCTCAGGATGCTGGCGAACTCGGAGTCTGACGAAGGGTACGTCTTGGCTTGCGCAGCTGTGTAGATGTCCTGGAAGAACGGGAGCGAGGTGGCATCGATGGTCAGGGATGCCTGGGTCTTCCACTGCGCAACGGCATCGTAGAGGAGCTCACCCGCACCAGCGGTGATTAGATACCTATTGGAAGCCTGTTAAAAATCTACGTTATTTTTTCCAACTCTGCTGGGTCTCACGAACCATGGATTTCCACTGAAATAGATGTCTTCTGGATACCGGCCGACGGCAATGCCCTGTGACTTGGGAATGCCGGCGTTGATGGGATACAGGCCGGAATCACGGAAGGAGTCAACGAAAGCCTTGAAGCTAGACAGAGCCCGGCTGTTGCAGGGCTGGATGCTGGGATCGTCGCACGAAGCGTTCACATCGAACACGGCAATGGAACCAAGCAGTGTGTTTGCGTCCTTGCCTGAGCGGCCGTCGTTGCTGTTGATATTCGCGACGAAATACTGGCCGTTCCAGTATGCTTCCTGCAGGAAGCAGGCTATTTGGGCGGCCTGATCGCAGCCGGTGCATTCTACGCCCAGGGTGGCTGCTAGTGTGTTGCCTTCGACAAGCGCACGGAACTGGTTCTGGGTCGTGAAGAAACTCGAGCCTTGCACTTCCTCCCAGAGATCGAACCCGGTCTGGTTCCTTGAGTTCAAGTTAGGCAAAGACCGCGGAGATTCTCAAGTCTGGAAATGCGGATAGAGAAATCATACCAGTATTGGCCGACGTAAGAAAGGTCGTTTGAGATGACTGGCCAAACGGTCTTCGCCTCGTCTTCCTGGCCGTTAGAGACGAGCCAATTGCTATATGCGATCAAAGCAATGGCGCGCAAGGCCGGGCCATCCCTCTGGGGTCGACCCCAGGCCTCGTTGAAGCGGGTGAGGTTGACGTTGAATTTTGGTTCGCCGAGACCGGCTCCGTTGGGGAAAAACGATCCAGACGGGTTGCTGATGGTTCTGCGCAAATCCTGTAAGTTTATAATGTGTCCTACGGAGCGGCGCGTTTTACACGTTCTCGTGGGTATGCTGAAGCAGCAGGGAATGGGAGGACGGGGTCTCCTACTGCAGGGCGGCCTGAGCGTGAACGTAATCCTGGATGTAGGATTCAAGTTGCGTCTGGCCATTCAGGAATTCATCAACAAGCATCTTCATCGTCAGAGCTGCATCACGGGACCAGCTGAAGAAATCTACCATTGTGTCAGTGTTAGGAATCCAGCTATCTTCCTGATCGAGTGGCCAGGACAGGTGTTAGCTTACAGTCTGGGTTCACGGTTGAAGGACTGGCAATGATGACACCGGCGCTGGCACCCGGGGCTTTGGAGCCATTGGGACCGATATTGTTCAGGACATTCTGGAGAGAGGTGCTCCGTTGCTTCTCGACGAAGGTATCGAGGTCACTTTGGCGCGGTGCAATAATGCCAGCACTTGCCACGGCAAGCGTGGACAGCCGTATAATTGATTTGGTGGAGAGAATGCCCATCGCGACCTGACGTGACTTGACAATCACTAATTCACAGAGAGATGAAGGGATGAGATCTCACGTCAAGTCAAGTCGTAGAAGTGGTCTGGGACATGTCCGTTGTTTATAATGCGCCCAATGCTACTCCGCAATTTCCCCTTTCTCTCGCTAATCACCTTCCTAATCCCCGTGCTATATTCTCGGCGCCTCTCGCAGCTGATGCCTAGTTAGCGTACCTCGCAGGGAACGTTGAGGTTGGAAACCAGTATTTGGGGGCGGTGTCGACGGAAGAGCTTCAAGTCGGAGCGGCCGAGTTGAAATTTTCGGACCGAATGCATTCCAGCGGCCTCTTTGGGACTTGTCCTCGGGGAAGCCATCTTAGCGGGTTTGATCCCAATGACGACTACCCAACCTAGGGTAGAGTACATGTCGCGGAGGACGCTAGGATCGCGATCACTCGCATGTGTTTCTGCGGGGTAGCTCCAGCTGCCCAATGGAGGTTTTCAATTGGGCCGAGTTGACATCGGTCTCGTCGCCGGTCTGCCAAGCCACTGCTGAGAATTCGCATTCTCCCGAGGTGCACAAGTCTACAGCAAGTTCGTAATGACACAGGGCTCAGAAGCGATGTGAAGGCGGGTAGTGGAAAGGGTAGGAATAAGTAGTAGATGGAATCAAGCGGAACAGATGGGAAGAGCTTGCAAACGATGGAGTACCGGTAGTAGGGGGGGACGAATATAAGCATGCATTAGCGACAGACGTAGGAGGGTAGCATCAACACTAGACAGATAGAAGTGATCGACGAAGCGCCAAAGCGTGCTCGTGACCTGGCACGCGATGCTCGAGTAGCATATCTTACGAAGTATGTAACTACCGTACTATGGTACGAGGCATAAGAATAAGCCCATGTTCATGTCATTCACTAGTGCTGTATCCACCCACTATACGATATCTGGTTTAGCATAAATGGTCAGTACATTCTATCAAGTTGCATAAGTACCGATGCTCAGCCCTCAGTGACCCACTTAATTGTAATATTTAATCTCGTTTTCCTTACTTGACCGACTTCTTCCTTCCTTTTCTCTCTCTGTCGCCGCCACAAACACCAACAACTATCATCATGATCACCGTTGCCTCCTCCCGCAAGGTTTTCACATGGTATGTGGCGGTGACCACCTACTGTCTTTTCTACTGCCATCTACCAAAGCCACTCATGTGATTTTAAAGCGGTTCTGTTCTTTACCGCATTCACCCCCTCAATTTCCATGAGTTTCTATGGCTATCGTCAATCCTATTTGTAAGTACGGATTTATTATTATTTTATTTGCTTCTTTACTAACTTTAAATCAGAGGTGGCAGTGATAAAGCGTAGGTATGGGAGGACCGGCGAGAAGAAGAAGCGAGATGAGGGGGTGAGATACTAAGAAAGGAACTACCTTGCTGCCTAGTGTGGACTGGCGAGTGGAAGCGAGATGTACTATGGTGTGAAGGGTAAGTAAACGTCCTAGGTATGTAATTGCGCTAATAAAAATCCACAAACACACATTAGCGTGTACAGTGGTACGTAGCAGAAAGTACCTAGCGCAGCGGAGTGGCATCAGCTTTTGGGCCCTTTTTCCACCTCGCTTCTTCTTCTCGTCGGTTGTTCTTAACTACCTAGGTATTCCAGTGCACAACGTCGCTTCTTCTTCTCGCCGGTTGTCCTAATAACCAGGTACTAGTTTCCAGGCTCAGCGTCGCTTCTTCTTCTCGCCGGTTATTCCTAATCGCTACGTGATGCTAGTCCCAGCTCTCAGCGTCGCTTCTTCTTCTTGCCGGTTATTCCTAATGTGACAAGGGCAGCAGTGCTGGGCTTGGGACAATCACTAAGTGAGGCAGGAATGTATAGTGGTGTCCATAACGTTCTATGATTCTTTATGGTCACCAGGTTGCTGGAGGAGGGAAGGTTTTCCCTTTCTCCCCAGGTCCTGGGGAACACTGACTATACCCAAGTGCGGACCCGCTTTTTCCGCACCTGTGCCCTAAACTAATACAGTATAGTGTCTGACACATAGCTGGTGGCCCAGTAGCTGGAAGTTCTTGCATGACGCATAAAGTTACGTAACACTTTATGCGACATACCGTACATCTCCCCTAACTGTTTGCAGCCACTTATGTGTCAGTACATAATAGGGCATGATAAGTGTAGGTACATAGGTACATGCCTAAGCAGAGGTACAATGGTACATGAGTACTAAGGTACATGTGTACCAAGATACATAAAGGTATAGTACATGAGTACATGTGACAGAGGTACAAAGGTACAAGGAGACTTGTGTACAAAGGTACAAAGGTACAAAGGTACAAAGAGACTGGTGTATAGGAGTACAAGGGTACAAGGGTACATGACAAGGTGTAACATTGTACATAGGTCTGGTAAGGGATGTGGAGCTTGTAAGAAGGTATAGTGACTGTGTAGAAAGGTATGACAACTGTGTAAGAAGGTATGGTGATTGTGTAGGAAGGTGGTATACTTGTACGTATGACACTAGCTTCCCCTTTCTCAAAAGGCGTCCCGACTTTTTGGCTATCAAGCTTTGTTCAAGGACCATCATACTCTGGAGTTGCTGTTGCAGCTAGGGAACTTCGCGCTCAACTCAGGCTAACAAGGCCCTTTAGAGAAGCTTTCCTGCTATGCAGGGGCTAGCTCTTCCCTAACACCCAAGGAAAAGGCTTAATGCAAAGACTCAGGACAAACCCTACCAATCAAGGGACTGATGCTCTACTCAGGCTCATAACCCTTTCAAGAAGCTTCCTACTAGGTAGGGGCTGGCTCTCCCATGAATCAAGGACTTACTGCTCTACTCAGGCTCGCAATGACCTTTTCGAGAAGCTTCCTGCTAGGCAGGGGCTGGCTCTCCTTGATGCCCAAGAAAAAAGCTTGGCAGTATGTGGTTCTCAACTTTCAGAGTGAAGGACTGGTAGGCTTATAGGACTGGTAAAGTACTGGGCTGACTGAAGGCTTATGTCTGAAGGTAGGGTAAGGTAAGGTAAGGTAGGATGAGATAAGATTAAAGTAAGGTAATGTCTGAAGGTTTGTCTTGCATGAAGGCTTAACTTGTCTGAAGGTTTATATGATGTCTGACCACTAGGCATAGTGCTTGCAACCATCTCCTCATGATGTCTGAATTGATTACTCCAGTCAGGGGCTCGAGGTCTGACTGGGTTCTTAGTATTTCCCAAGGCTACTACCTCCTGAAGCTAGAGCTCAGTGTCTGCCAGGTAGGTGAGCTCAAAGGCTGATGAGGTTCTGTAGATAGGTTTGATTGAGGATAGGCTGGGCACTAGCCTTGGGTATATGTCTGTCTGAATGATTGTCTGAATGAATGAATGTCTGGGTGTCTACCTCCTTGAGGTGACTAGGCTGGCTGATGACCAGGTGTTATACCTCCTTGAGGTAATGTACCTCTCATGAAGCTCACCACTCAGTGCACTCCATACCCATCAGGCTACCCAGCCAGCTAGGTCCTCTTGTGAGGCCTAAGGTGCACCTCCACCAACACTCATGTATGAACTTATCAGTCTACCATGTGGCTCAGGCTCAAGAGGACCTGATAGGAATCTCGAGAGTTCCCATGAAAGAGATCCTTGTTGCCAACATAGTAAACCAGGCCATGGTTCTACAACCAGGAGGCAAGCACCCTTAGGTACCTGTCAGTCTATAGTTGAAAGCCTTAGCTCCCTCCTAGTTGGGTCCAAAGCCACTGGTAGAGGTTCTTAACCCACTGCATGAACATGCCTGTTGTTGGGAGCTAAGACCCAACCATGAGTTCATGACTACAGGTAGAGGCTCACACAGGGGAGTGTCAAAGAAAGGTACACCCTCACCACCACTCTCAGCAAGTATGAACTTATCAGCACTGGGGGCTCGAGGTCCAGGCATGGGTCTGGTGGACCACAGATAGAGGTCCTTAACAGGGAGTCCAAGGTGATGAGCACATGGCTAGCATGGGCAGCAAGGGATGAGATGCTGAAGAGCAGTAGAGAGGTAGGATCAATTGAGGACAGGGCTATGCTTTGTCTGGATTGATTTGGAGCTTGCGCAAATTTTGCGCAGAGGCAGGAAGACTTGTTTGGATGCCTCCTAGGGCTGTCTGAATTGGTTTGGGGATTGATCTGAAGCTTGCGCAAATTTGCGCAGAGGCAGGAAGGCTTTCTGGGTTGCCTACTAGGCATGACTGATGATTTGGATAGCTACTAAGCTTGTCTAGATTGATGGATGACTTGGTCTGAGGCAACTAGGCCTGACTGGATTGATTGATGACTTGGACTGGTGCCTCCTAGGGCTAGGTGCTATCAGAGAGACAGTAGGATCTAGGGTAAGCATGCTGCAGGTAGCTTCCCCTTTCTCTTATGTCCTCAAGCATGAAGTGATTGATAGACTGATTGACTGAATGAACTGCCAGTGACTTGCCTACTAGGCATGACTGGAATGGAGTGACAGCATGGTGAGGATAGGCATGCACTGCAGCCAGCTTCCCCTTTCTCTATGCTTGTCCTCAAGCATGAATGGTTTGAGATAAGTTGACTTGAAGGATAACTTGAAAGATAAACAACTAAAGCACGAAAGGAAAGAAATCAATTGCTGAGAGCATAAGTAGTTAAAGCATAGATGAACTGGGGTAACGAGAGGCAGGAGGCCTAGCCTGAGGCTTATCCTGAGAGTCGCGACAGCAAGGTAGAGAGCCTGCTGAAGTAGGACTGGCCATGGAGTTGCATGGGCTTGCATAAATCGGCGCGGCCATGCGGCAACATGGGCTTGAACGGATTGACGAAAGGGCTTCGGCGAGGCCATGTGGTATCATGGGCTTGACTGTGAAGCGATGTAGGCTTGCGATGGTAATATGGGTTCGATCGCGGCCATGGCAGGGGCATGGGCTTGATCGAAGCGGCATAGCTATACGCAGTGATATAGGTTCGATCGCGGCCATGGCAACTGCATGGGCTTGATCGAGGATCATAGAGTACGACGACGATGACTATATAAGGTAGTATGGCCATGTATGGTAATATAGAATTCAGGACACAATAACATAAAGGAGAAACTTAGCGGAGGAGTGACGACAGCAGAGGAGTGACGACAGCAGAGGAGTGACGACAGCAGAGGAGTGACGACAGCAGAGGAGTGACGACAGCAGAGGAGTGACGACAGCAGAGGAGTGACGACAGCAGAGGAGTGACGACAGCAGAGGAGTGACGACAGCAGAGGAGTGACGACAGCAGAGGAGTGACGACAGCAGAGGAGTGACGACAGCAGAGGAGTGACGACAGCAGAGGAGTGAGAGGGCAACATGGACAGCCTGACAAGGTGAAGGTATTGTCGATGCATGGCCGTGTGATAATATGGGTTTGTAAATGAGCGACGAGACTATGCGATGGCAGTATAAGGTTGGTCGAAGTGACGGGGCCATGTGAGAGTTGGAGTAGTGGTAGGAGTTAGGGTTCGACGTAATGAGAGAGAAGGTCGACGAGAGAGGGTCGACGCGAGAGGAATTAGCACGGCCATGGGCTTGCGTCAGGAATCGTGGATCGACGACGACATGGTTATGTATGCTAGCACGGACTTCAACATAATAACATAGAGGAGGATGGACTTAGCTAGAGTCGGCGTAATCAAGCATGCGACTTGGCTTAAGTAATGAGCGGCGAGGTAACGGAGGAGATCGTAGGTTATAGATTGACGATGCGGCTAGATGAAGGGCACGTGTAGTGATGTAGGCGATGATGATTGAATTGACATGGCGTGCATAGGCTTTGTTAAAGGCGGCGGCGCCTGTGCAATAGTGGCATCGACTTCGGTGAACAATATCAAAAAGAATGAACTTAGCTGAAACTGGATAAGTAGTGATGCAAGAGAGGCAGCAATGCGAGCGAGGCAGCGGCATCGAGAGAGGCAGCGGCATCGAGAGAGGCAGCGGCATCGAGAGAGGCAGCGGCATCGAGAGAGGCAGCGGCATCGAGAGAGGCAGCGGCATCGAGAGAGGCAGCGGCATCGAGAGAGGCAGCGGCATCGAGAGAGGCAGCGGCATCGAGAGAGGCAGCGGCATCGAGAGAGGCAGCGGCATCGAGAGAGGCAGCGGCATCGAGAGAGGCAGCGGCATCGAGAGGAGTAGCGATGCGAAAGGAGCGGTAATGCGAAAGACAACAATGTGATAGGTGGAGTGAGAAGCAATGCGAAGAGATGACTAGCTATGATAGGGGATTGATGACGGAGGATTAATAGCGAGAGAGAAACTTAGCTGAAAAGCAACAATAGCATAGATCGACGCAAAGAAGAGTCAGGGATGACAAGAGGATCGACACAGCGATGTAGAGTTGACAACAATGAAAGAGGCGTCGTGAAGAGAGAGGATCAACGGCGACGGAGGATCAACAGCGACGGAGGATCAACAGCGACGGAGGATCATAGGTCGACAGCATGGCTATGTACAATGCGATGTGACCATAAATTCTAAGATGATATGACAATCATCAGGACAGCAAGGTCAAGGACAGCGAGGTCGAAGACAGCGAGGTCGAAGACAGCGAGGTCGAAGACAGCGAGGTCGAGGACAGCGAGGTCGAAGACAGCGAGGTCGAAGACAGCGAGGTCGAAGACAGCGAGGTCGAAGACAGCGAGGTCGAGGACAGCGAGGTCGAAGACAGCGAGGTCGAGGACAGCGAGGTCGGGGATGGCAAGATCAAGGATAGCAAGATCAAGGATAGCAAGATTAAAGATGGCGAGGTGATCTTAGAAATGGCAGCGGCATCAAAGATAGCGGTGGCATCAAAGATGGCGGCGACATCAAGAGAAGTAGCGACATCGAAAAGGATAGCAGTGTTGAGATGAAATGACATTGATCTCAAGGTGAGGCGATGACAAGGCGATAATAGATGTTGAATTGGGGACAACATTAAAGATGTCAAAGATGATAGCGGAGATACCAGCTGACATATAGAGTTATGTTGTGCGAGAGCGAAGGGCAACATCAAGAGGAGGATGATGCGAGTCTTTTTCGGATCTTTATCTTCTGATAAGATCTTGTATTGTGCCGTGAGGTTCGACAATGCCTTGTTCAGGTTCTCGTTCCTTAGTAGTCACCAGATAGATGGAACGTCAAGGTAGGGGCAATGTCAAGCGACGTCAAGGTAGTATAACAGTCGTAAGGAGCAGTGGTAAGAGTGACAGCTGCTATAATACATCAATGACGACTGTGTAGTTGGCTAGGGATAATTGTTAGATTCCCTAGGTATGACCCCCTCCTTTGTAGACGCGGTCTCCGTGGCTTCGTGTTCGAACAATCAGAGAGCATCCGGCTTTGCCAAAAGATGTCCAGCTTTCCAGGACCTTATCAGAAGCTATCCGGTTTGCCAGAAGGCATCCGGGTTTGCCAAACGATTGCCATGGGGCCTCCGGGCTTGCGGGGAGGCGTCAAAGTGGCTGTGGCAACTTCCTACCTTGCCAGACTTATCAGAAGGCTTCTGTTGTATCAACGGATTGCCAGGGTGTATCTGGCTTTGTCAGACGGCGCCAGGAAGCTTCCGGCCTACTGGGAGCATCCGGGGTTGTTATAGAGTGTCCGGGGTCCTTCGGCTTCCTAGAATGTGTAGGATTACGTTGGAGGATATCTCGAGAATGCTATAAGGCTTCCGGGCATGCCAGGACCTTGTTGGGGGCTCCCGGCCTTGCCTAACTTATTGGAAGGCTGCTGACTGGCCAAAAGCTTAACAAAGGGCTTCTGGTTTCCCAGAAGTCTCCAGAAAATGCCCGGCCTTGCCAGAGGTGTCCGGCCTTGCCAGGGCGTTCGGGGTTATCATTGAATGTGCAATAGTATCCGAGAGCGTCCGGCTCTTACTTAAGTGCTTCCGACTAGTTATTGGGCTGTTATTCGGCCTACTAGAAGCATTCAACAGTACCATAGGACTGCTAGAAGGCTTCCGGCTTGCCAGAGGTGTCTAGTTTGCCACCAGAGGGCGTCCGGGTTATCAGAGGCCTCCAGTTGAATGGGATGTGTCAGCGGATTGCCAAGGACCTTCAGGCTTTCCCGAGGGTTTATAATTCGTCGATCGCGAGTGTATTTGGCGGCGGCACGAATGTATTTCGGGTAGCGGTATAAGTAGGTATATCGGGCGGCAACGGCGCGAGTGTATTCAGGCGACGGAGAAACCTTTACCGGTCGGAGAATATACCGCGATTTTCTGTAGAGGTGGCCGTTCGCTATCCACTTTACTACCTGAAAATTGGGTGTAGCTGAACGAACTAGTGTGTGATTAGTGTGATGAAGTGCAGTGCCAAGAGACTTCATTTTAGCCCCTATTTCTATGCACAGACCATGTATTCCAACATTAAACTGGATCCTTCGGGGTCTTCCTCCTTGTCTCACCTTCTTCCTTCACTCGTTGCACAACACCTTCGCCTTCACCTTCGCCAACGCCGTTCACGATTCATCAACGCTACTGGTCAACGCTACTGGTCAGAATCCGGGGTAAGTACTTGCCCTGCCACTCGATTTCTATGGTTAACGATGTATCATCTCCCAGATAACTCCACATCGCGCCGCCGCCGTTCGTAGGGCTACACCTTGACCACACCTTGGCCAGCGCCAGCGTGTTGCCCAGACCACCCTTCAAAACGGGCCGCCCTCAAGGAGCGGTGTAAGTACTACTTCTGCCACTTGATTTCTATGGCTGACGAAGTCTCTTCTCCGGCTGATTAGGATCATGAACTCACCGATTTTCGAGAATCCACGCACGCCTCCGAGGCCTGCCACACCAATGTTGGCCTTCGCCTATCCTGCCACTCCGGTAGCCGCCTCTCCTTCCTCTCTACGCACTATAGGGCGTAGAAGACCCTCCCATACGCCACAGAATTCACCTGTGGTCTCTCCGCAGTGGCCGCCAGCAAGGCCGCTGGCAGCCTTGCCACCTGCAACGCCGCCGCCAAACAGGGCCTTGCCACCTAGACCTCTTGGAAATAGGCGCCTCAGGAGGGTTGGGGCGGCCCGGGTCGACCCGGCAGAAGTGCCAGAACAATATTGGCACCACTTCCAGTCTTCTACGCCTTCGCCGCCTTCGCCGATACCGCCTCCGGCAGAAACATCGCCAGGTTCGCCGCCAGTATCACCACGGTCGCTGGCGCCAGGTCGACTGCGGCCTTCACCCCTCTTTTCAGGTCCACTGAGGACTTCTCCAGTCCTTATTGGCCAACTGTTGCCTTCGCCGGTGGTGATAGAAGGGCCACCACCTTCACCGCCTTCGCCGGTTGTGATAGAAGGGCCACCACCTTCACCTTCGCCTACGGTGAAGAAAAGGGTGTCGTTTTTGGTGGAGGAGAAGGAGGTCCGTAGCGGCTGTTGTACGGTTATGTGATAGGTCTATTTCAGGCGTTTGGCGTTGGAAAAAGGGCTATTTCACGGCTTTGGAAAAGGCTATTTCAAGGGGCTAATTCACGGAGTTGGTAGGGCTATTTCACGGCTTTGGAAAAGGCTATTTCAAGGGGCTATTTCACGGAGTTGGTAGGGCTATTTCAAGGGGCTATTTCACGGAGTTGGTAGGGCTATTTCAAGGGGCTATTTCACGGAGTTGGAAGACCTATTCAATTGAAAAGGCTATATATATAGCAGTTATCTACGCTATTGCTGTTGCCGTTGCCTTTGGCTAGCCAATATAGCAGTTATCTACGCTGTTGTTGCCGTTGCCACTGCCGTTGCCTGGCCAAGGCAGTTAGTAAGAAACGGGGGTCGTCAGGTGGCAATAAATCGTCGTCTTCATCGTCGAATTGCACTGCGTGTGGCGAAGAGGCCGTTACTGGTAGAGGGTCGTAAGTTGGCCCGTTCTGGTAGAGAGTTAGCAGCTGGTTGAAACGAAGAAGGGAAATATCACATACAAATTCAGTAGCAGAAGCCCCTGAATTGGCTCCAAGGTGTTGGGCAGGAAGGGCAGGTAAGGCAGGCAGCGTAGGGCTAGCCCCGTTGCCTTCCTCTTCATCTTCATATTCGCAGGAGTCGGAGTCGGATTCGGAGTCGTTTTCGTTCTGGTGGAGAGTTAGCAGCTGGTTGAAACGAAGAAGGGAGATATCACACACAAATTCAGTAGCAGAAGGCCCTGAATTAGCTGCAGGTTGCTGGGTGGGAAGGGCAGGCAGCGCAGGGCCAGCCCCGTTGCCTTCGTTTTCACCTTCATATATAGAGGAGTCGGAGTCGAATTCGGCGTCGTTTTCGGCTTCATTTTCACGGCCAACTTCAGCAGCAGGGTCTCCGACGCGTGGTCGATCCCTTTCACTAGCAATTTTGGTGGCGTCGTTATCCTCTAGGCGTCGCAGTAGGTCTGCCTTGTTGCCGCTAAGGCGGAGTCCACGGTCCTCACACATCTTCTTCAACTCCTTCTTCGTCAGCGCCACGTAGTTATTCGTGGTGTGAATAGCCTCATTTTCACGGCCCCCTTCAAGGGCACCTTCACCGTGGCGTTCGACGAGTAGACGATCCCTTTCCCTAGCAATTCTGGTGGCGTCGTTATCCTGTAGGCGTCGCACCATTTGGCTCTTGTTGCCGCCGTAAGGGAGACCACGAGCCTTGCATACGGCAGAGAGGACCTTATTTTTCAGTGATTTGTAATTCGGTAGGAGTCCCGAAGCCTCGCTTCTATCCAGGAAGCCTTGAAGGTCTTCAAGGGTAGCGATAGCCTCTTCTAAGCTGTAATTCAACCCAGAAGAAGGTGGGCGATACCAGTCTTCAGGCCGCAGGTCGGTATTATCTACCCCTTTCACACTGATTTCGCTGTCTTCGCTGCCGTCAGGGTTGATAGAGATGCCTAGGCCAGAAATAGGTCAGAAATCGGTCAAAAACGACTGCAATTCGGGTCCAGAAACGACTGCAATTCAGGGCTATAGAAGTGGTGGCAATTCGGGTCCAGAAACGACTGCAATTCAGGGCGCTAGAAGTGGTGGCAATTCGGGACTAAGCTGCAATGGTCGAAACGACTGCAATCGGTAGAAGTGGTGGCAATTCGGGACTAAACGACTGCAATTCGGGTCCAGAAACGACTGCAATTCAGGGCTAGAAGTGGTGGCAATTCGGGACTGAAAACGACTGCAATTCAGGGCTAGAAGTGGTGGCAATTCGGGACTGAAAACGACTGCAATTCGGGTCCAGAAACGACTGCAATTCAGGGCTAGAAGTGGTGGCAATTCGGGACTGAAAACGACTGCAATTCGGGTCCAGAAACGACTGCAATTCAGGTCCAGAATCCAAGGTTAACTAACCGCCAGGATTGCTAGCCACTTGGCTACTGAACGCCCGATTCGGAAGAAAGTGAGGCTATACACACCTGTTTTTTTGAAGAGACCTGCGACCATGGCTCGATTTTTGGGATTAAACGCATGCGCCCAGGCCCTTCCAACGATATGAGTGGCCATAATACGCCTCTCGCTAATAGACCACTTTTCGGGAAGGCGATCTTCTTGATCAAGGCGGTCAATATAGAGGTCGGTTTCCTCCTTCAGCCAGCCTTTGAATGGACCGTTGAATCCTACGTCTAGTGGCTGCAGGTAGCCCGTAAGGCCTGGAGGGATAAGGGCAGTCTTCACGTTGTGTTGCTTCAGGGCAGCCTGTGAGAGAAGATCGTTAGCCTCGCCGTCGCCTTCGCCGCTGGGCCACTTACCTTCACTTTATCAGTCTTGTGAAAGGCCACCACGTCAAGCACCAGTAAGGACTCCTTCCCTTCCGTATATTTGGCCAGGTAGGTGTGAATCCAGTCCTCGAATAGCGTCTCGTTGTTGTAGGCCTTCTCGTTGAATCTCACGATAACTCCTGGGTGGTATTCTGACCCTTCCTTTTCCACTACAGTACCGAGGCCGTGAAATATGATAACAGGCCTCAATTCTAACACTCTACTGCCGTCAGCCAAGAGAGTGAGAATTAACGTGGCCTGCCGCTTATCCCAGCCACTCCTAGCCGACTTGGCTTGCACTGATTTGGACCCCTTGTGATCGTAGGTGTAGCCCTCCAAGAATTCGAACGGTAGCGGGGTCTCGTCAAGGTTGAGGATAAGGTGGGGAGGGAATCGATTGACTACCTTCACTGGCGAAGGCGCTGGCGAAGGCGCTGGCGAAGGTGGTGAAAAGAGGGTGTTGGAGGAGTCGATTGGCACCTCCTTGCGAGAGATTCGCCGTATATATTGTATGAATTCGTTCGTATACTCCAGGATCTCTTCTGGAGGTCTGGTGGAGGCGTGTGTGATGCGGCGGCGGCTAATTCGGGTCCTGCGGAAGAAGGTCAGAAGAAGGTCAGAAACGACTGCAATTCAGGTCCAGAAGTGGTGGCAATTCGGGAGTGGAAACGACTGCAATTCAGGTCCAGAAGTGGTGGCAATTCGGGAGTGGAAACGACTGCAATTCAGGGCTAGAAGTGGTGGCAATTCGGGAGTGGAAACGACTGCAATTCAGGGCTATAGAAGTGGTGGCAATTCGGGACTGGAAACGACTGCAATTCAGGTCCAGAAACGACTGCAATTCAGGTCCAGAAACGACCGCAATTCAGGTCGACTTCTATAGCCCTGAATTGCAGTCGTTTCCAGTCCCGAATTGCCACCACTTCTATAGCCCTGAATTGCAGTCGTTTCCACTCCCGAATTGCCACCACTTCTGGACCTGAATTGCAGTCGTTTCTGCACCTGAATTCACACCTAGTAAGCCTCCACGCCAGTCAACTGCCACTTACCTGCGAAGGAAGCCTCTGAACCAGCCGTTGGAGAAGATGAAGATCTTCTTGCACTCTGGATAGAGGTCTTCGAATATCCTCTTAGCCCTGGCTTTGAACCAAGACCTATAGACCTGCCGATGCGCCGTTCGAGCCTCACAGAATTCCTCATACAGCCGAAGTTCCAATTCTGGCCACCTTGGCTTGTGGCGAGGTGGAGGGTCCTGAAATAAACGGTCCTTCTTCGACCACCAGCGTGAGAGAGTCCTGGTAGGGACTCTGAAATACGCTGCTGCCTCTGTCAAAAAGGGTCTCCGAAAGCCTTCTTCTACTGGTGGACCGTCGATTTGGCGACCAGAAGGCTGAATTGGTAGGCCAAGAACGTCTCTTTCGAGTGGAATACGGTGATTTTCCAGGAATATGAGGACTTCGGTCTTCTTTCGCCGTGAATACGACCTTTTCACCACCTTGAGCCGTTTTTCGGGCGCCTGATACGGCCGAATTCGTGGTTTTTTCCTTGGACCAGGTCTTGGAAAAGGGCCTTCGGGTAGAGGCATACTGGCTGGCGCTGAAAGCACTGAAAAAGACGAAAAATCGATGGATTTGGCTGGCGCTGGCGCTGAAAACGCTGAAAACGCTGAAAACGCTGAATACGACGAAAAATCGATGCAGAAAGGACTGATTCCGTTGAATCCACTGCATTCAGGACGAATATTCAACGATTTACTAGGGCAACTTGGTGCAATTCGCTTACGGACTTGTCTAACCCACTATGGCTAGCCTGGCGCCAAGCTTGGCTTACTAAGTGGCACTTCGGTCGGCCATGAATTCAAGGTTTTGCGGTACCTTTTGGGTCGTTTTGACGCAAGGAATCCAACGGTGCAATCCGTTTCTTCATAGCTTGAAATCTGACCGAGATATCGCGGGAAACAGGTGGATAACCCGGGCGCGACGAAGAATTCCGGGCTCGTAAGGGTAGTCCGGCTTGCACGGGGCAACCCAGCCCTGGGAATGAATCAAGTACGTGCGGATTAAGTATGGAGTCGGACGTTAATGAAGTAACAGCGTCGGACGGATTGGAGGTTAGAATCGACGTATTATGTCGGACGGAATGAATCCAAGTCGACGGATTGAAAGGCGTCGGATGGATTTGTATTGCGTTGGACGGATTGAAGGTGTCGGACGAGGAAGCGTCGGACGAGGAGGCGTCGGACGAAGAGGCGTCGGACGAAGAAACGTCGGACGAAGAAGCGTCGGACGAAGTTGTACTTCAACGAGGAAGCATCGGACAGAGTTGTAGTTCGATGACGAAGCGAAGTCGCGAGTGTGGTTCGACAAAGTCGGCGAAGTCGCGAGTGTGGTTCGACGAAGTCAGCGAAGTCACGAACGTGGTTCAACGAACTCGGCGAAGTCGCGAGTGTGGTTCGACGAAGTCAGCGAAGTCACGAGCGTGGTTCAACGAACTCGGCGAAGTCGCGAGTGTGGTTCGAAACAGCGGCAAAGTAATCGTGTCACGGGAAAGCGGACAGTTCTGGGTGGTAGGTAGTTTGACGAAGGAGGGTCAAACCGAGTTGTAATTCGACGGACGCGTTAAGCGGAGGGGATTAACTTTGGCGAGTGATTTCTGGCTTATCGGAAGGCTTCTGACTTGCCAAAAAGCTCTAATAGGCCTCCGGCCTTATTGGGAGGGGGCATCCTGGCCTGCCTGACTTGCCAGAGGACATCCGAACCAGCTAGAATGCTTTTGACTTTACCAGAGGCTTGCCAGAGAAGTTCTGACTTGCCATAAGACTTCTGGTTGGCCAGGGGTTCCGAAGTCGCCAGAATCACATTACGTCACGAGTGTGACCGAGCAGCGTGAGTTGTACTCGAGCGACGACGCGAGTGTATTAGGGCGGCAATGCAAGTATATTCGGGCAGTTCTGGGCGACAGAGGGATCTTTGCCGTGGGTATGTATATAATTGCCAGGCAGTGTTATAGTTCAACGGAAAGGCCAAACAGGGTGATGGTTTGACGGGAAAGCGTCGGACGAGGCTATAGTTCGACGAGGTGTCAGACGGAGTGTAGTTCGACGATGAAGTGTCGAATGGAGTTGGAGTTCGACAGGTAGGCATCGGACGGAGTTGTGGTGCGTCGGATGGGTTGATTCAATGTGTCGAACGGATTTTGGTTTCAAGTCGATGAAAGAAGTCAGGTTCACCGGAGAAGCCTGAGTTTGCGAGGGTAGTCCTGGCTACGCCAGTGTATTGCGCTGCTTCAGTATTTGAACTGAAGTCGAACAGAGTGACAAAAGTGTGTCGGGGCTTGATAGATAGAATTGGACTTCGCTGCCAGTAGCCTCTAAGGTGCAGACTCTAGGCCGATTCGCTCCAGTCACTGTGTTGGTGTTCGAGGCTTTCTTGAGGGATGACCGCTCAGGGCTTCCGTAATAACTCAAGACTTGCCAATAGCTCCCGGCCTTGAGCAAGCAAGTAACTGACTAGATAGTGCTTCCACAATGAAAGTCGCTTTGCTCAGGGGTTTAAGGAAAGTTCTGGGAAGGAGAATTGCCCACTTGGGTGATAACGAAGAATCAAGCGGAGCAGACTAATCAATTGTGAAGGCGCAATTTGTAAGCTACCCAGGTTGTATGGAGTACGTGAAGCACAAGCTGGCAAACAAGGTAGTGTGCAAATTGTCGGAGCACGTAAATGAGCTAGCCATGCTAGGCCTGGAATTCCAGTGTCGGGCCTAGATAATTGAGCAGGATCAAGGTGAGGGTAAAGAATCATATGTGACAAGGGCAGCAGTGCTGGGCTTGGGACAATCACTAAGTGAGGCAGGAATGTATAGTGGTGTCCATAACGTTCTATGATTCTTTATGGTCACCAGGTTGCTGGAGGAGGGAAGGTTTTCCCTTTCTCCCCAGGTCCTGGGGAACACTGACTATACCCAAGTGCGGACCCGCTTTTTCCGCACCTGTGCCCTAAACTAATACAGTATAGTGTCTGACACATAGCTGGTGGCCCAGTAGCTGGAAGTTCTTGCATGACGCATAAAGTTACGTAACACTTTATGCGACATACCGTACATCTCCCCTAACTGTTTGCAGCCACTTATGTGTCAGTACATAATAGGGCATGATAAGTGTAGGTACATAGGTACATGCCTAAGCAGAGGTACAATGGTACATGAGTACTAAGGTACATGTGTACCAAGATACATAAAGGTATAGTACATGAGTACATGTGACAGAGGTACAAAGGTACAAGGAGACTTGTGTACAAAGGTACAAAGGTACAAAGGTACAAAGAGACTGGTGTATAGGAGTACAAGGGTACAAGGGTACATGACAAGGTGTAACATTGTACATAGGTCTGGTAAGGGATGTGGAGCTTGTAAGAAGGTATAGTGACTGTGTAGAAAGGTATGACAACTGTGTAAGAAGGTATGGTGATTGTGTAGGAAGGTGGTATACTTGTACGTATGACACCTAATCGCTACGTGATGCTAGTCCCAGCTCTCAGTGTCGCTTCTTCTTCTCGCTGGTGGGTCCTAATAACCGTACGCTGCTCAGCGTCGCTTCTTCTTCGCCTATCCCAATCACTAGTTTAGTAGGTCTCAGCGTCGCTTCTTCTTCTCGCCGGTTATCCTAATTACTAGCTACTAGGTTCCAGGCTCAGCGTCGCTTCTTCTTCTCGCCGGTTATCCTAATTACTAGCTACTAGGTTCCAGGCTCAGCGTCGCTTCTTCTTCTCGCCGGTTATCCTAATTACCAGCTATTAGGTTCTAGGCTCAGCGTCGCTTCTTCTTCTCGCCGGTTGTTCCTAATAGGTAAGTACTAGTTTTTAGCTCATAACCTCGCTTCTTCTTCTCGCCGGTTTATGCCAATAGCTACAAGGGTTGGATCTCAATTAGGTGCGACACATTAGTAATGTTACACTAAGTTACAGCGGTCTTGGAGTTGCAGCCATTTTAAATCCATTTTCCGTATATTGTGGGTACATTTCTACCCTACATCTCGCTTCCACTCGCCAGTCCACACTAGGCAGCAAGGTAGTTCCTTTCTTAGTATCTCACCCCCTCATCTCGCTTCTTCTTCTCGCCGGTCCTCCCATACCTACGCTTTATCACTGCCACCTCTGATTTAAAGTTAGTAAAGAAGCAAATAAAATAATAATAAATCCGTACTTACAAATAGGATTGACGATAGCCATAGAAACTCATGGAAATTGAGGGGGTGAATGCGGTAAAGAACAGAACCGCTTTAAAATCACATGAGTGGCTTTGGTAGATGGCAGTAGAAAAGACAGTAGGTGGTCACCGCCACATACCATGTGAAAACCTTGCGGGAGGAGGCAACGGTGATCATGATGATAGTTGTTGGTGTTTGTGGCGGCGACAGAGAGAGAAAAGGAAGGAAGAAGTCGGTCAAGTAAGGAAAACGAGATTAAATATTACAATTAAGTGGGTCACTGAGGGCTGAGCATCGGTACTTATGCAACTTGATAGAATGTACTGACCATTTATGCTAAACCAGATATCGTATAGTGGGTGGATACAGCACTAGTGAATGACATGAACATGGGCTTATTCTTATGCCTCGTACCATAGTATAGGAGGTTAGTGTCGCGACAGACCGGTGTGGCACCTATGTGGCACCTCGGGCGGCACACATGACTTAGCTACGACTCAGGTTACACTTGGTATGACTCGAGTATAGATAACAGCCGGGGATAACAGGTGGCGAAGCAGTGGCGAAGCAGTGGCGAGCCACTACGCTAAGGTGCATAAATAACCACACTCCTATAGCCGGTATCCATAGACTTCTTCCTATCAATCAAGACTCTACGTACACACTTCTGAACAGACCTGACCTACAGTGCATGTAGGTAGTGGGTCACCAGAGGACCGTACGAGAGGCACAAATAGCTATTTGCTGCAGCTACACAGCAGTTCTTTCTCTTACTCTATTCGAACTCGAAGCGAGCTCACTGTCGCAACATCATCATCATGTCGGATGAAGAGACTCCGCCTTCGCCTACCGCTGTGGATCGGTTCATCGGTATCCCCGATGGTCCTAGCGTGGTTAGCTCGAATGCAAGAACCAATGCCCTTGCTGTCAACGTCGACAAGCATTTCAAGGAAATGACAGCGTCTATCAATGATCGGTTCAGCAACGTCCAAGCCACTCTCGACCTTATCACGCAAGCTGTCAACCGACTGATTGATAGCCAGACCGGCGAGGTACCAGCGAAGCCACTGTCTGACAATGGAGGCAGTCATGCTAGTGAGGAGCCCGCCAATGAAGACCCTCTAGCTACGCAGCCAGCCAAGCCTACCGCCAACGCTGCGAGCTACATGCGAGCTCCCGCCAACGTCACGGCGAGTAAGAGGCTACCTGACGAGAGTCTCAACCTTCAACGCTATCAGCGCCCATCTGCGACCCAGACTGAACAGGAACGACATGTTCAGCTAGTCTTCCCTGAAGCAGTGTTCCCAAGTGACATCGCCAAGTTGGGAACCTGCGAAGCCAAGAACAAAGTCACGTTCCCGACCGCGTGCCGCTTGTTCACCGCTGACTCGAAGGCACTTGACAAGGTCCGCGATCTCCAGAATCGTCTCATCCAAGCACTTGTCCCCTACGAGTTGTGGCCTATGCGAGTTGCCATCGAACTCGCTGGTGACTTCCAGGTAGTTAGCCAATTCATCAGGCGCACTCGTGGTGCTACATGGATGGATTTCTTGGAGGCTGTTATTCAGGTCCTTCGAGCTCACAGCGCACTCCATTCTCCATTGACGCTCTTTGTTGGTTTGCTACCAGCACACAACGAGTCCTACGTCAATTACTTATGGCGTGTTCGAGAGGCGTTCTATCAGCTACCTAGCAGCCAGCGCGACACTCAGCAGACTCGGGATGTCATTATCGACAAGTTGAACACTTACACCCCGACTATCTGGTTGAACTTGGAGCGAGGTAGCAGCGAACTCAATAATGGGCAGATCATCGAAGAAGCAACGCGCCTATCCAAGTCAGTTGCCCGCGCCGCTATCGAAAATAAGATCTACGGTACTCCTGAAGTTACTGTCCAGTTGCAGGGTACCTCAGCGCCATTCTATGATTACAACATCACAGCTGCGACTCCCAGCCAACCAGGTGTAGGCCAGATCCAACCTACCAGCGCGCTCGCTACTACCCCACAGGCCTTGCAGTCCGTCATTGCTGACCCTCGCACTAACGAGCGGGAGGTTCACCGTGTCCTCGAAGTTGACCAAGGATTTGCAGCCAAAGCTGATGATAATAAGTGCTTCAACTGTGGAAAGGTTGGGCACTTCGCCAAGGACTGTGACAAGGCACCGCAGTGGCCTAGGAAGACCCCTGATCGCGGTCAAGAAATCACCATCAAGGGGAAGCTATTTCGAAGTGACCTCGCTGATCGCTTCCGTACTAGGTACAAATCTTTCAGATCCAGGGCCCCCATCCGCACTCAGAAGAACCAAAGTCGAGTGCACTTCACCGAAGACTCGACACTAGGTAACAGTGAGTTCGACCCTAGTGCAGGGGACCGCTATGAAGACGACAACGCTATGGTGGAAGAAGAATTGCGCGAACTGTTCGAAGGCTTCGAAGTCGAAGAAGCCTAGGACAGCCCTGTTCATCTAGTCGAGATGAACGTGGGCCGCAAGACTAAACCCCTACCCGAGAGAGGCAAGCTACGTGATGGTTACTGGGACCATCATAACCTCTTTTTGGCGAAGCTACTGCGAACTGACAGCGAGTTCACCATCTTTTGGGACTATGGCTGTACCAGTTGCTATGTAGCACAGTCGCTAGCAGACAAGTTGACGCCATACAAGTCACAACGACCTGGCATAATGCAGGGCGTTGGTGGAACGGGTCCGCGCATCACTCATGATTGCGAAGTTCGAGGCAGGTTCGAGATAGCAGATACTTCGCTGTCTGCAACCTGGCAGGTCACCGCCGGGGTGGTACCCGACAAAACATTTCCTGGTGATCTGACGATCGGTAAAGGCAAGTTCCATGAGTGGGGAGGTATCTTCGACCTCGCCGCAGGGCAAGAGACATTGAAGTTGTCGAAGTTCGAAGGGATGCCCGTGCTCATCCCTATACAACAAAGTTATAACGCTTCAGCAACTGAGACCGTCTACCCCGCTGCGAACTCGCAGGTCATTTGGCATAAGGATACTCCTACCGACCCGTGGGTACAACAACGTCTGAGAGAATATGAGCGTGATTTTCCCGAACTCTTCGACCCAGCTAAGCGCAAGGTCGAGGTAGAGATGAAGACGAAGCATCACATCGATACAGGTGATGCCGCCCCTATTAAGCTACCACCTCGCCGCTACAGCCCTTCGCAGGAGAAGGCACTTCGAGATTTTGTCCGCGCACACGACAAGATTCATATACAGAAAAGTATGAGTCCATGGGCTGCGCCAGCCTTACTGACACCTAAGAAGGCCCCAGGACAGACTATCATGCCAACTCGAAGGGAGGCAGAAGCGATGGAGCATGTCATCTGGCGTATCTGCTGCGATTTCCGTGAAGTCAATAAACGCACCAAGAAGCGTGCCCACCCCTTACCTAACGCCATGGATCAGATACAGAAGGCCGCAGGCCATCAGTACTACATATTCATCGACTTTAAGGATGGGTACTAGCACATTCGTGTCGACGACGCTTCGAGGGAGAAGACCGCCTTTGTTACTCCCTTTGGTGTCTATGAATGGCTCGTCATGCCAATGGGTCTCTGCAACGCGCCCGCTACGTTTCAGGCATTGGTTGAAGAGATCACTGAGCCCTTCACAGATTGGTTAGCATGTCTTCTCGACGACATCGCTATCTGGGCTGATTCGAGGGAGCTTCTACATCGCCGCTGCCTCGAACTCTTCAAGCGATTACGACAATACGGTATGACTATCAACACTCAGAAGTCCCAAATGTTCGTACGAGAAGGCATCTTTCTTGGATTCCATATATCCGCAAACGGTATCAAAGCCGATCCTGCTAAAGTCGACGCCGTTCGAAGTAGGCGTGAACCAGCTACGACGTCGGAGGTGCGTGGTTTCGTCAACGCAGCCGGTTACTTCAGACACTTGATCGAAAATTATTCTTTGATTGCTGCGCCTCTCACCTCCCTCACTGGTGGTTCGAAGAATCAACCTGTCGTTCTCACTCCTGAGGCGAAGCAAGCATGGTTGACAATCAGGGACGCTATTACTACTATGCCAGTAGTTCGTTCTTTTGATTGGCGACTACCGTCTATCATCGACGCAGATTCGAGCCAGCAGCACGTCGGCGCATGTCTTCTACAGCCACGACTACATGGTAGCAAGTCAGCTTTGCATCCTATCGCATACTTCTCCAAGAAGCTCACCGCGACCCAAGCCCGCTACTCAGCTCAAGAACGTGAACTGTTAGCTATCATGCTAGCGCTACAGCACTGGCGCCACTGGGTAGAAGGCGGCGAGGTAACAGTGAGGACGGATCATCAATCACTGTTGACCTTGCGTACCAAGATGGAGCAACCTGCTCGCATTGTTCGTTTCTTGGATGCAATTGAACATTACGGGATACGTATCGTATACCGCACTGGTAAATCGAACGTGTTAGCAGACTGGCTGTCGAGACCACCTGAGAAGGAGGATGTATTTCCCTCTGGCCTCGACACTACCTCGAAGGTAACTCGACCCCAGCAGCTGAATACACTGGATCTTCAGGCAATTTCAGAATTCCTCAGATTTGGTGCAGACCTACCAGACAACATCGACCCAGTGTGGGCATATGAACACTTTGCCGCATACCAAGACAATCTCTATAAAGTGGTGAAGCTACAGCGAACTCCCGGCGACCCCCCACATGCTGCTGGGATGGCTTTGCAGATGACCACATTACGACGCGTACCCAATACTGACGAGTTGCTACTCTACTCGAAGGAGGTTCACAGCGACTACGGTCATGCTACAGTAGGGACCACGCTGCGGGAAGTAGGTAAACGCTACTGGCACCCATATATCACACTGGTCGCTCAGCAGGTTGTTGCGGAGTGTCCTAAGTGCCAGTTGATGAAGCCACCACTACAACGACTTCCAGATTTGCAGCCCATCACCCCTCCTTCGCCGTTAACTCGCTGGGGCATCGACCACACCTCGATTGGAGGTATACATGTCCTCGTCTGCGTGGAGTATGCTACCTCCTGGGTAGAAGCTGCGGTCGTACCAGACCGTACATTCGAGATGACGAAGCCTCTGATCAACAAGATAGGCCATACGTTCGGCTACCCAAGGGAGTGGATTAGCGACAACGGTGGTGCATTCACCAGTGACGACGCTACAGCGTGGCATAAATCAAACGGCTCAGTAGTCAAGCCGATCACGCCGAGCAGGCCGCGAAGTAACGGTAGGGTAGAACGTGCGAACGCTGATATCAAACGCGTTATGTTGAGAGAAGCAGCGATGCACCGGTATCCTAACTTCGCGCTCCTCCTCGAAGCAGCAGTACGAATTCACAATCGCGTTCCCATGCCAAGCGGCTACAGTAGCTACTACCTCATGTTTGGCACCCAGCCACCTCAGGTCGAGGTAGCAGAGTGCTCGCAGTACGTTCGTGAGCCGACCGAGGGGGAGGAGATCGAATTCCAACAATTCTTAGCCACTCACCACGAGGCACCTGCGAGCCGACAGCGATTCAACAGTATCCGCACTTCAAGGGACCAGATACGTGCCTATCTTCAAGAAAAAAAAGGTCTCATTCGAACCTACGGGACCGGTGACTGGGTCCTACGTGTGAGGCAACAGGGAGATAAAAGCGAACCCTACTATGACGGTCCTTGGAGTATAGCTAGCTGCCACCACGGTAATACCTACCGTCTGCGTAGTCCTGGAGGCATCACACTACCGAGCAAGTATAACGGTAGCAACCTGTTCCCTGCCTTCAGCGACGATGGACACCCGGTACGTAGCCTCTGGTACGCTAGTAAGTCGATGCTGGAAAGAGAACGGGCGAGATTGCGAGAGTCCGCGGGACTAGGTAACGACAACTAAGCTTCGAGCTAGAAGCGACATACTGGCGATAACTGGGACAGTTATCTGGAACGAGGGGAGTGGTTGTGGCACCTATGTGGCACCTCGGGTGGCACACATGACTTAGCTACGACTCAGGTTACACTTGGTATGACTCGAGTATAGATAACAGCCGGGGATAACAGGTGGCGAAGCAGTGGCGAAGCAGTGGCGAGCCACTACGCTAAGGTGCATAAATAACCACACTCCTATAGCCGGTATCCATAGACTTCTTCCTATCAATCAAGACTCTACGTACACACTTCTGAACAGACCTGACCTACAGTGCATGTAGGTAGTGGGTCACCAGAGGACCGTACGAGAGGCACACCGGTAACCCGTTAACCCGTTAACCCGTTAACCCGGTAATAGCGCCAAGTACCTACACTACTTAGCTGCGTATACCGGTTCTAGGGGATGGAATATTTACCGCTCGTACCAAATTATCTGTATATTTACGGCTCGATTGAAAGAGCCATTCGAAGTCCGAACGGGCGATCTGTGAGCCGCTTGTGAATTAATTAGCACATTTACCGTTTATGCCTCTACTGTGCGAAAGCTTTTGACGGCTCGGTAGGATATGCAGCAAATACACGGTTCATATCTTTACAACAGTAAAGCTACAGTATACTTTGACTAACTGTTCGGAACATCAATGCACTCCGTTGCCGAACGCTCCGACCCGGATTTTATCCGCACTTAATGCTGTGGCGCTTCATATTCTATCGCTCCGAGCTCGGAACGCTCGACCCAGGTTCTGAGCGCTAGAAGTGGTGAGGCGCTCCAACTTGTGAGGCGCTCCAACTTATGAAACGCTCCGCCCCGTTAAGTAGTTTTTATGTGTCGGCCAACCTTAAATTTTGCCTTGGAATGATGTCGATATCAGTATATACGTGATAATTATTGATCATGATGTATAGTACCTTTCGCTGTGGCAAGCACCAGTGCCTAGGTAAGCTCGTCAGTAAGAGTAGGAGCCAACACCTGGCTGGTGGGTGAAAAAGCATCAAGTTTTAATCTTGTTCATGCTCGCACACGAGAAGACAGTACCACTACTACTTACTATTCAGCCCTCAAAGACTCGTCCCTGGTATGTATTTACGCATCTTATACCGTGGCGACATGAAGGGCATTAATACTGATATTTGTTAGCAGCAACATGGCCGATATGTACGGCGATGATGGCGACGACAGTCACCGGACGCCCGCGCCGCCTCCAGACCGTCCTGTATGTTCATCAGACAGCCCTCGCTTATACCCTAATTCTTTTACTACTACTAGAAGTAGCAGTACCTATCTGTAAAGCCAGTTAGTAGTTATGTGACGGTATAATGACAGATATGTACATAGACTCCGAGCGCTCGAGAGCGGGCGTTGTCGTCGCTGACTACCATGGAGTCCCGAAAGAAGCGTCCCCGCCCTGCTGATGTTGACGGCGACCTCGCTGAAGATGTTAGTCAATACATATACTCCTATTCTTGGCGTGATCTGACATGTCTCGTCGTGCTTGTGTACGTGAACGGTACTCATTATGTGTGATGCATAGGACGAGAAAGCAAGAAAGCTGTCTCGCCTGTCCCGCTGGCAGATATTCCTGTACCATCGGCATATACCGGCCGATGAGGCCGCCAATATACAATCTGTCTACCCCGATGCTGCCGAGACGTCTTTTCAGTTCGCCTCTGCCCGACAGCGCCTGGTTGACGACCAGAAGAATTTTAAAGCCCATGTCATCCACGACATGGAGGTAAGTATCCTCGGTACTTATGTTAACCTCGAACTCATATCGCATTGTTAACGGTTATGTAATTAGGTACTTATTAAGAGGCACGCCGAGCAGCCTTCTTTCAATGTCCTTTTGGACATCGATATACAGCCGAATTCGGCTCGTTTGCGTGAACTGGCCCATGCGGCATGGTCGCCCGAGAACTTCTTCTCGGTGTGGAAGTATATGGCTGGTTACGTTAGTTACGAGAGATCAAGCCCATTGGGGCAATACTACATCAAGCGTAAGCCTTCGTTATTGGTTTGACCGTCACTGATGGGTTTATTCGTGTCTATTGGCATACTAATTGTCGTAGACATGTTCCAAGGCCTGGCTCTTGAGGTGGCCAAATACCTCCGAGAGATCAAGATTTCGCCGGCTGAAGCGCCATTTCGGCGTGCTCAACTGCATAGCTTTTACTTTGCTATGCCAAAGAAGCCCGAGTTTGACCGGGTGACGAAGCAGTGCTTTGCCGAGATCTTTGAGCACCAGCACAATCAGAAGCGCCAGAAGAAGGACGATTCGGCTGCCCAAGCAGCAGCTCATGGTGCGTCGTGTCATTCGCAGTATCAAAACATGGCAAGTACCAGTGCTGACAGGTGTGTAGATCGCTTTCAGATTCAGGAGGCGCCCCCGTCACCACCAAGTATCGACGGTGATCTGGGCTCTGTTTAGTGTACCATTTGGTTTTTGGAGATTTTTTGGTGTCGTCGTCTTGCTTCAATGTGTTGCGACAGACAAGCATGTGCCCCTGTCTTGATATCCTGACCCTTAAGTCTCTTAGCTACTGTTAGCACCTAGCTCATCTATTTGTTGCTCGTTTTGGCATTTATTTTGTTCCTCATCATTGTGACATGTTTAGGTGCTGATGCCATCGACACGGAAGCTTGCTGATAAGTTCCTCTTGAGGTCGTGAATCCATCTGCTTATAGGGGTCGAAGGTTGACCCAAGTACAGTGCGAATACGTACAGTGCCATGATATTTACACACTGTATCTGGGTCAGTCTGACGGATGGCAGCTGTTCCGTTCGGACATATCATTGGGAAGATCTCGATGCTATTTCCATTGGACAAAACGCCAGTATGTGAGGTCCATTCCTGTTCCCTCTGTGTTGTGTTAGTCGCGTAGTCATGACAAGTCCTTGCGTTTTCACCACCGTTGTTCATTCAATGTCGATGCCGTTACCTTTATGTATGGCGCTGCTGTTGCGTACAGAGGGCGGACGTTGACCCAAGTACAGTGCGAATAGTATGATCGGTACTATATGCACTGTACATGATGCATCGTGAGAGCCCAAGTCTGCCATATTTGTGATGGGAACAGGGCGCGCCTACCCATTAACCCCTACCTGCCGGGGGAGAGACAGAACTTTGTTCGAGTCCTTTGCCTCCCTCACTCTCGTCCCCCCCACCCCTCTCGTCTTCCCCTCTCGTCTTCTTGTGTCAACTCTCCCATCTACACCCCAACGTATTCAGACCTCGGGTCATCTGTTCTCATAGCCAGCATTGCCATTCGCTGTCATTATTACCTCTATCCTTACCGATATCGATCAACATTATACCTCAGTCCTTCGGCTCAGTCTAGTGGCCTCGTCTCGTCCATGAGTTCTATTGCCGTGGAGGCTTCCTGTCTGTTGCGTATGTATCTTGAGTCCCTCAGTATGGCTTCCTGGCTGACATTGCTCACACAGACTCCTGGAGCTCTGTTGCCCGCCAGCTTGCTGCACAATGTGTCGCGGCATATATGGCGTAGTACCAATGGATGCCACCATGGACAGCCTTTTGCCTCCCCCCCTTACAATTCACTCGTCATCTGTCAAGCATCAAGCAGCAGTCGACGATGCTCATTATGGCTGTGGCTTTGGCTGGGTCGCCAATACCCGTTGGGACGTCATCATTGCCGACGAATGCCATTGTATAAAGGATCCTGCGGCAGGCATCAATCAGTCGATGAACCTGATAAACGCGATATGTCGCATTGGGTTGACTGGAACAGCTATACAAAATAATTACGAAGAGCTGTGGGCATCGCTAAACTGGACCAATCCAGGCCAATTCGGTACAATGAGGGACTGGCAACGCATGGTAGCCCAGGCTCTCGCTATCGCTCAGAGTCACGATGCTACCCTACAACAATTGAGCAAGGCGCGTACGACAGCGAATAAGTTACGCGACAATCTGCTGCTCTGTTTGCCGTCTCACGTGAGGATGAGCTCTATCTGCTTGGGGCGAGCCTCTTTTCTTGAGTACCATGGATGATATATGCCACTGGGTCATCCTGGGGGTCCCATCATCATTGTCAGCGATGTCCTTGCCCCTCCCCCCCTTAAAAGATTCTCGTCCCATGAACCATATCGACCTTTCATATACGGTGGAAGGCCAACTAGAGTGCTCGAAAACTACGCCTGGCACTTTGATTCGTCTCGGTGACAGCAAATCTGTCACCGTGATGCAGATCTTTTACTCGTTGCTGGTGCCTTGTTGCCACAGCAGACTCTTGGAGTGGCCGTGCGTGGATATGGTTTGGTTTGGGTAACTTTCTTCGGGGGCAGGTTTGGGAAATCGGTGAGATTTCATGGGTTTTGGGTGTAGTTGGAATTGCAGCTGTGTGGTATCAGGGGGGGGTGGCATTGAGCGAAACGGACCCGGGGGAGGGGGGGGGGGGAGTTGTTTTTACCGACACGTCTAGAACCGAACGCTCCAACATGACACTTATAGGGTTGCGTTAAGGAATGACTTGCAGATGAATCAAAATTCGTTCTCAAATTGATATGGATGTCCCTTGAATTTCTAAATCCGTTGTCATGGTGTGTTGTGATTGGGGCCAGCTGCGTGGCCGTCGACTGACCGCCCGGCATCTGCATCTGTTAGTAAAAAGCATAAGGGACGGTCATTGTGGCCGACGCTCCTGTCATGGTTTCTTCGCACCTGCTCTTTTTGATCAGCGAAAGGTGCCTGTCCTACCTCAACCCAGCCCACCCCTTTCAGTTCTCATCTTAACCCCCTCTTCCCTCCCATCTAATCCCCTCCCATTCTTTTCCCATACCCACCCCATCCCCATTCCTGTTACTCTTCTGTTCTGGGCTGTATAAGCCATCATTTACTTTCGGTGTTTTATCTTGTCTGATCGGGATGCCACGTCGTATTATCCAACGCAGAGGCAAGGCCAGGCTTGTCCGGGACGTGGAGAAGCGCGATGCCCAGGCCCTTGAGCAGTCTGCCTCTGAAGGAGAGCATCCAAAACGTGTCCGAAGGGGTATGCCTTTGGATGATGACCTGGCTCTGTATGATACTGGCTATGACGCGGATGACGATGACTTTGCCACAGGATTAGAGGCTGATGCCAGTGCGACGGTGAGTTGATGTCCGAGCCCTGTGATGCCTATCTGCTCTGCATTTGGTAACAATCCATTTGTGTCGGATGTCACATAACTGACAGCATTACTCGCCCATAGGACTTCGATGAAGCTGATCTGGTAGAGATGCTCTTACAAGGCATTGACGATGACAGCTGCGTTCTGGAACCCGATGACGACGGTCATTTACAGGTGGTCGACGAAGATATGCCCATGACGAGCGAGCTCCAACAGCTTGCCGATTATCAACTCCATGATGACGTTGAAAGCGACGATGAGGCTGAAGGTATAGTTGACACTGACGACAGCGGCTCTGATACTAGTAGAACAGAAGGCCGCCCGACCCCATCGTCGACTTTGTTCTTGGGCGATGCGCCTACTCCAGCTGGGGTGTCAGTCACATCGGCCACATTTACTGGCGAGGAACTTGAAGAAGATGAAGCCGGTCCGTCCATCGTGTCTGGCGCAGCATCGCCCGATGATCCATTCCCGTCGAGCACCATCGTCTCCCATAAGCGAAAGCACCACGATATGAATGACTTCACCATAGCCATGGGGCTATACTGTCTTCGTAACGGCGTCTCGAGGAAGCAGTACGCCATGATAAAGGAAATGCTCGAGCTTTTGAAGTATGGCGACGGCATCAAGAAGCTCGATAAGTTGCCGGATACAGTGGATACGCTCAAGCGTCGTCTCAAGGAAGAATTACCTCTACTCGAAGTGCGGTCGCAGTCTATCGCATTGAACCCTGAAAAGTTGCCGTCGTCCCGCCTGAATGCGTCACGAACTGCTGGCGAAATTGACCAGCCGAAGCAAGACTTGTATTTCTTCAATCCGATTAACGTGTTGAAGACTGTTATGGCGTCCAATCTGCCGCAATCTATGCACTTTGGCCTAGCTAAACTTGTTGACAATCCCAGTGAAGCATACCACTCTGCGCAATGGGCCGGGTCCATAAGGACAACTTCAGGAGAATTCGTCGCCTATCCGTTAGCTGGTGACGACGATGTCGATGTTACTGCACGAGATCCCGTCTTTCCTGGTGATTTTATCGAGTTTAGATGTGCCCACCGGTTCTGCGGACGATGTCATCCACGAAACGATACCCAACAGAGTGGACATCACACGGGCCAAGTACTAGCCATCTATCGCGACCATCGTACCAGTCGACGACTGGGTGGATATACAGTCGACAGCACTGCTGATGTGGACACCAACAATGAGGGCGACGTCGTTCTGGTGATAGGTCGTTTCTGGACTGGACCCAAGCTGCTTGACATGAATCAACGTCAGGTCCTCCATATTTATACCAATCCGGCTGACGAATCGGATTTCCACCGGCGAGAACTCGTCCTTGCCCTGGATCCGGTCGAATATATTTCACCTGGACATATCATTGAGCGGGCCAAGGACATAGATGTCGATTATTCCTTCATGAGCATGCATAGCTTCGATGACGACTTCCAACCGACAGATCCGAGTCGCAGGTTCGTTCGACGAGTGTTTAACTACAACACTCGCAGTTTTGTACCAATCGGGAGGGTGGCGCCTGTCCCAGGTGTCCTTGAAATGAAAGAATTCGGGAGAGAAAACCTGGTCAAGACGTTTGCGCAGTCCGATCAGCAGGTGCGTTCTCTCCCAGTACTGACGTTCGCAGACGGATTCGGTCTCTATAGAACCATGTATAAGTCCGTTATGGGGGTGTATAACGAGATTGCAGCGCTACCGAAAGCCGAACACAGTCGGCAAATCAATATATTCCCGCTGACGTTGGGACCCCACGGCTCGAACTTCACGGATGTCATGAAGGCTCTTGAGCCCATGAAGAGCCTGGACAGAGGAGTGGTTGCCAAGGTCAATGGCACCGATATCATACTTTGTGCGCCGATCCTGGTATTTACGGGTGATATGCCACAACAGCAAGCCAATTCTGGTATGCTAGGTGTCTCGGCAACAAAGGGTTGCCGAAGTTGCGACATTACTGCCGGTGAAAGGGGCAATCTCCACTATAACATCATAAGCAACGTCCGAGGCCATTTCGAAACCTTGCGCCAAAGGCGACGGTTAGACGAGTTGAGGCCGAACAAGGCCAAGTCGGAATTCTCTACTAGTACAGGCATAGGCCCACACCCACCGGCTGTGATGCATGTCGCTCCAGCTCTAGATATCATCACAACTCGGCCGAGTGACCCTGCACACTCAGAATTCGGAGGGATCACAAAGATGATCCACCAAGTGCTCCTAGACCAGGTAACGTAACAGACAAACTAGACTCAAGTTATTATCGAACGTGGTACTCAGAATGATGTACTGACAGTGTATAGATATTGACATCAGCGGGCGTGGAGGAATATATTAGAGTCCTCCGCAAGATGCCATTCCCACCAGGATGGGCCGCAATACCATCGCCTTTGCACGTGTTGACATACACACTCCAGGAACATGCCCGCTGGTCGCTCTTGATGACCGTCTTGGCAAGATGCTGGCTGCGCGAGGATCACATCAAACCTCCCTTCGTGCGCGCCACGAAAGTAGCTTTCAAAGATGAGATAAGAAACGGCGACTTCACCTCAACAGTGGAAATATTAATAGGAGTGCTGGCAGCCACAGTCCGTACTAATCAGCTTCTAGGTTCTGATTCGATAGACATTCGCGACCGTGAATACACCAACTTCCTTGAGATTATCCATAGGGGACGACGTCTATTTCAGAAACTTTGCGAGGCAGCAGCCCTGGTGACAGGTCCGCCCCGCGGAAGCCGTGCTTCATCCAGCGCATCCTCTAGAACAAATACTTCGTCTAGAGCATCAAGGCAATCAAGCATTGTATCGACGGGACATACTGACAGTGTTATACAATCAGTGGAACAGGAAGCCAAAGGCGATATGTCCCAAAAGGCGACGAAGTATAAGAAATGGGCAAGGAGACCTAATGTCCATGTAGCACTCCATTACCGTGACGTTTTCGATCGATATGGATTGTCGTCGCTGGCGATGGTGTTATCCGGCGAGCTCAAACACAAGTAAGTAAGATACCAAGCGTCCCCAGTACATCCAGAGACAAGTGTCTCGGCCGCTTCAAGTGTGACGGGTTTGCATATTCATTTATATGAATCAAACCTGTTGACAAGGCATGTCCCACTGGTGGTTTGATGGCGTCAACGACGCCTATCCCTTACCACACCGCCGACTGTTCCAATGGAATCCGATAAAGGGATGGCAATGTCGAGTTCCGATGGGAAGTATCCCTATTTTGAGGGGATGTATCCCCCTTTTGAGAGCAGGTACCCCCTCTTGAAGACCACGTACCACTGCACCTTTTATTGCCCAATTCACCAGCTGGCAGACCCGACAGCAAAATAAACTGAAAGAGTCATCGGAAACCTAAATGTGTCAGCACGCCATCTTCACGCGGCATACAATAACCTTGATGTGGGAGGTGGCAGAAAAACTGGCATTGATTGGACACTAATCCGATGAATGCGTCATGTAGGCAATGGAAGAATGTTGTCATGCAGACGAATCACCGAAGCCCCGAACGAGACCTATTCGAATACGAAAACGTTGTACAGACAATTCGACTTGCCCTGATAGATGGGTACAAACATGATGAGCCACAGATAACGACAGTACTTCAGAATCTAAGTCTGACAGTGCCAACTATATTCGCCGGATTACTTCCACAGTCAGATGATGTGAACAAGGCTGACGCTGAAGACTTAGACGACCCATCGATATCCGTGCGAACAATCGGTGATGACCGGGATACAGGGCGACACTGCCAACCAACAGCCTTTGTACGTATCACGGCTAAGCATTGTAAAGACGTCTTGGGGCTACCAATCAGAACAGACGAGATGTCGGCTAGGTTTCGCGCGGCACTACGAGATGCCTATGATATGGATTACCACAAAAACGTGATCGCGGCAACAAATTCCACCATTAAATGGTGGAAAAAGGTGTCTTATACTGACAGGTAAGTACATAAACCGAACTCGAAGTTGATCTCAGGGGGGGGGGTGCAGCTTTACGTGCAGACTCGGACCATGCAGTCTGAACCCTATTCATGTTACCTGCCGTCACAAGCATTCAGATTAGCAGACACGCTGACTTCTGTCACTACCACAGCCACAAAATAAGCGCGCGGAGGATTGTAGTGCATCGCGGCAGCTATATCACATACCGCGGTGGCCGCATGGGACGGCTAGACCAGTTGTTCGTCCACGAGACCCCTCCGAGTAGGTACCAGGCCTGGTGGCGATATTGCCGGACTGCTGGCTAACGTCACCGATTATGTAACAGAGTCCGGCGATCTGTATCTCTTCTGTCTCGTGACACCTGTCCGTGAATTAGGAGGACGAAGAGACCGGTTGACCAACTTACCTATTATGCAGCTACTAAGCTCAGGTCAACCGCTTCAGACCACCGTCACATCGACTCACGATGCCGATGTGGAGTCAAACCAGGAGATCATAGGGCTTCCAGCAATCGAGAAGTCCAACATATATATGGTGCCGTTCATCAAAGAAGATGACGGATGGACGCTCCAGGCATTGGCTGGCAATACCGTCACAGGCCAAGACGATCAGCTTGTCCTGTATGTCAACTGGCGTATCCAATTCGTTTGATACTCCATTATCCGAGTCGCAACCAACAATAGTACCACCACTACTACTATCTAGTAGTAGAGTAGTAGAGGTAGTACTAATAGTACAATTCAGAGCTTATTAATTATACAGTAATTGTGCAAAGTGGTGCGTAGAGCCTAGAAAGGGCAGTATATTCCAGACAAATTAGTAAGCAAATTGTAGCAAAAATCCAGCCATACAGATTTAGGGCTTACTAATCCAGGTTCGAGCGTTCCGCATCTCGAGCGCCTCACACCCCGAGCGGCTCGCTTAATTAAACAGTATATCAGAATTGAGCGGAAAATATCTAACTCAACCAGGTCCGAGCGTTCGGCCCTCGTAACGTTATTGACATTGAAGGCTCCAAATTTTCGGAGCAGTCGGTTTGCATAACATTATAAAGCTCAAGCGCTAGGGAAATTCGTAGCATGCGACTCTCGTAACGCTACGTAAGTGAAGCGCCCTGTTCTCCAGAGTGATTGATGATTGTAACATTAGATACGTCGAACATTCTAACCCATTTGAGCCGTACCTTCATCAGAGCGATCTGAAAAGCGGAGCTTAAATGATTCTCCTAACATTTGCGGAACGCTCGGACCCGTGAACGGTATATGTACTACAAATTTGCCGTTATTTTAATCTAGGTAATTCGCCTAAGTAGATAGTTAGTCAGGACGGATGCGATCGACGCTACTTTCCGGAACAAGCACTGCTCCGGCAAACCCGGATTCGGTCTCGGCGAGTAGTGTACCAATGTTGGCAGGTCGATAATGACCGGAGTGCAGTGCAGATAGTAAGTCCACATTGAAAATATGAAATACGTGTATGAAGAACTTATTAGCTGCCTACGAAGGTTAGAGACCAAGACACACCAAATGCCTCTGCTCCTTCACCGTAATCCGTATTGTACTTACACTATAGCTACGTTACCACGCGCTCTTTGAATATACGCTACCTAGCTGCCGTCGCAGCGGCTAGGATATTAGCGTCCGGATAGCCTCTATACCGTCGCGTCAAACATCTGGCCAGCATACAAGACTCGAATGCGACGTGCCGGCGTGCCGGTAGTGTCGATGCGGGAGCCGGGTATTGGCAAAGACTCATCAAGATGGGGGGACTGACAGCCTATGGCCATGCCGGGCTCGCACGGGTTATCTAACAGGTAAAAGCCGTGCTTAAGTCGGGTAAAACTATTCTGCCTCCACAGCTCCTGGTCCATAATTCCAGTCGACAGCTGGCCGTAAAAGTATCCTATCCTGCTTGTCCCCCATCACCGTATCGTTCTGCATCACACATTGCGGCCAACTAACCGAAACCTGTCTACTGCCTGCTCATCCCATGGTATCTATATCAAAGCCTTGAAACCGGCCAGTATGCCGCACTCATCTCGCCACTATGCGCGCTGTCTCAGGTATATAATGCTCAGCCCCCTTTCGCCACAGAAACAACTTTAGAACACTGGTGTCAATATCCCGTCGCATCCCGCTACCTACTTCCCATGCCTACTTCGCGTTGCCATAGCTACACGCTGTAGGGAGAGGTTAGCTTCGGTAAGAGTCGGTGTCGTTTCATTTTATTTCGTAGGCGGTTAGAAATGAGATACTATTAGTCCTTGTTCTTTCTCCTTTAGTTGCCGTTGGATCTGTAAATGAAGACCGCGGAGTACCCCCTTCCAAATTGGTATTGCTCAACCGGCTACCTTCCTCAACGGATAGTAACAAAGAGTCGTCCTCCGACTGCAACCGAGGGCCCCTGTCTAAGCCTTGGGAAGACCTGTTTCTGCATTCGATTGCGATACATCACTTTTCGGCGGCAGTTGCTCGACAGCCGAGCAGATCCGCTTAAAATGAGCTGGCATCCATTTGTCATAAACGTTCCTGGTGAAGCAATACGCCTTCCACTTGTTTTCGGGATTTGTAAAAGCGAATGAATGAATTCGGTGGCAGTAATATTCGATACGCTGTTCATTTATTATTGGGTAATGACCGTAGATTTGGACGAAGGTCTCGTTATGCGAGATTGAAAAGCCAAGAATCTGCCGGTCAACCTCACTTCCACGCCCTACGTCAACAAAGAGCTCGGCGACAGCTCGTACTGCCAACGTCATGCTGTGGGCGTTCTGGCGGGCCGCTATCTTCAGCGCTCCGCACTCTACTTCGCACGTTAAAAACGGGAAATACATATAATACGTCGCCATGAAATAAGACAAGTCTCCGTTGACAAAATCGCCGATATACGGAGATAGCGCGGTGAGCTGGGCGTTGGTAAATGCTTCGCGTCTGAACCCTACCGAGTAGTCGGGTTGGGGCCGAGTACCAGTCAAAGGAATCGAGTTATCCCAGCCTTCGTTAACGCTTTCCGTCAAAATGTCGAGATGCTTTTCGCCAAATGTGGCGAGAGTTTCGGCCGAAGGAACAATAAGTCGAGCGATATCTTGGATAAGTCGGGGTTTGTTTTTGTTATGGATCTTCTCGCAAGTGAATGTGAAGATGTCGTCGCGAAATAGCGAATTCTCGGGCACCGTGACTTGGTCAAATAAAGTACGGCAAAAGGCCTTGCTTTCATCGGTGATATCTAGGCTTGATTTACGCATAAAGCTGCCTTTGGTCTCAAGTAGGGTCTCATAACGCGGATCTCGGTATGCTGCACTCTTCGCTTCCGTCTGCGTCTGGCCGCTAGACGTTCCCGACAATGTCGAATATGACCGCTTGCGGCTTGGGGTACGGAAGTTTTTTCGGGCATATAGACGAGTCATCCTGTCGGGTTCAAAGTATTCTTGTGGCCACCGCCCTTCCTTTGCCCAAAACTCGATCGGATTGAGCGGCTTGCGGGTGGCACTGTTGTCGATCGCCGGTCTGTCGGGAGTATCTTCCGTGAGAGGCAGTCTAGGAGATAGTCGAGACCGCTTCCGAAGATGATCTAGGTCGCCGTCGAGCACGTCGGCGGGTCGTTTCGTACCAGGCGTGCCTTTTGGAATGGGCTGCTCTGGGACACGTGTTGTAGGGCAAGGAGATTCGCGCTTCCAGATCCCCTTGGGCGGGGTTCCTGCGTATTGTCAGCAAGGGTAGCGCGAGGCAGCGATGGAATGAGTACCTTGATCTTCTGGCACCGACGATGCACGCCGTTTCTGGGCTGCTAACTGGGCTCGAGTGTGGGCCATGGCGACGAGAGCACCGGTGGGCTTGGGCCGGATTTATGTGTATTGTGATCAGGCTGAGGTCTGATGGAAACCAGCATCCGAGATACGCGCCGCAGCTGCCTACATACCGTCGATTGGAGTCAGGCGCCCAGTTCAAATGCCGAGAGTGAAGCAACTGTGGGTAAACGTATGAGGTCTATGCTCGTTGGGCCAAGTGGCCGCAGAAAGGAGCATCTCGTATGTATGTTGGGAGTTATAGCGCTTACTGGCACACTTGGTAACATGCCATACGTCCGCACAGTTTACAGCGGTCCGCTAACTAAAGGCCAGAGCATAGGCCTAGCCTGCCCTAATGGTGGCCTAACCGTCCACTGCAGACTGCGACCGTTGCGTCAAACAATTTATTCTTCAGCCAATGGGAGCTATGCCCGAAAAAGCCAAACCCCGCTGAACGTCATGCCCGCGTTCCTGAACGTGTGGCTTAGCCTTAGATACCTAGGCAGCTACGCCACACCTCGAGTGGTAGGTACCTATCTGTAGTGTAGGTGGCAGGCCTGGGCATCAAGTTGCCCAAGCTGTCATGCCCTTGACAACCCCAGAATCATTCGTTTCCTCCTGCCAGCTTTGCCACAAAGCTGCTTGCTTTGAGGTTCTCATCACTACATGGGAGATCTTTGGTATAAACTCGAACACCGTGACCTGTATAAACCCACTCCGTCGCTTATGCACGAGCACGGTAATCAACGCCACTACAATGAGTTCTCGGGATTTATTCGGCTCACCAGCCACTCCATCAACCTCCCTGGCACGCATAAGATGCGAGGCGCCTGAATGCAGGCATTTGCCTCTCGCATGTCACATGTTGCCTACATCAACTGAGAGAGACTTCTGCTTTCTGACACCATGGCCGTGTTCCGGGCCAGGTACCGGCTTCTCATCTGCCTCTTCGCCGGCTTAGCGCTCGCCTCTCAACTTGGGCATGAAAGCCCTGCTGCAGTCACACCCTTTGACACATTGAGTCTGGAGCAATTGGACGAGCGACTTCAAGTAAGCAGCGCTACAAGCATACATTTTGGTCTTCCCAGATCGCTCGGACACTGAAACTAAATATACAACTAGACATGCAGCGTTGTCCAAGAACTTAATGCTGCCAAGTTGGCTGCTACGCCCAACACATCGACCATGACATCAAAGATCTTCGCTACCCTCTTCCCGGGTAGCCCCGCCGTCAACGCTCTGCTTGCGACTCTGTACATATCAGGGCCTCCCAACTTCTTGTTGGCTCTTTGCCCGCCGAACATCGACCCATCTTCACTATCCGTCATGGTCGCTTTCGCCGTAGGGGGTCTGCTGGGCGATACCTTGTTCCATCTATTGCCCGAAATCTTCCTCGGAGAGGCTACGCCCGAACGCGTGCGCTTCGTGCTTGTTGAGCCAAACCGGAACTTAGTACTCGGGCTTGCTATTATGGTCGGCTTCATGACGTTTGTAGCCATGGACAAGGGGCTGCGCATTGCGACGGGCGCCGCAGGACACGATCATAACCACGGTACCCATTCACACGATACATCGCCTAGTTCAGCCAAATCAAGTTCTATAGACGCACCCGGCAAGGATGTCAGGAATCGCAAAAAGGGAGCTGAGAAGGGCACTGACATGGCAAAGAACGAGGAAAAAGAAGTGAACCCCAGCGTCAAACTGGGAGGATTTTTAAATCTAATGTGCGCTATGAACCAACCCCCTTTTCAAGCCCATTCTCTTCACTGGGCCGTGACCACGAGGGCTTACAGACAGAAATTAGTGCCGACTTCACACACAATATCACAGACGGGCTAGCCATGTCCGCCTCGTTCTACGCGTCGCCCACAATTGGCGCGACGACTACTGTGGCCGTATTCTTCCACGAGATACCTCACGAGGTAGGCGATTTCGCCCTTCTTGTGCAATCCGGTTTCTCGAAGCGCGCAGCCATGGGAGCGCAGTTCGTCACGGCGCTAGGCGCGCTCTTAGGGACGTTAATCGGGATAGCCGTTCAGGAGCTCGGAGGCAGCAACAACGCCGGCGCGGATGTGAACGGTATGACAAGCGGCATATGGGGCACCAGTCTGTCGTACGGCGACCTTTTACTACCGTTCACGGCGGGCACGTTCCTCTACGTCGGCACGGTTGCTGTGATCCCGGAACTTCTGGAGACAGGCGCCGACAAAGCGGCCGAGATACGGAAGACGCTGGTGCAGTTTGCCGCAGTTGCTCTCGGCGCCGGCATCATGCTTTATATCTCCTGGGACTGATAGACAAGAACCCCCAGAGTTTCGCTTCTAGCCCATCAACGCGCGACCCACGAACACGTGGTCGCAATAGTGTACACTACACTAATAAACAGCACTCTTGCGTTCCCTAACACTGCCATCATGTACGGTAAATGCTCCGTGAAAATTCTCCCCATCTCCATATTCCCTCGTGACGCCGGCATGCCGCTAGACAAGCGAGTCCCGCCCCCGGGCGTAAGGTTGACGTTTTGCCCGAACGGGCGCGAAACCAACACGCGCTGCATGGCGCTCGAGTAAGACAAGCGGGGAGAGCAGTTGACTCGCTCCGATCTAGCTTCTATGTAGTCTAGCTTCCATCTAGCCTCTAGTACTAGGTCGATGTGGTATAGGCGGGCTGGTCTGGCATACCGGCACTCGGGCACGCGTTGACTTGAGCGTGATATTCGACTTCGTGTTGAGGGATTCAACATGGAGTGTTAGGGAACTGGTTTTGCTTGATGGGATGCTGATCGGTCTGTATAACACAATCAGAGACATCAATATCAAGTATCGCAGCCGCTACCTAGGCGGGGATGCATGGCAGAATACATGTGTAGGTCTAGATCCAGCAGCACGTCCACCGGAATATGTCCGTTCATGAGGTTTTATTAGCCGTATACTGACGGCCTCGCGAGTACGCATGGGAGGAAAGCGTGGCTTGCCTCTCCTTTGGCCCGATCCCGGAATCGTGGCTGGACGGAAGTGATGTAATATACACGGCCTGCATTCCCGGATGCATCAGCAGCCGGGAGGCATCGGCCACTTATGTAAATGGCGGCTTCAAAATCTACATTCCGTGGCTTTCTCGGATCACGGCAATGATTAAATGAACCGCTCAGGCTCCCATACAACGGATAAGTCCACGACTTAAGCATGTGAAGACCGACATACTATTCAGTCAAGGGAATAGTTCTGCGTCCGGGGAATAAATCAACTAAGCGTGGTGGGCGCAAGTCCCCGTTCCTAGTGCCGGACTGTCAAAGCATCACTTAGTCGAGAACCGCACGGGATGGGTATATAAGTCACATAATAGTAGCATGGAAGACCTAGCTGTCTAGAGTTTAGGTATCATCTGTCCGGGAGTTGGGGGGTAAAGCCAAGATCAACACCACGCGAAATCATCTGGATCTCACCCACGCGGTCTGTCATCATCACGAAGAATGGTCCTTTTCTTTCCTGATTACGACGAGTTAGTTTACAAATGGTCGAAGTGGGGGAGCGACTTGCATGATCATAGACCCTCTTCACCCTGACACTCGTTCAAAGTAACTCAGACATTCAATCTAGAGCAGGTCCTGCGAAGGCCTGCCAGCCGACATCATGCCGCGCCGCCGACGGCCAATATACCACCGCGTCTCACTACTCGTTGAGCGGAGGCAGTTTTCCTCCAAGGTTGACATAAGCGTCCATATCGACGACCACTACCGGTCGAAAGTCTACACCACCTCCTCGCCCGTATCGGGACATGCGAAGGTAACAACCTCTCAGGACATAAGTTTGAGCGAGATACGCATCTTACTGCTAGGAATCAGCAAGACCAGCAGCGACATCGTCAACATACCGCAGACAACATCCCATGTCTTTCTAAAACTGGCGATGCCCATTCCCGATCAATCTTACCCCGAGTCGTCTCTCTTCAAAGCGGGCACCACCTACTCTATTCCATTCAACTTCATCATCCCCCAGCACCTCACCCTGAACGCCTGCACCCACCGCACCATGAACGAATGCCTGAAGGAGGATCACCTGCGGCTTCCGCCATCTCTCGGGGACTGGGACAAAGACGACTTTGCGCCGCATACGACACGCATCCGGTACTACGTGCGAGCAAGCGCATACCAGGATTTCGACGGTAGAAGCCGCAAGGTGGCAGAAGACTCGCACGACATTAAAGTGATGCCCTCCATGCCCGAAGCAGCACCCCTGAATATCACCGAGGAGGATAAGCTGTACCTCACGACCAAGAGCAAGAGGTTGAGGAGGTGCATCCTGTCTCGGAAGCTGGGAAACGTAACCGCATCCGCTCACCAACCCGCCCCAGTCATGATCAGCTCGGACGGGTATACAATCACGCCGACAACTGCGCAGATAGACCTAGCTTTCGAGCCCACATCTAGCGCATCACCGCCCCCGAGGATCACAGGCGTCACGTCCAAAGTCACGGCAATAACGTGTTATAGTGCCGGCCACATCCTCCAATATCCCAATCTCAAAGACTGGGCACGTACATGCGGCACTGAAGGCCGCGGAGCCTATCACAGGGCCGTCCCGCTCCGTCAAACACCCGTACAAAGTGCCGCGTGGACACAGCACCTAAGGCCACAGGAGAAGCGGAACCCAAGAGATGGGTCCGACTCCGATTCGGACTCGGATCGGGAGGCGACATGCTTTCGCCTGAGGCGCAAAGAAAAGAGCGCACCCTATTACTACACCACCACGGTGCGCGTCCCAGTCCAGCTACCAACGACAAGACACTTTGTCCCAACCTTCCACTCCTGTATCACCTCGCGCGTGTACGTGCTGTGGATGGCGGTAACACTGTCGACACCGGCCGGCAAGAGCTCGACCATCACACTGGGCGTGCCGTTGCAAATCGGCCTCGGACCCCGAGAAGAAGCCAGGTTCGATTCCACAGGCTTGCCTTCTTTCGACGCCGCTATGGAAGAGGCCGGCCTCGAGATTGACGCATATCTGCGGCCTCGGATCCTTTCCATTCCCGATGTCGAATTCCGCAGCGTGCTGCCTGGGTACCCGGGCAGAACCAATTCGGCGGCTCCACCAGCGTAGCCTTTGATACTTGCTCTTTGCCTCGTTGCATATGCGTGCGCTATATCGTCCGGGCTCAGCGGTGGTTGCCCGCTGGTCGGCATAGCGGATACCTGGATCGGCAACTGACTATCGTTTCTGGAGTTCTCAGATTCTTTCTTTCTTCACCACTTTTCTATTATTTTTGTGCTCCAAGCGAAATTCACGAAATTCCGAATTCAGGCTTGGCGAATAACAAACGCAGAGACGTCGAATCTGGGCCCTGAGAACAGCAGTTTCATCTATTCTTTCTTTCTTCACCCCTTTTCTATTTCTTTTGTGTTCTGAGCGAAATTCAGAAACCCTGAATTCAGGCTTGGCGAATAGCGAGCGCAGAGATGTCGTCGACTCTGGGCCGTGAGAACAGGAATGTCATATTTTCTCAAGCGTGCTCTTGTTTTTTGCTGGCTATATGGTTGTAATTTTCTTTTCTCTGGAAAAAAGAAGAGAGAAAAGGAGAAAAGGAGAAAAGGAGAAAACTGAGCAATCCCGGCCACTAGTCGGCTTGAGATGTCTCTAGGGGGGAATGTGCCATTGTGTCCAGCTCGTTTTTCCTCTTGAGTTGAGGATTGGAATTGAAAATGCGAATAGAGCAAGGTAAACGACGTATAATTAATGCAATAGGCATGGTCAACCGGGTTGCCTTCATTTGGAAGAGAAGGCAAGCTTGGTGCAGTGTGATGTTACCTGCTTTTAGTAGTCAGAACTGAGCATGGATTGGAAAACAGTATAATGTACACTACCTAGGTATCGGATCGAGTAAATCACGCGCACGAGCAAGCGGCAATCGCGCTCACCGGATGCAGCGGGCTCTCGGTTCTCGGCTCCGGCTAGTCTGGTGCCGCACGTTACCGTCGTATAACGTCTTCATCTTGCTCGTCCGCTCGGCCGACGAGGGGAGCCGGCGATGAGCTCGAGCAGGTCGGGCGGCCGAACGTGAGGGTCCCGACGTTACTTATCCTAAAAATACTCTATCTATATATAGATAGGACGACCCCATCTTCCGAATAGGTATCCGTACTTGTACGGTTTCCGACGGAATACATACCGTAGGACCCTTCCCCTCCTTTACGCCGTACTTCCTGCTCTCCACTTTCGCCAACTGGCAACTCACGGCGGTGCTGTAATCACTGCAAGTGTTTCGCCAAAGAAACCAATAGGTAGAGTGTGCTTGATGGGAACGTAACAAAACGATTCCAACGCATCCTGACTAGGCCCGATTCGTTCAGGGACACTCAAGGACACTCGAAGCGCGTTTCCAATGGGGCAGCCAAGGTGGAGATAAGTCCGTAGGTGACGAGAACAACGCGTTGGCTGGAGGAAAGACCCAGGCAACTGCGGGCCCCAAAGGCAAAGGCGGAGGGACCTTGGACCAATACCTACAGAAGTATGTAGGGCCGGTCAAGGCATGCATGCACGAGGGAATGCCGGTACGTAATTCGCTGGATGGCACAAAAACCGAAAAGACCGGTAGCATCACGTATTTGTTACGAGAGGCGTGAAGCGGACTATCGAAGACCACCGTGGCAAGGGATACAATCCTCGCAGGAGACTCCAGCTCCTATTCCGGGCTGTGGGGAGGCAGACATGCGTGTCCGGGCCTGCGGCAAAGACTCCTTCACCTCGTCGACGCGATATGCCGCTGGACGTTTTCACGAACCAGTAATGCTCTACTACGTTCGAGGGTAGTTGTACACGGTTCAAACTCAGAGTCGGAGTTGTCGTGACGCATATCTGGTGAACAGTGTTTGGCCTTGTAGGCAAAACAAGCAGTGCTGGTGTCGGGACGCAGGCCAACGAGGCTGGACCTGCCAGGTTGTCAACTGAATAGAGAATCTTCAAGCATTGGCAGTCTAATTCAACCGAATAGACCGGCAGATCAACATCAAGTCGATTGGATCCTCGGCTTCTTTAGCCCTCCGCACAACAGGAACACCATCGATTTGTTGTGGGCTGAGTCTGTCACCGTGGTTTTCCTGAAATCCTTCTGCCGTATTCGGCAGATGAGTTCGACAGAACCTGCGTATAACAATCTCCCCACAGATCTCACCTCATCGCGGCCGAAGAACGTAGAGTTAGGCGGGCAGTAACTATACGCCCAGGCAAATATGCCGGCTTCCAAGTGCGGCACTGCGCTACATCCGTCCAACGTCGTTTGAACGTAGAGGCGCGTCTGGATCTCTGCACTAAATGAAGTTCCCGGTGTCAGATTCTGAGATGTCAGTCTGATTACGCTCCAAGGCAGATGATTTTCTCGACAAATGTGAGGGACCAGCTCCATCTTGATGGACTCCTGAAGCAAGGCATTGGTTTGGGAGCTTGGGGCCCAGTTATAGTTAGGTAGTTATCTAGTGTATGCATGTACCTGATATGTGCCTGGCTAGATATGCATCTAGACAGCATCTACCACTCTTATCTAGATAAGATTAGGGCAGTGCATGCCCCGTTTGCACGATGCAATGCGATAACTTACTAGACCAATTATACGGACCAACAGTCGCATGCCTTTTATAGGACGTACCGTGCGTCAGCAACTTTACAGTGCCGGTACTTGATCAATCCCCTCAAGACATCCTGTTTCTCGTACGCCTACCAACAGTATTGTCGCCTACTTTCTTTCCCTGTGCTCACTCATCAGCGAATCTCTGTTTTCGAGATCATGACTCCTATTAATAATATCTCCTAATCTCTGGTGGTGTCTACGGTCTTCCCTATTCGCCCTGCCCATCCCGCTGGTTGTCGTACCGTTCGTCGCCTGCCGAACTTGCGCATACTGGGTTAATTAACAAGTTCAGCGCCATGACGGAAGTCGAGGAACCTCAGTTCAACACCCTGGCCGAACGGATCGCTGCTCTCAACAAGCAGAAGAATTTCACTGCGCCCCCACCACAGGCTGCAAAACGCGCGCCGCCGCCACCTCCGCCGAATAAACAGGCTGTCAGCGTCTCGGCCGAGGGGGTTAATCATGGTGTCGGGAACGGTAGCCCCGGCCTTCCTCCTCGTCCGACAAGGAGAGAGCCGCCAGCCATTCCTCAGCGAACAGACACTAGAGCTATCCCGCCTACGGAGCCTGCTGTCGAGAATGCACCTCCAGTCTTACCCGGGCGGCCACCGCTTCCCACGCGTAAGACCTCACAACCGACAGCGACCCCGACATTGCCTCCTCGGAGACCTACACAGAACCAACTGAGTGCTAGGCGCGGCTCGAATTCCTCTGAGGTGTCCCATATATCAAATATCTCCACCCTATCGCTATCCCGTACCAGCACAACCTCAATTGACTCTCCAGCCGCCCGACGCGTGCTGGCACCTACTCTCGACCAAGCAAAGCTTCCACCATTGCCACCGTCAAGAAGAGAGAGGGAGGCCCAAGCCGCCAAGGAAGCAGCCGAACGAGAGAGAGCCGAAGTGGCCAGCCCCCCTGTCCTGCCTACCCGGCCCGCTACGTCTGTACCTCCGACCGAGTCGTCAAGCCGCCCTAGCCTTCCCCCTCGGTTACCTTCCCGGCCCGCTGCTAAAACGCCAGATCCTACACAGGCTAACGAAACGCAGCCAACGGGCCCTCGCCGTCTTCCTCCTAGGCCTTCCGCTTTCGTGGAGCCTAAACCTGTCCTGGCGAGCTCGTTAAAATCGCCACCACTTCCAGGTCGGCCGGCACAGGATTCACCACCTCCTGTTCCCATCAGCTCTCGCCCTAGCCATGCTGAGATTGGTGCTGCCAACCATCGAGCAGCAGCCAATAAAGCAACTACATGCATGGTATGCAGAGATTTTTCAGGTCCAGACCACGTAGCGGCGCAATATCCAAACCACTCGCTACCCAGACATGACCCTGTCGGCTACCTCGCCGACGTTCTATGCACCCCCTTCATGTCTGCGACTGATAAGGCGCGTGCAGTCTTCACATGGTGCCACCACAATATAGCCTACAACGTCGAGGAGTTCTTTGGTAATTGTGTCAGGGGGCACGACGTAAACGAGACAATTTTTATGGGCAAAGCTGTCTGCCAGGGATATGCCGAAGTCTACCAGGCAATCACTCAAAGGGCTGGCCTGCAATGTATCGTTGTCGGCGGACATGGCAAAGGATATGGCTATACACCCTTGAAACCAGGCGAAGCGCCACCACCAAGAGACGCTACAGGGCATGCGTGGAACGCGGTGCGCATTGACAACGGCGAGTGGAAACTCATCGATGCATGCTGGGGCGCCGGCTCCGTCGGTGACGAGAGGTTCCACAAAAATTTCAATCCGAAAATGTTCACGCTCAGCAATGAGCTGTTCGGACTGTCTCACTTCCCGAGTGACAACCGGTACTTCTACCGGGAAGATGGCAGGGCCATATCATGGGAAGAGTACATGACAGGCCCAAATCCAGGCGTCGAGAAACCAAGATGGTTCGGCAACGTCGCCGAAGAAGGCATCTCCGACCAAGTCGGATACAGTCCTGCCTCGAAATACATCCCCGTAACCACCGACGAAGTCGTGCGGTTCCAATTCGCCAAGATCTGCGAACACTGGACGTACGAACGCAACGGGAAAGGCCCGCCGTATTTACTGCTGATCAAGCTCAACGGCGTCAACGGCCGGAAAGACAGCATGGTGCCCCTGGACACAAACGGGTACTGGTGGTGGGCCGACATCAAGGCCAGGGATCTAGGCGTCCCTGGCATGGACGTACAACTATTCGCCCTCACGGAGCTAAACGGCCGCGACGCGCGCGGCGTCACGAAGGCGGAGTATTACAAAGTCATGGGTAGCGGCGGGTACAGCATGAACCGAGCCGTATGGTGCACGTGGGAACTAGTGTGAAAGATCCAGCAAGCGAACCCCTTCATGCTTCTTCGAAATATTGTTTTGGTACGAAACTCGGTAGGTCAGGGAGCTACGGCGCACAGGCGTTCAAATCTCAAGGTCGGCTTCATTCCACTAGGCCGAGATGAAAACAAGGCTCGCGTAAAAAGGCGGGATTCGTGCTTTAAACACCCCCCATCCCCTTCTATTTATTTTATTTTATTTTATTCGTCTTTTATTCTTCAGTGGTAAGTTATCACCACAACCCAATCCACCCACCAAGCCAGACACGAATAATACCAAAGCACAAGAAAAGATCTCGGAATGAATATCCAATCCACCATTCCCGGGTTAGCCGGTATGACCCTACATACACTTTCTAAGTTTATATACACAATTACAGACGACATATAGAATAAACATAAGAAGACTCACAAACCCCTCAAGATCCTAAATGTCACTAATTTCATTCTTCAATTCCTTACCTCCGCTAGATACCGCGTAGACTACCTAACCAAGGTACCATCCCCATCCTCCTCAAATGTCCCCCCTACCCACCGTACATAAAAACCCATTCTCGTCATCCCGTCATTCCACGGCAATGCTACCGCTAAATGCAACTGATATATGCAAAGTCAATAAAGCCCCAGCCCGACACCCGGGGATCGTAATGAGTGGAGTTCCAACACCCCTTAGATGTCTTCTCCCTCTCCATCTTGTCTTTTGCTTCTTCGATGCAATTCCTCCGCTCGCCCCATGCAAATGTCCGCATAATCAACGAATCAAATCAATCGCCAACACCTAATGGAAAGAAAGCAAATGTATGCGGGGATGCGTGAGTGGCATGTCTAGAAGGAATAAGGGGAGAAAAGGAGTACTGGCTCAGCATATACATTGCAGCCGGAGCCCCGGCCCAGTTCCTAACGCCTAGGGATTATGATCAATACAACGGAGAGAAGAGTGAATGGGAATGGAAGCGCGGCAATTACATCGTACTCCGGTGTGGGTATCCGGAATACCGCGACGACATGGGTGATACCGCCAACCCGATCTCGCGGGATGACTCCTCGAAGCGTCTGGACGCCGCTTGCTCCCTCTCCTTCAGCCTCCGCACTTCCCTTACCAATTCTTCCCGCTCCAACTGTGACGACACACGCTGCGCATTCTCCATCAGCTCCTGTTCCGTTGGTTCCCTCTTCGAATCGCCCGGTAGGCTCTCGTGCAATATCGCGAGGGATGAGCGCCTCGGAGCATTCTGCACAAAATACGCTTTCTCAGGTCGTGACGGTATACCCTCGACTGGGAAGGGGCCTTTTGAGGTGGTGGTCGCGGAGGAAGAGGAGAGTGGCCACGATAGTTCTTCGAGCTGGGCTACGGCTGTGCGAGCAATAGATGCGAGGCGAGCTGCTTCTTCGAGAGCTGCGGCGGAGGGGACATTTGTCGGATGGCTTGAAGGTGGAGATAGACCTTGCTTTTCGGGCGCAGTAGTTGTGAGTGCCCGAGACAGCTGGCAGTGCTCGCAGTGTTCACAACCCGATTTTAGAGATGAAGGCGCAAGAATTTCGTTATCATCAAACATAGCGCGAGCTTTCGTGGTTGAAGAGCTTTCACCTGGTGAATCTACAAACCATTCTCCTTCGCTCATGCTATCAGTCCGGCCTCGTTCTCCTGTTCCTGGAGGTGCTCCTGTGGCTCCTGGAGCGGCGCCTGGAGAGGCGCCTGGTGGTCCGGTTTTCTTGACATTCTTCCATTCCAAGAAAAGAGCTGACACAACAGCGACAAGCGATACACCCATGGAACACAGAAATATTTTGGATATAGCTTGGTTGTAGACATCCTTCACAACAGATTTGAATTCGGGTGCAACATTTGACACTAGGTCTGTAGCACCTGTACCGGTGATGGCGTCGGGCGAAAGTCCTGGAATATTCAGATGAGAAACCAGATAGGTACTGAGAATATTCTGACCGACGGAGGTGAAGACAGCACCGCCCAACTGTTGTGCGAAAAACAAGACGGCAATACCTATCGGAATGTCGGGTATAGGGAGGACAGCTTGTGCGGCGAGAGAGGATGATTGCATCCCAAGGCCCAGGCCAAATCCAGCGATGACTTGAAATCCGATCCAGTGAGACGAGGGCTCGTCAACTCTGAAGGTGCTCATGAGTCCTGTTCCTACGGCGAGGAGGCTTGGAGAGGCAATCATCGCCGGTACATAATAGCCTACTTTGTGCGTGAATGCGCCCGACAAGGTGCTTCCTACTACCAAGCTAAGGACGAACGGCAGCGTGTTGATTCCCGACTGTGTTGCACTTGCGCCTTGAATAACCTGGACTAATCGGGAAGGTTAGCATCCCGTCGAGGTGGCGACTGATAGGGTGCAAGGAAGCGAGAAAGTCGGAGATATTTCCCTTTGACAAGATTATGGGGATACTTACACCATAGTGGTAGGTAAAATATGGCCATCAAGAAAGATCCGCAAAGAGCGAGCATAAAAACTGTTGCAGCCAACATGCTACGTTGGCTGATCACTCTGATAGGAACCGTGGCGGTCTTGGGCATGAATACCTGGACGGCAGCAAAGGCAGCGAGAAGGACTCCGAAAAGGACAAAGAGTATGATGATTCGCCAATTACTCCACGCAAACGTTGAGCCTCCCCATTGTAGAGTGAGGAGGAGACTAACGATGCTGGGAACGAAGAAGAAGGTCCCTAGGGGGTCAAGACGAAGGATCTGCTGCCATATAGTCGCTGGTGTCTGAGGGTATTTCGATGGGCGTAAAAAGCAGATGAGACACAGTGACGCGACAGCTCCAATGGGGAGGTTTATATAGAAGCACCACCTATTTCGGGCGTGTCAGCCGCAGAGGGTTGACGACGAGATAGAAACGGCTGCTACTCACCTCCACGATGCGCCATCAGTGAGAGCGCCACCCACAAGCGGACCGAGAACAGATGCAATGCCGAAAACCGTGCCAAACAGGCCCTGGAACATGGGCCGCTTTCGAAGGGGGACCATGCCGATCATGATGATGCTCACTCCCGAGAAAATACCAGCGCTACCCAGGCCTGCTATAGCACGGCCAAAAATAAAGGCTATTGAATTGGGAGCTGCTCCACATATAGCCGAGCCGATCTCGAACAGCAGGACAGTCACCAAGAAGGTTCTGCTAGATCGTTAAGAGCCGTATCCACAAGTTGAGCACCAGGCACATACCTCTTGATCTCGTAGAATTTGAAGACCCGGCCAAACAAGAGCTGAGACGCGGCCGTGGTGAGCTGGTAAGCCGATGAATACCATCCAATGTCGCCTAGACTGTGGAATTCCTGGGTAATCTGCGGCGTGGCAGTTCCGAGGATGGTTCTGTCGAGGGCCACGAGAAACAGGGCCAGGAATATGCTTATTATCACAGACCAGAACTTAAAGCTCTTGGGTTGAAATCGCTGTTCAACGTCGAGTGCGAACTCGCGCGCCGCAGCCGAGGGTGCCAAAGCGGCTTGGCTGTTCTTCTCTGAATCTTCGCCCATGGCGGATATGGGCGGTCCTGTACGAGGGGCAATCGTCTCAGAAGAGGTTTTCCTCGAAGAGCCGGCCATGATGAAATGTGAAGAAGAGGACGAGTGCAAGGAAAACGGGAAAATTACACAGACAACGGCAGACAAGGGTAAGACAGCAAATGCAGAGTAAATACCTTCGACTCGCCTTTTTGGACCTAGGCAAAGATCTCGGGAGCGTCCCGTCGCATTCTCTAATGGAACGGGGAGTTAATGAAAGAACCGACTATAAAACGCCAGCAGCCAGGCACTATAGACGGACGGAGATAACAAGTCGTGTACACTCGAGTCATAGAGGCGGGAGTCAGGGAGGTTGACGGGAAGAAAGCACTCCGGGCACCGGTTCGTGTGGCCGTTCATACCTGATGTCATGCTGCTAGAAATAGACGCCTCCGGCCGCTGTGTAGAAGCGCAGCAGCCCTAGGTAGCACGCAACTGTAGCACAGCTGCCTGTAGCACACGTGTCGCGACGGAGGGCAGAGAGTAGCTTATCCGATATGGACTATCGACGGGAGAGATGAGGCTTTGGTTGGGGAAGCTCCGGGCATGGCACACACGGTGGCCAAGACACAGGCTGGAAGTCCCTACCTCCCTAGGTAGCCTACATCGTGCCTGCTCAGTGTACTACATGGTAGGCGCCATCCAGGGCAGCTGCTAGCACGGGCCTGTAGGCCATCCGGGTCTGCTCTCAGGGTGATTCCGTTCATGCAATAACTGCCCTAACTGCCCTAAGTATAGAGGTGTGTTCCAGGACTGCGCACCTACTAAGCCAGGTACATTGGGCCTGTGATTGACGCATAAGACGGCGAGGAAGAACACGATGCACCTGCGGGCTGAGTCGGGTGCCTTTTGAGCTCTCGGTCCCGAACAAGATAATGCTACCCGACAAGCAGCCTCAGTTTCAGCACGCCATCGGCGCGTCGCTCTTTTAGGGTCGGTGATGATAAGTTCCGACATGCGATGGGTTGGGTGAGATACGGAGACGGCCTTACCAAAGACTAAAACAACTTACTGCATTTGTAGCGGCATGACTCTTCCGTGCCTCCCATTGGCTCGAAAAAATAGCACAAGCCGGGGAAAAGAATCGACTTGTTCATTCTGGGCGTAGACTCGTAGTGGGTACACTAGGCGGACCTGCCAAAGGGCTACGCAAATCATTATGATGCTGATTAATGTCTACATGGTAAGCTCTTAAAGTCTTCGAATTCCAAGCTGAAGTCATTACACAGTTATCAGCGAAGTATTCCGTAGGTACAGACCAGAGTGTACATTATGTACCGGTTGGATACCTAATAGAAGTTATGCCTAAATAAATAAAAACCGTCTAACCTAGAAAAGCAACGTTTTGAGCTATCTACACTAGTAGCCGAGCTAGGGCGCTTCGTTTGGTCTAGCGTACACACATGGACAGGGGTTTATCGGGTTAGCGTGCCTGCACCATAGTAGTGTAGTGTAGTGTACCTAGGTAGTGTACAGAACCGTAGGGGCTCACAGAGGGCAAGTCCCCCGCTGCCACCCGAGTCCGCTCCTGCACTGAGACTGCGCTCCATGTTACCGACCGCAGGTCACGATCTTCCAGTCTACTATCTACGAGGTAGATTGCACCTGCCTTATACCTGTTACGCCGTCACGAGTCTCTGCAGGTAATGGATTCGGTCCCGAAGCCCCGCATCCAGGTGGTGCTATAGTTTCGGCTCGACCTACACCCCTCCTCGTGCTCCCAAGCAGAACAAAGCCGTGATAGGCCCCGCGCGCAAGTGCGAAGCACGAAGTACAGGTAGCTCCAGGGGAATATTCATCTTCACTTTGCACTATCTACTGGCATCTACCACCTAGTTACCGCCGTCATCACTATTTACGCCTCCCGCCTAAGCTCCATTAGCACAACTCCGCATCCCTCGTCCCACACCCCCGAACTGGCTGGACCGCACTGGCTGGACCCTTTGGTGCGACTGCCCGTGGAAGCTTGTTGGCTCAAGTACCTCGGACTGTTAGCAGCAGGTCCCACCATCCCCTTCCTCTCCTTCATCTTGCTGTTGTCTGTGTTTCTCCGGCTCGGGACCGACTTCCCAAGGCACAGTCGCCGCTGAGGATGCCCGCAACCCCAGAGTCCCATCACTCCGGCGATGGGACGGGCTACAGCCACACTCCGACCGGCGCGTCACTCCCCAGTGCCGGTACCCCACTGGATCCCGATGCCTCGTTTGTCAAGGTCACCCGCGGCCACAGTTGTGTGCTGTGCCAGCAGCGCAAGGTCAGATGTGACAAGAAGAAGCCGTGCTCCAATTGCGTCAAAGCCGGCGTCGACTGCCGCGTTGTACCACCACAACCTCCGAGGCGAAGGAAGAAGCGCATCGCCGAGCGCGATATTGTCGAGCGCCTTAGAAAGTACGAGGCCTTGCTCTCTCAGAACGGCATCGAGTTCGATGCTCTGGGTCCCGACATAAAGATCACCGAGCCTGGCTCTGTCGAGGACGGCGATGAGCTGGACCCCCACTTCACCAGACAGCGCAAGCCTCCGCCCGTCGGCACGGATTCCGGCATCATCTCATCTCCCGGCGAGGAGCTTCATAGACCGCGGTGGGTAGTCATCTGCAGCAGAATGTGTCGATATTTCATGTGCTAATGGAAACATATTGTCAACAGCACTTTCAGGTGGTTTCCTTTTCAGAAAGAGGTAGGCCGATCCCCTTGTGTCCCTTAAGTTTCCCCGTCTCATGTGAGTCTAGTTTCGAGCGCATACCGATCCGCTCCTGGATTCTTCCGAGGAGGAAGACGTCGGGTCAACCATCAACCAAGCTTACGACCAGATGTTCGGCAGCGTCGATGGCTTCCCCTTTGCCATTGGTGGTCAATATCAGAGTGTCACCGACCTACACCCATCAGGGGTGCAGATATTCCAATTATGGCAGATATACCTGGACAACGTCAACCCTCTTCTCAAACTTACGCACACATCCACCTTGCAGGTTCAGATTATCGAGGCCTCGACAAACCTAACCAAGGTGTCTAGAAGTCTGGAGTCCCTGATGTTTGCCATCTACCTCATGGCAATTACGAGTCTTACTGATGAGGAAGTGGCACACGTATTTGACGTACCGAGATCCGTCTTGCTAGCCAAGTACCAACACGGCACGCAGCAGGCCCTGTTCAACGCTGGATTTATGCGCATGCCGGATCTAACAGTGTTGCAGGCCTACTTGTTATATTGTGTAAGAATCATCTCTCGGTATTTGATCGTCTTCTAATCCTAACCAGTATCAGATTGGCGTTAGGCAACAAACGGACCCTCGGTCCTTGTTCTGTCTAACAGGGATAGGTGTGCGCTTGGCCCAGCGTCTCGGCCTACAGCGAGACGGTGCTGAATTCGGGTTCTCACCATTTGAAGTAGAAGAGAGACGGAGACTTTGGTGGAACATGGCTAGCTTCGATAGGCGCATAGGGGAAATGTGTGGATCGACCATCACAGCCATCTCAACCGGTGGTAACTGCAAGCTGCCACTCAATATAAACGATGCCGACCTGAATGCACATGCCAAAGACGCGCCGCCGCCTCATACTGGTGCCACGGAAATGATATTTGCTCTGACGCGGCTTGAGTTTGCTAAAGCCCCTGGTAACGACAAGATGAAGGCCCAATTATCTGCTGCCAATCCACAAGCAGTGCAAAACTTAGCAGATCACCGCTTGTCGAGCTACCTCGACCAATTTGCACATTATATCGAGGAGACATACCTGAAGTATTGTGACTCGAAAATCCCTCTTCACTACATGACGCTCCTCATAACGCGGGCCAACATCTGCAAGTTGAGGCTCTACTCCGGATTCTTCCGGGTCGCTATAACCGCTCCCCACCCCTTGCCCGCTGCTGACAGCGAGGCTTTCCTAATCGAGGCCATACGCATGCTAGAGTATGACAGCATGATCCAATCACACGAAAGACTAAAGGGCTTTCTGTGGTATACTAAAATGCATTTCCCTTTCCCGGCGTACGTCTACCTTTTGACCGAGCTCCGGCATCGCACAACGGGTGATCTGTGCGAGCGTGCATGGGAAACGATTTTCGAGCATGCAGACAGGAGACAGATGATTACAGTAACGCAGACCCCACTCCATCTCGCCTTCAGCTCACTCTTCGTCAAGGCCTGGGACGCCAGAGAAGCTGCCGAAGCTGCAAACGGGCGAACTCTAGTCCCGCCAAGGCTCATCTCTCTGATGAGACAGATCGACCTTCAGAAACCCAGGAAAGCCACGGATAGGACACCGTTGTCAACACCATCACCGAAGGTCCCAGTGACTAGCAACGCCTATGCGCCGGCATCTCGATCAGCAGCAGCAGCACCAGTGGCCAACGTCGTACCCAACACCACGATGTACCAGTCCCCATACATGTTCGGCAACATGCAGCCTGCAGACATCAACAGGCAATTCTCTTTAGTATTCCCGGACGTCAATTTCGGCGGCGAGATGGACTGGAATTATCTCATCCAAGAGTACGGCGGGTATATGCCGCAGCAAGGCATGCAAGGCTTCGGCATGCCGCCGGTATTGCAAGACCCTTCGCAGGCCGGGTCCTGGTAATGAATTGTAGTGTATATAGTGTATAGCTTGGCAGGACTAGGAACCCATGGACGGACGGGATGGCGAAACTCGAGCAGGCTGGAGTTGGACATTCCTGTGTATGATCATGGATAATATTGCGGGATCCCGCTCTGCGTACATTTGCGATGTGTTCGTGTAGATACCGTGACTTGATCCTGGTGTGTTGGTGGGTGATGGTTGCCTGTAGGTAGATCGTCATGCCTAAGACTGCTGCTTTGTCCTTCGTGTACCTATAGTCTGAGGTAAGGGTCGACGGAACGATATATCCGTCTGAGATAGTCTTATCCGTCGTGTTTGGTGTTATTCTGTTCGTGGTGTCACTGTGGAACTGTAGTGCTTGTGGAATTGCTGATTGTTGCTTGTCTGGCGTATTACCGCCTATTATCGCGGTACTTGCTTGGGTATAATACTCCTGACTTAAGCGTTAGTAAGATGGCTTATGACATATGTCCGTTATTATGGGTATGTTCAGTATGAAGAGGTATGAAGCTGTTCAATGCTGTGGGTCGTGGGTTATATATTAGGTATACGGGCGTTTTGTATCGTGGTTGGGGTTTGTGGATACTGCCTATTTATCTCTAGGTATCTAGGTGTAAGAGTACAAGAGGGAATCATGAGGGACGGTGTGGCCTTGGGATTCTTGGGTTTGGTATTATGGTATGGTGTGGTAACGGGCTTTGTATGGGATGTGGTGGGAAAAACGGTTCATGTCTGTGGTTTCACGGGACGGGAGAGGAAAGGGGAAAAGGAGGGAACAAGAAAAAAAGGGGAAAAGGGGAAAGGGGGGGAAAGGGGAAAAAGAACACCGAATAGGAGACTCGAACTCCTGGCTCGGGAAGCCTCTCGGTGAGAATCCCGAATGTTAACCCCTACACCAATTCGGTTGTTTGTTGCGAAAGGGTCGGGTTCTTTCTGGTTATATGCTAGGTGGAGGGCTAGGTAAGAGGAGATGAAAAGCTCGGTAGGAGGGAAGGAGAATGAAGGAGCGGTGCAACGATCAGAGAAAGCACGACGTTAGGTATAATCCAAGGCACGATAAAAAGGGCACCATAAAAAGAACCGAAAAAAGAAAACGCAAAAAAAAAAGAATCACCGAATAGGAGACTCGAACTCCTGGCTCGGGAATGAGAATCCCGAATTTTAACCCCTACACCAATTCGGTTTGTTCGTTAGGGGAGGCTTGGTTGTTTGGGTATATGTATGTGCTGGAAGTCGCGGCTGCCTGCGTTATCAGTGCGGTCCTGCCTTTGTGGTCGCGGTTGGGTTCACGTGATTTGGACGCGTGGTGGGATAGGGGGGCGCGTCTGGGACTTTGGGGGGCTCCTGGGATCTTTATTGGGGTTTGTAAGTGATTTAATTTTAGTGTTATTCACGGTATTGATCGATAGTCCTTTGGGCTATTATTAGGAATTCACGTTCTGGTTCTTACTTGTTCAGGGGCTTGTTTGTCGAGGTGAAGCTGGCTTGGACTTTAACACATCGTCATATTGTGCTTCGTTTATCACCCGGATCATCATGGGGCGTTAACCCCCCACGGCTACCATAGCCTGCCCAGGTTTTAACATTACAACTTGTATATCCAGAGATATAAACTGGTATTGATCTCAGATCATCAGAGCTGGGATGACCAACAACGCCCCAAAACTCGGTAAGTCTACCAACAAGTACATCCTATCTATCCCACGCCAGACAGCAACTGAACAAAACTCCATATTATTCATGATGATTACCCAGTAGCTTTCATTCAATACCAGTAAAGCGTATCAACATAGACAAGCCCCATTGGCTATCATCGTCTAATTCGCGGTGGGCTAACTATATACGATATAAGTAATAGACACAGCCGTCACGGGAGGTAGAAAAACGGCGTTGTGCTAGACGACGAGTAATCCCGCGGCGCCATGGACGCCAGCCACTCGCTCCGCAGATCATCCGGCAGCATCTCCAAGAAATTGTTAAAGTCGCTGATCCCGTCCACGGGCGGGCCGTTGCGCGACTTATCCGTGAACGGAGACGCCGCCGTGACCATGGACTCCGGCCCGTGGTATCCCGCGTCCAGACTCATCGTGTCCGCGCTGTCGGGGCTGAGGAATGCCGTGCCTCCGGCCATGTCGTATAAGATTCGCTGCACGTGCTGTCCCGCCATCGTCATCCCGTTGGTTTCCGGTCCTGGTAATTCCGTGTGCGTCTGCGCTTGTGATGGTCCCTGGCGGTCCACGTGCTGTGCCTCTCGCACGCGCTGCGCTCTCGCCAGGAGAAGGTTCATCGGCTTGACGAAATTATCCCCGCGTTCCGTGCCGTTCCGGATCTTGAGCCGCAGCCATCTATCATAGATTGTCGTCGCCTGCGTCCACGCGTCGTCGCACTGCGGGGACGGCGGGCGGATACATATCTCCCACAAGACGAGGGCCAGCGTCTGCCACTGGACGTAGGTGTATGATTGCCAAGCCCAGCGGTCGAGACGCGGATCGCGCATGATGTCGTTTGTAATTCTGAGGATGCTAATCGCAGTCGTGAAAAGCCAATCCCGCAAGGTTTTGTTATCCGACTCGCTCGGGGTACTCGGGTGGCTAGATGCCTCGCCGCTTTTATCGTCGCCATTGGCGTGGAATGAGTTGGCTTCCTTCCTTTGTTTCCGTAATACCAGTTCGGAGTAGTATACTGCTGCCCGTATCCGTGCCGCGGCTACGTATGAAATATGTACTGCGAGGCATTGTAACGGCTGAGATGGGTCGCATCGTTTTGTGTAATTTTCAATGTATTTATCGTGCTCATCAAGAAGCTGGAGACGAGTTTCGAACGGAGAACGACTTTCTCTGGTCACGGGGTTAGCGTGGCTTCAACATGTGCCGCAAAGAATGCTGATGTGAAGTAGACAGTACAACCGATGAGAGCAGAGAACATTGGCATTGCCTAGAGGTGACTACTTGCCAAAGTAGAACCCCAGAATGTAAGAAAAGTGAAGATAAGATTGAAGGCACTCACCGTATCATCTTCCAGCTCAGTGACAGTGCCTGACATCGAACCTGGGTAAACGTCATCTCGGTGGCGTCTTCAGTTTCCAGCGGCGGTTCGGACATATTGGGCGAAAGATCTGAGTCATTCAGATTGAGGGGCCAGCGGGTGTCGAAAACAGTCTCGTCGGGCACGGCGGGTTCATAGCCGTGATATTCGTTAGAGCGAAAGTGAAGTATGCCAAGATTGTGCCATACGCGTCGACGTATCTCCGTCTCGAATGGCGGGAGGTGGAATACCGTTCCATCCCGGTGTAAACCCATCGAGTGGGCTATATGTGAGATAAGTGCTATGAGAGACAAGACGGTGCGCATCCCGTCGTCGGTCCGCAAGACCGAGACGTAGAGCACGGCCGCCTGTAAGAGCAGCATGCTCTTCGTATTCAGGAGGTTAGCTCGCGCCAGGGCCTGCTCTACCGCGAACCTGTACCGCACAACTAAAGTCGCGCGCGGCACTCCTATGAGTTCAGCGCATTGGCTTGTTTCTAGGCTAATGACGGAAGAGTAGTAGATGGCAAACAGGAGAGCCTCAGTCTCCCTATCCATGGCCTCCGGTTTTAATACGGCTTCCCAGAACTGGCGCGTCAGTGTCGGTCTATGAAATATATGGACTATTGGCAAAACATTATCGTTGAAAACATGAAAGAGCTTCATAGACAGGTCAATGGAAGGATGGAGGTCTCGCAGGGAATGAGCAAGGGATCGAAACCCCAGTATGGCTGCATTTGAGCCTACATATGCTGGAGCCGGGAGGTCAGCTTCATACAAGGGAGACGTCTCATCGAGCTGGCTCGGGTCTTCTCTGGGGTCGGTATCAAGAAACATTCCACGCAGTTGTTCGATCTTTATGATATCAGCCCAAGAGCCCGGGTGACAGCGCTGAGGTATGGAGAACTAACCGACTCGGTCAAGTCTGCCCATATTATGTTACTGACGTAGAGGCTCTGAGACTCGTCGACGACGAGACGGCCTAATGCCGGGAGCTCCGTGCCCCCCTGGCCGGTGTCGTTGACTAAGAAACCGCGACTATCACGGGCTTGAGGACGCATTGACGAAGCATGCTGCGGCGTGGACCCGGGGGCTGGATCAGAGCATGCCTCGCGGCCTTTGGATTGCTGCTGGAGGCGCTTGATAGTGGTCTCCAGCTGGGCTAAGCGGTTCAGGATCCTGCCGTCTACTACTTGGCGCGGCCGCTTCGCCGCCCTACCGGCGCCAGGCGGATGGACACAGTCGGCCCCGACTTTTATGCAGTTGGAGCACGGCTGGAGGCGGTCGCATTTGACCTTGCGCTGCCTGCACAGAACACAGCTCCGGAGATGGGCGGGCTGCGCGGACTTAAAGTCGGGTATAGTGCCGGTCTCGTGCGCCTCGGTCCTGCCATCATCTGCGGGCAAGTCGGGCAAGTCGGGCATGGCGGTGTTGTGGGCTACTCAGTGCTCACTGATGAGCTTCGGCTGGCTGGGCGGTGGCCGCGACTTATAGTCATGGCACTTCTAGCACAGTCGGCGGTAGTCAGGCAGGTGTTGCGCGACGGCCTCTACCGGTAGGCAACTAGGAGTCAAGCGGACCCTTTTTATTTGTTGCAACTTGCAGCAACTTGGCTCTGCACTATCTTAGCTGAGGCCCCGATCAATCTTGGCTAACTGCATGGAGCTAAACCGTTCCCAAAAAATCGTTTAATACGGGCCTGCGTCGTATCGTACTATGTAAATACACTACGTACCTGTGGGTCCACGTTCAAGTGAACCCAGTCGCTCAACGCTTAGTGGGTGTATAAAGTCGTTTCCGTCCAGAAAGTCGTTTCCTTCCCCTTCTTGTATAGAAATATAGCCAGAAAACACAAATTTTTGGCTGCAATGCGGCTAAAAATAAGGGAGGTGTTAGGAGAGGTTGTCGCAAGACTCATGCCACCTTTATTTTTATTACTATTTGCCATGTAATGCAATTGTAGTGTTGTTGGCGGTGATGGTGATGCGCACCTATTATTCGTACAGTGTTTAGTGTTTATTTGTAAGAGTTGACACTGTACCTATGATTTAGGGGAGGAAACGACTTTCTGGACGGAAACGACTTTATACACCCACTAAGCGTTGAGCGACTGGGTTCAATATGATCGGACCCACAGGTAGGTAGCGCGACAGCGAGCTTATGTTTTATTACAGCGGCTCTTGGCTTTCGATGGAATACCTCTCATCCAAATAACTCGCGCCAGCGGTGACCTTCTGGTAACTATAATCCCGCCGGTATAGCAGTTGTGCGGGACGGACGTAACCGCGGTAACTCTATGACCGCCGTAACAACTCCGTGGCTCCCTGCTAATCCCGTTCCCGTCGCAGCCAATAAGTCCGCAACTATCATGGCAACTGCGCCTTGAATCTCGATTGCGCCTTGTTAATTGATTCTTTTTGGCAATTCTCTCATGCTAACGTATCGTCTTGCCCGTCCCGATCTAGGCATTCATCCACCAGCCAATCTCATACCTATTGGTTTTTCATATCCACGTGCTCGCCGTGGCTTTATACAATCTTGTGCTCTCCGGTTTGATGCGCTTAACATAGGTATACAGTAATTAACGCCATTGAATTCCGTAACTGAATTCGCACTACATAGTATCGCCATTCAGTGAATTCATGCCATTATTGCAGCATCGCATGTAATTGCCATGATGCCGACACGAGTGTGGGTTCATCGCGCAATAGTCAATTCATCCATCCCCCGGTTTGGGCGCCAACCTGATAGTCAAGTTCCCACTACCAAGTACCAACCACCAGATAGGTTGGCGTGTTCCTGTTGCCCATCATGTAAGGTATTACCTAGTTGCCGGTTGTAAGTTAACGAAACAAAACAAACAAATTAGGGACAGCTGACTCCCGAGGATAATAGGTAATTAATCTTCATTCCTCTCTAATTGAGCCTCCCCGGCAAAAAACGAGAACAGCAGTGCAAAATGACAAGGTCTCCCTGGGAATCGAACCCAGATTAGCGGAATCAGAATCCGCTGTGATAACCATTACACTAGGAAACCCACAAGGCATCTGGACGGCGGGAACCGATCGGCATACAGCAACCATACCACCTATTTATAGCTTGGTCACCGGTTACAAATCTGCTGACTGTGAATGGTTGTCGAAATACCACTATTATCTGTATGGCAGTATCTAGAAATATAGGATCATCAATCTGCGACAACAGAGACTCTGGAGAGAATGAAAGGATGGGTAGGGTAACTGGAGTAGGGAGGTATTCGCTCGCTTGTTCAGATGGACAGAGTCCTAGGTAGCGACTATGGACTGGCGGCTAGCGGACCACACTGCCGATTGAGGCGGCTAGCCACGAAGCGCCAAGGAACACCCGTCGGATGGAGTGTCTCGAGCAACACACCTAAACCTTCCCGCCTTGCAACTTGCCACTCGGCAGCACCCTTGCGACTCCTCCTGCCCATCGTGGGCTCAAGCTCGCTCCTCCAGCAATAAAACCGTCGCAAACGTCTCAATGACCCGCGCATAACGAGTTTGCCCACCAGTTGCCCAGCTGACTAATAAAGCCCAATGCGGCAACAATCCGGAAGCCGTGCGAAGTCCAGCGCGCACGCACTGTGGCTATAGTCGCGGACTTGCGGCAAACCTAAAGCCCATTTGTCATGATCAGGTAAGCTGGGCCCGTCCAATCCGATCCGCGAAACATTGACCCGTACCCCGTGCCCGGATCCAGCAACACAGCAGCCATGACAGCGAGACTCCCGCACTCAACCGCCTCGCTAGTAAAACGGGCGTTGCCTTTCCGGACTCCTTCACAGCGACCCGTCATGACCGGCGCTTCGCCGCGGCCCATCCGCTTCGGGCCCTTCGACGTCACAACCCAGGTGAGTGCGCTACACTGTCACTTATACACAGCCAAACACAAAACAAGAAAAAAAAAAAGAAAGCGAAAGACCGACAAGACAGCTTAACCAACATCACAAACACAAATAACAAAAGAACAAAAACTCACAACCTAAAAAGGTATTCCTAACAACCCCCCACTCCTTCGCCCTAGTAAACCTCAAGCCGCTCCTCCCAGGCCACGTCCTAGTCTGCCCAAGAACCCAGCACAAGCGCCTAACCAGCCTCCCCCCGCAAGAGCTAGCAGACCTCTTCGCCACCGTCCAGCGCGTGCAGAAGGTGCTAGCACACCACTACTTCACGGACACCCAATCCCAGAATCACCCCGTGAAACCCACGCCCCCGGACGCCGGCTCCTTCAACGTCGTCATCCAGGACGGCGCCGAGGCCGGCCAGACGGTCCCGCACCTGCACGTCCACGTGATCCCGCGCGTCCACGGCGAGTCCGCTAAAGACGCCGAGACGCAGGGCGATGCTATCTATGAGCTTATTGCCGGCGAGGCTGGGAATGTTGGCGGTGCGCTGTGGGATCATCTCGTGCGGACCGGGCGCCCGCAGCCGCGTGGTGCGTTCCCGCCTATTGAGGACCAGGCGAGGCGGGCGCGGACTATGGAGGAGATGGAGGCTGAGGCGCGATTGTACAGGCTTGTGTTGGCGAGCTTGGAAGGGGGTGAGGGGTTGTGAGGTTGCACTGCTACCGGCTTCACCTAAAGGGGAGATACGAGAGCGTCAGGGGTTGATTTTCGTAGACGAGCGATAGGTACAACATCAAAACGCCACTGCTATGCACTCTTCCAGCCCAACACCAACCAACCAGACAAAACAAACAAAATACAAATCCCCGCATGAATGACTCGTCTACAAGCTCCTAAGTAACTCATCCAACCCAATCGGTTTCCTAACAGCGTTATTCATGCCCTCGTGGTAAGTAACCCAAATCCGCTCCGCCGCAACGTTTGCCCCGGCAAGATTCCCATCCGTCTCCGCAAGCGGCCGCGCCTCGGACCGGATCACGCGGCCGAAGAAATCCTTCTTAACGGGTATTACCGGCAAGGCCTTCGCATTCTTACTCGCGCCGGCGTTCTCCTTGTCGTCGAAAACGTAGTCTGAACCCAGCGGGTTCCCCGCTTTATACCGCGCCTGCCGCGCCGCGTTTTCGCGCAGCAGGTTCACTTTCTGCAGCTCTTGGTCTAGGACCTGGCGGACCGCGTACCGTGTCGGCGCTTGGGTTCCGTGGAGCACGGCGGCTGAGGTCTCGAAGGTGGTTAGGTGGTCGAGATCGCTGTGATGTGGTCAATATACAACATCAAGGCAGTATTGTATCTGGGATGTTTGGATTAAAGTGCTTACGGTTCCATGCGGTATACCCACTGCGGCCCCCTGCTAAACGGCGATTCATCCTCGATCTTCCCGCGATGAAGTTCAATCCCCACCTCAGCGAGGACGCCGGCAGCGCGCTGGACCATGACCTTCTCTGTCTCCTTTCTGACGCTCGCTGTTCCGCGGACATCTCCACTTCCGCCAACGACGACTGGCTTGACATCTGGCGATATCATACGAACCAGGTACGGCAGGAATTCCGTGGAAACGTCCTCAGCGCTTCGAAAGGAGCGCATTAATGTAGGTGGAAGTTGCGCTTGCAGTTCCTGAAGCATCGCCCTATTTTCCTTCTCAGACTCACGAGCAGCAAAGTCTGCCCTGGGGCCTGAAAAAGGGAGGGCCGGAGACGCCTCGTCACCCTGATCTCCCCATTTCCTATCGTATCCTGCGTTGGCACGCCGAACTGGAGAAGCGAATAAGTGGTGGCAGGCCAGGATCGGCTGGCAGAGATATGGCGCCAACTCCCAATCTTGACTGCCAAACAGCCGCGACGAACACGTGTCGTGGAAATGTATCCATTCATATGCCTCGTTGGGCTTGCTAAGGAAGGAGTCGTCGTTGAAATCATAATCCGGGTAGCCGGAGAACACATCAGTCAGTATCCTGTCCACCTCGCCGCTCGTCTCGATCATTTCTCGAAGCCGTTCCATGCCATACTTCTTCTGCTGTTCGGAGAATCCGAACTGTGCCTGCGGCTGTTCGTGTAAATGTTTCACCGGGAGGGTTCCGAGGGGAATGTGATCTTTGGGGAATCCAGCGCCGTCCTGGAAAACACGCGTGACAATATCCTTGACGTTTCCTCTCCCTATACCTCTCGCGCCGCCTCCCCCATGGGCGAGATCACGAACAATGTGTTGATCGACCCATTGTCTGGTTAGGCTGGCGGGACTGTTTCGTACTGAGGACTTCAGACGGCCCGCAACCCATTCGCCCACAACCATAACACCTCGGAGGTCGCCTTCTGCCGTACTTTCGGCACCGCGCTTGGCATCCATCCCGCTACTCATGCCCCAAGCTGCCTCGCACAGCTTTCGGGCGGCATCCTTTTCGCAAGGGATGCCCTCTTTCTCGAAGACTGACTTCAGTCTAGTTACCACCGCATCGACAGTAGGCTTGCCCACATGAATAATCTCAGCGAGACTGGACTGTCTCAAAGGCCGCAATGAAGGGTGATACACGTCGTTACATATAAGTATAAGGGGTCGCATCTGGCGAAAGTCATCGCCCTTTTTCTTGTTCCTGCCCGAATTCTGGGCTCTAGTCTCCTGTCCCGCAGCATTCTTTTCCCCGATAGTGATGAGATCCATCAACGCCTTGATGAACCCTCCTTCGCCAGAGCCACCGGCGCCAGCCACTACACCATCGACTTCATCAACCACGACACAAACGGGGCGAGCAAGCTTTTGCTGTTTGCCCGTCTCAGCCTTCGAATGCTGTACGGCTTTGACGTTCTCCGTACCGAGACTTGTGCGTATTCTAGTTTTGACGACATCCCTACTGCGGTCATCACTAGCATTGATCTCCATGACTTCATAGCCTGCCTGCCGGGCGCAGACGTGTGCCAGTGTCGTCTTGCCGAGGCCAGGCGGACCCGTCAGCATCAGTATTTTCCGATGCGGCTTCTCCTCTTCGGCCTCGGTCTTTCCTCCCGGACGCCTGATAGCAGGCCGGGATCGAGGCGCTCCGGGGAATACAATGGGGTCCCATCTCTTCAGCCATTTCAGCACTTGGCGATTCGTAAAATCATCTCCCACCAGATCCATGAAATTCCGCGCCCGGTATTTCTCGGTCCACAAGAGTGTCCTCTTCGGTTGCTTAACCATGTGGCTTTCTATTGATGGCACCGGCTCGTCGGGTAATGGTGGCGACGTCTCATCCCGGTTGGCTAATTCTTTCAAGGCCGTGTCGATTAGTTCGCGAATCTCAATACCGTAATAGCTCCGTTCTGCCCGGCCTTTCTTTGTCTTTGACCTTGCTGCTACCATGCGCTCATATGACACTGCATTGTTTACCCTCCGTTTCCTCGTGTTGACGATTTCGCCGGAGCTGGTTTTGATCTTCAGACTGCCCCTTGGTATGTACGGTTCGAAATGGATAGGAAAAGAGGCTATATTTGATGCGAACAAGGAATTCGCATCAGGATTGCAGCTCTCCGAATTTATCTCGGTGGGTGTGTCTGTCGGAACGGGAGCTGGCTGGGTAAATTCTGCTGCAGGCGATTCATTCCTAGGGCTTTCGACCATGCGCCGCTTAGCTGAAGGTGGTTCAAGCGCATCATTATCGTCATCAGAGGAGTCATCTAGGAGGAAGCCATGTCTCCCGCGGGGTCGGGGTTGTGTGTCTGCGTGCGGCGCCGGCCGCTTTGCTAATACTGTGGGTGGAGAGCTCGTTGACGGATACACCACAGGAGACGAAACGAGAGGCATTTTAAGTCGAGAGGTAAATGGAATAATTCCTTGGATTCATGAACGTTAATTACTCAAAACTCGTCATTGGGACCGTGCCGGCGCAAGCAGTGGTACATGGGTGGTTTAAGGTTGTTGGTTTAATTGAAGTGGGAGACGCGAATCGCGTCGTAGCGCGTCAATGCGCTCGGACGGTGCTAAACTTGTGCATCAATTGAAGTCCTGTCCTTCATAACTGCATATACTCCATACCTGCATGCCCCCACATGGGTAACAGTACGTCCGTAAAGCTGTAGGTTCCCATTCTCAAAATCTCTCATCAGTTTTCTCTTCCTTAACTGGAGAGATCAAGAAATTGAGTACGGTACTCCGTACTCTGTACCAAATCCCCATTCCTGGTGTTGGGAAGACGCAAGTCGGGTAGATCGGGCGAAATTGCCAAAATTCATTCCTCCGGATTGGAGCCCATTGAATCCTCCGAATCTGACAACACGGCATCGTCTACGCGGCCAGGATCACCAGAGATGCATGCACCTCCCTCGCGTATGATTACTGTACATACCTATGAGTTATATCTGCGCCGGTCATGTGGCCGTATATGTGCTTACAGCTACTAGATAGACTCAAAGTCAAGGAAACACAAAAGACCTTGCCAATGCAACATGACGGCCTGCCAAATAGTAGAAGAAACGGAAGAACGGATCAGAAGAACAGGCATCGTCGTGCCACGCTCTTATTGACTAGACAATGGCGGCACACCAGCTACCCATCATCCACCTTTCGCTTTCGTGAGTGAATACGACGAGTGATGCTCAAGCAGTATAAACCAACACATAGACAAATACACGATCACACTTCCATTTCAGACAGTTGCTTCATCTGAGCATTGCCTTTGAGATCTTGGCTCATCTTCACTCGTATCCTCATACCTTCATTCCCAGGAAGCTATACATAACCATGGATGGTGTCATTGCTCTCGACTTCACCGAATACCCCATCCCCACGCAGGCTTTCATTGGTGGTAAGTACATCGAATGCAAGAACTCCGAGAAGCATGAGCTGCGCTCCTCCGTCAATGACGAAGTCGTAACCTCCAGTAAGCACGCCAAATATAGAAATCAAATGCCGTGCTTCTATCCCGTACAACCTCCAGTCAGCCCTTTACACCGGCTAACTTGTAATCCCGTCCAGACTTGCAATGGGCCTCCGCTGAAGACTTTGACGCCGCCGTAACCGCCGCGGAAAGCGGCCTGGCAGCATGGGAGAAGGTTTCCAACGTACGAACCACCAATTCGGTCCGAGAGAGTCCATGTTAGGTAGGATTTCGAAAGCTAACATTTTGCCTCCGGCGCAGATCCAGAAAAGGGACATCATGATAAAATTCGCGAGTCTTGTGCGCGAGAACGCGGCTCAGATCACCTGGCTAGAAGCCGTTTTGGTCGGCAAAGATCCCATGATAGGTAAATTCGGCGTTAATGAAGTGGCGGAACTCTTCACTTGTACGTGGGCCTTCCACAAGTCCGCCGTGTTCATTCATACACATTGCTTGCAATCCAGATATTGAGTGAGTTACTAATGGCGCGTGCCGGCCGAATGAATATTATGGAAACCTCATCCATCAATTCCACAGCTAGGCGCAGGCACCGCGCGACGATGGTTCGTTGGAGTATGAACCCCGTACGCCTTCATCGTCGACCCCTTATCTAATATCCGCTCCCCCGCTAACTGGAGCAGTATTTCATTCGCCAACCATTCGGTGTCGTCGCCGGCATAGCCCCCTTCAACGAACCGCTCGTGACGTTCGGCATGAAACCGCACCTGCTGTCGCAGCCGGGAACGCCATAATTCTCAAGGCTAGCGAGCTAAATCCCCTGTCTACTCTCTTCCTCGCCAGCTTAACCAAGGAGTCCGGCTTCCCGGACGGCGTGATAAACGTCCTAACGGGCGGCGCCGAGGCCGGAAACGCACTGGCTTCACACATGAAGATTCGCATGATCAGCTTCACGGGAAGTATACGGGTCGGTAAGCTCGTCCAGCAAGCGGCGGCCCAGTCGAACTTGAAGAAAGTAACCTTGGAACTCGACGGCAGGTCACCAGTGATTGTATTCCCGGACGCCGATTTGGAGAAGGCGTCCAAGATGTCCGCCACTTTTATGGCTATGAACGGCCAGGGGTGTCTTTTGGGTACACGGTTGTACGTCCACGAGGACGTCGCGCAGGAGATGATTGCCCGGATGAAAGGCATCGTTGAGCATATGGGTTCAACACTAGGGGCTGACCCGCTCGATCCCACGACGATCACCTCGCCACTGTTCAACCACCCCCAGAAAGAGGTCGTCATGAAGTTTATCGAGGAGGGCAAAAACGAAGCAACGCTTTTGACCGGCGGCTCGACATTTGGAGAAAAAGGTGCTACGTGCAGCCGACCATCTTCATCAACCCCTCCAAGTCCGCCAAAGTGCTGCGCGAGGAAGCCTTCGGACCTGTATTGACAATCGTCACATTCAAGGATGAAGAAGAGGTGCTCCGTCTCGCGAATAATACGGAGTACGGCCTGGCAGCCTACGTCCACACGAAGGACCTGGGCAGGGCACTGAGGCTCACCAAGAACTTACAGGCAGGGACGATGGCCGTTAATTCGGCCATGATATATGACAGGTACCGGCCATTCGGCGGGTGGAAGCGTTCGTGTCCCGTTTGAATTGGAACCCCCTCGTGAAAACTGGTGAGCAGACGCTGACATTATCGCAGAAAGTGGACAAGAACGGCGTTGCTGCGCTTGAGGACTGGTCGCAGGCTAAGAGTGTGATCCTCTCCATTTGAGTTCTGGTCGCTAAATCGTGTGCGAAGTATTGGGCTTAATTCCTACGTTGCCGTTGACTAACTTGACGAACTGCCTACCTGGTGATTTTCTCACTTTGGACACCGCCAACGCTCAAGCCGAGCTGGAAATTAGTTAATTGCACAAAGTCAAGTCAAGCGCCATACAGCCATGTCCTCAGGCCTAAGGTTGGCTTTACCTGCGATGTTATCCACGTACGGTAAGACACCAGTAAAAAAGAGAAACCCAGCATTCCCCAGATACCACCAATCATGAAAAATGAAACACACAAACACAAATCAGCCTCGGAAGTAAATAAACGACGTCATCAACAATGAATTTCAATTACTTAGCACGCTTTCTGAAGTGAAGATCATGACTCGCGACATCAAAATAAATCAAGAATCCGTTTTACCCCCTACACAACACAAATACCATCAAAAAGCGATCGTCTCAAATCAGGACATCACGGCAAAGACCAGCCAAGCCAAAATGAAATAAATAAAATGAAACAAGCCCTCGAAATCCACGACGCAAGCATCAAGTACCAAAACCAAGCCGCAAGATCCCATAACAATCCCATAACACCACAATACAACTTCACAAGCAAAACAACATCCATAACACAATCAAAACCAAAACCAAAAACAAAAACAACAACCAAGCTCCTATTTCACCAAGTACGTCCCCACATAGGTAACACACCACACCAACCCACACCAAACCAAACCAAACCAAACCAACCAAACCAACCAAACGGATCTACGCGCGATCGATCGCGATGCCGTCATGACGACGTAGTTCAGGGACTATAGTACTATACCTTCTATACATACCTAGTCCGAAAGACAACGTACAAGCCAAAGACGTCTTCCACTCCAATTAACAACACAAGTCGGAACCTTCAACCATGTCATATATAGAGAGACAATAGCAATAGCAAGACAATAGCAATAGCAATATAACCCTCCCAAGTAACATAGCCAGCAAATAGCGAGAAAACAACTGTTCGAGAAAACCAGCCCAAGATTCCGCGACACGGGATGAATCCCAAGTTCACTCGCACTCAACAGATATCATGTCTCCTAAGACCCCAAGACCACACCAGCTCACACACCAAGAACAGAAACAAGTCATCGAGTATGTCTTTATATTCACAAGGCTAGGTAGTGAGGCGTGTCAAGGTAATAGCTCCGGAGGCCAGCCAGCTCGTCTTCCCCGTGTCCAGGCGTACACACCAACATTCCTCCATCTCCCCAACTATATCGAACAAAGAAATGCCCAGGCTTGCCAAATTCCTACATGGGGTTCCTTTCCTGTCTTGTACACCTGATATTGCCGTAGCTGATACAATCCGTGATTCCGTTGTAACTTGTCCAGACTCCAAAGCATGCTTTGCACTGCTGTGACTATTGGATGCCCAGAAACACCTGTTCCAACTTATTAACTTTCCACCCGGCCTCCGTCTTAGAGGCGCCAACATCCGGTTGGCGCGACGACATTGAGAGGGCATCATATCTATCCCCTAGAACGCCCTGAAATTTTGTCGAAAGAAAAAGAGAATGAAACCATGATGCCGCCCCTCAAAACAAATGGTTAAGTAAAAATCGGCGGTCGAACGGGATATGCTTAATTGAAACATGGTGCATGGCGAAATTCCATTGCGTCGGCTATGATCGTTTTCCCCACCAGCTCCGTTTCTCTGGATGTTCCGAACCGGCTCCAGATCCAGACATAAACATTCCGGGACCATTCATGATGGGGCTATCTCGGGGATCGGAGGTAACAAAGTTGCCCTGCGCGTTGACGGCAACAGTGCTGGGCAGACCTTTTCCAAGCTCGTGCAGTCGATCTTTCTTCTTAAGATACTTGCGACGCCAGATGCAGGCTCCAACCCAGATGCCGACAATGGCCACCACTACGATGACGATAAATACTATCCAGTTAACATGCGTTGAAGCCCTATATGACATATGTTAGGCCCTGTCCGAGCACGAGTTGTGCAGATCGAATAGCTTACCAGGAACCTCCACTGTTACTCTTATTTCCACTACCGGCAGTGCCCGAACCTGTCGCTGTAGCCGTTGCGCTTGTCGGGGCAACTGCTTCGTTGCAGAGACTAGTAAACCAGTTTTGAATTGAAGAGAGTCCAGGAGCATCACAACTGCCTTTGCAGACGTCATTGGGACCGGGCTGCAAGGGACTGGCTTTCAAGGGTTGGAGGAGACTGTTATCGCAGAAGCAGGTGTCCCAACTTTTTACGTCGGTGGCGGGATTGGCAGGAGGCACGCAGGCGCCGTTCGCATCGTAGAGGTGACCGCAATTTAGTGCGCATGACGGCAGCGCCGCAAAGGGGACTATAGTTGTAGAAGGTAGGGCTAAGGAGGGCATTAGTCGAGCATGCAAATGCTATTCCAGCGATGCGCAAACACAGGTAAGATTTGCATCGAGAAGCCAATTAACATACCCATGATGGAAGAAAACAAGGCGACGGAAAGGAAATCGTGACGTTGGTCAAGTTGAATCAATCAAGTTAACGGTTGTGGTAATGGAAAGGGACTGAGAATCAGATGGCAGATCAAACGACTTGACGGTTGGTCGGTTGCAAAGTGGACTCTGAGTGGCGAACCCGGTGGCACGCAAGAGTGAGAAACGGACGAAGTGCTCGTACTGGACTTGTTGTAGAATGCGTATATAAGAGCGCCTTTTCGTCTTTTCCGTGCAAGCGCAGCACCGAGCCGGCAATGCAATGAAAAGGGGAGGGTTGTCGGCAGTGACGTCAAAAACGAGTGTGAATTGTGTGAAAAGAGAGGAATGTAAGAATCAGGAAGGGCAACGGAATTGGAGATAGGTCTGGTGAGAGAGGAGAGGAGAGGGAAGATCAGGGAGGACGACAATGCGTGACTGGTGGATGACCTCTCTGTGTGTGCCCGTCCGTGGTAGATACCTAGGTACCTATCTAGTGCAACGTGCTCGGGTAAGCGAGCCTGCGGATAGGTAGACGGTACGCTGTCCACAGGCTAGCCCCCGCGTAGCGCAGCGTACTGGGTACCTACATTAGTGTGCGTGGTCAGTCGATGTGACGGGCTGTAGCGCATCGGCGCTATTTGCGCTAGGCCAGTTACAGCAGTTAGCACTCCGTAGCGCAGGCACATTACACGTGCCACAGGTAGCCTATACTAGCGCACTAACCGAGTACGGACTGTGCTGTAAGCGCAAATTTCAGGGCAGGTCGCCAAGTCGGAAGGTGCGGCCAGGCTAGCGCCAAGTCGAGGTGCTACCAATGCACCGTATACACCGTGCTACTTACGGTACGTCTTCTCGAATCTTTAAGTACGAAGTACCTACCAAAATAACTCTGTGTTTGTCTCTCTTTCCCGAATGCCAAAGATGAGACAGAGACAGATGTGAATGCAAACAAGATTGCCCCCAATGCAATCGATCCACGAGAATCACGTCAAGCGTTGTTGCCAATGATGGCATCACAACCGACTCTTTCTCCAGTGATGATGTATTCAGTGCTAGCGGTTTCAATACCTTCGCACCTACCAAATATAAACCATGAGATTGGATGCATGCAAGCAAGCGGCAAGCCACACCCAGCGTCGGCTTCGATTCCTACAGCGCTAATCTGTAACCTCATCGCATAGCCCGGCCGCCAATCGCTTACGCGTATTTACCTGACAAGTAGGCCACCAGCCGAGCTCGGCCAATAGCGGAATTTAGCGAGTGCCTTTGACACATCCAGTAATAAATTAGGCGGGGTGGCCGACTACCTAGAGTTCACGGCCTGGCAGTATCGGTAACGGGTAATTTACGCACCAGGTTAGTTTAGCTCGACCGCCACAGGGCTGTGCTATAATGGGACACAGTGCCGTTGCAAACACGCTGCCATCACAGATAAATGCAGCGCGTCATCCTCCTCGTGAGACTTTTATAAGTGCTCACCGGCAGAGAATACCTACGCTGTGCCGTAATCCCCTACCCTATCCCATTCCCTCATCCCCAAGTGCTTATCAACTCACATATCAACAAGCAAAAGAGGGCTTGGAAGAGTTAATAGGTATATTTACCTAGCGTACCCCATACTCATAGGGTAAGAAACCATGTCAAGCGTCACTCGTGAAGTTCAGGCCGAGCCCTTGGCGCGGCTTCGAGGCAGTCTCTTCCAACAGACCTTCCAAGAAACGAGAATAGGTACTTGTACCATGGTCATCCATCTCGTGGTCAACAATCGACAGGGAAACCAAGGGAAAAGCCTGGAAAAGGTCGTGGCCTCATACCGAAGTCTCCTCACTGTCATTGATACCAACATGGCAATAATAGGTATTAGTCTAGGCGCTGCGCTCGCCATAGTGACAACCTGCCAAGCATCTGGCCAGTGATCTGGAGGCCGGAAAGGGATATCAGGATTGGCGCCCAGAGAGCTTGGCTACTTGTGATGAAGTTTACAAACTTCTCATCACGATCACGAGTGAAAAGCTTGGCCTTTCACGCAAGTATTTGTCTGATGGATGTGCCTCAACCGCCCAATGATGCTGACTAAAACCGGCAATGACGGCTCACTCAGTCACTGAGAAATAGCACGCGCCTAGTTCGCGAATCTAGATCGTGATTGATGACCTCAATGTTGCCGAGTTGGTTGTTCAAACACCGTCGTGCATGACGCCAAAAGGCGCTGGTTGAAATTCACACCGAATTCACAGACTTAACTACCATGTAACTCTGATTTAGGTGTTAATTCCACATGTTAACTTTTCCTCGTTCATACCACCAGGCGCCGAGAACATATGAAAGGCCCGAGATTGGCCTCAAAAAGAAACCTTGAATGCTTTCCATCCCTGAATTCGATGACAATGCAGCCTTGGTGAAATGCCCCAAAGATACCATCGCATCAACAACCATTACGCCGACCGTTAAGCTTCCCGACTCCCTGCATGACAAAACTGAGGGAGTATTTGTCATACTATTCTGCCCCCGATACCCCCCAAAAGCCCCTAACTAAAGTGTATAGGATGAGATAAATATCGATCCGAGGCTTTATATATCATTGTAGCCTATACAGGTCCTCGGCAGACTCTTATCAGCCACAGCCCAACACCAAGCCCTGCCCGCCTCGCCCGTGTAGAGGCCAGGCTTGCCGCTATCGCGAGGAGAATCGTCAATCAACTCATCTATGCTCTCGCTTCCCATGAAAGACAAGAAATGAGCAAACTGGTCATCCTTATCGAACGCCAGGGAGTTCCCCGCGATGCCGTGGCACAGACAGGGCTCTTTAGTGAGCAAGCCCCTTTTCCATATGTCGGACTGAGCTTTACCGATCGCTCTCTCGATCTTATCCGATATCTCCGGATAGTACGGTAATAGCGTGCGTAAAGATACCACGAAACCAGGTCCGCCGTGGCAAAACTGCACAAGATGATCCGAGCCAGCAGGGAGCGAGGACGGGAAATTCCCGCTCGAAAATTGGTGGTCTAATAGTCCATTAACCAAGGACTGAAGCTGAGGCGCCACCGACGGCATCGAGAGGACGATTTGAGTGATGATCCCGATGGACCCATGGACTGCCCCGAGGTATCGCTTTCCATGCCAAACCCACGGCTGCGGGACGGCGAGCATTTGATGAACAGTCGACCTAATCGTCCGATCCAGCAGCGCTGCCGTCCCAGCATGATGATCCCCGGTGAACACCCGCCGACAGAACCTGAGGAAATACAAGTATCCAGCGCGACCGTAAAGCCATTCATTCGAACCATCATCCGCCGGCGAATTGATCGCATTCGCATAAGAACAGAGCCGGCCAACAAGACTCGCATCCTCAGATACAACGGCGTTCAACGCCAGATAAGCCAAGGTCTCATCGCCAATACCGCAGTGATCCGGGGAAGGCGGCCGATGATGCGCACGAGCCCCAAGCTGGAGATAAGCCCGAGCCCACTCAAGCAGCGACTGGCGATCAAGCTCCAAACCCGGATACTCCAACGAAAGCCGGTAGAACAAGAACGCAACGGACGTAGGACCGGCATAAAACCCGCCGAAAGACCAGCCGGTCGAGCAGGTATGCACAGGAGGGAACAAGCGAGTAATCCTCCCCAAGCAAGCCCGGAGTTCCTCAAAGGCATCAACAGTCCGCAAAGGCGAACCCGGATTCTCGAAATACCGAGACGCCATCACAAGTATCCGTAAACCCAGTAAAATCATCAATCAATCGAATATGAACCCCAAGCCCGAAATCCCAGATTCAAACCAAGGTTCCGTCTCCCTTATATCGTTATAAAGAAAACCCCAACAGCACAAAAAGTGACGTCAAGAAACCCCGAAATACCATACGTACGTTACCAAGGAAACCCCCGTCCCGTGCAACACACCCACGCCTTCACCACACTACATAACCTACCTAGATACTAGATACCTACTACGCACAACCAAACCACAAAAGCTCCGTGCCAGGTAAAGAAGAAAGCATCCAAATCCGCCCAAGTGACACTGTGTTACACTGCAACTCTGTCTCCATGGCGTAAATTTAGGAATAGCATTGGCAGGATACCTACGCTTACGAATCCCCAATCAATGATCATCTTCGCGGTAGCAATAGTGTGCTCGATGTTTTTATTTGAAGGTAGGTATTTATCCATTCTCCTCCGGTAGCAACGCCAAGCTCATAGTTGTCAATGTAATTACTCTGAATATCAACCTTGGGTGATGATAGCCATTCCATTGATGAGATCGTTCATAATTGATTATTAACCACTCGCTTTTGGACAATCGTTCTCAACACACCCGACTCGTACCCCTTTTGTATGATTCTTCTCGCCTTATGAGGCCAAACTGCCAATTACGGAAAATTGAAACCAATTTGAAATGGATTGATGCCTAGACTAGTGATAGGACTTGGAATAATACATGAGCTTGAAGACTTTGGCTAGATACAGCACCATATTTATTTCCGAGCCATACAGCAATGCGCAAGTACATCCGCGTCGGCTTAAAGAGCTTCCTTGAGGAAGAGAGCATAAGGCAGCTCAAACGGATGCTACAGCCTCTCTAGCCTTCCTTATTGTCTCCAGGAGCTTCTCACTTCGTTGCGCTCGATCCTTAAAATGACTGCTGTCCTCGTTCGACACCCTCTTTTGGATTGCACTTGCATGACGAGCGCCGTCTTCAAACAGTTTTCTCAGTTGTACGCATTTGTCATCGAACGCAGTAGTAATTCGACGAAGTTCATTAGACTGGCGGTCGAGAAGCATATTAATTAGTTTGCGCCCATTTTGCTGATAGGTCTTCACGATGCCATCCGTGACATCTTCCTTGGATTCCAAATGTCGGAGGACGGACTGCTGCTAATTAGTACTGACAAGTGAAAGCAAAGAGATCAGTATCGCTCACCATCGTCAACTCCCGTATCGACTCAAACACCGCGTCACGCCTCTCCTTTAGTGCATCTTCACCCTTTGGCTCTCGCAACGTAGCTGGCGTCAGGGGCCCAGCGTTTTCCGGCGTTCTTGGAAACGCAGAATCGCCACTCTTACGGTGTGATCTCGCTGCTATATCTTGCGCCCATTTCCTTGAGTTGGGGTGTAGCGAATTTTCCATACTTTCGATATCTCGAAATGCCTTCACTGGTACAAGACTATCCGATATACCCGGGCGCCTCCATTCCTTCCTAGCCCCCGTGGTGACTTCCCCAGGCCGCGAAAATGCAGCTGTACCAGAAACTCGCGGCAGGTCCAAGAACCGATGTCCGGTGATATGACCGGGCGCTACCTCGTCTTCAGGTTTAAGTCCGCCGGCCACGCGATGGGGCAACGGTTGTACTTCAGGAAGCTCCGTTTGGGTTGCTTCGCTCCTCAGATTGCGGGAATAAATAGGAGTCGCGACGAGTCGCGGCAAATAAGCAGGCGTAGAAATACCAAGCTGATCAGGGAGTTCTCTAAAAGATCCCTTAACTGCAGAGGCTGCTTCCACTCCTTTGTCAAATTGCTTTTCGAGTTCAAGATCAGATCTCTCGCTAGTTTCATCCTTTGGGTGATAAAGCGGATTCTTTAGATGGGTTACATCATCACCTCTCTCGATAAGTTCAAAATTCTCCTCGGAAGATAGTGTTAATGGAGACATATTGATGTTGCTACTGGCGGCGATTGGAGATTCTTGATCGTGAGTATTAGCACCACCGTTACTTTTGCCAACCATAAGTTTCTCACTATTGTTACCCTTTTGCCGCTTTTCTTGCGACTGAGATATATTAGGGGCAGCACGCTTAGTACGGCCGTTGTTGACTAGCTTCGTCATCTTTGGAGGAGACGAGCTGGTCTTTCCTTGGCCTGCTGCTGGGTGCTGGTTCATTTTGCCATCGCCGGGAGTGGTGGTCTTGGCTTTAGTCTGCTGTTCACTTAGATCATCCTGGAAAAAGGGCTTTTTCGCCCGCCTGACATTGGAGTTCCTTGGTTTAGCTTTCGGGCGGGCCACGGGCTCTGCCACCGGATTTCTTTTCATAGTATCTTGGGAATCTGGTACGAAATCCAATTCTATCGTGCCATTACTTCCCTCGGGCCCTTTCGCGCTTTGACCAAAGGGCGGGAGCTTATCTAATGACGTGCCTTGTCCTTTCGGAAAGCGAGTACTCGGGGCGGCAGGGCGTTTCTGCGTTGAAGCAGTCGCCCTGTTTGCAGCGGGCCGACTGACTCTCTTAGTTGAAACCGGTGCTGCTCTTGCCTTAACTACAGGTTTGCCTCTTGGCCGCGACAATGGCACCGCCGTTGGGCTAGGTTTCTTATTTGCGATCTTTTTCGGACGACCCCTGATCTCAGCAATGATTGACTCTTCCGGGCTATCATTCTCGGATTCTGGAAGTTTATACTCGTCATAATCTGCGCCGAACTTGGGGACTTCCGTTTTTTCGCGGGGCGAGTCGGTCGAGTCCTCTCCGTCGGCGTGTGGCGGTCGTACGTTTTCTCCAGCTCTAGTGATGGGCGGATCGCGACGATTTGAGCGTGGCGGAACCTTATTCTCTTTGTCATCCGGCCTCGGCGAGATATTCTCAGTTTGGTGGGTAGGGTTCACTGGAATATCACGTTCGGTCGAATTGGGCCCATCAATAATAGCAAGGGCTTGTCTTCTTGCCTTCGATCTAGTGACAGGGGCATCTGGGTGAGCTTCAGGAGAAGAAGATAGCATGAAGATATTATGGTCAAAATCTGATGGGACGGGTTCAGTTGACTGTTGATCATCTGCGCCAATATTGACTTCGGAAATGCTCTGCTGATGACCGTTCTGGTCGTGTGAGACAGAATCACCAGGTGGAGTCTTCATCTCGCTACTTGACCTGACATCCCTCAAGTTGTCGAGAGAGAAGGAAGTCGATACGGAGGATCCTCTCGGTAAAGTAACAGAACCGTTTTCAAAGTTCACTTTTACTTTTCGACCAGAATTGGAGAATGGTGCTGAGACAGCGTGAGGCTTTTCTGTCGATATTCTGCTGTTGGACAGCGTGTTCAGGGCGACGTTGGGTGACAGTTGGTCACTGGTAGCAGCAGTCAAACGGGTATTCCGTTTGTTCCCTGGCCCTGATGGCTATGTGATTTATCAGCATCCCATATTGATGTCCAAGATGAGCCCCACGGAATACGAAGGGCAAAAACCTTACCATGTTTTTAGTCGAACTCGTCCCAAATATATCTGGCTTAGATTGAGCGTTTCTGTCACAATGAACTAATACCCATTCCAGGTATTCGAGGATCGCAACTCGCTGATTCAATGGTATAAGAAGGTCCGAAATTCTGACTGTAGAGGAATAGCTGAATGTGACGAATATATCAAGGGGGTTCACAGGACAGGCAATAGAATTGGATTGAGAGACAAGTAGATGTGCACAAACCAGTAGAAGGCAGTGATTGTGTAGAAATATGTATTAGCATCTACCAGGGGCGTGGTGGGAATGCTTCGTCAACCCACAAGATCAGACAGATATAACCATGATGGACACCTCGAGGACGTGACCGTGATTCTGAATGGGCAGTGGTCGAGGTGATGGAGACAAGAGCGGACAGAGAATTTTCGGGGATGGATGTATGTCCAGTGCCTTTTGCTAGAGAAGGGGCTCGAGGAAGCTGGTCCGTGTCGAGCACCGTCGCTCCTTCTCGAGCTGTGACTCGCAAGTCTGCTATCGATGAGCCCGATTGGCCACAGCCACTCTGCGTATTTCGCAGAAGATGAAAAGCACGGAAGGGACATTGGATGCTTATACCTGCCATCTGTGATAGTCCATTACATAACCCGCTCACCTCCCCGATGACGGAGATATTGTACACGGCGTAGCGTGAAACACAGATTCCTTGGAACGCTTCAAAGCCTCGATGTATGGCAACTGTGCCGGCATCCAGAGCTGAATACTGTTTGTGACCAGTCTGGTATCACAATCTACCGGCCCTTGGGCCAACTCGCACAAAGCCGAGCCCTAGCTAGCATCGTGACATCCAAGTGACTACGCGCACCTCAATAATAGCTCGATTGGCAGGCGAGAGATATTGCGAATTTACCCAATGATGCTCGAAACATCAATTTCACGGATGCTCCGTTGTTTGTACGATGGGGCATGGTCACTGTCAATTATTCGTAACGTAGGAAGCCGGCATAGCGCCGGTCGGTCTCTGAGGCCGCAGCTGACTTGATGAACAAGTCAAGCTTGAGTATTTGATACTCGCCAGAATCCAGTAGATACAGACCCATGAGTGATATAATCATAGATCTTCCAGACCATTAAAACCCCCAAACGCCTTGCCATGATGTCCTTTTAATGTTTGTTCATGTATGATGTCCCATGATTTATCGGACAATGCCATCGAAGCGCTGCTTGAACCATTTGACGGTCTCGTCGCGGTTGATGCGGTGGCCAGCACCGATTCTGCTCTTGCAGCGGCGGCGGCGGCTGACACGCTCACCGGGTCGGGTCATGCAGCAGTAGAAGTCCATACCGTAGATACCGATCGAGGGGTCGTACTTGATACCGAGATCGATGTGCTCGTTGATACCGAAGCCAAAGTTACCGGTCTCGCTGAAGTTGCGCTTGCGGAGCTCGTACTCCTTGACCTTGAGGCCACGCTCGAGAATCTCCTCGGCCTTAGGGCCACGGATGGTGACGTGGACGGCAATCTTTTCGTTACGTCGGATACCGAAGGTACGGACGGTGTAGCGGGCCTTGCCTGTGAAAAATAACTATTAATATAGGCCACACAAGTGACAATCTTATGACTGTAGAGTTGCGACGTACTGTAGACGGGCGTCTGACCGCTCAGCTGCTCGAGCACCTTGGCGGCACGAGTCAATCTGTCACCAGATTCACCGACTGAGATGTTGAGGACGAGCTTCTGGATGCGGAGCTCCCGCATGGGGTTCTGGGCCTTCTCAGACTGCGAGGTATACCATTAGCAATTTGCCATCTCACTCGGAAACGCCGTTATATAGAACTTACCATGATGGCTGGTATTGGTTAGTATCCTCGAACAAGGTCTGTTGTTGAGAGTGGCTCGTTGATGCTGATTTGAAAGTTTGGAGTCCTGCACAGCCCGGAATAATTTTGAAGTTCACAAAAGGTTTCTCTGCCCTAGCGCAAAAAAGCTGTGGCGGCAATTGTGGCTGGTGGTGGGTGACGGGACAAAGACTTTGGTGGGGTCCGAGCGGGAGTCTGACAAAGCCAAGCTAATGATGAGGCTGAGACTCCGCTTCGTGTCTATGTGGGGCATCTGGCAAGCTTCCGTCAGCCTCGCCCTTATTTGCCATTGCTAACCCATGCTAATTTTCGTCTCGCCGACACCCGATTCCTCCTGCCAAGCTGAGCTCCGAGCCTTTTAGCCTTTCACGCGTCAACGCGATTTCTTTTACCACTTTGATACGTTTGAAAATTCTATATTCTCTAGCCTTGGAGAGCTCCATTGGGGCCACCAACCGCAAAGATGTCGAACAAGCAGGGCAAAATGGTGAGTCTGCTCACGGACCGCTTCCAGGCATTAGATGTCATTGACACCGCAGGCTGACCAGTTCGGGTACCTCTAGGCCGGTTATGTACGTCGATCCCCCAACACGCGCGTCGAAGCTCGACCTAGATTGAGATTCTGGTTGTTCATGTTGTGTAGTCACTGACGATTTATCCAGATTAATTACCGGATGAGAGTCACGTAAGGAACTCGTGTAGCTCGCGACCCTTCAGCGCTAACGCCTATGCTAGGTTGACCGACGGTCGACAAATGACGGGCCAACTGCTGGCTTTCGACAAGGTCAGCAGCATCTACGTTGACATGCATCTCCCTACTAACGAGGCCATAGCATATGAATTTGGTCCTAGGCGATACCGATGAATTTCGACGTATTAAGCGGAAACAAGCGAAGCCCGCGGCCCCTGGTGCATCAGGCTCGGCCGCCACACAGACTGTTGAGACAGAAGACAAGCGGACGTTAGGTTTAACTATCCTGCGCGGTGCTCAAATCGTGTCTCTATCCGTCGAATCTGCTCCGCCCGCCGACCCTAGCACGCGACTAGGAAAGAGCACTGCCGGAGGCCTCCCCACTGGCTTGACCGCTGGTCCTGGAGTTTCGCGTCCTGCTGGCCGTGGTGCCGCGCCGACATCGCTTGCCGTGAGTTGCTGGCTTTGGAAGACAACTGCGTTGATTGCTAACGCGTTTGTAGGGTCCGGCTGCTGGAGTCGGCGGCGGTGTTCCGCCCCCTTTCCCTCAGTTCCCCGGCGCACCTGGCTTCGGACCTGGAAGAGGTGGTCGTATGTCTGCCCTCATCTTTTATATCAATGGCAAAACTATCTACTAACACGCTAGTAGCTCCGGCTCCTGGTTTCCCTCCCGGAAACTTCGCTCCTCCCGGCTTCCCTCAAGGCGGACAGTTCCCGCCTCCGGGCTTCAACCCTGGTGGCGGTCCGCCGGGATTCAACCCTCCCCCACGAAGATAAAGAATTGTTGGGATGTTTTAGCATTACGAGGACAAAGTCCAATACATAAGTGCAGGGCTAAGATACCATTCGGCGTTTGGGAATGCGATATGCGTGAGCTGTGGATGGGTTGACATCCAGAAACAAAATTGACTTGTACTCTGGTATCTAGTTTTCGGTAGGCTAGGAACAATGAAAGTGGCCAGAAGAGGTCATAGATGGCATGAAAAACGACTCTCTGGTTGCAGTTTACAACTATCATAAGGTTTGACGGTTAGTAACCTCATGCTTCCATTCAGCCATCCACCTGCGACTGCAATATATGAGGTACTTGGCGTACAAGTAGCGTCCGCTGTGCAATAGAGTGTGCAATGTACCTGCAACGGAGGTATAAGACGTCGGAAGTGGTGTCGCGTGCAGCATTCGACGGATGACGCCCGGCCGGCCCAATATCGGCCCAGAGGCTTACGGCGCGAGGCGCTGATTGGCCGCAGGGCCTGACCCCGTCGACGAATCCAGCCAAGGTAAGCAGGTGCAGCACGCTATCGGACCCGGACAGCGTCGGCCTTTCCCCAGCGCAAAATTCTGGCACAGCGGAAACGGTCCCAGCGGAACGCAGTCTCTACCGTATCGAGCAATCCCTCAAATCCAGGCGGGCAAATGCGCTCCGTGGCTTCCCTCCGGTATCCCCCGACGTGATCATTCCCGGCTCGCTTTAGTGCGCACTTAACCCCGGCGCGAACGCCCTTCCCACGAAAATCAAACCTGCACTACCGTGCCTACTTTAGAACCTTTCGCCCATCCTCTCCTCGCCCAATTGCCCCACATCACCACCGCCCGTTCAAAATGGCCGCCTTCTTCAAAGCCGTCAATGCTAAGATCAGGTCGAACCCGGCCTTAAGCTACGTCTGCTCGACGCGTACGTGTCCCCCCCAGCGTTCCCCCCTTCCGACTAGCGGCCCCTCCCGCCGGGTCACCCGGCCGACGGGAGGCTGTAATCCCCGGTGATCACTATCGCTGAGCGAGCGACGGGTTATCCGCGAGGGAGTATTATATGTAGAAGAAATTGGAATGATTCACAGTGGGAGGGGTTGTGTCGATCGCCTCGGGCCGTGCGCGCCATGCTAGATATATACCAACCCATATGGCCTTGTGATCGACGGCGCAGCTCCGACTTGATAACCGACCACGTCTCCGCGCGGAAACAAGACCTTGCTGACGGCTGTCGTGCAGATTTCTGGGGCCCGGCGTCGAACTTCGGTATCCCGATGGCGGCAGTAATAGATGCGCAGAAGTCTCCCGAGCTGTGAGTGGTGTTCTATCCCCCATTTCCCGCCAATCCAATCGCCCCGTGACACGGGAGGGCACTTACCAATGTTCATTTCGTGGTACCCATCTCCCCTATATTTCGGCGGGCTGACCACGTGGTGCACAGCATTTCGGGCCACATGACTCTAGCGCTCTGCGTCTACTCGGCGACGTTCATGCGCTACTCCCTCGCCGTCACCCCGAAGAACTACCTCCTTTTCCTGTGCCATTTCATCAACGAGGGCTCGCAGCTCACGCAAGGATACCGGTACCTGAACTGGCACTACTGGGGCGGCAAGGAGAAGGCTTCTTCGTCTGCTTCTGGGGAACAACTCCAGGCAGTTGCCGCGAAATAAGCGTCTTCTTACCGGAGGGATATTACACCCCAGCCAAAGGGGACAGGAAAAGGGGGCATGATTAGACAGAAGAATGACCACATGTGTCCCAGGTGGACGAAGTGGAAGTAAGAGAGGGCCGGGGCTGGTGTTTGCTGCGAGATCACGATACGGCGTTCTTCTGTATTTCTACCGCATAGGATTTCGTTTTCAGGCGAGATAAATTCATCAAATTAGACTTATCTGGACGGCGAAAGCGCAGCCGTATGTTTTATCTCCGTCGTTGCGTGCCAAGAGGGGATTAAAAATCATCGCTCGTTGGGCTTGGCCCCCAAATGCCCACGCTACCGCCTATGCTTGCCTCATTGCAGAATTATCCCGCAATCTAATCTCTAGGGTTCCTACGGTACGGCACGCTTCATCTGCTTTCGCTGGCTCAGCCGTCTGGTTGGGTGTGCATGCGCGCCGGTCAGTCAAGACCGCACTTACCCATGGCAAGGGATCAGCCGAAGGACTTCGTAGATCCCTACCTATCTTACACAACAACCAACAACATAGATACATCGGGGGACGGACTGCAGATACGTGGTGCAACGGAGGCGTGCTCGCCCCAGTTTGAAGTAAGGAGTTGAAAGCAAGGCGGGGGATCATGATGATTACGGACCATATCTGAGAACCGGAATCCGGGAACGCCTCTCTGCAGGCCATTTCGCTTGGGATGTAGATAGGGTTTTTATTCTGGGTCAGCCACGTTTCCTCCGGATCTATGAGATGGGTGGTTTGTATGTGTGGACTATCTACGGAATTAAGTGAGGTAAATAATGTAGGTTGAATGGACATTCTGCTTCGGCTTTTAAAACTGAATGGATGCCTGTGGGTTTGTTTTGCCTGTTCCTGGTAATACTTTCATTTGCTGGGACTTACTCGACGCAACGGAGCAGAGAGCCTAGCACGGACAGTGAGATGAATCGCAAGTCTGGGGAGAAAGGCTGAAGCGGAAAGCAGCACATTGTGATACCTACTGAGTATCTAGACGGTCGGAATGTGAGATCCCCGGCGTGGTCTGGGTCAGGTGACGTGTCTTCGTGCAGTTGAGATGCATTAGTGTCAGTTCAGACACTGGCTGACTTGTGCTGGCTGATCTCACAAGAGTACCCAGGTTGATACTCCTCTCGAAGGCCTTGTTTGGTCCGTCTTGTCTTTAATATTCCGGCGGGATGTATGAGGATATGAGTAGGGCCGTATATGGGTGCAAACGGTTTCGTATCTTGACCCGAAAGAATGAAAACATGTCACGGGAAGCAATCACCATGTATCACCCGGGGACCTTTGGCGCGGGCTCGGCAAGCTAGGCCAAGATACCAAGTCGGCTCAACCCATGAGATATTATATTCTCTTGGCAGCAAGGGCACAGGAGCGCAGCCCTCCTGCTGTCAGCTTCGGGATCTGACTGGTGCCCGTTTAATAGCGCATTCCTAGGCACCTCGTTGTCGGATGTGATGCGGGTAAGGTGGCTAACGCATAGACGGACAATATGGAACATTGAGACAATCCGGGGTAGGAAGAAAGAGCTGGTGGCCAGGGCATCAGATGTGGTAGGTAGACCCAGGCAGATAGCGGCCGTACGTTGACTGTATAACTGAGTAATATCACACTACCGTGGGGGTGGTTTGAGGGAGGGGAAGGATCCAAAGCTATAGGGACAGGGGTCGCCAATCTAGCTGGCTGGCTGGGAACAAACGCTGTATCATTACGTTACATCACGTCGGCATGCCAGATGGTGGAGGCCAGGACTGAGAGCCAGGACTGAGAAATGCATGCTGTATGCTGGACATGTCGAAACCTCAGGCTCTCACCTGGGCGTGTGCATACCTAGGTATATGCAGAGAAATGGTGACCCCCCAACCCCGAGTTGGGACTGAAGTTGCGTTTTAGTAATGGTGATGAGAAACGGCATCGTTTTGGTTGAAAGGCAGGTTATCGGGAGGGTGAAGGGTGAACAAAAAGGAACAATAGGAATCGGCGGATAAGCTTGGGATAGGTAGACGCAGGAATGCCCTCTTCACGCAAGAATAGGTAGGTATACGCGTGAGCAAGATTGTTGTAACTTGTTAGAATTAGAAATAGCCTCGGTGTCCGGGAACTTGGAAGTCGATGAGTCGGTTTTCCTCTGGACAACCCTGACTAGCTGCTAGGCTCCCGATCCGGCCCGCCAGACTTGAATTTCTGACACCCGAGACCCGTGGACGTTTAATGGTGTGGGTGCTGTCAAAGTTCACCTGGGCACTGCGACTGTCGCTAGGTAGTAGTGTACATGCCGAAAACATAGATGACGGGCCGTAGAATATATGGCGGACCGAGTCGGGCCGAGGTTACGGGAATAAGGGCTGCAACGTGCCTGGCCTAGTGAGTGCCTGGGCTTCTGGCCTGGGACACCTACGAAATACCTACATGCACGTCTGGCCCGACTCTGGAAACTTCCTAGCAAACCTAGTGCTGCAGGTACATATCTCATATCTAACTGTAGATGGTGTGACCTAGAACCGTGAAATAGATTCTGGTTTGCTATTGCCATAATGTGCTCAGACTAAAGGTTCCCTTGGCCCGTACACTTGGGCTGCAACTCATGACAAACCGCCATAATCCGTGGCCACGCCGCCACGCACTGATGCAATCTACGCGCTGAGTAACATGCAAGTAGGGACCGTAGGGGACTGCTAACTTACCGCTAACTTTGGAGACCCTACCTACCTTCGCACCCTTTGCTAGCCTTCGCAATGGCTGACCTACCTGGGTACATATGAGTCCAGGTCAATTGTTGATCTAGCCATTTAAGTGACCATGCAGTTGCTGAGGAACTTGAGCAATCACCTTGCGAGCATAACATTTTGACCACTTACCCAATCGGGAACTCTGCCGCCCGTGTTCTGTGGTGTGGGTAAGCTTTACCCCGCCAAACCCCGCCAAATCGCCATCCAGACCTGGAGGCTGGCAGACCATACGCCGACAGTGTCTGCTTTGCGAGCATCTTGTGTTAAGTCGCGTATTATGTAACTAGCAGCAAATAAACTTCCACCGGTATGCGGCCGTGTAGCGATACATGTACTTAGCTAGGCACACGAGGCCGTCAGCTCAACCCGGACCCAACCTTGGTTCGGAGATGTGCCATACGAGTGCACAGTCGAACCAAAAGACCTGACTCTGACCTGACTTGACCCAGCATCTCTTGGCCGACTGGGTGCGTGCCGGTACATTCCAGCATTTCAACAGTGCCTCCCTGTGAATCTGGACTTGCACAGAGCCTGCCTATCGATGTAGATGCGCGTCTTTTGCCAAGATCAATTAAAGGATATGACGTCTTTACTCCATTGTTCGGCCAATCGCATTACTCGGCCACCCAGCCCGCTCGAATGTATGGGCAGGGGCAGAAGCAGGGGGGTATCGATGCGAGTGGCGCCCTTGGATGGCCGGCCAAGATGGTGGGCCGACCGATGGGGTAGGGTAAAACATGTCGAGCAGGAGCATGTTGCAGACGCGGGCAGGAGCTCTTGAGGCTATACCTATAACCAATGCCGTGACACAAGCGTTTTGCAGTTCAAGTTGAGCCTTCCCCCGGGCACTTGCACTAATGTAGGGATTATTTATTGCATGTAACCAGGGATGCCGACAAAGCGGTCTTAGCATCTACCGCCAGCCAAGCAGAGAGGGCAGGCACGAGGCAAAGAGGGTAGATAAAAAAGAAAAGAAAAATGGCCGAAAAAAAAAGGTTATCTACCGGCACCAGGCAGAGCTACTTCTTAGCTCCGTCTCCCATTTCCATGTGTTAATCCGTCCACGTAATGCTTCCCGGCCTATGTCACTCCGCCTATCTGTCTGTCCAGACTGATTATTTATAGCTACCTAGATTTCCCACATCCAACCCATCCTCTCCTCTCCTGCCCTTATTCCTATCCTCCGCTCTGCATCTCTGCTTAACCTACGCCTAAATCGGGTCGACGCCTACAGCCCAGGAGTCACCGGCGTGTCCCGAGCGAGACTGGACTCATCGGCCTTTTCGGAACCGGAGCCTTGACAAATACACCGTCGCAACCTGGCATCGGCAAACTTACTTGCTACCCCGCCAACTCTTGCTCAAACTCAGCCAGACGCCGAGCTTAGTCGTCCGTCCTTTGTCCCATACCAACTCGGTTTTCTGGTCTCTTCTCCCTTGAACTTTGCCGCCGTCTACTAATCAAAGCATGGACAAATTGGATTTGCTCAGAGCTGCGGCTGTCGCCGATGAGGAGGTGTTCGAGGATGAGGTTAGCCCGAGGCCGGCCAAGACGGCTCACCATATTCGCGCCAACAGCTCCATCATGCACATAAACAAGATCTTGGGTGGGTCTCTACGAATCCATTGCGCTGCCTCCCTCTCTGACGACGTTGCTAACTATCGCTCTTACAGTGGCCAATCGAGGTGAAATTCGTAGGTGGCACCGCATCTTGCGCAACCGCCGTAACTTTGGAGTTGATCATGGCTAATCTGTGTGCCGGGCAGCTATTCGTGTAAGACCCCACCACTGATGGCGCTGCAGAGGAGAGAAGCAAAGACTGGCCACTCTGCGCGCAAACAAGGCCTGATTGTTAACCAATTGGGCGCATAACAGATTTTCAGAACTGTAGGTCTCCCCCGATGTCGGCGCGCTTCGCCTCGGAGTAAGAATCTCGATCCTCACTAACGACCCTACGACGCAGGCTCACGAACTGTCTCTACATACCGTCGCTGTATTTAGGTAGGCCACGAGACAGTCTAGATTGCCTGTTGTCAAGCGGCAGCGTTCCGCTAACTGTGGTAGTTATGAGGACCGCCTTAGCATGCATCGGCAGAGTACGCGAGGACTAACTTCCATCACGCGAATTGTGGACACGCTGCTAATAACATCGTAGAGGCCGACGAGGCTTATGTTATCGGAAAACGCGGCCAATACACGCCAGTTGGAGCCTATCTCGCTGGTGACGAGATTATCAAGATTGCTTTGGAGCATGGCGTCCAGATGATTCACCCGGGTATGTATATTCTGTGCGCTTACTATACCGGTGCGTCGGCGTGTTCTAACAGGTTGGCACTATAGGATATGGCTTTTTGTCCGAGAACGCTGGATTCGCGCGGAACGTCGAGAAGGCCGGTCTCATTGTGAGTTATTCCGCCCATGCATCATGCGATGCCCCATTCAATTATCTCATACGCCTTTGTGCAGTTCGTTGGTCCGTCACCTGCCGTGATCGACTCTCTTGGCGACAAGGTCTCTGCTCGAGCCCTTGCCATCGCTGCCAATGTCCCGGTCGTGCCCGGCACGCCCGGTGCCGTAGGCACATACGAGGAGGTTAAGACCTTTACGGACCAATACGGTTTCCCTATTATCATCAAGGCCGCTTTTGGCGGTGGTGGCCGAGGCATGCGAGTGGTGCGCGACCAGGCAAGCCTGAAGGAATCGTTTGACCGGGCTACTTCGGAAGCTAAGACGGCATTCGGAAATGGCACTGTTTTCGTTGAGCGCTTTCTGGACAAGCCGAAGCACATTGAGGTGCAACTTCTAGGAGATAACCACGGTAACATTGTCCACCTGTACGAGCGTGACTGCTCGGTTCAGCGGAGACACCAGAAAGTGGTTGAGATTGCCCCTGCCAAGGATCTTCCCGCAGAAACCCGAGACGCGATTCTAGCCGATGCTGTTAAGCTGGCCAAATCCGTAAATTACCGAAACGCCGGTACTGCGGAGTTTCTTGTGGATCAGCAAAACCGCTACTACTTTATCGAGATTAACCCTCGCATCCAGGTGGAACATACCATTACCGAGGAAATCACAGGCATAGATATCGTGGCCGCGCAGATACAGATCGCTGCGGGCGCTACATTGCAGCAGCTCGGTCTGACTCAAGACCGCATCTCCACCCGAGGCTTTGCCATCCAGTGCCGAATCACGACTGAGGATCCGGCTAAGAATTTCCAACCCGACACCGGCAAGATCGAGGTGTACAGATCTGCTGGTGGTAATGGTGTCCGTCTCGATGGTGGCAACGGATTTGCGGGTGCCGTCATCACTCCTTACTATGATTCTATGCTGGTCAAGTGCACTTGTCATGGCTCTACTTACGAGATAGCACGTCGTAAGGTCCTGCGAGCTTTGATTGAGTTCCGCGTCCGTGGCGTGAAGACCAACATTCCTTTCCTCGCTTCTCTTCTCACCCACCCGACCTTCATTGATGGCACATGCTGGACTACCTTCATTGACGATACCCCCCAGCTTTTCGACCTGGTCGGCAGTCAGAACCGTGCCCAAAAACTGCTTGCATACCTCGGTGATATTGCCGTCAACGGCAGCAGCATCAAGGGCCAAGTTGGCGAGCCCAAGTTCAAGGGCGAATTCATTCTTCCCGAACTCCTCAACAGCGATGGTTCCAAGATTGATGTCTCGCAGCCATGCACGAAGGGTTGGCGAAGAATAATCCTGGAGCAGGGCCCGAAGGCTTTCGCCAAGGCAGTTCGCGATTACAAGGGTTGCTTACTTATGGATACGACCTGGCGTGATGCCCATCAGTCGTTGCTCGCCACCCGTGTGCGAACTGTCGATCTGTTAGGTATTGCCAAAGAGACCAGCCATGCATTGAGCAACCTATACAGTTTGGAGTGCTGGGGTGGCGCTACATTTGATGTTGCTTACCGTTTTCTGTACGAAGACCCTTGGGATCGGCTCCGGAAAATGCGAAAGGCTGTTCCCAACATCCCCTTTCAGATGCTTCTCCGGGGAGCCAACGGTGTCGCATACGCATCGCTCCCGGATAATGCCATTGAGCATTTTGTCGAGCAAGCCAAGAAGAATGGCGTTGACATTTTCCGAGTCTTCGACGCTCTGAACGATATTAACCAGCTGGAGGTTGGTATCAAGGCTGTGCAGAAGGTTGGGGGTGTCGCCGAAGGTACCGTGTGTATCTCTGGCGATATGTTGAACCCAAAGAAGAAGTACAACCTCGAGTATTACCTTGACCTGGTTGATAAACTAGTCGCCCTTGATATCGATGTCCTTGGTATCAAGGATATGGCTGGTGTCTTGAAGCCTCATGCGGCCACGCTGTTAGTTGGATCCATTCGCAAGAAGTATCCTGACCTGGCTATCCACGTTCATACGCATGATTCTGCAGGTACTGGTGTTGCTTCCATGGTTGCTTGCGCCAAGGCCGGCGCGGATGCTGTCGACGCTGCCACCGACAGTCTCTCCGGAATGACCTCGCAGCCTAGCATTAACGCCATTCTAGCATCGCTCGAAGGCAGCGATTTGGACCCTGGCTTGAATCCTACTCACGTTCGTGCTCTAGACACTTATTGGTCTCAGTTGCGCCTCCTGTACTCGCCCTTCGAAGCTCACCTGGCTGGACCTGACCCCGAGGTGTATGAACACGAGATACCTGGAGGTCAGCTGACTAACATGATGTTCCAAGCCGCTCAACTGGGCCTAGGCTCGCAGTGGGCCGAGACAAAGAAAGCATACGAGCATGCCAATGACCTCCTTGGCGATATTGTCAAGGTCACTCCCACATCTAAAGTCGTCGGTGATCTGGCTCAGTTCATGGTGTCCAACAAGCTCTCGCCCAAGGACGTAGTTGACCGCGCTGGTGAGCTCGACTTCCCTGGCTCAGTACTCGAATTCCTCGAGGGCATGATGGGCCAGCCCTACGGTGGATTCCCGGAGCCACTGCGCTCCAGGGCGCTACGAAACCGCCGCAAATTCGACAAGCGACCTGGCCTGTATCTCGACCCCGTCGACTTTAAGAAGGTTCGATCGGAGCTCACTCAGAAATGGGGCCACGTCACAGAGGCTGATATTGCTTCGTATTTGATGTATCCGAAGGTGTTCGAGGATTACAAGAAGTTTGTTCAGAAGTACGGTGATCTATCAGTGTTGCCAACCAGGTATTTCCTCTCGGCTCCTCAGATTGGTGAGGAGTTCCATGTCGAGCTTGAGAAGGGCAAGGTTCTCATTTTGAAGCTTCTCGCCGTTGGGCCTTTGTCAGAGAACACCGGCCAACGTGAAGTTTTCTACGAAATGAACGGAGAAGTCCGCCAGGTCACCGTCGACGACAACAAGGCCAGCGTCGAGAACGTTAGCCGACCCAAGGCGGATCCCGGCGACTCGAGCCAGGTCGGCGCGCCTATGGCCGGTGTACTGGTCGAACTGCGGGTACACGAAGGTTCCGATGTCAAGAAAGGCGACCCGCTGGCCGTTCTCAGCGCCATGAAGATGGTAAGAAGACCTTTATTATTCACTATTTTAACAGGATGCTAATACTCAGAGTAGGAAATGGTTATCTCGGCTCCTCACAATGGCAAGGTTAATGGGCTTCAGGTCAAGGAGGGCGATTCCGTTGACGGATCAGACCTTGTTTGTAAAATCACTAAGGCTTAAAAAAATTGCAGAAATTGTATTGGCGTTTGGGTTAGCCAGAGTAGTAATTGAAAAATGATGGCGTTTTGTTAACCTTGTGGGGAATCAGTCTCATGGTCGTCAGTGGTCACCGCGGCAGGGTCTTGATAATGAAACTTGGTTGGTGAAATGTACAGAGGACCATGCACGCCTTAATAGGGAGGCTTTGGACTACGTTTTGGGTTACTGTGCTTGTGCTGGTGATTTGGTGATGGCTTGTGTTCGTGACTTGGGTATGTAACGATGTGGCATCCACGGCTTCGAGGTTTCAATCTACGCTGTCGTGTTTTCATCTTGGATTGTCTGCGTAGTTCCTATGTCTGTGTTAGTTCCTATGTCGTTGTCGGGTTTACGTACGAGACGGGATCGGGTGTACTTACGTACTGCCGGGAATTAGACCGGGCGAGTATGTAGGGACCTGCACATGGTGTCGATCAACGTGGCCTGGATAGATGCCAGGTACACTAGATTGCTCGGCTTGCCGGTAGCCGGAGCCATCCGGGTCATGGCTCTGAAGCGTATCTAAGTAGTGTAGGTACCTGGTGTGGTGCACTTGTAGTTGTCAACTTGTCATTGGTGTAGTGTAGTGTAGATGCCATCGGGTTGCTGGCTCCTGAGTAGCGTAGCGTCGTTTGGGGGTTTAGTTGTCATGGATCCTTACTCTTGTTTTGTTTACTGATGTTGTGGATGTATATAGTGGTTTTTTACGTCTTGTAACTGAACTGTAAGTAATTAGTTACACTACCTGTCTTGTCGCTTGTGTTATGTGTAAGGCGTCCTTGTGTGGGTATGGTGTATTTATCTATGTGTTTGAATTGCAGTATCTGCGTCGTTCCGGGGGGCGTTGCGTCGGGATTTGGTGGTGGTTGGCTTTGGCGTATCGGTAGTTTGGGGGTTGGTGACTGACTAGTGTAGGTGCCTTGCCTAGTCCTGCCTTACTCCGTACATACATACTTCACACAAGGTATTGAGGGTACCTAGAGAGTTGAAGGATTGGATTGGGCGTGTGTGTAGAATACTGGTGTAATGTCATGGTTGGTTGTCGCGCTAGGACTTGTTGCTCTTGGTGAAACTGTTTGTTGATGGCTTGTTTGGTTATGGTAGACGACGTTACGGGTTTGTATATTACTTGTTTCCTTACGTTATGCGATGAATAGGTAGATAGTTACATGCTTTTGTCGTGGAACGGAAATGAGGATGGGGTTTGGTGTTTGCGTTTTGGTGAACTGTGTTGGCTTGTTGTATACCTATCTTGTCGTCTTGCTGGTAATACGTGTTCTGTTGCCTGATGTGAGAAACCGGTTGTGAGTTTACGTATGTACGTGCGTGTTGTTTAAACTGGACAGATGGCATCAGCGAAGTCTGCAAAGGCTGTCTACACCCAGCATCAATCCGTAGATTCCGTACGCCAGCTGCTACGGATGTGGTATCAAATGAAGACTAAGAAGTATGCCATCGAAATAGCTCGTCAACGTATATCCGTGTTGAGAGTCGATCAGAACACCAGATATCACAGGACGTCCAACGGCAAAGAAGCTTAGATTGTACCAAGAAGTGTCCCAACCAGGAAACAAACTCCAAAAGCTTCGGCAGCAAGAAAACCAGAACGGCGGTAATAAGTTGGCACATCCGCTTCTTTGCGGTAATGAATACAGGTAATACAAAGATAGGCGCTGCCTACCTACTTCCTGACACCAAGACTATAACCCAACAAGCCAAGATGCCATGTTGCGGCGAACTCTCCCAGCCCGTAGCAAAGCAAACCTTACGGCGTTTCCATTTCGAGGTCAGCAAGATGTTGGAGCTTTCCACATCACCACGACTCTCAACCACCCGACCACCCGCAAACAAAACAATCATCCAGTTCTATAACACCATGATGCAACTCAAGCTCAACCAAAGCAACAACATAGCATACCCAAAGAAAAAGCAGAGCCACACGCCGAAGACCAAACCAGCCCCCAGAACACCAACAAAGCAAGAAAACACAAACCATGAAAAACGAAACCCCCATAGGCCTAATAGTAGGAGCAGCACTAGGAGGCCTAGCCTTCCGAGCAACCTACGAGCTAGGAAAATGGTGTCTCTGGCACTGGCAACACAGAACCCAACCAAACCAACCCCGTCAAGTTTCCCACGAAGCCTCAAGTCCCTAGCCATAAAGACCCAATCCCAAACAAACAACCCAAACACCCATCCCCCAAAACCATACAGATCATCACATACCCAAACAAAAACCAACAAAAACCCAAGCAGAAAGAGCAGATCCCATCAAGTCCAGCTACCTCAAACAAAAAGACCATCCCCATACGAACCAAGAAAGCACAGGACGAAGACAAAAGAGCGAGGAGGCCTGATCAAGAGATAGAGAACGCTAACGCGATTGAATCGACGACTAACCAGGATACAACCGATTCAGAGCATGGACGTATATAAGGCGCCGACTAGCACATAATCCACTAATCCCGTTATGAAAAGGAAAAGGAAACACGTTATGGGACATCGACTCTGTGCTTGCACAAGTCTCCCGCCAGTCAGGAGTATTCATCGCCCCAGACATCTAAGAGGATAAGTAAACTTGGCGATATACCATACCTGAAAGACGCTCTGCGCAATTAGCAAGTAGCTAAGTGCTGGAGGGAGAGGGAACATAAGTGAGCTCACAACTATCTCACGGGGACAATAACACCTGTAAACATGAGACTTTATTTTTGGGGCGCAATGGAAGCAATTCTTGATTCGTAATATACATATGCACTCTGGCGTGACTTTACCAGACCAAGCTTCCCTAATTAGAGATCAACCAGTATTTGTTGATTCTGGTTCTCGGCCCCAACCCCTTACAATGGATACCAGCCTTCAATTCTCTTTCCGCCTCGGATAATCGCGTCACCCATGAGTATTAGAATGATATCAGTCATTACCAAAACACTGGCTGGGTCAGTCTCGGACCCGCGTGAATTAGATGCCATGTTTTGTCCATCACTGGCGGAGTGAGGACGGGCATCATGACGGGCATCAACGCGACAAGCTGAGGCGGTGACTAATAGCCGTAGCCAGTAGGCTGAGGCGCGAACCCATTAGTCTGTGCATATGGTGCTGGAGACATGCTACCAGCACCGGGTCCGGCCGTGATCATAAGTCGATTGCCGCCTAGGATAGGCGTCTCATCTTCGTGCTTCTCCTGAGCAACTTCCTTTGCCTTTCGCGCCTCGTTGTCTGCTTTGAGCATCGCAAGCTCCTTGGTCTGCTGGGACAACATGTTGATCATGTAGGGCATTGTAAAGTCGTGAAGGCCATGGCGCCAAGAGATCTCAAGGATCAGGTCGGGACGAATAAGATCGTAGCAGGCGTACAACATGCCTACATAGCATTCCCGGCTTCCGATGTCGACGAACTAATTACGCTGGTTAGTCTAAAGGCGTTGATCGGCATCTGAAGTTGTTACTTACGTATCGGAGCAGTTCCTCAACCACCTCGGTCTTAGCGGAAATGGCGGCGGTCTCGATGGCATCCTTGAAGAGCTTGTCTTGCTTGGATAAAGCGATAGACTTTTCCCACCTCTTAGTCTTGCGATAGATGTTAGCTGCAATCTGTCTGAAGAAGACTAAGTCATGCTTTTCCAGACGGCTTGCCAGGTCGACCGCATCGTAGTTGTCGTAGTTGTCCACAGAATCGCGCAGGGTCTTGTAATCCTCCTCCTCGATGAGTAAATCATTGATGGCGTCGTTAACCGTGCGCTTATTCTGGGATTGAACATTGAGCAAAAATGGCTTAATCAATGGCAGATTATCAGACTTCTGAAACATTCGGACAACCCGGTTGACGTCGATACGTGGTGTCAGAGCTTGAAGCAAATCGGTAAGGAGAGATGGATGCTGCTCAAGGTAGAAATTGAGAGCGCGATAGTAGATCTCCAGGTTGGCAACCTTAACGATGATGTCTCTGAACTGCTGGTGTTCCCAGGAGTTCTGCGCCCGTTCCATGACTGCAAGTGCAGCGTTGTCGAACTCGTCATAATGATAGTAGCAGAAAACAAGCTCCGGCCAGAGATTGGCCTCCTCGCAAGCTCGGATCAGCTTGGGGAGGTTCATGCGGCTCCAGAAGAGCTTGATGTGCTCCATCAATCTCTCAGGGTGGTACCGGGAGAGCGCAATTCCTAATTCGGTGAACATGCCCATATGAGCACGCTCCAAACCCAAACCTTGCTCAAGAAGATCAATAAGCTCGTCAAAGTAGCCTTCATTTTCATACTGCTTGACGAGAGCTTGCAGCTGCTCAGCGTCGACGATCAAGTTGAGACCGCAGATCTTAGCAAGTCGAAACTCCTTCTTCGCAACGCATGCTGCATGCACTTGGTTCCAGACCTTAATATTGTTGGCTTTGCGAGCACACTCGACGGCGGCTTGATAATCCTCGAGGTAAACAAGAGTTGTAGCCAATTTGGACCAGTTAGAGATGCTGGTGTAGAAGATCTTCGCGGCTTGGTGGAGATCTTCACTCGCAGCCTTGTCACCAGACTCTTCAATATTGGCTACGTTCGTTCCTCGAAGGAAGTCCTCTAACTCAGCTAGCTGATGAAGTCTTGCATAACAGAAGGCGAGGGCGGTATCGATCGGAGGTTCACGGAGAGTTTTCCGAGCCATACGAAGATACTTGACGAGTTCCTCGTTCTTGCCGGCATGGGTGGCAACTTCTATTACTTCAACATAATTGCGTGGATCTCCGGCTTTGATGTAGGATTCAATCGCATCACCTACGCGTAGGCCATCGAGCTGTGCCTTTGCGACTTTGCTCCACACTTCCGGCAAGTCGACATCATCAGCGTAACCGTTGGCACGATCGATACTCACTATGTGATCGACCAAGACCTCCACAGCTGCTGTATGATTACCAACCTTCTTGTAAATTTCAAGAGCTTCTTCGAACAGACCGATATCGACGCACATCTGGGCGCATTCGTCGGGGTTGAATGCATCCAAGCGATGTACATAGTCCATAACCCGGGCCTTGTCAGCTTTGGCGGCTGTAAGCATAAGCAGATTTTGCAAGCTTGGGTTATCGGTGAACGGCGAAGGCTCGAGGATAATCTTTTCGAGCAGCTCAATTAGTTCAATGGGCATGTCAGATGCCATGAAAGATGCAACAGCTTCAGACACCTTAGCAGGATCGTTGGACTCAGGCACGGCCGTCGCAATGACCTGGTCGACGACAGATCGGCGGTGGATGTTGTTTCCGCTCAGGACAAAGGTCCAGAGTTCTCGGTCTGCACGATCCAAAAGGTAACGGGCCTGAGCGCGGTACATGGAGTTCTCATTGGTAATGTTGACCAATTCTAGGTCATTCTGTCCTTTCTGATATGCGATGAACGCCAGGTTAGGGTCACGCTTCTCGCAGTATTTGCCTACACTGAGAGTGTCGTATTGATCGTTCTCTTTCAAAAACTTCTCGGGGTTGTTGTTCGAGTCGATGTAGATCTTTGCAAGAGCATTGAAAATAGCCTGCTGCTGGTTACCGGCTGCTAGAGTGGCTTCAAGGAATGGCAAAAGCAATTTGAGTCGGTTCCGAGATTCGACCTCGCGAACGAGTGCATCAATAGGTATCGAGGCTGCATCGACAGATTTAAGCAGCTCCTTGATGACAGATTCATCACAATCAACGTCGAGAAGACCACCAACAACTTCCGGGGCCCTTGCTGGATTGACTCTTTGTACGTAGACCTCAATCGCCTGGAAGCGCTGGTTCTGGTATAGATACAGAACCAAATCGTGGACGAAATTGTGTTTGTCGCAGACGATGATCAAAGGTAGCATTTCGGTCAGTTTGGCTTCCTTCAAAAAGTTCTTCACCTTCTCTGGATTGTAGAAGTTGCTATCCCTGCAGATCCGCTCAACCTCGTTGAACTGACCCATCTTAGTAGCTGCTTCGATGTACTTGAAATGCACGTCGGGATCTTGAGATAGATTGACAATGCTGCCAAGATAGTAGAAAAGACCTTCAGAAGTTCGGTATTTCTCAAAGAGATCAATTAGACTGGTCGGGCCTAGAAGATCTGAGTACTTGGTGGCAATCTGAACGACGGACTGAAGATTTTGGCGAATGTTGCTCTTCATCATGGCGTCCAGGCAGTCTAACGACTGTTCAACAGAGAGATTACCAAAGTATTCCACAAACCATTCCGGATTAAACTTAGGATGACCCGGAAGGCTAAGGATAACTCGCTTGATATCAGCGGGGGACTCATAGAGCTCCAGAGCTTTTGTGAGCAAGCCATTCTGCTCACACAGCTGTGCAACTCGAGGCCTGTCGAATTGGGTAAACATCTGATTACTGAGTATCGCGTCGGCAACCGCAGGTGCATTGACCAAGTTCATCTCCAAAAGTCTTGTCTGTAGATGACCGTGTTCGGGGAGATTATCCTTGAGAGCGTCAAGAAGGAACGCGGTGGCCTGTTGGACCATGCCTTGCGATTGGAATACGTCGACAACACGGCCAAAATCAACCAAAGAACCGCCTTCGTTGCTAGCCAAAGCACCCGCAAACTCTGCACCCTTTTCCGGGTTTGTGCGGACAATGTGTTGGAGCAGAGTAATCCAGTCTGGTTGATAGCCAGTTTGGGAGCAGTAAGGCAGAATCTTCTCAAACTGGCCTAGCTCAGCATATGAGGCCACGACCTTGTGAGTGACGTTTGCTTTCAAATAGACAGCGAGGGCGAGGTTGATGTCATGCGCACGGATTTGGTCACCGAGTTCCTCTGAAAAGTCCAGCTTGCCCTCTTTGGCCCATTTCTCAAGAAGATGCTTGCGACCTTGGGATAATACAGGAATAGCTAGCTCCAATGTCTCGGTCTTGTTCAGCGGCGTAGTCTTATCGAGGAGCATACCGAAATACTGAAGGATGTAGGACATCTTTCCGGGTTGTGCTGGCAAATTCTTGAACTTGTTAATGGTCTCGGTCGTTCGCAAAAATCCACGGGGTGAATTAGCAGCAATCTTGGCGGCATTTTCATAGTCGCCCGAAGCAAAGAACTGGTCAAATTGGCGCGCATAAAGCTGATCTGCTCCAGGAAGTCCTGCACGGGACGCCATCTTGATCGCCATTTCGGTGTTGGCTGGGTTTTGGAGAAGATACTGAATCATGTTGGCGTCGTCGACAGACACAAAGAGCACCTGGCCCTTTCGGTTGATGCCAACGATACCAGTAGAATCGGAATCAGCACAGGTCGTGAAGATCGTTTCGCTCGATATGCGGTTCATGAATATGGTCGAGCCAGTCTCGAGGTCGTAGAGATGTATGAAGCCGTATTTGGTGACCATATAGATGATGCCATATTTCTGAGAGACTTGTATGGCAACTGGGAAATCGTTTGTAGCTTCAGGCGGAAAGAAGATATCAACCGCTTTCTTGCTAAAGACGGGGTTACCTTCCTTGTGGTCGATCTCGACAATATGTAGTTTGGCTCCCGAAGCGGTTCGAACAGCGAAAGTGAAGAGTCTTGTGTCCTCGGCGGCACCCTCTAATCTTAAGGTTCCGAAAGTAGCAGCATGGCCTTCAATGGCCTGGCTGATGCCGCGGTCTTTCGAGTAAAGCTGCAGGCTACCAACGACACGACCTTGCTGCTGAGAAATACCAACAACAGCCATCCATTTTCCATCGGTATTGACGCGGTAATTAATAATTTGACAGTTCTAGCGACGAATTAGCAGGAATTCCATTTCAGGGAAGTTAGGTTTTGCATGTAGGACTTACGTTAAGGTTAGCGTTGCGCTTAAACACCTCAACGGGAGCGGCCTGAGCCTCATTGTATATGTCCCAATGATAGACTGAGGTTTCTGTGACCAGACCCAAAGTCGACTCGCTGATCCACTTCCAGAAGACAACGTCCTCGTTCATAGTCGCGGATTTGAGTTTTTGCTTCTTATCCAGGTCGAAGATCTGCAGTGTTCGGGACTGGGCACGAAGGGCGATGATCTGTCTGGTCCAGTGCATGATGGCACTGTCCGCTTTGATGGGGCGACGGGTGACATTGTTGTTGGCTTTGAGGTCAACAATGACAACATCTGGTTGGGCGGCGCCCGGCTTCTGATCTCTTATGCAGATGAAGTTATCTGATTCTAGGGTCTGTTTAGAAGGAGTGTTAGTTCATGGTGAAACCGAGGGCTAAAGCCCGTGTCGAGAGCGGCTATACTGACGCAAGAGTTGAAGACAACCGAGGTCTGCTCAACACCGATACTGTTGAGCGTCAACAGCTCCTGGAACTTGATAGGAAGCGGTTGCGCCATGGCTTAAGACCGCATGGGCGAGAACGGACGGGGGTTCGCGGAAGCTGATGACGACGGCTAGTGACAAGGACGGTGCCACCAAAGTGCCAAAGGGGCAAGTAGGTCAACTGTGCGTAAGGAAGAAGGCGATGAATTAGACGTCGGAAAAGTAGGGGCGCCGGTGATCGAAGATTATGGGGGATCGCAGGCAAGCAACGACAGAGGAATGACGCGCCAATGCCGACCCAAAAGTTGGCAGGCACTTGTGGAATCCGTACAGAACAGGGTGAATGCAGGCTGTGGCCGAGACGTACTGCACAGTCAAGAACGGAGGGATGTGAAGGAAGAGAGGAAAGGATGGCTTGTTTGCGCGGGATGTTTTGAGGAGGGAAAAAGGTTGGAGGGAGGTAAGTGTATGGTGTGCGTGTGCGTGTGTGCGTGGTAGCGATCCTTCTCTTCAGTGAATCCAAGCAGTAGATTACTTGTTCGCAAAGGAGCAGGAGCTTTGGAGATATGTACCGAAGGTACTTCGTACCTGCCGTAACGTCCTAGCTGGCCGTGCACGGGCCAGAACGTGATTGAGCCTGATTAGACACCGTATCTTCCGAGTGCCGGAGACATTTTGAACGAATGTGATCCAGTCAATGTACATAGGATTATCGGCAAGAACCCCGCAAGAAATAGGTATCGGAACCTATCCTTAGCATTAAGTGAAGTGCTCCGTACGTAGTTCCAAATATACACGGTATACCTACATTAATTGTGCCCAAATTTGCATATCCCGTCTAGTGTACATAATGTTAGCGCGACGGCGTTTGGCAACTTCCTGAAGTGAGGGCATTCAAGATCATCTGCCAGTGGGTAGCCCGCAGTAGCACTGCCGGGAACGAATAACGAAGCATTGTTTAGTAGGCAACGATGAGAGCAAGCTTCGCAATGCACGACTGCGATGACACCGTGTATAGTAGGTAGACCCTTCCGAGTACTCAGACAACAACTCACGTCAGACAAGTATTCCATGCCAATCAATTCTCTACAACAATTGCTTCGTGTTTCCATCCAATCACAGTTTTCCTCGTCGATGCCCACAAAGGCCCTCCTAACCGAACGTTTGCTGCGTTCTGTTTGGTCGACTCAAACCTGAATTGTCAAGGCTGACGCACGCTCTGTGCCTTACACCCTTTGACATGATAAGAACATGATCGTCAAGCGTGAATCGCCTCACAAGTAAAAAAATAAAACTAGAGGCCACTCACCGGAGGCCCATTGTCATTAGTTTACAGTGCTATGAACTGCATGAGTGCATGGCGATGCAGATGAGCACTACCTACTCTTCTTCGTCTTGCTCTATAAGTTGGCCGTAGCACGAGTTAGCTAGGCCGAAAGTCGGCCGCCGGCCAGTATCATAGTAGATAGAGAGGCATTTTGACTTCGTTGATTGCGTTGCCAATCAGGTATGGCATTGATAGCCGTGCAAAGAATCAAACTGATCGTCTCCCATGCCCCAGCCACATCTCATATAAGCTTCTAGGCGAGGAGATACGATCCTAATCCAAGCATTGTCCAAGCCATCACAAAATGTCTTCCAATCAGAATTACTTGTCACACATGTTTGGTCGGCTCGAACCTGAACTGTCAAAGCTGACGCAGGCTCCCAGCCTTCTATAATAACCTTCCCATGGCGGAAACAACAGAGTATCAAGAACAGCAAAGCATGGAAAATAGCAATTCATTTCGGTCGTATTATCTCTGGACATACGCTCTTGATCTAGTCCTTGTCTAACCGTACCGCCGGATTCCTCTCGACAAAGTTGAGGTCTACTCTATGACCTAGCAATTCTCGGATATTGGAGATCTTATACTCTATAGCGTATAATGTTAGCAGCCGCTCATTGTAAAAAACCGGAACGCTATATCAGGCCTGATATTTCTGGTCTCCATTGCGCGTGAAGTAGTAGTAGCATCGAAAGGGTAAAGAATTATAGTCTTACTGATCATTGTTGGTCGTTCCAAACTCAGTCCCCACCCATAAACTCTCATGTCCCTGGGTAGTCCCATGGCCTCAAGCATTTCCGGGCGGAACATACCTATGAGTACGGGAAGAGATTAGCCGGGATCTTCAAATAAACTTCTGGACATTGCTTCGGCGCAGCCTTATAGAGAACAATGGTGCCAGCAAAGGGCGGGAATCTTGAAAACGTGCCAGCTATTAGTATAGAAATAGAAATATACGAGTACATACCGCTGTTGCCAATCTCTACAAGTTTGTTTAAACCCTTGTGGAAGCTGAAAATCTCCATACTTGGCTCAGTATATGGATTGTATGCGGGCTTAAATTGGAGGTCGTGAATGCCCATCTTGCCGAAGAAGATGGTCATGAAGTCCATCAGGCCGCCTAGCGTAAGATTGTAATCCGCAATCACACCCTCACACTGGTGGAACTCAGCAAGATGAGTAGCGTCGACTGACTCATTTCGGAAGACTCGATCGATCGAAAAATAGCGAGCGGGAGGCGGCCGGCCGTCAGGTCCTCGCTGGGAGGCTAACTTGTGCAACATGGCGCTGGAGACAGCCGTAGTGTGGGTTCGTAGTACTAGCCTCAACGACTCTTCCGGTTGCCAGGAATACCGATAGCCAATGGAGCCGAACTTTCCATTCTCATGGACAGCTCGGACATTTTCCCAGTACGTATCGTAGTCCTTTTTGTCGTTCTCATCCTCTGCGTGTGGCTTATCCGCCTGCTTTGGGTCCGAAATGAAAAATGTGTCCTGTAGATCACGAGCAGGATGGTGCTGAGGAACGAATAGAGCGTCGAAATTCCAAAATCCAGACTCCACGAAACGATCACTGTGAGGTTCAGATTCAGTAATTGCTACTTTCAAACATATCTTAAATGTTTCGTGGCGGGACAACTCCACATCATTTTAGTCCAGACAAGACCATGTGTACTCTTGAGGTGACCGGAATAAGCAGAAACCGACAGTAGAAATCACTTACGTTGCCATCTCCTCGAAGCCAAGTTCCTAAATATGAAGTCAATCGTTAGACAACAGACTCGGGGTTACAAAGGGAACCTGTCAGATGAGACCAGCCAGAGACAAATGTCTGCGATTTGCAGCGGCCAAAAGCAGGAGAAAAAACGACGCCAACTAGTACTCACGAAGAAGATCTGACGGAATTCGTGGCGGACTTTCATTAACGGATGTAATGCGCCCGTACGTTGGTTTGCGCCAAGAGCATTGAAATTGTAAGGCTTGAAAGTCGCAGTCTTCCAGGATCCATTCGCCAGCATATCATCAGTTAGATCAGTCTCCTCCTTCACGATCTCTAGTGCGAACTTGGGCCCCTTCTTGATGGTGAAGCTGATGACTTTCTGGACCCTCACCAACTTGCGCTTCTTCAGCTCACTTAAAACCTTGGCATCCGGGCAAGCACTTGTGGTTTGTATCGTTTTCAGTTGCTCACGGGTCACATCTGTAATTGACTCGACCTGAGAAAGGCGTCAGTTTAACGAGGAAAAGAGGCTTAATGGGTCTCATACGGTTGCAATAAGCTTTCCATCCTTTCCTTTGGATATCCACTTCTCCTATTTTATTTAACCAGTGTTAGTAAGTGACCTTTCAAGCTATCTCATTCGATCGTTACCTTGAACGCTTTGCCTTGTCCCAGTTTTGTTACAGACTTATCACCAATGGTCTTCCTACCAGAAGCAGGGGTTAGTAATTCGCGTATTCCGTAAAGGCCCTGAGGAAACCTCGAGATGAGAAGAGAGGCATAAACAAATAAATGCATACTCCAGATCGGCAATGGTGAGGCCTTCTAGCGCTTTTCTTACGGCTTCGAAGACGCGCGCCTCATGACTGCCGTGCTCGGCGATGAGCTCTCCTTCGGGCTCCAGAATGGGTATTTCTTGCTCAATTGGTTCGTATGATACCATGGAGCGAGAGCTGAGTCTGTCTAGGGCTGCTTTCAAGTCGGCAAACGTAGCGTTTGGGAAGTCTGTAGACGATGACAGGGATTCGGCCTTGGACAAGGCGGCCAGGATGTCGACGGCGAGGTCGGCCGAGGGGCCGTTTGTCGAAGACGCCATGGCTATTCTTGAGGTGTTTAACAGCACATGCGCGTGTATGGTGACCTGTGTCTTGCCTGTCGCAAGCCTACGTGTCCTTACAGAGCTTGACACGCCAGGGATGCTTAAATAGGCGGAACTTCGATTCTCGATGTTAGGACAAGTGAGTGAAGTCTGACTCAAAAGAGAAAAAGCGACTGCCCCTCCAACGTGGTGGTGGGGGTCCGTTCCGCTGCCCGAACGGTGCCTGTGCAAGGCGTGCAGCAGCTGGCTATGGGTACCTAACTTACCTAATTCGAATGCACTATGCAGGCGCGCTAGATAACCGGTTACCCCTACTTACCTAACTCAGTAAGATACATTATGTAGCTTCCGCTAAAGTGAATTACTACTACCCATAATAGTCTAGCCCAGATTATATATATTTAGCGTATGTATACGGCGTAAAATAAGTATACAGGGTACTTCGTAATGCACTCCCTGATCCGTGCCGTCGGTGCTCAACCATCACCACATCAACAATCGATCACAGCCCTCCACAGATGAACATCACGCCCCAGTATGTGAGAATCTATGCTCCCCGAACCGCTACAAACGTCGAATGAGGCCGAGCTATGAACGATGATCCCTCCCCGACCTTGCCGGCGGACCGTTCTCTACTTCCCACCCAGCGCCACGAAGTCGATATCGACATCCCAACCATTTCCCGATCTCCAGCCCCCGACCGACGACATCATGACTCTGCTAGTCCGCAGAACCCATCCCTCTCACCGCCGGCGACGGAAGGCTTGTCTAGGAAGTTGCACCTCCTGCTGCATCTTTCCGCCAACCTAGACGCTTTGGTCTATGCCGAGTTGTGTATACTATACTATCTGGAGTATGCAGTCCTTTTACGCTTCTACGTCCTTTCCAACTTCTAGCCCCCTCTTTGGTACTGCCTGTCTATCTTTGTTAAGAGGCTGACAGTATACTGCATAGCTGCTCTTTCTTCCGTTTGTTCCTACGATGGATGGCGCAAGCGCTCTTCGTCAGCCCCAAGAGCGACACCGTCCTAGTGGTGCCTAATTACCACGTTACGGCCGTAGTCGCTCCAAACTTACTATGCATATTCATGCACCTGGTATCGGCACCTCTCGAGGCTGGAGAAGCTTCACGGGGCTATCTACACGGAGGTATCCTCGTCGATTTCATTGGGCAGAAGGCGCCCTCCTCAAGATTCACCCTGATTATACTTGATGTGGTTGTCTTGGCGATCCAGTGCTTTATGATTACGGTAAGCACAGAGCAGGAGAGAATTCGAAACGTAATAAAACCCTCAACACCCAACGCGGACTCGGGAGTCACCGCAACCGCGCCAGCAACTAGCCAGGATCACGACTCGGAAGAACGGGGGGTCTTGAGAGATGCCCCTGACATAGACGAAGTAGATGAGACGGACGATATTGAAATGCGACCTTTGGGGAATCATAACGACCGTGATGTGAACGACGAGCAGCCTGCCGGTTCGGAAGGAGACAGGCTGCTCAGACAGCCTGGTGCCCGGCGGAGTAATCAGTTTGGGGGTCTTACGGATGCCTTGCAATCGGGGAATGCCGTGCTCGGGAACTTCCATATTCCCCAAGCACTACGGACTGCTTGGCACAGCAGAGAAAACACGCCGGAGAGCGCAGCCGCTTTCGCGTTTCAAAATGTCAGATATAATGCAACCCTCGCGGCGTTGGCGGCGCGAAGAAGAGCCAGGTTAAGCGCGGCGCAACGGAGACAACCATGACATAGGTATTAGGAGTATTCATTGTACAGAATTATAGGATATTGTTATGGCGAATTACGCGACTTTTCTGCTCACGTTCCCTAGACCTGATCCTTTGACGGCAATGATGATATCGTCTGTCTCATCTTCGTCTACGTCTCTTATGCCCCAACTACTTGCGCCGAATTTTTTCAGATCTCGTGCCAATTCTATAATTTCCTCGCTGCCTATTATCTCCCTCCCCACACGCAAGCGGCCCACATCCTCGGAGCCCATTGCCATCAGCGTCAGCAACGTTGCTGTCGCAGCTCTACTGGAGCAACCACCATGACTGATTGAATCTAGGAGTTGATACGCACACCTCTTCCCGATATCTTCCGGGACAACGCCTCCTTTGGATGGTACAACCGTATCTGCCGAGAACAGCACGCCAGTGATGTTTGACTCAGCGACTAGGCTGAGCCCAAAGCCGATACCCATTCTCTTCTTCCCACCGGCTTTGTCTGCCGGGTCAGCGACCAGCGGCGCCTGGTCATACTGCGCAGCAATGTGGATATCCGCGCAAAAGGCATTCAGCACCTCTCGCGCAGAGTGTATCATACGGGCGTTGTTCGAGGCAGACACCCCCGTCGCATATGCGACGCCGCGTATCCGTTTTATCCGCCCGGGGTTTCTGTGAAGATGTAATGTTTTTGGCAAGCGCACCTGGCTCGCGAATCTGAGCTCGACTATTCCAGCGCCCCCGTTGCCCCTTTGTCCCGTGCATGACCGTTGTAAAACGCGCAGCTCGATTCGCGCTGCTGGTATCCCGAAGAGATCATATAAAGGCAGGATCGCCGTGCGGAAAGAATCGACGGATAAGTCGCCTGTCTCGGTCGCTGCCGTGATGACACCCGGGCCGGAGAAGCGGACATTCATATGGGCCTTGGAGAAGGGCGCGAGCAGACAGAGCGGTAGGAGGAAGTATGTGATTCCTCTCGTACACGTTGCTGGGATGTTGTGTTCGATGATGTCGCCGTCGCCTGCGCCATAGCCTGCTACGGCGCCAGTAATGAGGCCGGGCTGATACGTAATGGTCGTTCCAGTGTAAGAAATCTGCATAGAGCTGCCATTGGTGACGGCTTCGAGGAGACGCAGGAACGAGACTTCATGCGGGGCCAGGCCAGGACTGGTGGGGGAGTTGGGACGGATCTTGGAGATGTGCAGCGGTCGGCCTGTGAGGGTAGATAAGACGAGGCGCTGGGTGAAGTTCTTGTGGCCTGTCAATTTGACGAATTCAGGTCGTGAGGTCGCCATGTTCCCAGCCGCGGCTCAGGCTGGCGCTTGGTCTCACTTCAATGCGATGTGGCGAAGAATATAGGACTTCTACACATGTACAGACTGTATTCTGAATAGGTCGAGATGAATTCTGCCAACAAAATTTTGGCGGTAAGAGTGATTGCTCTAGGTCCACTGCTGGCGCTGTCGTGTGCCTGGGAACGGGACCCCTTAGCAGACTCCTAGGCGTTGCATTAGCGGCTCATGAGGGACCAGCGCACGGGTTCTGGCACGGGTTCGTACCCACATAACTAATGAACTTACATAATCCGCCTGAAGCTTGCACAACTTTTAGCGCGATGACATTACAGTGGGGAACTTGCACTCTGGAAAACTGTCAAGATCCAAATTTCCCCCCAAGGCACATGTCACTGCGGATTACATCTGTAGAAACCTGTCTCCCGTTTGGGTGCTCATCTAGCTACTCCCGACTCCCGACCCTCGATCCTCATTCTCAGCTGTCTTACCCAGAACTACAATTCTGCTCTTCTGGGGTATGGCCTTCTACAACATGTTCGACATCGACTGGATGAGCCTAGCGCTCCCACTCGCCTACATCACGGTGCTCGGCGGCTCCTTGTACACCTTCTCGACCATATACAGAAAACGGAAAGCTCGTGAGTAAAAGGTCCACGAGAACACGCGAACCAGGACCCCGAAGCTAAAACGTACGTGAAATCTGCAGTACAGAGTGCCAATCTAGAGCCGTGGTTCGCGCCGCATCTGCAACGAAACATCTACCTGTCGCTCCTCCACATGGAGCCCGAAGGCGACGAGAAAGCGCCCAAGATCCCGGAGAGCGTTATTCGAGCGGCTCTCCTACGCAGAGCAGTCGAGGACATCCGTCGCATCGTGCAGATCCGCTCGTCGAAGCAGGCGCTCACCACATTATTACAGAGAGGTAGCGTCGGCGAAGATCTGAACCAGAGATTCTTGGCGGCTGAGAAGGAGATTGAGGAGGAACTGCGCGACGTGGTGAGCGAGGTAAGTGTCTTCGAGCGGGTTTCTTCCTATTTATTCTACTTCCTCCACACCGGCGCGGAATCTAACCATCCCCGTTCGCAATAGGCCAATGCCCTCGCCCCAGGCTGGGGACAGACAATCTTCCAATCCGCCAACGAGATAGTAACAAACACGATTCTACGCCAACGACTAGAGGACATTGAGGGCCACACGCAGTCGGAGAAGGAGTGGTGGGAGAAGCGCCGAGGCTCCGTCAAAGAGGAACCTAAGGAGGTGTTGGAAGACAACTCAACGCAAGCTTCCAGCTAAGCGGTTGGCGATGATGAGTTCGCCCATGTTTGGGCGGAGCGCACAGGTTGCCACGCCGGGCGACTCTCAAAAGGAGAGTGAGCAGGGCCGGAAACAGCCGTCCTGTGGATGCGAGTGGCATTGCGGACTTGTAAAAATACTGGCGAGCAGTTATGATTCAAATGGTATGGATTGGAGGGATTCTAGTCACGTCTGGCGTTCAGGCGTGAGGAGTAAGGCAGGGGTTAGAAAACGCATCATTGCATCTATCTGAGTCCAATAATAATCATGGCTTTCAGTCGCCAATGGCACTTATGTGTATTCGTTTCAGGAGTTGGTATTGATATACTCACGATACTCGCCAGTGAGGAGGAATAATAGGTAATTGCTCAGCATTTACCTACTACCATATAGGAACGCGGTTACCCCTGACGGGTCTCAAGCCGGCTCAGGACTGCGATCAGCCAACCCAATCAATACGTCCGCAGCTACGTTTTCTCTATACCGCCATGCATGCCTCTCACCCTTGTCAATGCCCCCCACGGCAGAGCTATTATCGTCAGAGTCGTGAAGTCGTAAATACGGTCAACGCCGAAAACCGGGAACAACCACCGTGAACACCATACCGCTCCACCTCCTAGTCCTCATGAGTGACGGCCATATTCAGCACCTCAACGCGCCCCTGCCCCTTCGTTTCGTTCCCGACGAAGTCAGACAACCCCTTATACGCGCCAGGTTCGACGAACCCGACAACCTCCCACTCCGAGCCCATCACGTCCTGCGACTCGACCTGCTCAACGTAGCTCAATATCTTATCCTTAACCGTGCCTGCGGCCTTCTGCTCTTCGTTGCCGTCCGCGCGAGCCTTCACGGCTTGCTTGAGGACGTTAGTAGAGCAGGTGATCCGCAGCTGCATGCGAGCGCGCGCAACAGGGATAGGTTGGTGCGCAATAAGCGCCTTCATAGCCTCCAGCGCCTGGCTCTTCGCGCTCTTGGTGGTAACAACGCCAGTCCAGGTATGCTCCTTAGCCTTCGCAACGGGATCCGCGCCGCCGGCGTCCGCAGGAGCAGCGCCCTGGTGCGCCTGCGCGCTCAGCATGTCAAGCGCCTTCTCGATCATGCCGGTCGTGTAGACGCGCTTGGTGCGCGGGTCGACGAGCTTGCTGGCAACGATGCCGACGACCTCGTTATGCACGCGGTCCATCTGCGCGGCGCGCTCGCGCTCGCCGACCTGCAGCTCGCCCTTGCTCAGGATCTCTAGTATGATGTCGTTGACGGACATGTCCTTGCCGAAGGCCTTCGCCAGGTCGGCGGCGGGCGCGGTCTGGCCCTTGGAGACGTTGAGGAAGACATTGGGGATCTGCAGGACCTCGTCTAGGTCTGTTTCTATGCCGGAGCGCCACTCCAGGACTTTGTTCTTGTAGCAGGCTATCTCGAAGCGCTTCTTGCCCTTTTTCAGACGCACGAGGGAGACGTTTGTTAGTTTGATTTGGTTGGATGGCTGGTTTATGTGTGGCGGCCTGGGTATTTGCGTCGCGGGTTGTTAGTTGTTGGGTTTGGTCTACGCGCGCTTGGTGCTGGGCGTGGGATAGGAGTACACACCTACATTTTGACTAAGGGTATGGAAGCGCCGATGGCGCTGTTGGAGAAAGAATGGATAGACTGAGCGGCAGGTGCACAGATGGAGCCGGGGAGATGGACTTGACTTGACGGAAGATGAGGTTAGTAATGGGCGCCGGCTGTGCACGCCCGGGGTCCTGATAGCGGAATGGGAATCCGGACGAAACTTGAAAGAAGGCGCGGGGATGGTTGATTAGCGTAACTACCAACTTTCCCGCAAATTTTGCAGCCCAACGCCCCAAACGGAACCCTGACTTGTTAAGAGCCGGACGGCCTCCGTTAGTGGCACTGTGAGAAGCCGGGGAGTGCCTGCGCCCGGTCAGATTCTGCTCCGTTGTTAACCCCCTAGGTAGTTACCTAACTTCGTACAATACGAATCATCGAGATTCGAGAGGAAGGCAGATAAGTATTTCATTATTACTACGACTGGCTATTCATCCGGCTGCATAATAGGTAACAATTGCCAGATTCCGCTCATACGATGGGCCCCGTGTGGCTGTCTCTCGGCATGCCGTTATCAAGACCGGTCCTCTCGTGCACCTTTCGGGAGATGCCATCATGGCTTTTGCCAATTTCTCGACTTGCATCCCGAGAGGTGAAGATATAGTAGGTAGTGTAAAATCACGCGGGAGGATTCCATTACTAATCTGCACTAGAAACCAAGCCTTTCCCGAACCACAGTCGACTCCCCATTTCTATCCCGAGTCCCGAGTCCCGAGTCGCGCCGGAGCTAAAACCGCGCCACCTAGCCGGACCCGGTTAGGTCAAGAGATTCGTAAGCCAGACGCGACGCTAAAGTACGTCCGCCTACACTATCCTCGGTATTTGAACCTTCGTGTCTACCTACCTACGTACATGTTATGTAGTAATATCGTACGTCCGTACATATGAACCCGTGAACAGCAACGGTTCCTTGACTTATTGACACCTTGTCTAGCATGACTGTTCCGCAGCATCCCCAACCCAAACGGCACGTGGACGTCGCTCAGAGGACCTATCCGAAGCGCAGGAAGATAGAAGTGCTGCTGTATCTCGAGAACCATCGTATTCCCCTCGAGCTAGACAGATTCGGCTTCCAGATCCAGCCGTCAGGTAGTCAGATGCTTGCCGGCGCCTCGCCCGTTGAAGAGGGCTTCCGCCGGCCGTTTTTGAAAGAGGCTGCCGCCTACTTTAAGATCTCTGGTGTCACCACTGTGTCGAACTGGTGGACGAACAGGGTGAAGATATTAGGCGACCAGATGCCTATTATTGACAAGGTATGCTATGCCCCCTTGGTCGCTGCTGTTCATACTCGTGTAGACCGACGTGCCTAAGTACTACCTGTCATAGCCAAAGGAATCCGAAGAGAAAGACGTTACTATGCCACTAAACGACCTTGAAGAAACTACCGATCCTGAAGAATATGCCGGCCCTATAGAGGCTACCGAGCTGGAGCAGATACCATGAACCCCGTACACCTGTAGACAATCACCACCACGGGAACTGGATTCCAAAAGAAAGCACTGCTAAGAATCTCCTAGCGCTGCTATATACATACATTTCCGCCCACGAGGCGTAATATGGCCTTGGAAGTTCGGAGTAGCTTAGGCGCGTGCCAGCCGACTCCCAGTCAGCGCATGAAGTGGCCTCCTGGGCCTTGAAAACAAGGAGCTGGCGTTGTATCAACTAATACCAGGTGCCACGAAAGAACTCCAGAAGGCCGTGGGGGTGCAGCCTAGATGATGCTCAAAACTAAGGACGATAAAGGGCGAGGTCTGAGCTCGCAACGAGGCGGTGGCTCCAGGGAACCACTGTTTAATCGGTGACTTAACGTTCCTTTGGTTGCCTTCTGCTCTGTCTCAAAGTATTCTCCACCGACTGGCTAGTAAGAACCTGGTAAGGTTGAGGAAACTATGTAAGTGAGCGGTGGCTCGAGTGTTTTATGCAACCAAAGGTTCGTTGAAGCACGATTTGGCCCATGAGATGAGTAGGAAAGCCGTGGTCTTGGGACGACTGCTGAATGGATTAATAATAATGATAATGTCCATCTATCCCATCTATCCCATTATATACGAACAGCCACTCCACGACGCAACCAGCTGCTCGTGATATTGACCAGCCCCGTCTCCTAAGGTAATCGCATCGTAGCCTGCATCGTGGAAATCAACACCATATCAAGCTAAGTCTACAATGGAGAAGTCCTCGTTGTCGAGCCTGAGTACTTCCGCACCCCAGCCTTCAGCAACATCAACCACGTGCCGCCGCGCGTGCCTGACTACGCTGGTTTTAATGCTGCTGTGCGGGGCGTTGAGGTTGGGATTGTGGGTAGTGAGCCCGGCGATGCTGGGAAGAGCGTTGCTGTTATGATTGACTTGGTCAGGGGAACCGGTGTTGCTGCTGGTGGGGAGGTACCGCTTCGTGTGCCGCTGGGATCGGATTGTTGGGCGGATCCGGGCTAAGTGCGAGAATATGATTAGGCTATGCGATGATTGGGAAGAGGGGGCTAAGAGTACTGATATTGTTTGATGAGGGCTAAGATAAAAGGCTTAGAACCGGAGGCTCAATCTCGCATACCAATCCCCTTTTGCGTCAGGATCAATTGAATAGACGTACCATGGCAAGGGCACAAGGTTTCAATTCCCCCATCTCGTCGACAGCATACAGAAGACCTGGAATTACGTACCGCGTGTAGTAATACGTATCAAAGCATCACAAGGATAACATACCGAAGGAATATCCCCTTATTACCTACTCGAGCCCGCAACCAGTTAACAACTCCTGAATAACCAACTCCGTAACATCCGCCACAAACCCCCGATCATGAAAAGTAGTACTGAAGCACACGCCAAGCCGAAGCGCGCCATCCCAGCTCCAGGCATGAAATATCATGCTCTGAGTCAACACCTGCACGCCCGGCCAGTAGTCAAGAACCTGAACCTTAGTCTCACCTCCATCCCCGTATTCCCGATGTATATAAGACTCCAGCCGACCCATACTGCTAAGGCCCGGCTGCTGCATAGGCGGTAAGCCCTCAGGGAGCGGGGCATCCCACAGTGGCGCCAATCGCTGCGCGAAAGGGGCCGCGAGATCCAGCAAGCTGACAGCCTCACTACTGTCAGCTTCATCACTGTCAGCCATCCCCAGAGACGACGGCTGCCAGAACCGCAGCGGATCCCGGCCGTACACAACGGCCAGCCCGCTGGCTATCTCGTCGAAGCCCTTGGTGAGCACGGAATCGATGCAGAAAGAACACAACGCGAGATATAATCCGACGCTGGGCGGCGCCTTTGTCTTTCCCGTGGCAGTTGCCTCTAGCGCGCGCCGTAGATCTACGCAGACGAAGGATGCGTAGGACTGCGCGTATGGGTGTTGTGGGAAGCGCGCGGTGACTCGCACGATGGCGGCGTGCAGGGCAACTGTTACCGTGATGCCTTTTTTCCGGCAGGCGGCGACGACGCGGGCGGTCGTTTCGGCGTCGAGACGAGTCTCGACACGATCGCTGCACCCGGGTCCGACCTGAAGCTTAGGGTTATCAGGTTCCCGAGTTGGCAGGCCGATACTAGGAAGGCCTTGCAGGAACGTACGTATCATCTCGTCGCCACCGTCCGCTAGGACCGGATCCTCTTGGTCCGCATCTGATTTCCTAGACGACCGCATGCTCACTAGGTTCTCCTGGCTTGGGTGGATGGAGGTGTTGACGCCCACCTCGCGGGATAGGAGATCTTCCAACGGGGCGACCGGTGTTGTCTTCATTAATTCTGCTACAGTGGTCATGAATTCGTGGAATAGAAGCGCCAATCCCTTGCCGTCAATGCGCCAGTGCGAGGAGCAGATGGCGAGCTCTTCCGAGTTTGGAAGCCAGTAGCAGGTTGCCGTGGGAGTGGGATGTAGACTGAAGAACATTTCTGCCGAGTCGGCGTACTCGCGACACACGACGAAGGTGCCGTTGTCCCACTCTTCGAGGTCCGGCGGCTCTACGACTAGCGACGACTGGTTGGAGTCGGTGCCTGGCTCGGGCTCGCGGAGGATCGCTCCTAGAGCCGGGTGCCGGAAGCGTAGAAGCTGCCATGCGCGTCGGAGATATGGGATTTCGTCACCAACCGCGCAGAGCGGGAAGTTGAGACGCAAGGCTGTGATAACGGCCCAGTTGTCACGGTTCACGGGCTTCCCGATGTCCCCAATGGTTTTGAGCAACGCCTCCATATCGCCCAGGGGCCGACTGGAGGTTTCCTGTATAGGAGCGACTTCGGGGTGTATGCTGGGCATGCTGAGTGCTATTCCTTTGACCGGAGAGTTGCGAGGGTATCGTTCAGGGGCTGGTCTGAAAGGGGAGGGGAGGGGAAAGAGAATAGCGAAGCCGAGTGTTGGCGCGCAGGGTCACGAGCTTATGAGCACTCAAGCTCATTATAACCGCCATCCTATCGGCTCCCGCACTCGCGACTCGGGGGCCGCGAGTCTCGGGAGAGGGCCGCGAGTCTCGGGAGAGGGCCGTTCACAATCCCACCTGACATCAATATTGGCTGTGCCAAGAGACTTGTGTCGGATGCTCGACAGACAGCTCAGACCAGCTTCCGGGCCACTGGCATTCCCGGGTGTCGGCTATGTATCGTTCGTATGATTCATGATGATGGACCTGGCTAGTTAGAACTTAGGATCCGCAAGACTACGTAGACACTCAAGAAGGCACATGACCGATGACGACGTCCAGAGATTGGACTGGCAGCCTGTGGCAAGTTGTTCCCCGTCACAACCCTCCCCGGCCTGGATCCAACCGAATAGGTCAGATAACACAACGTAGGTACAGACTCCGTGATGCTTTCTTCTTGCCGGAGTTCTGCGACGCACTACGTCAACATAACGGGATACAGACGAAAGAATACACTCCAGACTATCCAGACGAACCGCGATCCGCTATCGATGCTCCGGTGCCTGGCGAGTCGCGACCGCTCGTGCGCCGGCCCCGTCGCCGCGAACTCTACGGAATAGGTAGGTACTCTGTACAGAACTCTGTACAGAACTCTGTAGAGAGTTATGACTCTGGCGAGCAGTAGCAGCCATGTGGAACTCACGCACGCACACGTGCGCACCCAGGCCTGCTACACGTGCACAGTTAGCTGTCTTGGCTCGGGCTGTGATCGAATAGGTAAACTGCCACCATATCGTGACAACCGACGTACCTATCCATGGCCCGGCATGCCGCGCAACCGGCCCCGCCACCGGAGCGACTCCCGGAGCCTGTCTCCGTACCGTTGTGGTCCAGTGTTGAAAGGCGATTCAGTGACGGAGGGTAAAAGGTTAACCGTAGTACCCTCCATTGGTACTGTCTATAAGTAGGTGTGTACATATGCCACGACACGTATATACCGCGACGGGCTCATTACCGGTGACTCGTGAGCCTACCTATAGTGTATTGTAGGATTGAATGCTAAAGAAGTGCAAAGTATCTGGAATCTGGATGGCGTCTTGTACACGAAACTACGACCTCTCCGTTTTGTCCCGGGCGGGGCTCTCGGCTTTCACAGTGTACCTACTATGTACACTAGAATTGATGGAAAACTTCCAAAACCGACGATGGCTGCTAAGTTAGGTTTAGGGACGTGCTATCCAGCGACCCGACTTACCTAGCAATCCAACGACCCTCGGCCCTCAGGCGGGTTAGGATTAGGGTTAGTGGTTAGGTTTTGGGTTAGTGGTTAGGTTGTATATGTGTTATGTGCATGTTTGGGTCGCTGGATAGGTAGTATATCCCTAGGTAGGTTTATCTGTGACGTATCACGTAATATCGATAGCCACATCGTGTAAATAGTACAATTAGCACTATTCGCACTAAAAGCAGAAGGCTACAGAGACCATCAAGGTCAGTCGTATGCTCCAAGGCTGCCATCAAGGCCAGCCGTGTGGTCAACCAGGTCTCTATAGGGCCGTTACGGGCGCTTCTTGATGAGGAATCCAGAAGCTGAACTGTAAATAGTCATTGCGAAGGACCTTGAGATGCGCTGACATTCTAGGGTACGTACACACTTCCAAGGTCTATAATAAGAAGGACTGCACTCTCGAAGGGTCTCCAGGAGAGGAAGTCCAGAGACAAGTCAATTACGGCTATTTCTACTGCCCTTGCGGTGCTCCTACGTATCCATTACAAACCAATCCACTCCGTCAATCTGCATCTCTTGCGGAGGTTCTTGCGACCTCCGCAAGACAGGAGCCATCGGAAGCGTACGTAAACCAGGTCAGTAACGCAGGGGTTACCAGCTCGCTTCCGCCTAGGAGATGCAACATATGTCGCACCGCCGCGCGCCGGTCACCTGAACGGCCGACTGTAGCCAATGCCCACTGGCTCACTTCCGCTCAGAGTCAGCGGTTATCTGAGTCGCCGTTATGATGCTTGTGGTGGCGACTTGCTGTTGGTTGATGCAGTTCGTTATTGTCTTGGCATGTTCTTGGTGCTTGAAGTGGACGCACCCGGTGCAATCTCATGATATGTCAATACCGTAGTCAATCCTTGTGGGCGCGTTGATACATATGCTGATTCATCAGGACACGCTCGTTGTGGCCAAATTAATTCTTGGGATGGGCACGCTTAAAGCAGTCAACACTCGTGCGCGTTCTGATTACTCGACTCGCGATGGGCAGCTGTCATTGCTTCATGGATTCGATACTGAAGGCTGATCAATGTCTTGATTGCCCTTGAACAAGGGCAGATCTTGATGATTTAAGCAACTGATGGCTTTGGTAACAGGGGACAACATATTCGCCGGTCCTCCATCTGCCGTTAAGCTGATGGCTGGGACACTTGTAGCCTCGATCTACACTTTTGGCAGAGATTTACGGTCCAGCGGTCGCTGGCCATCCCGACCACCAAAAGCAGCCCCAAATTCAGGGGACGGCAGAGTGCTATCTAGACATTTGGAAAAATACTAGGCGGAATGTTAGCATTTCGGCAGGGCATTTTCGCGAGTCTCATCAGGGTATTGCTGTGACGGATCAAATCGAGTTACAGTGTACACGCGTTGTGCTTTGTAGGGGGGACGATTGGGTGAGGGCGCCCGATATTGAGCTGTCGTTGAGCAATTGATGAATTCCTCTTAGCCGGTCACCCTAGCCAATGTCTCTTTTCAACTGTTGTATCCGGGGGTCGAGACAAGGCTTTGTCGAGCAGCTGCTTTTTCACCGTGGTTGCAGTCTCAGTGAGATAGGTACTCGCCCGGTCTAATAGCGACACAGTCTTAGCGGGAGGGGACCTGGCCCTCAAGCCTGGGTCTTTAATTCGCAAATTGGTCATCGGATTCGCAAGCCCCACCAGGTAACTACTTCATTTGCTGCGCTGGCTCCTAGCAAATGTAATGTCGCTTCGGGAAATACGAATTTCTGTTAGAATAATACTATTGGCGTTTAGAAAGAGCATGCAACACTCGAGAAACACAGAACCAGACCAGATTTTCTGGCCTCACGCGTTCATTTCTTCGTTTACTTAGTATTGAGACTTTTTACTCGTTTTATTCTTCGTTTTCAATCGCGCTCAGCATTCAATTGTACGTGATTTGGTTGCGCAACGACGAAGTGGTCAATCCGGGCTATTCGATTAGTAGGGCACTTATGAATCTTGGCATGCAAATAAAGCGTTATAGTCTTCAAAAAGAAAAGTACTTCAATTCTCCGCAAAGTTGTATGGCTATTTAAGTACCCCACATTTGCGAATCCGTTGACCAATTTGCGGATTAAAGACCCAGGCTTGAGGGCCAAGTCCCCTCCCGCTAAGTCTGTGTCGATATTAGACCGGGCGAGTAGGGAGGACGGACGGAGCCGCTGTCTGAGTGGGAAGGTGATCAAATCTCTGGAGCGGGACCTGCTGGCAACAGCACTGCCTAACAGATGGACCAGTTAAATTCCATTGAGATAAAAGATCTGGCCAATCATATTCTATTGAGATAAGGAGCTTATGACTAATAAAGGGCTGCTGACTAAGGGGGTCCGAGCGTAATCCTGCGCAGCCGTAGTTGCGAGATCCCGCCAACATTTTCTAGTCCGTGCCGAGGGATGAAGCCTGGAAGTCCTGACCCCAACTGATGCACCTACCAGAATGTAAAACATACTGGAGGCAGTCTTCAACCCGCAAAACCAACCTGCACTACCTACGATAATTCACCTCGATCCTAGACACTATTAATAATAGGTGGTTCGATCTTGCGATCATCCCCGACGAGATTCAAGCGTGAGATCACAGCCGCGGACAACCATGGAAGACTCCGGGTCACCACCACCGGGCCTGTCCTTCCCCACCGACCCGCAAGACTTCGATAGCGACGATCGCATTTCGTTTTCCCGGCTCGACAACAAATATATCGGCGTTCTAGACGACGGGTCCGAATTCGAATGGGACGCCCAGCTTAAACGATGGATACCCAGCATTGACGAGGAGCTTCTCGCCCAGCAGCAATCCGCATACGGCGGGGCACCTGATGACGGCAGTAGCACCAGCCACCCCGGCAAGAAGCGAAAGAACGGCTCGACTGAGCAGCGCTCGAGCAAGAGACCGCGCGCGCCTCCGCCTCCCCGCCAGAACACCGCCATTTACGTCACGGGATTACCGCTCGATGTGACAGTGGACGAGGTGCAGGAGGTCTTCTCGCGCAAGTGCGGCGTCATCGCCGAGGAGATTGACAGCGGCCGACCACGCATCAAGCTCTACACGGACGACAAGGGCAACCAGCAGGGTGACGCGCTGATTGTCTTCTTTAAGCCCCAGAGCGTCGAGATGGCCATTATGCTACTTGACGACACCGACTTCCGGTACACTGCATCGGGGCTTTCGAGCGGTCGCATGCGCGTGCAGGCCGCCGAGTCGAAATATAAAAAGACGCGCTACGATCAGGAGGAAGGGGATGACGCGGGTAATGGTAATGGAAACGGCCAAGAGCGCGGCCCTGACCGTACCTCGGACAACGGCAACAATGGCAATAATGGCAATAATCATATCACAGGTGCCGGTAAGCCACAGGACAAGGCCCGACAGCAAGAGAAACAGAAGATCATCAAGCGCACCCAAAAACTCGACGCCAAACTCGCCGATTGGGACGACGACGACGACGACAGTCCCTTTAGGGCTAATCTCGAAACCGACGCGCCCAAGGGCCGCGTCGTCATTCTGCGACACATGTTCACGTTGCGTGAGCTTGACGAGGACCCCGCGGCCATGCTCGAGATCAAGGAAGATATCCGCGATGAGTGCGCCAAGCTCGGCGCCGTCACTAACGTCCTGCTCTACGATCTTGAAGAAGACGGCATTGTAAGCGTCAAGTTTCAGACACCCGAAGCGGCGGCGGCGTGTGTAGACCTTATGGATGGTCGCGCATTCGACGGCCGCACCGTGCGCGCCACCATTGCTTCCGGCAAAGAGAACTATCGCCGTTCTGACAAAGCCCATGGCTCCGACGAGGAGTGAGCGAGCGGAGAGGGCGGAGCGACGATTTTGTTGCTTGAACACTGTACTACTACCATGTTATTACGATACCCCCATAAACCTTACTTACATGCCAGCCTTCGCAGCTTTAATTCGCGTTATTCACGGTTTGTACCACAGGTACGCACTGGTTCGTGCCATCTACCTACACTGCTAGGGTGCCGGATGCGCCGCTCGTAAACAGCATAATATCCAGGCTCGCGCAGGGGACTCGTGCGAAATAACGAACACTACCGAACACTACACAATACCACATGAGAGGCATGGTATGCAGCTGCCACAGAAAACCGCAGCTCAGGCTTTCCGGACCCTGTGGGCGATGGATGGATAATACATGAATATGTCGATTTCAAGCAGGTCAAGCTACACTTCTGTAGGTAGCTGGTAGCAAGGGCTCTCTCACTCACGTGGAGCAACCCCATCTGAATAAAGCCAAGTTTGAAATGAAGGGAGACTTTTGACGTGAAGAGAGTCGTGCTGTATCTCGTTCTTTCACCACTACTCGGCTACCTGGTGACCCCTTTCCACTCCGTGTTCTACTCAGACGAAGCCTCTTTGTAGGTGAAAGAGAGCAGTGGATGGGAATGAAGGCGCGATCCTTCTGCTAGGTAGGCAGTGTTGCTACCCTAGGTAGTGGCTTGAGGGACTGCACAGAGAGACCTCTAAGGAAACGACACTGTCATGCCACCTCTCTGGAGTCTGGATGAATGATTAAGGGGTTGATCAATGAGCATATCTAGGTAGTCAGCGTGCGAAGCAGATAGGGGGCAGGTCGAAGGTTGTGATCAAGGTTAGTGGCGCAACGCTCGGAGGAGCGGCAGCTGTGTTCGATACATAAGTTAGGGCGATCTGCCCCTTCGCCGCGCGTACTCACGACGATCATCGACTCAGACCGATCAGCGGGCCATTACGCATCGTCTCATAAAGTAGGTACATCAGTTGCGGCTACAATTGTTTCTTACCTTATGCATAATGCTATGACTTTAACTACCTACGTACGGCATTGTCAAAGCCAACCCTAAACCGTATTTTCTCAGCCGCTTATCCTCTAGAGTTTTTTCCGGATTGTTGAGAAACACGGTCGCTAAACGCCTTGTTATTCCCTGGGTAAGAGATAAAGGCACGCGGTGGAAATATGTGGACTCTATAATTTCTAATGCGATTCGGTAACATCTCCCGTATTACCTACCTACCTATGCTCAGCCTACCTACTGGATTGCGTGGCCTGTCTTGGGGCACAGTCCCTGTTGATGTGTTCGAGCAAGCTGGTTGGCCGAGCAATAGCTACAGTGGTAGTCGGTCCTTAGACACTGTGCTTCGTACCTGCCCCTCTGTAAACAGATAATCAGGTGCATAAAAGGAACTGCCGCTAGTCCGGACTGGGTTACAGCGCGTCATGGTTGCTCGTGGCAATGGGCGCAATGCTGGGCTGGCGAGCTGTGAGTGTTGGGTGTTATTGTTAGCGTGATTGGAGGTACTTGCACGTGCAGGCACATTAGCGAAGTACCTTAGACAGTGCAGGTGGCGAGACTGTTAACCGGCTACCGGGGCTGTAACGAACGAGGTCAGATAAAGAATGAGACTCCATGATTTTACGCTGTGTTCCATACCGATCTTCTCGACATCTGGTCGGCGCGTTGTGCTGTACAGTCTTTTGAACATCGGCCTCTATTGGGGTACATGTAGGCAATCGATATCGCTCGGCAAAGCTACCTCCGTGTCCCGCAGTGCCTGCCTATAGGCCTGTAGGCACTGTATTGCTGCTAAGTTACGGGTATCGACACCTGCTGCAGGTCTCGTAATCTGGGACAGAATTCACGTCTTAATCGCATCATCCCGCCCCTAACCTGCCCTCGATCTGGAGATCTTAGATCACATAGTGACGATACGGGGCATCCCAGTCCAAACCGGCTCGTAACCCCTTCTGCCAACCCAATTCCCCCTTCGTATTCCTCCCATGCATTCTAACAACATTGCTGCGACATAGCTCCTCGCGGTGCCTTATCATGGCAGGCCGCCCTCACTGGAATTCCGGCGGCCGCTCGCGCCAGAGCCGTCACCATTCCCAGCTCCCCGTCTACGAAAAGCCTCGCTCTCCAAGCAGAGAGCGCCTCACTAATGACTCCTACGACGAATCTGAATACGACGAATATTCCACCACCTCGTCGCCGGGAGCCCACCCGCGTCAACCGCCTTTCACTATTCCCATCTTGTCCAAGAGACGGCTTCCCGTCCCGAGAGGGCCGGGACGGCCTCGCCTGTACCGCTTGCCGAACAAGGTGGTCCGATATCTTTGCTTTGGCCTTGCGTCATTGATCGTCTTATTAATCCTGACGCTGGTTCGCGCGAGCTACAATGAAAATAGGGCGCACGCTATAGCAGAAGCCGGGGAGGTAGCCAGAATCCCCCCTCATATGTGGGAATCCTACCCGTTTCTCACGAGATACTATGGTGGCATACGGACTCTAGTGCCGGCCGCCGAGAACAAGCCCGAATACCCCCGCGCTAAGGACGAGCTACCCCTGGACCAGCTCCAGAATGATAAAACTCCCGATCCTGCCCGCTCTCAGCCACGGGCGGTGCCAGCTAGCAAAGAATTCGACACGCATCCTCAAAGTGTCCTCCAACCCTCGGCGAACGCTTTGACTGAGTGCTTTTTGGACAGCGACAGAAAAGTCCGGGTGCCCCCAATTCGTTACTACGATGGACGGCCGGCTGGCTTCCCGCAAGCCGTGTTGGGTTCTTATGAGCTTCTCGATCTTCCCGAGGATATATGTTTCGATCGTTATGGTAAATATGGCCCGTACGGTCTCGGATACTCCGTGCGGTCTGGGGGGCTTGGCACTGGAGAGCATGGCGACAGGGAGGGATCGGATTCCACATGGGCGAAGGTACCTCGGGTTGATTGGAGTTCGGTCGACTGGGCGCGAGTCCAGCGTCAGTGCTATCGAGCCAATGCTGCCCATTTCAAGCCATTACCCGCAAGACGGCCTAACCCACCCGGCTTCTTTATTGACGAAGGCTATGCTCCTGTGGGTCTTAGTACTCGTGACGCCGCGCCTCATGAGGCGCCGCTGCCGTCAACGTTTGAGGCTGCTGAACTAGACAAACGCTCAGAGTCCACGACGAATGAGTGGCCCAAGGAGGCCAAGGGTAACGTCTTGCCTAGGACAGCTGTCGTTGTGCGGTGCTGGGATGAGTTTTTGTGGAGAGAAGAGGATATCATGAACATGCGGTCCCTGATAACCGAGCTAGCACTGGCTTCGGGTGGTCGCTATGATGTTCACTTGCTTGTCCAGGTCAAGAACGATGCGATGCATCCCATCTGGGCTGATTCGGACACCTATCAACGCCGAATTGAGGAATCCGTCCCTCCAGAGTTTCGTGGTCTGGTCACGCTGTGGACAGAAACTCAGATGCTGGCTCTCTACCAAGGTATCGAAGATCTTTGGTCCCGTGGCCCTGACCTGCCTGTCCATGGTGTTTACCGCGGACTCCAAATGGCTATGCAGTATTTTGCCTATCAGCATCCAGAATACGATTACTTTTGGCAGTGGGAAATGGATATCCGCTATACCGGCCATTATTTCGATTTGATCTCAAAGTTGCAGAAATGGACCAAGGAGCAGCCAAGAAAGGGACTTTGGGAACGTAACGCTCGGTTTTATCTGCCGTCCGTGCACGGGTCATGGGAGGACTTCAAACAGATGGCTAGGGTCCAAACTGAAATTGGAGTCAAGGGGGAGGATGACATTGAAACAGAGAAACCCGTCTGGGGCCCGGAACGTCCTAAGGACTCCAAAGATTGGTACGATAGCGACAATGATCCTACGCCACCAACCAGCTACGAAAAGGACAAATACGTTTGGGGAGTAGGCGAGGAGGCTGATTATATCACGCTCAATCCCATGTTCGATCCGGAGCGCACCACCTGGGGCCTTGCAGACGATATCACCGGCTACAATAGAGGCAGCAACAATGAGAAACCGCCTCGTCGCGCCCATATCATCACCGCCTCGCGCATGTCCCGCCGCCTCCTGCTGACGATGCACAAGGAGACTGCGTTCTTGAAGCACCACGCGTTCCCCGAGATGTGGCCGGCCACCGTGGCCTTACAGCACGGCTTCAAGGCCGTGTTTGTGCCGCATCCACTGTATGTCGACCGCGAATGGCCGACGGAGGTGTTCGCACAGACTCTCAACAACGGCAAGAATGGCGCTAGCGGCGGTTCGCGGGCCTCGGTCTTTGGCGATCGTGAGCATAACCTGGAAGGACTGACATGGTTCTACCGCTCCCGCTTCTCGCCGACATTATATCGCAGATGGCTCGGTCTCTCCGTCGACAACGCTGGGGGCGAGCAATTCGAGCTCATCGTCGATGCGAGCAAGAACGGCAACACCCTCGAAGACATGCGCGGCGGCGAGGGCCGCATGTGTCTTCCGCCCATGTTACTCCACCCCATCAAAGACGTCCAGCTCCCCGTCGAAGAGCCGCCGCCTAAAGTCGAGATTCCGGAATCGGACCCCGGTTCATAACGGGTCCGTAAGCATTTATAAAGATGCTACTTCGATAATTCGCATTGCACGGTTGTTGTTTTCTGCGTTGTCTAACTCATTGATTCGCTACGATATGTATATGACGCTGCGACACGATAAGGCGGGCGGACGGGCAGGCAGGGAGAAAGGCGTTGACTTGTAACGAAAGCAAGTGATGGCGTTGGCATACCCCCCCCATTCCACGTTTGCCCTTTTCTCGTCTTTTTCTACTCCTTTCTATTCCCACAAAAGTATTGTCATTGAGTTGCAAGTGAGCCAGTTGGTCTTGCAAACCATGTAGTTACAGTACATACGAGTTAGATGTGGAGGGCAAAGGGGGCCTGGACGGACCCCTGGATCTGTCACGCTACGTACTTGTGTACATAATTACACATAGCATGCATTGCATATGCGGCACATGGACGGCCGGGTCTATGTGGGAGAATGGAAAGATACATGATCTTAACTGAGGTTTTGCTTGTTGGTTGGTTTGATGGGATGCGTTGCAACTCTCTTCCCGTGAATCGTTACCTGTGTACGAGTTGTGTATTGTGCCGTACACAGACAGACGGTCGTGTGAGCGTGAAACAACTTGAAGACACGAAGCACGTCCGTAGATATCAACGGAGAACACGGATTGTATTGGCGGTGTCTGCCGTGTGCAACTATCGGTGTGAAGCCGTCGTCGATGCTGGCGGCCATCACCGAAAGCATTACGTAATTGAATGCGACTCGCATAACTGCATAGCTACGGGTTTCGGGGACGAACCGTATGCTCTTACGGGGTTGCGTCCCGGGCACATGCACGTATGCGACGTCCGATGGCTGAAGGAGGTCTGCCGCTCACGGAGCGTTGCGTCGCACCGGCCACACAAGCAGGCCATGGCGGGGCGGCCCAGGCCACTCAAGCGACGTCGAGACCCGTGTAGAGCTGCCCCCGTTTGGCTCTTGCGTCGAATGCTGGCCAGCGACCCTCCGAACGCGGCCCCAGGCTGTGCGGCCGCATGAGATGCCGGTCGCCGCTGTTTCTCGCCAGCCCATCGAACCCGGCAGTCACCCGGACAGTCACCGACACGGTTCCGCAAGTGATACGTAACTTAACGTGTCGCTGATTGCTGCTGGCCTGACGCTGCGGATCAGAAAGACGGGTCCAGACAGACAGACAGACAGACAGGCTGGTTTGTGCGGAGCAGCAATGGACAATTCACGAGAAGACGACCCGACCCCATCTGAGAGGCGGCTTGGGCCCGGGTTAATATAGAGACTTTGTTAGCTCGGAGTGCGAGATGGTTAGGACCAGCAGTCACCGGGTGGCGCCGCTGGATGTGCTCTGGTTGTTGGGTTGGGGGTTTGTCATGCAAACATCATCCGGGCGATGACTGGCCCGATGACGCTTGGCTTGACATCACTGAACCGGTCACCGCTCATCGATTGGCAACCCAAGCCGGTCCCAGTCCAGCCAACCCGCCTGTGCCAGCGTCACGAGACCCCTTGCAGCGGACTGCATGGTGGCAGGAGAGAGGCCCCGAGTAGGGCCCGTGGTTGTCTCGAGTGTTTAAAGAAGTTCGCTCCCGGCTGCGCTTCGACAGCGCCGTCACAGATCAACAAACATCCCGTCTTATTGAATTGTCTGTCCACCACGAGATAGTCTGGACACAACATCGGAGATTCTTCATAACTAGAGAGTCACACACACGTGCTCCCTCTCTCTCACGCTCTCTCTCTCTCTCTCTCCCCCTCCCTCCCTCTCTCTCCTTGCTGTTCTTTTCTTTCGGGAACCTCTACGATCCCTCGTAGTGCCTACCCCAGGTAGGTGGCTATTAACACAGCATCCACCCGCGTCCCTCGCAGCATTCATACCTTTTTCTCCAGTTTACCCCCGTCAGAACACACACACACACACACACACACACATCCATCACCATGCCGTCGTCCATCACCCAAGCTCACCTGAGCACCGAATCCACAACCACCTCCCCCGTGACCGAGGTCCCCGTCCCCGTCCCCGTCGAGACCACCGCACCCACCCACATCAACGTGACCATAAAGCAAGACTCGCTAGCCGTCACGCTCGACGCCTCCGCAATCTTCATCCTCTCCATCTCCCTGATCTCCGCCGTCCACTTCTTCCGGCCCGCCGCCGTAGCCGTGCTAATCGGCGTAGCCACCGCCGTCCTCTTCGTCCACAACGACTACCAGAACTTCATCAAGCTAGGCCCCGGCGGCACGCCCTCCACCTTCCGGGGCTACGTGCAGATCAACTGGCTCAAGCTCTGGGCCCTCCGCGACCCCTTCAAGCCCCTCCCCCCCGACAAAGCCGCGCAGCCGCCGAGCGGCATCCTGCACCGCAAGCCGCTGCCCTACCGCTGCGGGCCGCGGCCCAGCGTCGTCGGCATCGCGCCGCAGCGCCAGGTGAACCAGTTCGGCTCGCGCGAGTGCTACCTCGCGCTCCGGCGGATCCTGGAGAACCACGGGCGCGCGCACGCCGCGGAGATGGGCATCGGGACGTCGTGCTTCGAGAAGCACGGGCTCGGCCTGTTCGCGCGCTACCCGCACAACAACACGTGCCAGGGCGAGATCTGTCACGTGCACAACTCGGACCACTCGCTGCATCTGAACCTGCACCCGGACGACGCGCGCGAGGTCATCGCGAAGGGCTGGGGACAGCGCCATCCGCTGACCAGCCGCCCGGTCTTCTTCACCATGCCGGTTCCGCGGCAGTTCACTATGGTTTATGCGCCTCGCACCCGCGACGAGCTGGGGGTTGTCTGCCGGATCATCGAGGCCGCTGGGTGGTGGGTGCTTGCCAAGGAGATCCGGATGGATTTGCTTGGGGAGACGGTTTAAGTTTTGGGGGGATTACAGGCAGTCCTTTGTTACGTTTGTGGGAATTGGGAAGATTGTTTTTGTTGGATATCTTTAGATGGGCACGGTATCTAGTGTCGGTAGATAAAATGATGGTTGGGTTTATGATGTGATGATCATGGGGGGTATGGTACGATCAGGTGAAGATAATCTTTTTCTTTTTGCTTGGAACGACTCGGCTAGCCTGTCTTTTTCGGTTCTTGTCGGTATTGATCTTGGTGTTCTGGTTACGTTCTCTACCTTCCTGGACACCTGGTTACTTATTGTAGTCGTAGGGGTAGGAGAGTCTTCAATATCCATCCCGTGAATCAAGCACCAACCCAATGCCCATCCCAAGACAAAAGCAAGTACACGGATGTAAACAACCCTTCCACATCAACACCAACCCCAAAGCAAAAGAAACCAGTAGGCAGGATGGTAAGACAGAAGCAAAAAGCCACCCGAACCTCAATGTAATCCATACGCAGCATGAACTCTTTTCTTTTCGCAGGCGCTTATCTCACCCATTTCTTTTCCCCAAAACAAAACCCCAGTTTAAAGCACCCAAAGGAATAAAAACTTCGTCTAGATTTCGTTGAGGGTATCTACCTATCTATCATAATGCTTCCCCCCCATCGATCTATTCATGAATTCGTTTCGTGTCCTCTAATACACGCCCGTGTTGAAGTAAAGGGCCGCCGGAAATCAAATGCAAATGCCAAAATCCATATCGGACGGAGTCCTAAGTCGCTGCATAACCACGACGGAAAATGCAGGATTCGACGTGGTAGCGGAGCGATGCAAACCACGGAATTGGTCCATGAATATCCGCAGCAAGAAGCGTACAAGCAAAGAATCCCAGCAGCGTACATCGCCGAATCAAAGGGAGAACCCCGTGCTATATCCCCAGCAAATCCCTAAGCAGATCCAGCCGGCTTATAATACTTAGCCGGGACAAACGGCAAGCGAGCAACGACTGCGTTCCGCGGCCGCCCACGCACAAGCACCCGCACCTCCGTCCCGACCTTATGCAACCCGTCACGCACATACCCCATAGCGATGTTCTTCCCCAGCGACGGGCTGGGACACCCGCTAGTAACAACGCCGATCTTCTCGCCGCCGGCCGCATCCACGATCTCCGCACCCTCGCGCGCCGGCGCCCCGTCTATGAACAGCCCGACGCGCCGCCGCGATACCCCGCTCCCGCCTTTGCTTTTCGGCACTAGCTGCGCGAGCACGACGTCCGCGCCGTGGAATTTCTCCGCGTCGGATGTGGGCGACCGCCGGTCTTTGCCGATGATCCATGCCAGCGCACCCTCGACGGGCGTCGTGCTGTCGTCTAGGTCGTGGCCGTACAGACACATGCCTGCTTCCAGCCGGAGACTATCGCGTGCCCCGAGGCCCGCGAACTGCAGCGATTCCGGCCCCGCGCTCTCGAGCAGCGTTTTCGTCACGGACACCGTATCTTCCGGCGCGATGCTGATCTCGAACCCGTCTTCGCCCGTGTACCCGCCACGACTAATAAGCACCGGCTTCGTGGCCCCGGTTACCTTTGCGTAGACGCTCTGGCCGAAGTACAGCTCGCGCAGATTCGTGTTCGCGGGCAAGATTTGAGAAAGCAGTTTCTCGGATAACGGGCCCTGCAGGGCGATCAGACCCCATCCGTCGAGAACCTCGTGGCGGACTTCGGCGCCGTTCCATGCGGCGAGCTGCTCGCTGAGGTAGGTCAGGTCCTTCTCCCGGCATGCGGCGTTGGTCACGACGTAGAAGTTCTCGGGGCCGATGCGCGTGATGATGGTGTCGTCGACAATGCCGCCCGTGCCGGGCCATAGGAGAGCCGACAGCGTGCTCTGGTGCGTCGGCAGGGCTTCTATGCTTCCTGGCGTGATGCGCTGTAGGAAGGCTGATGCGCCTGGACCCTCGAAGCGGTGCTGGACCATGTGGCCCACGTCGAATAGCGATGCCTTTTCGCGCGTGAAGTGGTGGGAGGCGCTCACGCCTAGGCTGGAGTATTGTACGGGCATCTCGAAGCCGCCGAATGGCACCATCTTGGCGCCGTGGGCGAGGTGGAGGTCATAGAGGGCGGTCTTGTTGAGGGGCGCGTCGGATGGGGAGGAAGAGGCGTAGGTTCTACGGCTTTGTGCCGGGAGACGTCGTAGGGGGATTTGTGCGCGAGGGCGTACTGATCGGGGTTGCGGCTCTGTTATTGAAGGGGCGGCGGTGTTATTTATGGAAGCCGAGGACGAGAATGCTCGTACCACGCTGGAGGGTTGATGTCTTGGGTTGCCGAGGGCGCGGAAGCCGTTTCCGGCGGTTGCGGCAATACGCGTAGGGAATTTCATGGTGAATCAATTGGAATCTTGAATTTCAAGCCCGAGACCATGGATGTAGGTATTCTTCAGGAGTCGCCGGTGGATGGGCCAAACCGAATGATCTGAGACATGCTGGGTCGGCACAAAAGGAGCCGGTCGGTCCAATCGATAGTGGAAAAATAGCGACCTTCGGCCATCGTCGGAGTTGTCGACCGATCACGGAACAGGCGGGGCGCATGTAACCGTATTCTTTGTTCGGACCGCGTAGTGTGCACTATAGGTACTTTGGTTAGGGCATCTCCAGTGAAGTCCACTAACCTTAGAGAGATAAGACCAGCCAACTCACCCGATAAGACATGCCGTGCAGCACCCGAACTAAAATGACGGCAACATCGTGTTTCTTATCGCAAGCCGGGACGAACACCCGCATCATGCCAATAATAACCCAACTCAATAGCCAAAGGACAAATAACCGCAAAAGAACAGACATAGGCAGATGAAAGATGCAAAATAACTTTGACTCAAGAAGGAAAGAACACGGACTACATAATAGAAGTCCAAAATAACAATGCCAGAGCGATGTTCCGCAAACGTGTAGGTAGATGCTCGTATCTAGATACGAAGTACCTCCCGGTTAACAGCAGTAAGCAACCCCAAAATAGAAACCCATTCCGAGTCCTCGTCACCGCCCCGTTCATTCACAAAGCAGAACCCAGGCAAGAATACGAACAGCGTGAAACCTAAATGTATGCTTAAGCACAACCTCATAAGAGTACTTAATACTAAACCACATAGACAAACACAAACAATATAAACAAAAGGCAAAGACCAGAAAGCATAAAGTCTGCCATACAAGTAGGAAAAGACAGAGAGGTTTTATTCGGAGCGAGCACGGCTGGGAACGCATGGATACAACAAGGCCCAGTCAACAGTGAACCACCAGCGCCAGAACATGCAAAACGCCGCTCGCGCCGTGGAAAGGCACAGGGAGACGTCTCTTTTGCTGTCTGCAACGCCAACTCATACAACTTTCGCCCCAGCACGCCCACTGCCCACTGCCCACTGCCCACTGCCCTTTGCCCTTTGCTCTTCCCACACCCAGCCCTATGCATTGCGCCGCGGATGGGATCTAGGGGGAAACACCTGTTGGCTGGTTCACTTCGCAGGGCCGCCAGAGAAAAACGGGAACTGAGATGATGCCTAATTTATGACTATATCGTGTTTGCTGCCCCTGAAATAACGTACGCGGGCTACAACCAACCCATGAATATTTAGGAGGAAGAAATGGGTCGAGCGTGAGGAATACCATATGCTAAATTTTCTACTGGTGTCCCGCCTTGCGGAGAGTGGTAGCGAGCCACTCGAGACCCTCGTACAACCCATCACCAGACGTAGCGCAGGTAGATTGAATGTACTAGACGTGACAAGTTAGCGGACGGCACGGATCAGGACAGTCAGTCGCCGGGAGTCATACCCAGGCCCGGTTTCTCAGGCTGTGGAGGCCAAGCTTATCGGTAATCTCGGCGGCATTCATGGCATTCTGTCACGTGTCGCATTAGCAAAAAAGGGGATCCGATCCTCTTTGTTCGTTCAGATGGAGCGCTGCTTACAGGCAAATCCTGCTTGTTGGCGAAGACCAGCAGGATAGCATCCCGCAGCTCGTCCTCGTTGAGCATGCGCTGCAGTTCCTCACGGGCCTCAACAATACGATCGCGATCGTTGCTGTCGACTACGAAGATAATGCCCTGAGTGTTCTGGAAGTAATGGCGCCATAGAGGTCGGATCTTGTCCTGTCCACCGACATCCCAGACGGTGAACTGGATGTTCTTGTACTCGACCGTCTCGACGTTGAATCCTGCACACGATCATCACGCGTCAGCAGCCGAGTAAAAAGTAGATAGATATCTAAGGGGGGGTAATGACTCGGGAACTTAGGAAAGGCCGGCGGCGGGCATACCAATAGTGGGGATCGTTGTGACGATTTCACCGAGCTTGAGTTTGTACAGAATGGTCGTCTTTCCGGCAGCGTCCAGACCGACCATCAGAATTCTCATCTCCTTCTTCCCCCACAACTTGTCGAATATCTTGGAGAACGCGAGACCCATGGTGGCAACCTCTTCTGACGACGATGACGATAAGGTATTAGGCTAATCTTCTCGACAACGAGAACGTCTGCGGATCTGCCAACAGATGAGGATGTTAGTCTCGTGACGTGACGGATGGAGCGAGCAACCAGGAATGAATGGGAGACACGTCAAGACAAGCGGCGGTTCAGAGACGAGGCGATAGATATACATCCGCCAGCGGCTAAGGACAGATCATTCGTTTGGGTGCGATCAGCGCGACAGCACCAGCAGCTGGAGGCGTGTTACCGTGGCCTCTCGGGTTGCGGAGCACCGAGAGAGAGAGGGATCCTCGCAGGCAGCCGCATAAGGGAAGCCGGAAGGGAACAGACGAGGCAGCGGAGAGTGGGCCGGGATTGTGTTTGGTAGGCACAGGGAAAGCAAGGCTGCAACGACAACAGACGGCTTACGGCGTGTGGCCAGGGCGCGCTTTGTCCGACGGCAGGAAAGGCGGAAAGGCGGGCAACTTACTAGTGTGCGGCAAAAAGGGAGACCTGCTCGGCGAAGGAGAGATCTCGTCGTGATGCGTAATCAGGGGAGGAAATGCCGAGTGCGATGCAGTCGAGATCGGTGAAGGGAGATGTGTGGATTTCGAAAAGGTTAGGTAAAAAGGCCTTTTCGATGGTTGGTCATATGGGAGATGTGGCTGGAGAGGGGGAGCGAACAACGACAAGGGGGACCAAAGAGAGGCGGTTCATTGTGACAGCCAGCCGCACTCGACTGCGATGGGGGGATGGGGAACACCTGCGGCCACTGGGCTACAGCGCTGTATTCAGGGCTATTAGGCACGGGCGTCGGGGGTTGCTCGTTCATTTCCGGCCGGGGCCGCTGAAGCGTACGTGTACTGTAGGTAGCGTACACCTACACTACCTACCTACTGTTAGGCGGTCTACGCCCGCTGCAGCGCTGCTCCTTTAATTAGTGCGCAACGACAGTGGACTCGCAGGCCCAGAACTCCGCTAGGCAGCTCACTGTTGGGTCTACATTGAAGGTGCCCGGGTATACATTCAACGACGCTGCGTACTCTTTGTGGGAGGATGTACAACGCATTGTGCATGATGTACCCCATCGATGCCCCACCTCGAAGATGCAACGGCCATTGAATGGCCATTGAGTGGCCACACTGGAAAGCCAGTGGGTCGCAGGTGGATCGCAGGTGGATCCCACGGCCGCCGGCTGCAATTGGATCTCTCTGCTGCGTCAGGCTAAACAGAAGCTGACAAGTTCCAATTCCATCGCCAAAGTGTCAACTCCTGCCTTCGTTTGTGCGCCAATCGATTCACAAGCCCGACACTCTCGAGGCACTGCTAGCCAGCAACCATGTTATTCTCCTCGGCCGCCTTGGTAGCAGCCCTCGGTCTGTTCCAGGCCGTGCTCGGCCACAACATACAGCTGCCAGCCCACGGCAGGGAATGCTTCCACGAGGAGCTCCACGCGGACGATGTCATGACCGTCACCTTCCAGGTCGGCGACAGGGAATTCGGCAGTGCCGGCAATCTAGACATTGACTTCTGGGTATGGCCGCCAAACCACCCACACGTGCGGAGGAAGGGAGAAGCGGATGAATAGCTGACGAGGGGGGCTTCCCGTCTTGTCTCCAGATCATGAATCCCAACGGCCAGTACGAGAACTTCATGAAATCCGTCTCGAACGGCGACTACTCCTTCACGGCAAAGAACGACGGCCGATACCTCTACTGCTTCGGGAACGAGCACTGGGGCGCCAACAGCAAGGAGGTGTCCTTCAACGTCCACGGCATCGTCTACGTCTCGGAAGCCGACGCGCCCCAAGATCCCTTAGAGGTCGAAAGTACGCAAGACATATCCCCACAGCGCAATCCTATCCCGATATGAACCGCGAAACTAACCACGCCACGCAGTTAAAAACTTGAATGCGCTCGTCAACCAGGTCAAGGACGAGCAGTCGTATATCGTCATGCGCGAGCGAACCCACCGGAACACGGCCGAGAGCACAAACAGCAGAGTCAAATGGTGGAATCTCTTCGTTATCGGGGTTGTCATCGGCGAGTCTCTTTTCCAGGTCTGGTGGTTACGCCGCTTCTTCGAGGTGAAGCGAGTAGTGTAAAGAAAAAAAAGAGAGAGAAACAGGTATTTAGCATTAGCGAGCTTGGGAGCATGGCCTGCCTGTCGGTCCTAGGTAATCTGGCGTTGCTGACGTCTGGGGCAAAGACGGCGGGCTACCAAAAGGGTCATTCTGGAGTAATATATCCTGTACATTCATGTGGAACATGACGTGAACAAGATGCCGTTCTCCTTTTACTCTTTTCCTGTCTATACCCTGGCTCATGTCATTCAACGCGTCAATACGATGGAATATTCGATTTCGTTACGTTTCTCAGCAAGACTCCTATTTCCCCCTTGTACTATCCAAATCGAACAAATAGTACTAGTTGTTGGCCACTCAGCAAAAGGCAACGCCACAATGACCGACCGAAGACAAGGTCGCCCCCTCGTAAGTATTACGCGGTCAAGTTGATCAAGGGCACAGGCGAAGTACCTACATGAAAAGGGGCAAAAGGACGAGCAGAAAGAAAGGTACCTTACTATGGCGCACATATGGAAGGGGGAAAATATTATATGGGGAAGACACAGAAAGCCTTACCAAAATCACCACCAAGCCAGACAGCAAAATGCCATCCAGCCGTATTCTCCCGGCACCCCGGCCCCCCTTGTCTGATGAGATGCGGACCACGCCGGGACTCAACCCGGACCACGCAGCATCTCGCGGCCAAGGGTAGCCGCATTGTACAATCTGTAGTCTGTACATCCGCCACTGAGGGTATTACTCCAGACCTAGTAATAAACAACAAGGACGCCAACCAAACTACTCCAAAGGGACGAATCACATAACCACATACTTACCATTCAAGCCCAACGGCAGTCAATCAACAAATCCCACACAACACAGCACAAAATAGGCCAACCAGAAACACAAATGCTTTTCGCTATGTAGGTAAAAATAAAACACTAAAAGACACGCCAGCCAAGTATCAACGCTATAAAACCCATCCCAAAATCCCAAGGCAAACTCTAGGTAAACATAGATTCATTCCGCTACTCGAACCTACGTACCTACCAGCCCATCCTCCCTTCAATTCCCCACGGCCGAGATATAATTCGTCATAACATCCATCCGCTCAGCCGTAAGCTTAAGCGAGACCCGAAGCAACTCCTGCGCGACATCCTTCTCGTCCTCCTGCAGCTTGTTCCAGCTCGCCGTGTCCATGACCCAGACCACGCAGTCCCGGACCGTAGTGACAGTAGCCGTGCGATCCGTCTCCGAGAAGAACGGCAGCTCGCCGCACGTCGTGCCCTGCACGATCGGCTCCGCCAGCAAGCCCTGCGGCGTCTCGTATTCGGCGAGCAACTGGCCCCTCTCGAGCAAGTAGAAGCCGTTGGCTGGCTCGCCGCGGTGGTACAGGACCGTGCCGGCGGGTAGCTCCTTGCGGACGAAGTACGGCTTCGCCCGGAACCAGAAATCTTCGTTCTGCTGGCTTACATTGTGGAAGACCTGGAGCATCAATCTGAGGGGCTCGCTTAGGCTCTGCCAGCTTCTTGTCTGCCGTATTTCTTCCTGATGAGTCAGGGTGTTCCTCGCCGCTTCGTGCAGATGGTGCTTCCTTGGCGAATGAGACAGCGGCTCGAAGGCTGGCTCGATGGGACCGTGATTCGGGACATCGATATTCCTCGTGGGGGACGGTTGAGAGACTCTCAACGCCTCTTGACTGGCGTATAAAGTCTTAAGCTGTTCGTTTTCGCAACTCTCCAGCGCCGAGTTCAGATCGGGCATGAACTTAACGTGGATATCATCGGACCCAAGACCGGCGGTTGTCAGATCCAAACCAACGCTGCTCTTCGCATCCGTACCACTAATGAGTAGACTCACCCCTTTCCCATGTAGCAATCTGCTAATAGTCTTGAACCCTTCGGCGGCCGAAAAATCAATGCCCGTGACATGCCGCAGATCGATAATCACGTAGCTGATGAAATGCTCGCTGAAAGCCTTGTCGGAAAGGAGCTCCCTGATTTTCTCCTCCACGCCAACGATAGTGCCGAAGAAGAGGAAACCGGTCAACTTTATGACGTATGTCTGCGTCCCGACCTGACGCAGATAATGATGCTGCGAAGGGTTGCGCCGGACCATTGACCCGACTTGATCACCCGTGTAGGTGGCTCGGATTGCAGACACCCTGGATGAATGGAATATCGCAGCGACAAAGGCTAAAATCATACCGACGAAGATACCGACTACAAAGTCGTAGATGCCCATAGTCAGTACAATGATTAAAATCTAGAAATCCAGTCAGCATCAGCTTGGGAGAGTTCCGTAGTGGGTGCAGTTACTGTTAGATACTCCAACCACTTCAGCTTTCGTCTGGGGGTCACCAACGCATCTGTTAGCAACTCGAACCCAAGGACGAAAATCAGCGTTCCGACCATCATGACCGGAATGAACCCGATAGTCACCGGCCCAATCGTCATGACCACGAATGTTACGGCGGCCAGCAGGAATCCAGCAAGCCGGCTGCCACCTCCAGATCTCGTGAAGAATACCGTATTCGAAAACACCAAGTAATTTTGGACGCTACCGGCCAACCCGGAAAGGAAATTGGAAACGCCATGGAGCCTGAGCTCGTGGTCCAGGTCCAAATTGTCTTCGCCTTGGTTCTGCGCCAGAGCGGGGACGTTGATAGGCACATGCAACAAACTGAAGAACGTTAGAGCCAACATGGCACCGACAGTTTCCACGATGGCGCCCCAATGAACCAGATCAAACCCTGTGCCTCAAGTCAGTATCATTTGATACTAATTGACATGTTCGGGCTTACTATAGAGTGTCCAGAAATACCACCATGGTTGGCTGGCGTCCGGCGCCTCGAAAATCCAGCCCTTTTGTCTCATGGGTTGGAGATTGGGCCCATTCAACGCCAGTACGACAGAATAGAATACCACAGGAACGCAGAGGATAAACGACGGCAAAAAATAGCGAGATGTAATTTTCCGCTGTAGTCCCCAGAGGATTCCGGCCAGACCAAGCGGAATTAACCAAAGCGGAAGCGTATGTATTTTGAACAGCTCTCGAGCTGTCTTTAGGTCGTAGTGAAATTCGCCTAGTCGAGCTGATACTTCGAAGCCCGTCGCAACGAGAAACCAGCCCACTCCACCAATGCACCCGATCAAGATGTGACGGGGGATGAATCCAACAACATACCCTAAACGAAATTGTCCCATTAAATAGAAAACAATGCCCGTCAAGATGGAACTGACCGCAAAAGACGTGATTGTAGTTGCAATGACAGCATCAGGCTTATCTTCACCGACGACACTTGTTATAGTGGCCGCCATGCTATGGAAAAAAGGAATCACTTCAATCTTTGTACGGTTAGCACATGATATAGCAAGATATATAGGGTTACCTACGAGTTGTGAGCCGACTCCACCTTTGAAAATGCTTCCGACTGAAAACGTCAGTTGCGAAACGATGGTGCTGACATAGAATATTGAAATGCCGGTGGAGCCTAGGTTAGCGAAGATGGGATTGCCCAGAGGAAACAATATCAAGCCTTGGGGGTTGCTGTTAGTGGAAGACAGGTTAGAATGGTTATTAAGGACTTCGTTCGCTCACCATACGACAGAGCATCTAGGATGTTCAGGAGCATTCCCACTACTATGGCCGGTAGGCAGTGTATTGGACCCACGACTGCTGCCTCCCAAATCGCTTTCTTATTCCATGATTTTGGGTTCATGGCGACTCTGAAGCGACGTACCCTGTCCGCAGCCCCCTCCCTTATTAATGAGCCCAAGTATCTTGCTTTTGGCCCGGGCTTCTGATTCTCGAGATCCTCTAGGTCGTCTGAAGGGTGGGAGATACTTGACCTAGAGCTTAATAAGGGTGTCATTTCAGAGGCGCCCTCATTGCCGAGTATGCTGGGCCCCGGGGACACTGCGCGCAATGGCGTTTTTCTCGTTGAGGGTGGATTTCGCTGTCCAACATCGTGGCCATTGTCGTTTATGGGTGGGGATGGGTGTGGCTCTTTCGGCTGAGAACGCTGAAGCATGCTTGATAATGAGAAAAAATTGTCATCTTCTGCAGGTTCGGTATCGCCATCGGATGGAGGTGGCTCCGGTGACTCTTCTATCCTTTCAGCATGACGATGTCGAAGACTGTCGTTTACCAAGTGGTCCTGGTTGGCAGGACTAGAGTGCCGCCGGGCCAGAAAGGAAGCGCGTTGTTTGTCTTGCTTGTCGGCTAGAATATACGAAGCAAGCTCAGCGGTGTCGGCACGGACACTCCGGGCGGAATCAGCATAATCAATGGGCGCTAATAACACACGTCAGGACTAATGAAACCACATGATATCGAGGAGTAAAGAACAGACAGAGATGATCCTGTAAAGAGCCGGGTATAAAGGATCTTGTTGGCTCCCGGTGGTTAAGGGAGCCGAGAGAGGTGAGCTGCTTGTGATCGGCTGGCCCTGACACGCCGTGGACCGGGTGTTGGTGACCTGAGCTCCCGGCAGAAGGAACCTCTCCATCGTCCGGCCGCGAGTTATTTGCCGGGGAAGACATTCTCCATGGCAAGTCGAACGGCGAGGCTGGCATAATGGCGAGTGCGCAATGGAACTATATGCAAGCAATCTATATGAAAGAAACACAGCTGGCGGGGGTGCTCGATATGTGGCATCGAGGGACGTATAGAAGATGCCGCTGTGTCTCGCTTGGCATCCGGAGAGATGACACCGGTTACTTCTGGATGGACCGCAGGCAGACGGCAGGACATATGTAGAAGAGACGTAGTAGAGACATCCGAGTTGCTGTGGAGACGTGGAGCGGATAGATAGCTAAGCCTCCTAGCGTTGCCGTAGGAAGGAAGACAGGCCGGCCAGGCCCAGGACGAGACCCGTAGGAATTGACATGGTGACACATCCCATCTCGCAAGGGAAGTGAGATTGGAAAAAACCAGGTTGGGATCCGGTGCAGCGGCCCTGCAAAGTGCGGTGGGTGGAAAGACGCAAAGAAAAGGAAAATATTTCAAGAGAGCAGCTTGGTTGGTGACCTCATACTACGCCTGCATAGTACGTGGTGAGCAAGGCACTGTAGCGCACAGAGGGCTGCATGCTTTGCAGATAAAACGGGTCTGAACAGTGTAAGCTGAATTTAGCAGTGTAATTTCTCTTGTCAGCCGCCTATAGCGCTGTAGATCCACTGGGTATTCCTGTGCCCTACAGCACCCTACAGCGCCCTACAGCGAGCAATGCAGGGATTGAGCGGGGCACTGTCCCCAGAGCAGTTAGTCCGCATGCAGGTAAAAAGCGATCGAAAAACCCGCCGAAAGGATTCGGGCAGGCAGGGTCTGGCCCGGGTCAGCCTGCCAAGAATTCAACGGCCGATAGTCCGTGAAATGCCAACGCTTGAAGTCTTGGGACATTTGCTGCCGCCAGTGCTTTTTCAACAGTGCATACCGATACCGCATTCGACTTACATAACCACATGAACGACTTTCGATGCCACATATGTAAATCGTACGTACAAAGAATCGAAGAGGTCACGGTAACAATAAGTGTACCTTGAGTGCTGAAGTAGGTCTGTACATAGTACACTACCTAGCCTAACCAAAATGCCGGGTGCATCGGAGGCTGATTAGGTAGCTCACTCTATCTGGACATCGGGCGAACGCTACCAACAGCGGCAAGAAAGGCCGGAGTGTTGCGAACACATTCAATAGGTACCGGTATCCAAAGCATACGGAATGGCAAGAGAGCTCTTTCTGTCACTTTCACCTCATCAACCTTACCTGTGAGGTAATTTCCCAGAGCGTCATTTCGTCAGAAACACCCCATGGAAATGTTAGGTAGATCCGATCTTCTTGGGCGCCGTCCCTTTTGCCGTGGGGGTCTGCATACTTAGGCACGATAGATCACAAGAGTCAACCTAGCTCAATTTCAAAGCGAGCAGAACCCGTTGTTCGCCATGACGGATTCGTGGACAAGGCGTGTACATGGTAGTTCTGTCCATGCTCCCTCTAGCAATATGTGCCCAGGTAAGTATTGCCGAAGTCTCTGAGCCATTCCCCAACGGGATGCCGTCAATTCCTGTCGGTACTACTGTCCTTGTGACGTGTATTATGTATAATACTGTACAGGACATCCATCCAATCGAACAATCAGGGGAGACACCAGAGAATAGCTAATCCTGGGCAGCTGCATCAAACCGGTATAGCTAGGCCATCGACGCCGCCGCCCGCCGTCCAATGCGGCGCGGCGCGTCCCGATGAAAGTTGGATCCGTAGGAAGCGGAAGGCAATCCGGAGTTTCATTGGCGAATTGGACATTACACACAGCGCGTTTGGAGCTGCTGTGCGTCTCATTGGACGGTTACCTGTTCCAACGTGGTTTGAATCCCTGCCGAGTGACCGCATAGCTGCCGTGGTCCTCCAAGGACATCTTGCGCACTTCTTGGCTGTTGCTTGTTTCTTCACCTATCATCCTGCCGATCGCAAATGAGGTACGCCCCAAGGTGGCAACGCCGGCTGTCTCACAACGGTCTACACGGGCGGTTGAGAATGGAGATGACGCTATGCAATAATCAATAGCCCAACGGCCTTTTCGCGGCTCTCGCACGACTTTCGATACATCGCTGAGTTCTCGTGTCTTGCATCGCACAGAGCATCGCACCATGCCGGGAGGCCTTGGCGCACCTGACGATTTATCTGGGGTCCGTGACGCCATGCATGGTATTACGTACTACGAAGCTCTGGCGTTTGGCACGAAGCTTGCTTTTGTCTGACATCGGCGATTGTACATGGCGAGGCGGGACGCGAGTACATAATTCCGCTGATCCTGTCGCTCGGTTAAACACAAGTTCGCAACACCGGATCCATTGGCACATGGACATACGCTCGTACTGATATCACGGCAGTTGCTGCGGTTGCGGTACCAGGCAGCCAGGGTGGCGTGGGGAGACTCATGGCATTCGATAGATGCAACAGCTAGGGCGCTTGTTGAGATGTACATTGCCAAGACAGATCTAGAAGAGTGGGAGGATATCTGCATGGGTGTAGAGCCAATCTGCGTTGAGATGTAAGAGAGTGATGGCTCGAAGTGTCTGTAGGTGGAGGTAGTCCGAGAATAAAGAACGGACGATGCCGGAATGGGGCCGATGGGGCCCGGGCCGCCCTACCTAGCATTCGGGCTGCATAGCTGAAAGTCTTTTGACAACAATCCCGGCTAAGAAAGGCCGTCTGAAAACCTTACATGGACATGGCCAGTAGTAGAGCTCGGCAAGACCTTGCCCTGTCTAGACCCGTAGAGGCCACCGTAATGTCATGCAACCAGTATAGTGTATTCCGTAGGTATTCCTGACTTAGGATGTGTGCTCGCCTGTCTGGCTGCCTCAACTCTATGAAAGACTTGCAGAGACAGCAGCCAGGGCCAAGATTGTCTGACTGACAGAGAACAAAACCCCGCGCCGGGCCTCCTCAGCTGAGCTTCTGTAGGTAGCCTTGTGCGATCAGGCGTTCAACGTCGCCTTGTCGAACGTAGAACTGGCTATTTTTTGTCAAGGTAATGGCTCTTTAGGAAAACATAAGCAATCATTCGGTAGAAAAGGAGAGATGGCCCCAATTTACTTACCCATATTCGGTTTGAATCTCCCCAGCATCTTTCAGAACCCGTACATCGATGAAGAGGTCCCGTGGTGGTTCAAGGCTCCCCGTCAGGTCAATATCGGTCCACTGCCCTTTGTAAGCGGCAAGAAGGTCACTATATTGCCGGACGTAGTCTTCTTCTTGCGGGCTCAGGTTGCTCATGCTGCTGTCGCCATTTGCTGCATGAGCTGCGTAGTTGGCGTTTCCCATCGCGTCCTTACCTTGCTGACCGGACAGATCAACCACGTCGTAGCCTTTCCACACCAACTTCTCAAGCCTGTCGGTCCGCGTACGGTGATAGGCTAGCAGGCATCTTTTATCCCTTCGCATCGATAGGTGGTTCACTAGCAGGGTACACGCGACGGCTTGGTCGTCGTCAGGGTGAAAAGAGCCCTGGAAAGGTTCCAACAACGCCGTGACATCCTTGTCTAGGTCGCGTACTTCCCGAGTGACAGCGCGGACCAATTCTGTCTGGTAGGGCGGCAAATGCGCCAGATTCTGAGTACGTTTGGCCTGCTGGGCCTGTCGGGGTTGTCAGGCACGATTTAGTTATGGGAACCGGCACGCCATTGCTCACCAGTTTGGTTCCAAGATCGCCGTACATGGCCAGGAAACGCGTAAATCGGGGGAGAAAGGATGTACGCGTCTTTCGCAGGCTTCCAACGACGGCGAGTACCAGACAGGTACGCGTTTAGACGGTTACGGATGTATCGAGGGGAGGCCTGACCAGTAAGCCTGACAATGACAAGGTACGGCCTGCGAGGTATAACACCGGATGGCCAGCAAGGGATGTAACCGCGTCGTACCGTACGAAGACGGTGCAACTACTGTACTTAGACTGTGCTTATCCATTGATTCTTATCAGGGCTGATAGGTACCTAGGTTCCAAGGCTTTTAGCCCGATCGTTGGCCCCAAGCTGCCTGCTGTAGGCCCGGCGCAACCTATCAGCAGTAAAATTACCGGTACCTATTGCGCACTTGCACGCCAGCAACTGCCAACAAGAGCCCATCAATGATCAGTGAACCCCAAGAGGGGGATCTACTAGAAGGCGGGGCTTCGGGCACTGCGGGGTCCACCGTCCCTGAAATGCAGCAAGGTTTGTATGCCCGCGCTCAGCTAAGGACGATAAGCAAGATCCTTGGAGGGGTCGAACTGCTTTCAATGCTCGCCCCGCGACGAAATTTTATGATTCTCTCTCTGGCGCCGAGAGTCTTCCTTGATCCCTTGCCTACCCATGTAGCTCTATGACTCTACAACTCAAAATATCCGATCCTTTCAGTACAGCTCCAGTTCTCTCATTAAACATTTCTACTAATACAAATTTTGTGCTGATACTGTCTAGCGGCTTCTTTGCCTCTGTCTTCGACATCACGACGCACGACTTCGTCGCAATCTGCTACCACGGCAATCCCCCCCAGGCACCATGTCTCAGCGGATCGCCATCATCTCTGTCTATGACAAGACCGGCCTCTTAGATCTCGCCAAGGGCCTGGTTCAGCAGAATGTCCGAATTCTAGCCTCTGGAGGCACTTCTCGGATGATCCGTGAATCTGGGTTCCCTGTTGAGTAGGTAGCCTTACCTTTGTTTACTATCTGTCTACCATTGTTTACTATGGCCCTCAGCGACGCGCATCCGTTCTGGTCTGACCTCTAGAAGGGATATCTCCGCGATCACCAAAGCTCCCGAGATGCTCTCAGGGAGGGTAAAGACGCTACACCCGGCCGTCCACGCCGGTATCCTCGCGCGTAACCTCGCATCCGACGAGAAGGATCTCGCCCAACAAAGCATCGACAAGGTTGATTATGTCATCTGTAACCTGTACCCCTTCAAGGATACTATTGCAAAGCCCAACGTGACCGTCCCTGAAGCCGTCGAAGAGATCGACATTGGCGGTGTCACCCTCATCCGAGCCGCTGCGAAGAACCACGCCCGTGTCACCATCCTTAGCGACCCCCAAGACTACCCCTCGTTCCTGAAGGAATTGGAGCAGGGCGAGATCAAGGAAGCCAGTCGCAACAAATACGCATTGAAGGCTTTTGAGCACACAGCTGATTATGATACCCATATCTCAGCCTTCTTCCGCTCGCGGTATTCCGATGGCGAGCAGTACATGGCCCTCCGATATGGCGCGAACCCCCATCAGAAACCCGCCGCTGCGTACACTTCGTCCATAGATCTTCCTTTCAAGGTCTTGGGTGGATCTCCTGGCTATATTAACCTGCTAGATGCTTTGAACAGCTGGGCCTTGGTCAAGGAGCTGAAGAAGGCACTAGGAAAGCCCGCCGCTGCGAGCTTCAAGCACGTTTCGCCTGCGGGTGCTGCCATTGGCGTGCCCTTGAGCGCCGACGAGCGAAAGGTGTACTTCGTTGACGATATTCAGGGCATTGAGACTTCTGGTCTCGCTCAAGCATATGCTCGTGCCCGAGGTGCTGATCGCATGAGCAGTTTTGGAGATGTCATTGCTTTGAGTGATGTGGTCGACGTCCCCACGGCTAGTATTATCTCCAAGGAAGTCTCCGACGGCGTTGTTGCCCCTGGGTACGAGGATGCTGCTCTAGAAATCCTAAAGAAGAAGAAGGGAGGCAAGTATCTTGTCCTTCAGATGGACGCTGAGTATATCCCCGATCCCATTGAGACTAGAACCGTCTACGGCGTCACTCTGTCTCAACACCGGAACGACATTGAGATCTCGCCTGCTTCATTCAGGCATACGGTGACGCCGAAGGATTTCGCCGTCCCAGAGTCGGCCGCTAGGGATTTAACGGTCGCCACAATTGCCTTGAAATACACGCAAAGCAACTCAGTTTGCTACGCCAAAGACGGCCAAGTCATTGGTCTAGGCGCCGGACAGCAATCTCGTATTCACTGCACTCGTCTCGCCGGCGACAAGGCCGACAACTGGTGGCTTCGCTTCCACCCGCGTGTCCTCGGCATCAAGTGGAAGAAGGGCACCAAGCGCCCCGACAAGAGCAATGCCATTGACCTACTAGTCAGCGGCGAGCTGCCCACCTCAGGCCCCGAGCGCGAGGCATTCGAGGCCAACTTCGAAGAGGTACCGGCCGCATTCTCCGAGCAAGAGCGCCGCGACTGGCTAAACAAGCTCGGAGAAGTCGCCGTCTCGAGCGACGCCTTCGTAAGCCACCACGTCTCCCCATCATTCCGCAACGTCCTCGCTAACGTACACTCGTCCACCAGTTCCCATTCGTCGACAACATCTACCGCGCCCACCGCTCAGGGGCCAAGTATATCGCGGCGCCCGGCGGAAGCCAGAACGACTCGGCCGTCCACGAGACGGCAGAGAAGCTCGACATCGTCTTCGTGGAGCAGAATATCCGTCTCTTCCACCACTAGTGTTTTCATTTGTGTATCATAGGTAGCCCATGTCCAGCAACGGACAATGAATAAGCAACATTAGACAGGAAAAGGGGGGGAAAAAAGCAAAAAACCAAAAAGGACTTTTTGTGAACATAAGGTCCGGAAGAGATATCAGTCACGAACAAGGAGTTGATTATTCGGACAGAAACTTCCTTCTTGTTTGTATATATAGTATGACGACTATGAAAAGAGTCAGGAATCAAATTACTACCCGGTACTTTGAAAAACAATTCGGAGCAACAGTGCCGTAGCACGAGCAGAGGTATGGCACTCACAGTACATAAATCTATACGACGCGGGGCGTCGACGTGTAGTGGGCAGAACTGGACACGCCGCACAGAAGACCAAAAACAGAGACATGATGCAGAAGTTTTTTTTTGTTCTTTCATGATGGCATCCTAGCATTACGTTCGTGGCCCCTTGACCTCTATGTAAGGCTTTTTCCGTGGAATCCCTTTACCCTAGTCCATCCCCGCCGCCCAAGCCTCATCATATTCATCAAACATTTTTAGCCCCTGGCTTGAATGTCGTGCTCTCATGGAATACGTAAATGCGGTTTTTGTAAGACGCCCATGTTGAGCAATTTATAGCTTCTGCATGGCAGCCTATATAAAATTGTTAGAGCCAGTACAGTACCAAAAAATGGCGATACTCACAATATCGGTAGACTGCACGTAGTCCTCGAAGCCTTGAATCTCCTCCTCGAGATCACTGAGAGAGATTTTCTCATCTTCAATAACTAGGTTGATCTGTAGCTTCTTGATACCGAAACCAACGGGCACTAATTTAGAAGCACCCCAGACTAAACCATCTTTCTCAAGTGATCGGACAGCGGCCTCGAGGGCAACCATGTCTGTCTCGTCATCTAGCAAAAGAAGTTAGATATTGACGGAAAGGGTGGCTTTTACGGCAGCAAAACTAACCCCAGGGCTTGACATCTAGAGTAACAACCGACTTGGCGGCGATCTTAGGCTTGGCAGCCTTCTTCTCACGGTAAGCAGCTAGACGCTCTTCACGGACACGGACAGCCTCGGCGTCCTCTTCCTCGTCATCGCTACCGAACAGATCGACGTCATCGTCGTCACCAGCTTCCTCGGCAGCCGGCGCAGGGGCCTCAGTGGCCTCGGCCTCACCAGGGCCGTAGGCTGTGTAGGGCTTGGAGGCATCGCCAGGCAGGGTAGCGAACTCATCCTCAAACGAGGCAATGTGCTTGTACCATCTCGCGGCGTGGGGGTACTTGGCGACATCAGGGGCCGTCTTGATAGCCTTGAAAACCGCAACATCGGCTTGGGAAGGGGATTGCCTTGGTACACAGGTTAGCGATATGTACTACCAAACGCTAAACCGCTCCGAATTGAACCAAGGGGAGGGTGACTAAATCAGAGCTGCACAGAGTGCTATAGTGTGTTTCCTCCTTTGACAGGGTCTTAAGCTGCTCAGAAACACGGACCAATTTTCTCATCATGATAGCGGATAAACAAGAGGGGGGGAAACGGGAAGGGGAACAAGCGAACGAGCGCGCAAGGCTCGCAGCTAGAGCAGAACACAAGATACTCACCCAACGATGTATGACCGGGTAGCCAACCAGCCAGTGAGCACTGGTTGCATTGTCAGTCTTCTGCGAGGACATCATGGCGCATCTCGTCGCTGTCGTGCAAAGAGCAGGAAGGATGCCCCAGCCGTGCTTTTGCGAACAACAAACTGATGGCTGGGAAGACGCGCTCTCGACTTACAGGTCAGACCACTGTCAGTGAGGAGATCGAGAAAACCCATTTTGATGTCGGGACAGAGACGGACTACGGCGTGGGTAAAGAGAAATGAGCAGAAGAGGGGGTATCTTAAAAGGGACGGAGAAGAGAAAGCGTCTGAGGAGAGGAAGAAAAGAGAAGGGGAAGGGAGAGGGAAAGAAAAGAAGGTGGGGCAGCTGGGAATGAGGAGATGAAATCTGTAAATTTTTCCAGCAGGAGCAAGTCGGGTGGTTGGCACCGTGCACCGTAATGGGGAGCTGTTTGGCTGTGCCCAGGCCCCACTTCGCTCGAACTTAGTACCCGTTTAGGTAAGAGACGCAATATGCTATCCCCGCACTAGTCCGAATATGGCATGATCCTTTGTAAGCTGCGCGGCCGCGGAGGGGTAGGTGCATTTTCTTATCGATAGCGAAGCTACCCCGGAGCTGGCCATCATTACGTAACGCCCGTGCGACTGCCAGCTGATTCCTGACCTTTCCAGAACGCTCCAGCTCCGACACAGCATCATGATAACATCGTGGTGGCTGCCTTGCATTTCTTCTTCCTCTTTTTCTTCTCTTTCTCTTTCGGCTTACAGTGAGCAACTTCTCTGTCAATTTATCATCGTATCTAATAATACTGCTCATAATCATCTATCATGCTAGCCAAGAGGAATGTCGTCTCGTCCTCGCGACGAACCCTCGCAACCGTTTTAAGAGGACCCGGTCGATTTGACGCAAACCTCACGACATATAGTAGAGCTGCGCTCCTGAACTCGGCCCACGGAACCTCCAGAATTGCCGGCGCATATATTCCCTTACAAATATCGCGGACCTACGCAAATGGCAGACCTCACCCGCCCGGCGGCACTCATCGCATGGACCTCGGGGGCGAGCCAGAGAAGCCTGCGCTCGAACAATACGGCGTCGATCTCACGGCGAAGGCAAGAGCTGGGAAGCTCGATCCGGTAATTGGAAGAGACGACGAAATACAACGGACCATTCAAGTGCTCTCTCGACGAACCAAGAATAATCCGGTCTTGATTGGAAGTGCAGGCACGGGGAAGACTGCGATATTGGAAGGTCTGGCGTCACGTATAGTCCGAGGAGATGTGCCAGAGAGCGTAAAACACAAAAGAGTAGTGGCTCTGGACCTAGGGTCTCTCATTGCAGGCGCCAAGTTTCGAGGCGACTTCGAAGAGCGACTCAAAAAGGTCTTGACTGAAGTTGAGCAGGCAAAAGGGGAAGTCATTTTGTTCATCGACGAATTGCACATACTACTCGGCCTCGGGAAGGCTGAGGGATCCATCGATGCTTCCAATCTCTTGAAGCCTGCACTATCCCGGGGCGAGTTGCAATGTTGCGGTGCTACAACACTCGCGGAGTACAGGTTGATTGAGAAGGATGTGGCACTGGCGCGGCGTTTCCAACCGATCCTGGTAAACGAGCCTAACGTCCAGGATACCATTAGCATACTCAGAGGCATCAAAGACAAGTACGAGGTGCATCACGGAGTAAGAATTACCGACGGGGCGCTTGTGGCGGCCGCAACCTTATCAAATCGCTACATAACCGATCGATTCCTGCCAGACAAGGCTATCGATTTGATGGATGAAGCTGCTAGCTCATTGCGACTACAACAAGAAAGCAAACCCGAGGATATAATGCGACTCGACCAGAAAATTATGACAATTCAGATCGAGTTGGAAAGTCTACGAAAAGAGAAGGATATAGCAAGCCGTGAACGCCGGGAGAAACTCGAATCGGACTTAAAACAATTACAGGAGGAGAATCGCGCATTGAGTGAAAGATGGGAAAAGGAGAGGGGCCAAATTGAAGCCATGAAGAAAATTCAAGGAGACCTCGACAAGGCGCGGATTGAACTCGAACACGCTCAACGGGATGGAAATTTCGCCCGCGCCTCCGAACTACGCTTCGGCGTAATTCCCAATCTCGAACGCCAGCTGCCAAAGGACGGCGAGACGAGTCCGGATGCTGAAGGGCCGGAGACCTTGATCCATGATTCTGTTACCGCCGATGATATTGCGGCCGTAGTCTCCAAAGTCACCGGAATACCCGTCTCCAAGCTCACCTCCGGCCACGTTGAAAAGTTAATTCACATGGAAGACACGCTTCGGGAATCAGTACGCGGGCAGGATGAAGCTTTAAAGGCCGTTGCCGACGCAGTGCGAATGCAGCGCGCCGGCCTCAGTGGAGACAATCGCCCGTTGGCAGCGTTCTTCTTCCTGGGTCCAACTGGTGTCGGCAAGACCGAGCTATGCAAGAGGCTTGCCGGCTTCTTGTTCTCGACTGAACAAGCGGTCGTTCGATTCGATATGAGCGAGTTTCAAGAGCAGCATACGATCTCGCGACTTATCGGTGCGCCGTCGGGCTATGTCGGGTACGATGATGCCGGCCAGCTAACTGAGGCTGTACGGCGGAAGCCGTATGCGGTACTTCTATTCGACGAGTTTGAGAAGGCGCACAGGGATATCTCTTCCTTGCTTCTACAAGTACTTGATGAGGGCTACCTAACGGATGCCCAGGGTCATAAGGTCGATTTCAGAAATACAATAATCGTCCTCACGTCTAATCTAGGCGCGGACATCCTCGTCGGCAACAACCCTATACATCCCTACTCGGAGACGCCGGAAGGCGACGTTAGTCCAGATGTGCGCAAAGCGGTCATGGACGTGGTTTCAGCCAACTACGCGCCCGAATTCCTGAATCGTATCGATTCCTTCATTATCTTCAAGCGATTGAAGCTAGACGCTCTCCGAGACATTGTCGACATTCGGCTCCGCGAACTACAGCAGCGCCTAGATGACCGGCGCATCAAGCTCCAAGTAGACGACGACGTGCGCATGTGGCTCGCCGAGCGCAGCTACGATCCGAAATTCGGCGCACGGCCTCTCAACCGGCTCATCACGACGGCGATCAGCAACGGCCTAGCCGACAAGATCATCCGCGGCGAGATCAGACGCGGTGACACCGCCGTTGTCCGCATCAAGGAGGACGGGTCCGGACTGGAGGTCTTCCCGGAGAAGCCTGCGTCTGAGCCTGCTTCCGGACCCGCTTTGGAAGCGCATGAGTAATGGCTTAATGGGGATTTAAAACGGTGTACGGACTACTTTAATGATATACGAAAAGCATTGGCGGCGCTTTGGGAGTCACGGGATTGGTGTCCTATCTCTGCTTTTATCCTGTGTACTTTACTTGTAGTATATATGTAATATCATGAAAAATACTCAGACTAAGATACCCCTTTTCAGCCTGGTGTTCCTGACAGTCAGTTTTCTTCATCGTGGGTGAGATTGTTGGATTGATGCTTATTGCCTTTTTACTAGATGACATGTAGAGTGAGATGACATGCAGAGTGGCAAGGACAGCGGCGTATGTTGGATTAACTACGCGCTCGAATTGGGATTTACCGATTCTTTGTTGCAATCTCCCTCCCTCCCCCAACCCTGTATTTATATCTCCTTTTCTGGGTGGTTCCGGTCCTAAAACACCAAGCCTGAGTTCAGCGGTGATATTCCCGCAAGAAAACGACCCGGTAAGAAATTCCGGCGCTTTTCATGCTATTGTTCAGAATCGGATTCTAGATTCATCGACTACAAAAAATAATCCTTGATGCTGTGCTGTGCTGTGCTCCCAAAAACCCGCCAAAGAAAACTGTAGAATCGCCCGGTCGCCCGCTCCATGTACCCGCAAACCAAAACATCTCTCTAAAACAAGACGTTACAAAGGAAAGGGTTTAAGGACCGTGAGTGAATACAAAACAAAAACGTGTACCAAACTAGGAATCTCGAAGTGGGGAATCCCTGCCTACATCCCAGGAATCCCAGACCAAGCGAAAAAGGAACCCCATAATCACAAAGCAGGTTTCTCGCCCTCTTTCTTCTCCATCAATTCCATCTCGCGGATACTAACAGGCGTGAACGGCCGCGGCGGCGTCGAGGACCCGAGAACCGAGCGCCGGAGCCCCACGCTGTAAAGGCCCTGGTCGTGCAGACCCGCGAGGTAGCTTGCGCTGCTGAACGACCTTAGGCTCAGCCGTTGCTGCGGGAGTACCGTCAGCGCCTGACGGACTGGGACGTCGCTGCTTTCAGGCGGGTCGGGACTTGTGGTTTCGTCTTCGTCTTGGTTGTTTGGGCTGAGGCTGGGGCTGTGCCGCTTCTCGACGGTCGGCGATAGCTCTTTCGGTGTCTCGTCGTCTTCGGTATCGCTGGCAGTGGAAGAAAAGTCGAAGTCTGGTTTTGACTGTGAGAAGGGGTCTCTTTCTGGTTCTGATTTCGTGGCTGGGTTATTCCCTTCTGTGGGTTGATCTTGCTCTGCGGTGAGCTCCGCGGGTAATGTGTTAATTATACGAATCCCATTTCCGGAATCCGTAGTTCTCGCTGCGCTCTCCGACCCCGATGGCGAGGATTTCTCTGTTTTACGAGTAGAGGTATCTTCGGTGCCTGAACCGTGGGGTTGTTCTTTCTGTGTCGATCGAACTTCACTTATTCGAGACGACGCGAAACTAAGCCGGGAGAGCGGTCGTGGGATGGGAGACACAGACCCGCGCATGTATAATCTTCTTAGGTAATTTTCCGCCGGCCCTATTGCTTCACTACTGCCGCTCTCGAAACCAGGCATGGCATTTCGCGAATTTTGGACCTCGTTGTTTGACACCAGCTCAGGACCTTTCTCCTTGATCACGGCGCTGCTTTGTGTCGACGGACCATCACCAGCTTCCAAACTCGGCGTTTGCGGCCTTGTCGAAACCGAAGACTCTTCCGTAGTATACCACTCTCTCTCGTCATTGCGGGAATCCGCCAAAGAGGTATTGGGGGTTTCTTTGTCCCTGGTAGACACGACAGAGTCTGCTGTCGTTTGTGTGAGCAGTGTGTTGGTTTTCCCCTGGGACATCGTTAGATCAAAGGATGTCTCGGTTGTGCTATCTCGAAGGAAACTGGTATTGCGGGCCGTTATTTCATGCGAGCTTGTGTTGGGTTCAGAAGCGGCTAAGCCGTCTGGCAGTAATGGGAATAGCCGTACCCCTGTAGTAGGATCTCGAGTAACTTTAGTCCATTTACGCCGTCGATCAGACGAGGGCGTATTCAATGACTCTGGTGAGTCTGAAGACTCGCTCCTTCTTGAGTCCTGTCTACTGATTGATAAGATATTTTCGTTATTACCGGAGCTTTCTGACGGGATCGCAAGGTCGCTGAGTTGTCTAGACGAGCTACCGGTGTTCGCCGAGCCATACCCTTGTGATGGAGGACTGGTGATATTGTTGGCTTTCACTGGTTCTGTCTCTCGATTGACGATTGAGCACGTGTCTTTACACACCATGTCAATGTCATGCTTGATGCGCTGTCCTAGCCGGTCTAATACGTAGGATTTAGACTTCACCGGAGAGTTCCTCTTTTTCCTTGGCTTTTCGATGGGTTCTCGGGTTACCAATGTCTTGTGCAAGATGAGCTGCCCTCGTTTTCGCGCTATCATCTGAACAGCGATTGCGTTTCCTCGCAGCATATCCGCCACGCCGGTCTGCAGTCGGTCAAGAAGCGCCTCAACTGTCCGCCGATCAAGACACGTTTCGGGGCCTAGTCTGAAAACCAGCGGCTCATCTATAGTCCAACCCTGACCTTGAAGTTCAACGATATAGAACTCAAAGTCATTCATCCGAGAGAGCGATCCGTCGGTTTCTCGACGAACCTGCTCGATTGCGGCCTTCGCCCTTGCGACAAATTCGATGCAGTCCGTCGCACGATCCTTTCGGAACATGTTGAGATTGGCCCGCGTCGTTCGTCGCAGGTTGTCAAAAAGAGGGCCGACGTTATTGTTGACTGATAGATCGATCTCGACTCCGTCACCCTCGTGCGACCGGCAATGGGTGCAACCACTGTGGTCGGCGCATTGTTTTTGCAGTGTTTCGAAGCCTTTTCTCTCATGTCTGAAGACGCCATCAACCGCGTAGCAAGCGTCAAGAAACAGGTTCTCTGCGTTCGCAAAAGTAAGTGGCGATAGTTGACGGCTATGAATCTCCACGGTCTCGCGCCATTGAGAAGGTGTGCGGTAATGATTCTGGCTCGTAACCGAAAGACGGATAGTGTAACCTGGTATAGACTCAAAGCTTTGCTGCTTTTCGATGAAGTAGGAACGGGGTATGCTTGTCAATGGTTGTACTCGTCCCGGCCTATATTGGAATGCCTTCTGGTCTTGCAATGGATCTTCTCGTACAGGGCCGTCTTTCCAGACAAAGGCTGCGTCATGATGTCTTAGGAAGAGCCCAACCATGTAGTGTGTCGAAAGAATGACCTCTCTAGCGGCGCTCGTGCTCAGTGGCTGTCTCTGGTACGATCTGAGGGTTCTCGATGCCCAGGCTTCCGTTCCAGTGCCGATCTCGTTTCTAAGCACCTGGGCTTGTATTTCGTATCTCAGGGGTTTCGCCTTGCCATCGGCATCGGTGCGGTCTAAAGCGCTCGAGTCTCTCCTGGTGATAAGCTCCTTGGAACAATGGTCGACACGGCGAAGCAAGGCTTCGCATAACTCCTCGGTAGGCTGAAGCGACGAAGAAGCTTCATAGTCCTGAGTATTTGAATAATTCAATGGCTCGCCGAAGCTGACGGTGATCCGTACACTCAGGCTACGCACATGTGGAGTGTCCCGAAATGATGGCTTTGTATCAGATACGAGGAGGTCTTCTCGGGTTGTAGGAATCAACTCTTCAGATGGCAGTTGCTGCTTCGACGAGGGGTTTTCCTCGCTTCGCGCATCTTGCTGACGGCGACGGGAGTCCTTCGCAAAGCATTTTATGTTACGAACAAAGTTCTTTAACCTTGACGGGAAGCTCGCCGGCCTGGTCTTATTCATAGTGCCAGTATTCATAGGTCCCTGGGATGCCATCTCGCCAGTGGGGATGTCATCCAATGGGATCTGGGGAGAGAAACCTATAATACCAATGCACGGGATCGAAGCACGATATAGCAAGTAGACGCCCAGGTAGTTGCGTAATAATCAACACACAAGGGGGGAAGGGTATAGAGACGAAAACAAAGAAGAAGAGACCGCAAACACAATGGAGAGGTAACTCACACAGAGGTGCTTTGCGAGGGGACAAACGCTATGGTATGGTATGGCCCGGTATGATATACCATCCCTTTCGTCTCTTTATCTGAGACCTTTCCCAGCAATACATCGTAGCCCGCATTTCAGCCACATTTCGATCCGGCGCAAGCACACGCATGACACAAAGCATGCCAGCGTGCAGAGCGCTACACGTACCCAACCTAGCTGCGAGGCGCGAAGATCGCCCTACATCCAGGCGAAACGAGGGGGCAGCTCGGCTACTAAGTCATCAGCCATACAGATGGTTTTCAGGCGAAGGAAGACGGGCGATTAGGCCGCATCGGGCCCTCCGTGCTCAGCTGGCTCCAATCATGAGCTGGAGGTTGCAACACAAGACAAGAAAAGACATTGCTGGATGCGTCGTCAGAAACAGAGGGATACGCTCGTGCGAATGGCGCATCAGGATCGCGGATGGATTCCCATATCTTGTTACGATTTCAATCGAAGGGGCAGCATAGATCTCGTGAATGGAATCTTCATGATTGGAAAGTAGGTCGTTTTCGTTGAGACAAAGCCATTCCCGACGATGTAAGTGGTGTGGTAGATGTACATAGTAATGAGAGTTGGGGTGTCGTCGCAACGCGACAATTGGTTTACCCAGTGTATTCCGTGCATTAGGTATGTACTTCGTACGGTGCTGTAAGGATGATTAGGTAATCCGTGACTAGCAAGCGCTAACGCAATCTAGAGCTCGGCCGGCGGTCAGTGTCAGCCAGCCCACCTGCGAAGTACTCGATAGTTACATCCACAGGCAGCTCATGGGCCATTGGCACCTTCGATGGCCAAGTAATACAGCAGGCCGAGCAGTACGGCAAACGGGCCTGGCTAGCGTACCCACGGGTTGCCTGCATTGTGGATACACTGCCCATGTGGCCCGAACTCCACGACACCGGCACACAGGGCTGTGAAGCACGGAATATACCAGCATGCACCGCCTACCGGTAGCACCGTACATGCACGACACCCGTACTTAACTCGTGTGTTATAGATGATCGACCGCAATGCTCGGCCATCCCGCAACTGATGCGGTCGAATAAGTTAAGCGGGCCGGGCAATGCTGCGGGTCGAACATAGGCGAAGACGCCGACCTCCGGGACTCCGTGGACCGGTCGTATGCCGTCCAACGACTTCACACGCTACATTGGATAGCTACCTAACTACCTATCTACATTCTATCAACAACATTCAGAAACGCCATGAAAACCGGGAAAATACTATGTCTTGCAAGTCGTGGCGGTAAGAACAAAGCCACATCAAAAGCCGAAGCCCCAGGAATATCCGACCGCGATGAGACGAACTATCCGGGGAGCGTTTCCATTGTATCTATAGGCCCTAAGCATACGAGTTAGATAGGAGTTACTCGAATTCAAGTCACACGGCAAGCAACCAAGTTCATATAAGGAGGTACAGCAGGTGGGTATTTAGGTCGGCAGCATTACCCAGGACAGCAGCAGATTACCAAATCCACCTCGTTCCTAAGATCCAGTATTAACACATACTACAAACCCCCCAAAACGACAGAAAGAGTAAACCAGAAAGAAAACCACATAGTTAAGCTTCTAAGCTATATCAACCACACACCAAATCGAATCAAACGCAAAACCCAACACAACGGAAGTAGAAGCACTGCAACACCCCGTTTGTACCAGAAAGCACCAGAGAAGACACCATGGAAGAAAAAGCCGCCCCTTGTTTGCACCGTTCGCAAGGCCGCAATATCGCACGTAGTCTATATCAAGCCATCCAGCACCTCTCCATCCTAGATCCAGCAAAGCCGACTCTACCTAATATTTCCACCACGTAGGATAACCTAATCCACAACACCATTACCAACCCAACAACACAAAAGCCATGACCAAAATCCAAACCAAGCCCCGGGCCGCCTCCGCCCCAGAAGCCCGCACAACCTCGACAAAACAGGAGCGTCCAAAGCCAACCGTAGTATTGGAATGGGAGCAGTACATGGGGAAAGGAGCGCTAGAAGACTGGCAACGATTAATGAAAGATCTCGGCTTCGAGGGGGAATTCCCCAGCAAGACACAGTGCAAAAAGGCAAGCAAACCACCTTGTCCTCTTCTTTTCCATATGGGGTAAAGACCCTTCTGACGTGATACAGGCACTGAAGGGCGTCTGGGTGAATATCCCGGACTTCTTAGCGGCCGTCAAGAACGGCGAGCCGGTCCATCGCTTTCCATCTCGACGCGAGCTGGCGCAGTATACGAGGGACCATCGTCGGTACTTTCCGAAGAAGGGCATCAAGAAAGGCAGCCCGCTACGACAGCTTCTCGCACATCTGTTCGGAACTCGGACTAAATATCGTGCACGGCCTGGGTTAGTTTCTCAGATGGGCGGGCTATCACTTGCGCAACGTTAAGAAAAGACTAAGACTGGCTGATTAGCCCTCGTGGTTGTCAAGGGAGAAAGGGTATTAAATTAGTAGGGCATTTGGGAGACACTGCTTGTAGCTTATGCCGTATGACCGGTAGACTAGCTCCGAATCTCCCATATCCTAATTTTGCCGGCGTCGTTTCCGATCGCTAATATGTCGCTCTTTGTCCCAAATGCGATCGCCTCAACCCTCCCCAGTGGCGTCTGCTCCGTCGGCCAGTTCCTGTAGACGGTACAGGTGGGCAGATGAATCAACTTCAGCGAATCCTTCTTGTGGCGTGAAGAAGCCGCCAACAACTGCCCATCCGGACTGAACGTGAGCACCGTGACAGGCGTAGTGAGTTGCATGAGCGCTCGAGTGGGCTCCGGCCGGGGATTCACCTTCAGCTCATCCTCTTCGGATGGTAAAATTAGCGAATGGCGGTCGTATATGTTCACCACCCCAGAATTTGAGCCTATCGCCACCCATCGGTCCTCGCCAAGCAGTTCGGAGCCGTTGGAGCCGCCGAGTGCTATGACAGTGGCACCATTTGAACCCTCATCGTTCCATACCCCCAGGAAGCGCTTTGAAGCCATACTATACTCGCCCACCTGTCCACCTTTGCCTAGGATGGTGAGCCCATTGCCAGTTCTCCACCAGCAGAAGTCTGCAATACCACCACGGCTGTCTAACCTTGCGGCCGAAATCCACTGCATAGTGTGAACGTTCAAGATGTTGATAACACCACCGCCCTTCCTCGTTGAAGCGATCAAGCCCAGGTACCGCCCGCAAGGACTTAACCTGAACCGCTCCCATGTTTTCTGCTCCACTTGGTGACCGTGTATCTTATTGGTCTTTTGCACGACGCCGCTTTCAATATCCCATGAATGTATGTATCTTCGACGACCTGCAATAAATATTTTTCGTCCATCGGGGCTGAATTCGGCCCGGCGAACAGGCACTTGCTTGATTTGCGTCGAGATCAATAGCGGGTTCGGAGTCGGATATGCAGTTGGTGCGATGTGGTGCAAGAAGAGCATCGAAGACGTGCTGGAGGATAGTAGGACCGGGTGTTCGGGGTGGAAAGCTAGTGAGGTAATATCTCTGTGAGCATCCGGTATATCACGAGATCTCTGAATATCAATCACTTCAGGGCGGAGTTTCTTTGCCCTCGTCGATGCGCCGCCTTTCATGGCATTAGCGTCACGGAGAAGCTTGTCCAGAGGCAGCGCGTCGGTGTTGATATCGCCATCCTCCTCAGCTTCGCTGGACGCCTCAGATGAGAGGGAACCAGCAGATGACCGCCTACGACGCTTCTTGGGCGGCTCTTCCGCATGCCGGGCCCATTCAGGAATAGGATTCAGCCGTAAATATTGCTGTCGCAATCGGAGGGTATATTCGGTTCCAGAGACGACATCATCGGCCTCGCTTATTCGAAGTTTTCGTAGTTGGGTAGCACTAGCCAGCGAAATTGTAAGCCGTTCGTCGTCACTATCTTCCCACGCCGGCGCATCTTTTGAACCAGGCTGGACTTGACTTGCGCTCGGCGCCACAACAAGCTGTTTGTCGTCTGCAGCGGTTCGCGTAAGGTCAATGTCGAAAGCGAAAAAGTCGGCGTCGTCTGCCTCTTCCAATCCAGTGTCCTCTGCAGTTTCGACTACCCTCCCGAAGCCATCGCTTTTACTCCCTTCGCCATCTTCTATAAAATCATCCCTGAAGAGACTTTCGCGGAAATTGGCGGCATCTCCTAGGACGAATCGTTCAAGTTCCTCCTCGTCGGAATCCTTGTCGCGGGGCTGGCGTTTCCGTGTTTCCGAAGCTGATTCTTCATCGCTCGAATATTCTATATCTTCGTGGTCTGATTCTGAGCTAGTCTCGCTGTCCATTGACAAATCGGGACGCCTGGAAGCCATTGCAAAGTAGGTGGTTGCGTCTAGAGAAAAGAGATGAAGGCATGCTCATTATCGCGATAACTTTTTTTTGGCTTATGCATGTGCACAGTGTCAAAAGTTCCGAGTTGTGGGGAAAGGCCCCGTTATCACGGTGACCTCATTAGTGCATGCCTAGATAGACTGAAGTATCTGCCTACAGCAATAAGTATATCACATCCCCTGAACTGAGATCTTGCATTCTCACAGCATTCTGCTCTTCATATTCTGACACTGCCACAATTGCGTGAACACTCAATGTTTACAACAAACTCATTATCTCGTGAACTCCAAATAGCTGGATAATGGCCGGCAGTCCCTTAGGTACCGGCACATGCTAATCCTCTAGACACCTATCTAACCCTCTTGCTCCCTCAATATTGGTCCATCGACAAGGTTAAACCCGAAGTGCCAAACTACGGATAATCAGTCATTCCTCACGTACAAAAGCCTATGATGTTACCTCGGAAGTGCTATCAGCCTCCCGTTCTTCTCTTAGGTCCGACCCCAGCAAAGCAGCCGCAACAAGCGGAGACCCATAGTAATCCAAATGCCAACCAAAGCCACCCGGATAAACAACATCAGAGCCATCAATCAATCTACCGCCCTTCCAATTCTCGATTCTAGGCGAGCAAGTAAAGCAGAAGCCGACAAGATGGAAAAACCGCAGCGCAGCCAAGATCGACGCCGGCTCGTTATCCTGTTCAGGAATATACTCATAGACAATCGCATGGTAAGTTTGCCCAAATGACATGCTGTGCGGCGGCTTGTCCCATTTGCGAGACTGCGGTCTTGTTAGAAACCGCATGCGTTTGAAAATATCACCGTCGAAATCAAGCCAGCCGTAACACCTCGGCATCGGCGGGGTTTGCGACAGAATAGCCTGAGAGCTTTCATCCGCCCGTCGCTGCTGGGCCTCTTGCCGGGGCACGGAAAAGGCAAGCATATTGGCCATTGCTTGCGCCTGAGTCTCCGGCTTTTCGTAGGGTAGGGTTACCGGTCCCTCTCCCAAGCCGGCCTCAATCATCTGGAGAATCGCAGCATTTTGGCATTCTCGCTGTGGAGCGAAGTAGCCATAGGCTTGAGGCGGCTGGGTATCCCAAAACTAAGGGATATAATACTCAGCAGACCGAAAGCACGGGCGAGGGAGAACAGTAGCGAACTCACGACTTTTAGGACAAAGGTGCCTTCATTCCCGAATTCGACCTTCCAGACACATCCGTCGTATCCATCGCCCAGCTTCGTGGCCTTTTTCCAGTTCACGGTGTCCAGAAGAAACGGGCATTTCCGCAGTCGTGGTTGCTCGAAATCCTCGACTGTACGATTTGGTGGACCTTGCATCAACTCGTTGCTGCGGAATTCGGCTTGCAGTGCTTGCTGCCGAGCTAAACTTCGCGGGAGCAACCTTTGGCGCTTACGGGGCGGTTCGGTATCTTCCATGGCGAGAGTAAGCAAATCAGTAGTGAACAAAGACAAATGCCACGCGATATGTTGGCGCGTAGTGTAGGTAGTGTAGAGTACCTAGACCAAGCAACCCCCTGTCATTGGTGAGCATCTGGTTTATTTATGATTCCAGTTGTGGGCTGCTGCCTAAATCACAAAGACCTGGGCGAGGGAATCAGTATAGTAGCAACGAGAACTGGTCCGTGCTGTCATTCGAATGGGCCGGATGATTTCGCCAATGTCTGCCTGGTAATACCAAGGTTTCAAGCAAAAAGTGACCTACAATGAAAGACGTCGCTTAAGTCCTCTTTACCGGTATTAATAGAAACGTCCATCACATATTGTACATCAGGTGCGCAGCTCGTCAAGACCCCATGCATAACAACTCCATGTAAAGTATCAAGGCAGCAATGAAGCAGCAACAAGCTCGTTCTCCAAGGACCCCAACCGATGACTAACAGACTCACGGCTCCGCAGCGTCAACACGGCAGCTTTCTGAGCCACGTCGATCAAATTATGAATCCTGCCCCCCTGTGCTAATCCCGCAACAAGCGTACCCAAGAACGTATCGCCGATACCGTTGACGGATACAACGTCCGTCACCTGTTCAACAGCCGGGAACATCCTCATGTATACACCCCCGACGTCCGCGTGGTCGTTAATACACCTCGAGAGAATAAACGGTTCGTGTGTAGTGTCGTATAACCGAGGATCGTCTTTTCTCAGAATAGTCGTCAGCAATGCCCCATCGCTTCCTAACTTCGTGATGATCGACGGGATGTAGGGGAGTAATTGGATAGCTTGTTGCGGGATGCCTGCATCAGTCATCGCAGCGGAAGTAATTTTAACAAAGCGGTCTCTGGCCCCTCTCATGCCAAACGCGTCGATAACGGACCACCACCGCGCGTCATCGAGATATTCATTGCTTTGCGCAGCTGCGTGCATAGATGCCAACTCGTACTGATTCGGGGTTGACAGATCGATCGTAGCATGGGGGAAAACGCCCAGGTTCACCAGTCCCCGGCCGGCACTAAACAGCCGTGCGGCTTTTGCCTTGGACACCGGCTCAAATGCAATGCTCGCCGCGTTTTGCTTCCCTGCCTGCATCCAGGATCGGATGTCCTGGGCCTTCCAATTACCATCGACAACGAGCCATTTTGGTTGAGATGATCTCACGACGGAGGCCCATGTAGGCGAAAACGGCTGGTTTGTGAGGATGTCCATGTCTGCCATGGCGAGTACGAGGTGCTTATTTGCATCGTTGATCGACACGTATTGTGCCGTGCGGCTACCCGGATTCTCGTCGTTACTTAGTTGTCTGACACATGAGGCATCCATTCCATTTGACTCTAGTGAGGCCAAAATCGTCGAGCCGGCACTTGGACAGCAAGTTAGTCAAAACCTTCTGGTTGCAGCGGGGGAACTCACAGATCATTGCCAACCATGGTGCAGAGTCGCACTTTGGTCTGCTTATTTACTCTGTGGGCTGCGAGAGCCACGTTATGACCAACTCCCCCTATTGATTGAGTGATATGTGAAGGGTTCGAGGTATGGAGTTGCGGAGTTGGATCCTCAAGAGAATCCATTGTAGTATAGTCGCAGCTTAAATCCATGGCGACAGACCCGGCGACAAGAATGTCAGCTTGAGAGGTGACCTATGATACCTAGTCAATCTATATGTCCTATCCAAGTTCTAGAAATAGAGCTGCTCTCAAATTTATACGAACTTTATGAAATCTGCAGGATTATAGGTCTCATACCTCTATAGACTTCGTCGCTTTCTGTATCGGCGTAGCTACCTTCCGGGGGGTGTCTAAACCGGCCCATCCCTTCACCCTAGTTCGCATTCGTTAGATTGGTGCGATGAGGTCGCGAAAGGAGCTCATAGCTCACGATCTTTTGAACGTCGATGGACCCTCCGAGCCAATTCTGGACAATGCCTCAGCTATCTTTGTAGCTCGCTCCACGTTTGATCGTACCAAGCCTATATTTGCCGGTACACTCCTCCCATTGGTGAGTTCTCGTATTCTTTTCAGAATGAAAGGTGTGTTTTCGTTGCCGTGGACACCCTGCTCGCTTGATTCGCGTACTGCTTGCTCGATGATGTCTGTCATCTCTTCTCCAGGTATCGCGTACTCTTCCGGAATGGGGTTAGCGAATAATAGACCTGTCTCGATATTTAGCCGTTCTTGTGCTGAGAATATGGCGGCGGCGTGTTCCTCGTCATGAACTATAAATGGACTTTTGATACCACTTTCCCTTGACCAGAAGGCTGGGAAATCAATATTTCCGCTCCTCCCGTCAGCAAATGTCGAGACGAGCACACCCTGGGTCTCTAAATATTCTAGGGTTCTGGGGATATCCAGAAATCCTTTGCTACCACTACAGACTACCGCCATCCTCGTCCTTCCGAGCTCCGTGAGGTCGGCACTGATATCCATAGACAAGTGGCCACCCCGGTGAACACCGCCCAGGCCACCGGTGCCGAAAACTCGAATTCCGGCCAACTTTGCCAGGACCATGGTCCCCGCGATTGTTGTGCCGCCATTGATCTTTTGGCCAATCATGCCCTGGGTAGAAATGAAAGCCAGTGGTTAATGCCCAATAGGATACTTTCGGTGTGGTTCAGTGCCCAGACGTACCGTTCCGACAAGGTAGGCAAGATCCCGTCGGGACGCCTTCTTCGGCGAGCCCTCGATCATGTGCGCGACCTCTTCACGGCTGAGCCCGACTGTAGGCACGCCTTCCAAGATGCCTACAACAGCGGGAACACCGCCATTCTTTCGCACGACGTCCTCGAGGCCCAGGTCCGTGTCGAAGGCGCCGTGGGTGTATATGGTGGACTCAAGGGCGACCACGGGCTTGTTCGTGGCTAAAGCCTCCGTCACCTCTTCGGATACCCTGAGTATCTCCTTCACACCAGCCAGACTCCCTGAAGCATAGGGATGGAGCACTCTTCTGGAGGTTGAGAACGGGGCGCTCTTCGGAGCAGGATGAACTCTGGACGTGTTGAGCGTCCGACGATAGACATCCCATCGCCGAATGAGCGGAGCAGATCTGCGAAAGATCTGCATGGCAACGCAATGATCCCGCGCAGTGTGGATGATGGACAGAGAGCTGGGTTAGACAGCTGCCGCACAGGTCGTGAAGCACTCAGTGCAAAGTGTTATCAGCAATAACTATCCACACGGTGTTTATACGTGACAGTGCGTGTCTGGAATAATGCACAGTATATGCACTGTAAGCGGGACTAACCGAGCACCTCAAACACCGATCCCATCTCTGCTCCATCTCACTGGGTCCGGACTCACTTCCGGAATTGAAGGGCCGAAATGCCCTCAGGGATTCCCATTCGCACTTCTCATCGTGAATATGAACGGACTTGCTAGCTTCATTGCAACCTACCGGGGCGCCATGCTTCATTACCAACACTTTAACTAGGTAGTCAATCAGGGGCATGTACGAAGTATATGAAGACATGGCGCACCGCGTCCCCGTGAAGTCATATGAACGGATTCTCTCGCTCTGTCATTCATCACGTGCAACACAAAAGAAGACTCAATGAAGTCCTACAGCGCTTCCATCGTTTTATACCCACTGATCGTGGGATCAGCCCGGGCAGCGAATTTCGTCACCTCAGGCGGCCAAGTTTTCACGCCAGGCTTTGCGATCCTAGACGCGCCGCAGCCCGGCACGCCTCTAGGCGGGAGTGCGTAACTCGAACCCGCTAAGTCAAGGCCGAGAAACAAAACGAAAGAAGGACGCGGAATCTGATGCTCGGCAGACACTATCCAGATCGCATTAGATGTCTCGGCCGACGGCAAGCTGAATCTCCCGCCGTACGACCCCGACAGCCCGAGCTTGATCCACTACATCAACATCTTCCTCTACAGCTACGACACCGGGCGCAACTTCACCATCACGAACGGGACGGCTTCTGGGAATAATGCTACCCTGGGCGATATTATGCTCTCGGAGCCGGGGTCTACGGTCAAGCACGTAACTTGGACTTGGCCGGACTGTCTGGTTGGCGATGGCGAGCCGACTAGCTCTGATAGCGATCGTGGGGATTACAATGTTAGTCTTGTTACGATTCTTTGTATAGCACTTGAGCTACTAACTCAATCGATTAGATCTCTATTCGCCAGAGTTTCCGCCTGAATGGCGAGGAACAGTATACCATCTTTGATGTCCCTATCTCGGTCACCAACGCGATTGAATCCGTCGGCACAAACCCGACGTGCGACTCAGTCAATAATCCGCTGCTGACTCCGGAGGAGATCGACGCTATGGCTGCTGACAGCGTGGGCATTCTGTTTGCGCCGGGCGATGCGACGACGATTGAGCAGTCGAGTAATGACGGTGCGGGAAGTGGTGCTGGGTCGACGATGCCTGACTGGAGGTTCGCCGTGATCGGATCGATGCTGCTTGCGGCTATGCATCTGGTTTTCTGATATTGCGATCTTTGGTTGACCTTTTCGAAGACAATCTTGATACTTAACGTAATACCATTGTAATATAGCATACATGGCACCCGACAGCACACTCTAGACTCGAGATTCCCTAAGGAGAAAGCCATTCCGCCGATGACCCATCAAGTGCGATGAGTTATTCCCCTGGTCATGCACGGGTTTGTGGCTTGCTCATATTGGTTAGAAAGGTGGATAGTTGATCAACTTCGTGCTCATTATCGCTGCATAATTGATGTTTACTATACATATGTAGTGGACCGTGGCTAGCTGGACTCGCTGCTCTGAACCCGCTCAATAATCTGCTCGGCAGGCGTCTCGTCAAGCCCCCCTCCTCACGATCTCAGCTCAAAGAGTATCCCAATTGATCCATAGAACTGCCTCAAGATCGCAAACGTGAATACCCAAACAGCCAAAATGCCCGTGCTTCTCGGACAGGGCCTAACCGCCGACCCAATTATAAAACTCTTCAGCCACACGGCACTGAATCCCGTAGTATTACTGCCCATATTACTACTAGCCAAGTTCACCAAGAAAGGCGAGGCCATCAGAACGCTACATCCCACGGCCTTCACCCGCGTCGCGACTCTCTTCTGTCTAGGCCTCATCCGCTACGTAAGCCGGAAACTCTCCGACGGCGTGGTGAACAACTGGACAAGCGACGCGTACGACTGGCCGAACGAGATCGCCGTCGTCACCGGCGGCGCGGGGGGGATTGGCAGCCATATCGTCAGGATCCTGGCTGCGCGGGGCGTCAAAGTCGTCGTGCTGGATATACAACCCCTGACATTCGAAGGTACGCAACCCATTACAAACCCAATAAGTACAAAATCTCATCCGGCCACAGCTCCGAACGTGCACTACTTCAAGTGCGATATCGCCTCTGCCGCCGACCTAGCCGAGACGGCGGCGGAGATCCGCGCGCGGGTCGGCGAGCCTACGATTCTGGTGAATAACGCCGGAGTCGCGCGCGGCAAGACGATCCTGCAGACCAGCGAGGCGGATCTCCGGTTCACGTTTGACGTTAACGTCTTTGCGCATTACCATGTTGTCCGGGAGTTCCTGCCGGCTATGGCGTTGCGGGATCACGGGATGGTTGTCACCGTGGCCAGCTTTGCGGCGTGGATGCCGGCGCCAAACAGTAAGATATTCTTGATTTCTGCTCTGCGCGGCTTTGGGTTATCGAGCCTGGCTGACGCCTACCCATCACACTCACTAACAAGCATCAGTGGTAGATTACGCAATGTCAAAAGCAGCGGCAGTAGTATTCCACGAAGGGCTGACAGCAGAGTTAAATTCGCGGTACAACGCGCCGAAAATACGGACCGTCCTGGTTAACCAGGGCTACACGAAAACGCCTCTATTCGCCGGATACAACAACACCTCGCCCTTCCTGACGCCGGCGCTCGAGCCCGAGTCCGTCGCGGAGGCTATATGCCGGCAGATATTCACGGGCCGGAGCGGACATGTCGTTACCCCTGTGTTTGGCCGGTTCTTGCAGCTTACGCGGGCTTTGCCGCATTGGTATACTTATCGGAGTCTTGCGCGGGGCGGGAGCATTATGGCGGATTGGACGGGTCGGCAGGTTGTTGAGGACTTGGATGGTTATTATTCTGGGAAGGAGAGGGTTTCTGATATTGGGGAGAGCACTGTTCTTTGTTAGATCCGTTGAGGGGGTGGGAATACGCGCCGTGCTTCTGAGGTAGAAACAGAGAGGTCGTGATTGTGAAGCTGCTCCTCTTCCAGTGCGGATTAGATATACAGCAGGACCAGCTCACCTTTTACCGGTTCGATGCGCTGCTAAATAAATCATGATTCTGGCTACTCAGTAATGCCTATCCCAAGTACCGCGAAACCGACGACTTCTACTCGAAGCGTGGAAACCCATCTCCAAGACCAACGCTACTACTCGGAACCATCGAAAGGAACAACGCAACACTAAGCTACGCCATCGACGAGAAGACAAACGGAAAACACATAATTTCCCCCAAATCAAACAACAACCCTACACCCAAAAAGACGTCTGACGCCTCTTCTCCCCGTACGCAGGAAGAGGCAACTTCGGAGTCCCATACCGGCGCACATAATACCACCCAGCAGCCGTAAGAAGAGTAATAGGCGCCGCAAAAGCCCAATAAATCCAGAACTTATCAGAAACATGCCATCCGCCCTGGGGGCTGAAGTTGAAAAACGACGTGCTGAAGATCGCCGAGACGAACGTAGGCGGGAGGAAGATAAGCGCGACAACGGCGACCTTGAGCGACGTGCTCGCGTCGTGCTGCGCGACCGTGTTGAACGCAAGCTGGATCTCGTTAAGCACGCGCTTGTCGTTGGACACGGAGCGGCACCGCAGGCTGCTCATGAAGCTCTCGAAGAACTGCAGCTGCGAGTGCAGATCGTCTGACCCGTCGTCTTCGCATACTAAGTGCAGCAGACCCTCGTGGCGTGACAGCATGCGCTGCATCGTCTGCACGGCTACGTCTAGGGTTTCGGTGACGTGGATCGCGTGCCGGGCGATGTCGTGCATGCGTCTGTAGTCGGGGTTCGGCCTGCCCCTGGGCGGATTCTCCTTTTCGGCAGCCCTCATTCGATTGCGGATAGCCCAGACCGCGGACTCCTGCATCCGGACAACTTCGGTCAATAGATAGGGGTAGAACCAGAATGGGCAACGGAGGCTATCGGGGTCAGGGGTCTCTAGTGATTTTAGAAGAAGACGGGCGACGTCCAGGGGAGTTTCGAACGTCAGCACAACAGTCTTGTGAGTTGACCTGTCCCAGCGTATAAACACGTTAAGCTTATACCAGCGGTAATTGTCATCCTCTTCAAGCTGCTTCATCTCGAAGTACGTCCATGTCCCTGGGTGTTTTGTTCAGTAAGGTATGATCCCAGCGTTGGGGTAGCGGCTACCTATATGACGGGTGCCGACGCGACAGCCGAAATACCCATTCGACTTCCGGCTGGCATCAGTCCACCATTGCCTCGGCATCAAGAACTCGTCGATGAAGTACGCTCTGCAAAGCTCGCATCCACGAATCTCATTGGCGTTTGCGAAGCTTCGAAACCGTTAGCGATTTATCTCAGATATAACGGTCGCACGACTGACACGAAGCAGATTTTCGCCTCGGTGAACACTACGCCATCATTCCCACCAGACTCAGGCAAGACGAGTTCGTGTAAGTCGACCTTTCTGCGTTGCCAGGTTTGAGCTGGGTATCCATGCTGTTAGCGACCGATCACAGCCGAATCTGTGACGGGACTTACTGGGGTTCCATTCATGTACCTCAAGACATGGGCAGGCAGAGAGTTCTTTTGCCATATTGACAATCCCAGGACGGCGCAAGGTTAGGAATCAGTCAGAACGCAAAGTGTCCGTGCCGCGAGACTTGAACTTGCGAGCGGCTTTTTATGGTTGATTCAACAAGGCTGCGCATGCGTGGGCATCGTTGCATAGCCGCCCGAATCTGCAGCGCTGCCTACGTGGATGGCAGGCAGATACCTAAGCCACCCCCAGCCCTCGGAGTTGAATAAGACTGACTTACGATACGACGAGGCTGGTGACACCTAATGTAACGCGTTTGGCCTATTGCTCGGCCTGCCCTCTTACTTGGCCACTCGGCTTATTTCAACGGGTGAACCCATATTGAAATATTCGAGAGGTGTGGTCGAGCACTGGGATTAACACGATACACGCGCGGATGGAACTGATTTTCCCAGCGGGGATGCAAGTTCTTGTTAGGCATTACAGCCGTCCGCCTCACTTCTGACTTTTATTACTCCAGAGTCCAGTGATCAGCATGGTGCTTCTAGGCTCCACAGCATTGTGGCTGGCGGTGTGTGCGTGGTACTGTCAAAAGCTGCCCTGGAAAGATGCTTGTTCGGAGGGTAACGAATAGAAGAAAACGTGTCGCAGTCATCGGGTTTCATCACTGGCGGTTTTCTCTGTAACTACTCCATTCATATTAGGTGCAGCAGGTTAAATCGAATATAGTTAAGCAGTTAGATACTCAAACAAGCATCTTGGCGATAGATTCGCATTTTTCCCCGAAATTTCAACCCGCCCTAAAACCCCAAGTTAGTTAGTTAGGAAAATGCCCGCGTTCTCGTTGGCAGCGGTAAACACCAAACGCGAAACAGATCTGAGGTTGTTGTAGCGGTTCATAAGCGCCAAATGAAACTGCCCGCCGCCAAACCGCGCGCGTAAGAAGATCCAGGGCACGGCGGGAAACGAGCTCGATACATACGGCCACCGTCTTCGCAAAGAGCAGATGATTCGCGCGAGGTAGGGACCAGATACCCAAAGGTCACTTATAATACCCAAAACAGTAAAATTGCAAAACGAGACTAATTTCATCTGTACGAAGTAGTGTGATAGGTAGGTAGTTACCAAACAAACTAATTCTAGCCAGCAAGAAAAGTAAAACGAAGGAATAAACACCACGTCCAAAGCATTATCGTACCTGGCATCGAAGATAGTCGACCGGCTTGTAAGAGATCCATCAAGCTTCGGAGTGAAGACGAGAACAGCAGGATGTTACCTGGAGACCCTGGTCTAATAGTAGGATCTGGTGCCTTCACCACGATAAGTGTCGGGCGTGCCAATAACTGTTTCTTCATCGTCGTCTGAGCTGGCTTCGTCGCCCCCGTAATCGTCACTCCGATCAGGGAGCGCGCGCAAGGACTCCAGGGTTTGCCTCGAAAGCTCGGGCGGTTGGTATGGCTTGATTGTATGCATGTCCCTACCTGAGGGGAGACTTGATAAGAGTGTGGCTGTCGACGGTATCTTTTGCACGAGGACCTGGATACTATTAGTTGATATGTTTAGGACAATGAGATGAGGATGAGAGGTGATGTGATATACAGTATCATTGATTTTGGTCCATTTGGCTTCCAGCATTTCGATCACTCTCGCCTCCTCTAACTTTCCGGCGTCAGAACCCCAATTTGTGCTTCTCTCGACCTTTTTATCTTCCTTCCTTTCCGACCAGTCCTTCTTCAATCGGTTAAGACTTAACCCCTTTTTAGCCTCTCTCGACTCGATCCCGAGTTCCTGCAGGCCGCATCGCAACCAGCCCAGGGCATTGCCAGTCTGGCCTGCTAATTCGGCATCAATGCCGAAAAACCGACAAGCTTTAGCGCGGCTAGTCTTCCTGAAATCTTCTAGGTACTGCAGTAGATCATCATTGAGTCTTGTCATTCCTTTCCATCTTCCGGATTGACAGACGGCGTAAGCCTGAGATGCGTGATCGGCCGCAGCCAAGCACAGTCGCGCAAAAAGGTGAGCACGCACTTTAGGGATCTCAGGTGCCTTGAACATCCACTCGTTGTCATTGCTATGGCGATCTTGGGCAACAGCTGCCGGATAAGGATCATCTTTCAAGACGGCTAGGAGCGTAGCCTCTGCGAGGGCTAGAGAAGCTAGGGCTCGGGCTGTAGACTGAGCGATGTCTACACAAGGAGGAGGGACCGAGAGAGCCTCAGCACGGCGAGCAAGGTAGTCATGTATCGAGGCTGCATCCATCAGGTGTTTTGTAGCCGTGGTTATGGCGGTTGTGCGCTCCCTGGTGCTTAGTGGATCTCCAGTAGTGACATACAGCGGCCGGAGCAAGGCGCGCGCCAGCAAGCTGTAAGCGTACCCTAGAGTTGACAGGGCAAAGAATAAGTCATATTCTAAGGACTGGACCTTGATCCGGGGACCTTCCCTCCCGGGAACGGCATTGGCGGATATGGTTGGGCGCCATTCCATGGTAGGTGTGGAGGTCAGGACAACATTGATCTCCTCCCCCTGCTGCGAAGCACGGCTGAGGCCAGCATCGATCGCGAATGCATACGGTAAGTAAGCATTCAAGTTGGATACTATGGAGTGTAGGCCGGGCTCCTGCGACGATGGCGAAAGTCTCTTGTACCGTTTCAATGCATCTTTTACAACACCGCGATGAGTGCTTGCGTTGAGGGGTAAGGAGGGGTGGGAAGCGCTTGAAAAGCTCGACGAGAATGAGAATAAAGACGTCGTAGGCAAGACAAATGGGAAAGGCATTCCGCAGTTATCTTAGGTCATTCATTCCCATATAAAATGTTGGTCTATCTATGCGGAAGTAGACAGGTGGATGATCTACAGATGGGCAGCAAGAGGAGTTGTCCGTCTTTACGCCATGCCATCATTCATACGCGTTATCGTGCTCTAACGTTATAACGAAGGTTAGGGCGTTACTGCCCCGTTAGCGGGAGTGACTTTCAATCCGAAATAGGGGTTTCTCCGGGATTAGGTATTTCACAGGCACGTATGTATGTAATGCAGCGCGTTCGCACTTGTGTCATCGCCGGCCTCGGTGATATACCGGGATTAATTTGTATCGCTTCACTGGCATTCTTGGCATGTCTCCTGCGGGTATTAAGTCATAAGGGACTGTTTAGTAACAGCTCAGTTCCTGTTTATTCTGGTTGTGCATGTGCTGTTGCTTCTGATTAGCAGCGGCAAAGAGTCCTGGGATTCTCTCTATCTCGTTCTACAACTCCCGCCGTGCATTCGAGCGACCGATTCGTCTACCCTGTCAATTCCCACGTCTTGTTCAGTGCATAAACACTGAGCCAAGGCTGTTTAGAACGCCAAACGGCGTGATGCGAAAAGCCTGGGCGGATATGAGAGCTGCGTCTCATATTACGCAGGGGCACTTTGTTTCCGGTATTCGTAATTCATTCCACGGTTTCCACGCCCTCCAGAGCTTTCTGCTCCTTCAAAATCTGCTGCAACGAGATGGGCCGAATGACCTGGCTTGAAAGCATGAGGTATTGAATTGCATCACCGTGAGACTTGATAGCAGCTTTGTCCAGCCGTTCCTCGACCAGGTCGAGTCTCCAACCGTCATACTGATGCATGACAGCTTCCCAAGCCTGGATTATAGATGGTTTCATGGCCAATTTCCATGTGCCTCTCCAAGTAATTGTAGCCCGCCGTCTATCGCGGAATGCCTGGTACTTGAATAGCGCAGCCAAGCCCTTTCGTCCGTTCCAAATCTCCATTGTTTCCAGTCGTGGCATCTTTATGGCTGCTGCCGCTGCTGCCTGCAGCATAGCTTCAATTTCGACCGAATTCTCGTCGGGCGTAAGTAATTTTGAAGTAATTGCAACCGAGGTTAGGTCTGGCCACTCCCAAGAGGGCTCCATCTGGAAAAAATAGCTAGCATCTGCGATGAAGGATGCTGCGACATGCTCAAGCTTGAGGCTGGCGAGTGCGACCATCCGGCTTACTGCTGGAGCTGGTTTGCGAATACTGTCGCATTCGGCCCAGTCAGTCCCATGCACGAAGTCTTGCGTGATAGCTGGGTACTGCTGGTTGAAGTTCTCAAAGACCACGAGTCTCCTTAGCTTGTTCTTGTTGTTGAAACGCGTGATCGACTCGAAAAGATAACAGAGACCTAGATAAATTATTAGCACAGGAGTAATTACCCACACAAACGAGAGCTAGCAACAACTCTGGCAGGTTACAGCGATATTAGTACTCACTTTGATCTGTATCCGCTTGCAAATAGTCCCATTCCCTCCAGGGCTCGTAGTGGACTTCCTGGAGTCTGGGGAAGCGGGTAATCATGCGTGCAAGCATGCCCGGCTTCATTCTCCGGTTCTGTTGCCGGAGAAGCAAACTGGTTACCACCGGGACCGGTGGAAGCTGACCCCACATTTCGCGCTTTGACTGCTCAATCTCAACTTCGCCCTCCCACTTGCCTGAATTGAAAACCTTCTCGATAGCCGTCACAGGCGGAGCGGATTGTCGAAAACCAGCAACCCAGCCATGCTTAGGATCATTATAGGCTTCGTCTAATGTCACCTGCTGTATATCGCCATCACCTAGCATATCTGAAGGAGTATCGGGCATAAAGGTCAGATATTTAAACCAATGTTTCGAGTCACTAGGCGAGTAGATGCTGATATCGAGCATCAAATTGCCGTTAGGATCCCATGTGCTGAGAATCGAGAACAGGTTCAGGAATGCCGTCATAATAGGGAACTTTTGTGTATCGCTGATGCCATATGTCTCCAGATCTATAAGATATGGGGCATATTCGTCAGACGCGCATTCGGTACAATCATAGTCATCAAGTTCCAAGCAGAACCAGATATAGCGAACGAGAGCTCGATTGCGATGAATCATCGAACTGAAATCCACGAGGCGCGATCGGGTCAGTTTGATTCGAGCGAAGTTATGTCGCTCGAGTACTGTTTGCCACTCCCGAGAGACTGTGGCCAAGCGACTCAGTGTGCAACCGTCTTGCACCAGGGCTCCTAAGATAAGGAGCCGGATCTCTCCAGGCAAGCCATCCCATGTTGAATTCCACTGCTTCTTGCCAAGAGACATCGAATACATAGGGTGGTGACCGGGAGTGGTGATGCTTTCGGTAATGGAGCGGTGTAGGAATACGAGTTGGGAAATTCCAGATGTAAAGCGTGTGCGATTGTTGTGAATAGGAATGAAGCAGAATAGGTAGCGTGAGTCTTTGGGCGGCGCGAAGCCTATGCAGGTGACAGCTCGCGCTCACCCGATATAGGCATATGCACTCTCTAACTACGGCTCAATGTGCGCTAAAGAATGCTGTGGCAGATGTCGGGGCCTGGACAACGTCTTGCTGCATAATTAATTAAAGCATAACCCAAACCGCCGGTTACGTACCGGTACCTGACTGACCTCGACGTGAGCGGCCACGCGTAAATGTCACAATCTGGCCTGACGACGACGACGAACAACCTTTCTTCGTCTGCGTCCGATGCCACACGCCACCAATTCTTCGGCCAAAGACTATGGCTTCCGCTTCTGCCATGTCATCCCCGCATAAACCCCGGCGCAAGGCGAAGAAAACAGCCCACTTCGATGCCAGCGTGAAGCCTGGTTCTCTCGTCCGATCTCCCAGCTTTCCCTTAGAAGCTATCCTGTGGCCGGCTCGGACCTCGCTTTCACAATGGGAGATATTGCCCCTGGTTCTGATGGCTGCTGGCCTATTCCGCTGGGCTGCTGGTTTATGGGGATATTCTGGTTCGTGCCGTGTCTCTCAGCCTCTGCTGCGTTCTGCTGCTTTCTGCTGACTCGCTCCCAGGTCTTAAGAAACCTCCCATGTTTGGCGACTATGAAGCTCAGAGGCATTGGATGGAAGTAACAACGCAACTACCCATTTCTCAATGGTACTTTCACGATCTACAATGGTGGGGGCTCGACTACCCTCCTCTGACGGCCTACCACAGCTGGCTGCTCGGCCGAATCGGCTCGTATATCGACCCCTCGTGGTTCGCTCTCTACCAGTCGCGAGGCCTCGACGACCCTACACTGAAAATATTTATGAGAGCGACGGTGATTGTGTCGGAATATCTGATCTATATCCCCGCGGTTGTCATCTTTACCCGGAGATACAGCCAGGCCTATGGTGTCGCGCAATGGCCTGCCTCTCTTGCGCTTCTTGCTATCCTGATGCAGCCGGGCACCATTCTCATCGACCACGTGCACTTCCAGTATAATACTGTTATGCTCGGCTTCGTGGTCGCCAGTATGTCCAGCGCGCTGGCTAGTCGGTACATGTGGGCATCTGTCTTTTTCGTCGCCGCTCTTGGGTTTAAACAAATGGCCTTGTACTACGCGCCCGCTGTCTTCGTTTTTCTGCTGGGCAGCAGCATCTTCCCTCGAATCAACCCGTCGCGCTTTTTCGGTATTGCCTCCGTGACTGTGGCCTCCTTCGCGGTTTTGCTTCTGCCACTCATTTTAGGTGCGCTGTACGATGCGAGCAGAGGTGTTTACTCTCGGCCTGACCTTGAGGGTTTCCGTCCGCCGCTTCCCATTTTCACCTTCCTATCTCCCTATTTAGACCCGGATGCTGCCTACTACCCCGTCGTTGAGCAGATAGCTCAGATGATACACCGGGTGTTTCCCTTTGCCCGAGGACTTTTCGAGGACAAGGTTGCCAACTTTTGGTGCACAGCAAACTTAATTATCAAATTGCGAGCTTATCCCGCCGAACTCCTCCAGCGGGCTTCTCTACTGGCAACCCTTGCTGCCATCTCGCCGGCCTGCGTTATCCTCTTCCTTCGGCCCCGTAAAGAGCTTCTGCCATACGCTTTTGCCGCAACGGCATGGGGTTTCTTCCTTTTCAGCTACCAGGTCCATGAGAAGAGCGTACTCCTCCCGCTTCTTCCCATGACTCTTCTGTTCGCAGGCAAGCAAGGCTTGGGCAAAGAAATCAGATCATGGGTGGGCTTCGCAAATATCCTGGGAGCCTGGACGATGTTCCCACTTCTCCAGCGGGTTGATCTACGCGTGCCCTACGCCGTACTGACACTCCTGTGGGCCTATCTATTAGGCCTTCCACCAACATCCATGAGCGCTTATTTCCAGAAAGGTCAAAGCGCCACGGTTCAATGGGCGACGGTTGCGGTTCACGGCCTTTTCTATCTTGCCATGGCTGCCTGGCACGTCGCAGAACAGACTATTGCACCCCCGGCCAATAAACCAGATCTGTGGGTTGTCGCCAACGTCGGCCTGGGTTTTGCGGGGTTCTCCCTTTGCTATCTGTGGTGTCAGTGGAAGCTCATTCAGGAGAGCGGCCTCATCCCGAAGATGAACGAGGGCAAGGTCAAGACCAAATAACCGTATTCTCAATGACCCTCCCACTAAAATCAAGATTTTAGATTTCTTAGTATAACTATTTCTGATACCCCATAAAATAGAAAGGCGTAGTGCGATGGGTTTTGCTTCCTATATTGGCTGACGTTGATTTCGCGTCTCCCTGTGTTAATCTGGTGACTGAGTTGCTTCACGCTTGATGCCGATTGCGAGAGGTATGACTTTGTATTAAGTGACGGTCCTATCGGGATCTAATGACACAGGACATTCGCGATTTCTTTGCTTCGGGCCACTCCTAATCAACCAACTAGTCAAACAAGTTACAACGAGGGTATGTATGTCTCCATTGGTTCTGTATGTACATCGAGCTGGAGACAAAGAACTAGATACGTGATTTTGTAGATCATGGAACGGTGCTATGCCGTTCTATTTCGCAATATCCCGACACACCTTGCATGGCAGATCTAGGTTAGAACATTAATTGCTTTTTACTTGTTGGGTTCGTTTGCTGGTGAAGTGGGTAGGTGGGTTTGGAGTATCGTGTGTGAATGGAGTTTTTGTCCTGTGTGCTCATCCCAGCATCGACGGTATTGCTCTACAACAGCGAAAGGCTCGTCGGGCGAGAGTAAAGTATTAGGCATCGTGTGCCTTTTCACACAGGACCGTAAATACAAAGAAATAACCACATTTCAAAGATTTGAGGCAACACGCACAATTTCACACGAACACACACGGAAATAGATATGCAAGTTTTGTTTGATTCCAAGCGCTGAAGTTAGAACAGCATGCGCCGTGATAATTACAGATAATGACCTCCCAGAATCCAGAACCACACAATAATCATATCAGATCGTAATACCGACACCATAGCGATCGGCGGTGTTTGGGTTGCTGGTGTGTACTTGATAGTGCCCTTCCCAGAACCCGGAACCACGCCCAAAGAGGTCAGCAGATCGTAGGACCGACACCCCCAGCTGGATGAGCTGGCGCCATAGCTTGCTAGGGGCATCGGGGAACAATTGCTTTCCCAGAACCCAGAACCACACCCAGGGAAGTCAGATCGTAATACCGACCACCCAAGGGACATGAGGGTTTATGGAGCTCGCTGGGGCGTAGTGGGATAATAGACCCCCACAACACGTAACCACACCCAAGGAGATCGGAGCCCAATGCCGACACCCCAGAGGGACATTAGATATTCTCAGAGGTCACTTGGGGCGTATTGAGAGCGAAGCTGACAAACAAGTAGGTAGATCGACACGAGCGATACAAGCAACAAAGGGCCACATGTAGTTATGCCGATTGTCGAGTACCCTGATTACCAAGTGATCAAGACACCACGTTCATTCCATTGTACCAAACTCATATCCTTTCAACCCTCTTGCGGAATTTCTAACCCTTGTTTCCATTGTACCAAACTCGTATCCTTTCAACCGTCCTGCGGAATTTCTAACCCTTGTTTCTGGTTGTTTGCGTTAATGCGAGGAGGGAAGTGGGAGGATGGAGACTTCCGTCGTCAATATGTTGACGGTTCTGATCTACTCTGTCTAAGATTCCTCACTTTCGTCTGTCTCTTCTGTCTGGGCAATCTCCTGCCCGTCAGCCTCCCTCTAGTCCTCCCGACCCGGCTACCAGTACCCTAGCCTCCTGATACCTGGCCACAACAGCAGGGCCGAACCGGCATGGTGCCAATAACAAACACTACCGACACTGGGCCAGAACAGCACGGCCGAACCGGCATAGCTCCAATAGCAGATCGTGACACCGGGTCAGAACAGCACGGCCGAACCGGCATAGCTCCAATAGCAGATCGTGACACCGGGTCAGAGCAACAAGGCCGAACCGGCGTGTGCCAATAGCACACGCACCCTGTGCCCATACACCACGCACCACTTGAAGACCCATTGTGTTTCACTCAAACCCCAACCTAGCGGCAGGAGCTGCGTCCCGACTTGAGCGTTAGGCTCCATGGCAGTCGCGCCAGTGCGATCAACGCCTATTCTGAGGCTTGTCCGAGTACTCCGTATAGCACTCGAAAAGGGTGACCGAAAAGGTGACGGCCTTGGAGGCAACTATCGTTACCCCCCGCGTAGGTGGATACAAAGGTATCGAGCAAGCAGCTTTTCTGTGGTCGTCTAGAGCAGGTGAGAACACGCGGATGGCGTTGATGAACCAAGAAATCTCCCAAAGAAGAGAGATCAAACACAGTAATTGTCCTCGGGCAGCATGTTGGGCGGTGCACCCACACCATGCCCCGATAATCATGCTCTTGTCTTCCGCCTGGAAGGTCAAGGCCAATCCTTTGATATCACCAACAGGTATACAACAAATCGCGACCTGTTTTGACGCGATTCAGAAGGACCATGGAATGCCTACTCTTTTTTTGTCAACCTTGGCACTGGAGCCCGCGTTCTTCGCCTCGAGTTTGATCAACACCACCCGGGAACCCCCAAGACAATACCTGGTCGTTCTTGCGGTGTGTTCAACGCCACCCGGAAACCCCCGAGATGACGACCTCGTCATTCTTCCGGTGTGTCCAGTGCTTGCTGGTCCTATCTTTCCATAGCTGTTGAAGATGGGAGTCTCTTCAACATTCCCTCCCAAGTCTCGTACTACTAAGGACTTGGTCAATGAACCCTTCATAGCGAGCACCACGTAGTTATTTCCTCGGCGACTCGGATGGTGTAGTTCGAAGATGGCTCTCTCCGAAACCCAGTACAGGGTGGCGAACTTTTTGACAGTGAGCAGGCTGAACGGCTCATTCCTAGGCCGATGTGAACGTGTACTGAAGTAGATTTGTTCAGATGGATTCGGATGGTTTTTAGCCCTCGGCATACATCTTCAACTTGCTCGTCATACCCATCTCGGCTCATGACTGCCGAGGTAATCGACGGCCCTGCCGCTTGCAACTGGGCGGCCATCTCGTTCTGCAGTCTCGGTTCCGTGAATAGGTCGCCGACCAACTCGAACCAAGTGTCGTTGGGACATCTTGTCTGTCCTTCTGCGCACTAGGCGGATATGTAGCACAGGTCACGGCCGCGCTTTCGCTCCGGCCGCTTTCACTCAGCGTTGGACGCGGAGCTAATGCAAGAAGTGGACTAACTTCACTATTGCACCTGTTGTAGCATACGCCGCTGTCACGGGTCGCTGACGTCCTAAACTGGGATCGTCCGGCTCTTGAACGAAGCACAGCGCCTGCACAAATTAGAAAGTCTGAGGACTGCTGGAAGACATCTAGTTACAAGCTGCGCTTGTTGTTGCCGCGCTTGTTGCAATTAGATCTGCTGCAGCCGCAATGGGTGCGCGGCTGAACAAAGCAGCTTTCTGCTCTGGGTAACGACGCCGATCATAATGGAAGACAATGTGACGGTCTTAACCGTACACATGTATCTTATATACTCCATTAATCTGAATGGCTGCCACTGTTCAGATTCCGACCCTTTTGCGAAAGGCGTCTGGTCATGCGTGGTAGTTGAGTAGTACTTAATGGAGGCGATGGAGTGGTGGCGGGCATGGCGGAATCTGGTGAGCTGCGTCGCGAGGGAGGCGCTCGGACTGTAGCCGGGAAAAGATGAAAGTGAAAAAGTGAAGAGGGCGTCTTAGAGAAGAAAGAAGGGTAGACACCTACGCATGAGCAGAAAACTGCGCGCGCGGAAGAATGGGCTAGGAAGGGGTGGCATTGTGCCGTGTGGGGATGATGGCACGCATGGAGGAAGATGATGGGGGAGGGTGATGGGGAAGGTGATGAGGAAGATGATGGGTGGGAGAGGTTAGGATGGATCGAAGCAATTGGCGGGGTGGGTGGTGTAGGGCAGATCGGATCAAGTCCGGCAATGCAAGGCGCACGGGCCTACTATACCGATAGAACGGGTGCACTGTGTGTTGTTTTGTATGCACGGTACCGGTACTTCGTGCAATAACCTCGGCCCAGACGTGCCTGTCTAGATAACGTACCGGTAGTGTATTGACAGGCTGACATGTACTTGCTGACAGGCGTGTAAAGGCTCTTGAAGTAAAGTATCTCCTGAGTCTATGTACTTAAATGTACCGATGTATTTCCTAGGTATACCCGAAGGCCAGCTACACGCGCGACGGCACGGGTACCTACGAGAAAGCACTTGATCAACAAGCCTCTGGAAAGTACGCGCAACGCGCCCGGCTTCGATAACACTGACAGTAGCTACGGACGTACGCTTGTCCATTTATTACAGTCTGTACCTTCCATATATGCCTTTTCACAGTGCTCATTGAGCGCGCTTTTTGATGGTTGTCGATCGGCTCGCTGTTCTTGGTTCTTTCCATCTTGCCGAGCTTCTCGAGGTTAATTAGTAGATGAAAGTCTCAACTCCTCGGCACTCGTATCCCCCCCAGATAATTAAAGTTGTGAATCCTGACCTCGCAATTTTCTCCAGCAAGTTCGCGAATGAGAGCCTACGCACCACCGGCTATGATGCCTAGAGTGCACAAAACTCAACCGGATGGGCTGGCAGGGCGCTGGAACCGTCGTGACCACTACACATCATCGTAATGTTCTCTTCATAAACTGTGCTAATGCTCTCTTCTGTTGCAGGTGAGCTGTCGACCATAGAGACTCATGGAAATGATGTCAATACCCAAGAAAGAAGATCGGCGTTTAGTGCTGACACCTCCAAGGGATTTATAAGGACGGCAGTGAACGCATGGATTCACTATAACGGTACAATGGATGAGTGTGTCGATTGCTCTGGTACTCTCGTGCTGGGCCTTGGCCTGGTAATGCACGATCCCTTAGGCCGAATTGCAGGAGGTACCTTGGTAATACGGACGTTCATCGTGCCTATGGCATCGCCGCGTACTACTTCAGTACCCAACTTCATTTACTGAGGCCTCCCCTATGCAATCTTGCCTCTGCCTCCTTGCGCTATGAGGACGGATAGTTCGATTCTCTGATACTCTGGAACATAGTCCCTGGTAGACAAATAACATGGAATAAAGACTAAAAGAATCAGGGTGACGGGTCCTTTTCAGGTCACTGCCGGCAGAATTTCGCATGGAGAATACTCAGACATCGCACTCGAGCTCGGCTTCTAAAAGATATGATTGACGCTGGTCCTAAAGTGTTGAGCAAGAAACCCCTATGCCATAAAGACGACGTGAAGAACTCATGGAAGACCATGCTGTACGGATTACCGGTGTCATTAACTAAGACCAGAGCATGCAAATAGCGTCTCACAGCCCGTATCCCAGTGCTTAACAGGCGGAGTTCAGGACTGCTTCGCCCTCAGACCGTCGGATTATTGGTTCGGCTGCATTGGAAGATGACACCAAGACTTGAGTTGCTGCAGGTAGGTTCCAATTGCTATTCGTTATAATCGGGAAGATTAATTCGTTCACTACTTTTTCAATTACACGGGTCTGCTTTCACGTATTATCAGCGGTATCGCCCGATTCAGTTTCTCGCTAGGAACAATACACCCTTGGTATCTCAACCGCTTTCTCCCCAAAATGGGTGGTAGCTACCTAAGAATGTATAAGATCTTACACAAAGTCGGTCACCGTCGCCAGGAACTAACAAGCACAGCGCAAACCCTTGGTCGTCCGACATGTGATGAGTATAACACATTCGGCCACTCAGCAGCCCACAGGCTCGCCGGGCGAGTTCTCGTCCACGCTCGTGTCAAGCGGGATGTCATTCCCGCCCTTAGCCAACTCGAGCTTGCCCTCGAACACGCCATCCCTGATATCCGGAAGCGCAGCACCCCAATCGTTATTCAGCATCCTACCGCGGAGGTCATCAGTAGGGAATCCATCATATCCCACAAGGTCGCCATACTAATTACTCGCAACGTCAGTTCCACTTCTTTCCAACCCTTCCTATATCCCCCTTTTCATTACCGTCCTCCCAGACAAAACAAACCCAAGAAAAGATAAGCAAGCAACTCACAAACCAAGCCCCAGTAGCATTCTCAATATGATCCTCATCCTCGTTATCAAACCGGAAGTCATGCGTAAGGATGCCGTCCTGGTTATACACAACCTTAGGATGCGTCCCATCAAAGGGGACATCAGCAGCAGCGCGAACAAGGTAACTCCCATGCTGCGACACCCCGACATACGCAGGCATGTCCGCGCCATCCTGCACCCAGACAGCGATATGCTCGCAGTCGTTCTTACGCCCCACGCCGCAGGACCCGTCGATCGACTGGTCCTTCTCGAAGTAGTACCCGTGGATATACCCGCACCACCCGTTATTGCACCGCGCGCGGGAGTACACGTTGTTCTGCAGGTCCGACAGGTCGTGGCAGTCTTCGTTCTTCGCACCGCCGTAGTCTAGACCTGTTGCTAGGGGCCCCGTCTGCGGAGATCGCGGCGGTGTTGTAGCACCCGTCTGTGTCGAAGTCCATTGCTGTGTTGCGTTGTTGACGCCGTTCGTGGGCCCGTGGATTTCCTCACCTGATTGGAATTTCTCGTCGTTGTCGGTTGCGCATCCTGGGAGTGCTGTTGGCGGATCACGCTTGAGGATAGACCGCTCAGTTAGGGGCGTTGTCGTCGCGTTGGCGGAGAGCGCGAGGGCTGCGGTGCTTAGGAGCAGGGTCTTTGGTGAGGGACCCATTATGAAGCGGTGCGTGAGATAGGATTTCGTTTTCTAGATCTACTATTGGGCGTAGTACGGTATTGCACTCTACTATCCGAGGCGTCTAGGTTAAATCCCGTTTCTATTCATACAGCTCTGAGGCGCATCGCGGTTCTTATACCCCTGAATACGTGGGTCTAGAAGGTGATGTTCCTACAAATATACCCAGTATGAAACAGCACAGTAGCCTATAAGTCAAGTCACATTCACATTATACGAATCAGGAGAATACCACCGCGAGATCAACACAAATACAACATGCAAGGTAGGCAAAAGCACCAGATCAGAGGGCAGGATGAGTCCGAAGCTATGCAGCTACTTGACCCTATCCAGATATGTAGTATCAAGAAACGGTCAGGAACACGGGCTTGGCGATGCTCTTAATATCCAAAGCAGAAGGAGAGTTAGTTGTTTCCTTGAACCTTCACGCTGCCCCAAGATCTGCATGTTATACGGAATAGTAGATACACCGGCCGTCCTGGCAGAGCGCGTCCATGGTGGGTAACGTGGGGGTTCTCTCTTCCTTTTTCCAAAGAAAAGGGATTGTGTATGTACTTGGAATTCAGGTGCCCGTTCATTGATTATAAGTAATTAAAACTGAACCGGGAGCGGAGAGGAACAGCTTGGAACAGAGGCAACCCTTCCGTGTTCAACCGTGGGAGAATTATATTATAAGACTGTATTGTATGTAGGCTAAGAGACGGGGTATAAAAGCCAAGCCCCCTAAAACATGGGCGAGGCGACGTTACGACGTAAAACAGACCGAGTAAGCAGCCAATTACCGCCAATAACCTAGACTAGGCACGTACCGGGCCATCTTGCGTGATACGCTGAGAGACGTGTGAAGCTAGGTAAATAAAGTACAGATGAAAACTTCGTTACTTCGGCAGTAGGACTACCTACTACCCCCGCGCTGATCCGTCAGCCTGAGAGTTGGACGGACCGGCCTCTGCCTGAACCGGCGAATGAAGATTCAGCGTCTCTTTGATACGCCTCGGGTCCTCCAGCAATGCCCAGGCGCGTTCTTTCTTGCTCCTCATCTCTCGGTCCGATCGCTCCATGTCATCCAAGTGACTAATATCATCGGAACTAATGGAGCTGGAGCTTGGACTCCGGTTGAGGACCATTTTTATGTGCCGGCCTTCCGTCTTCTTCCTATTCCGCTGGATTTCCTTCAATTTTTGATCCTCTGGGTCATCACAGCTGAGTACCACGACCCCTAACCCCGGGAAATTGCGCTCTAGAAACTCGCGCAGGTAGGGCAAAACCGACTTGTCCGGCCGATATGTACCGCTATCGTTGTCAATGACTAGTTGGTAGTACTCGGGTTTCGTGGGCGGTGCTTCATGGGGTGGCCCTCCCTCAACGCTCGGATCCGGTGGGTGTGTTGGTTGACCAGGATCGACGTTCTGGGACGCCTCAGGGTGCTTTAGCCGCCTGATGAAGAATTCACCTGAGCAGGCGACGTATATTTGAGCATCACTGTGCATAGTGTGTTTGCTCAGCAAATCGATTCCAAACTCTTTGCCCGTCTCGGTGAAGCGCATGAGGCCATCAAGAGTAATGACATAGGTAAAAAGGCGAGCACCCTCGTCAAAATGCGCCATCCTAAGAAACTGAAGGCTGGCTTCTTCAGAGCACGACTTAAACGTGCCCCATTCTGTTGATTTGTCGAAGTTATATATTCTGCCGTGTTGGTGATGCAATGCCTTATTCAAGATGCGACCGCGCAGGCCGGCGCCTCGGAAAAGGAGGCCAATGATGGGTCTGAATTCGACGTAGCGATGATAGAGCTCCGGCGGCACAGGCCCAGCTAGCTGGATTTCGTTGGCTTGAAAGTCATATTTCTGCGCTTTCTGGGCATGCTGATCATCTTCCTCAGCAACCGAGTTGCCTTGGGAGTCGATCGTTTCGTCTTTGTTGACCTTGATGCCGGTCATGCGCCCAATCATAGGAGAGAAATGTTTGAAGTAGTAAGTAGGCCCGACGGTGTATATCTGACCGTGGGGAGGCTTCGAGATCTCGATGAACTTGGCGCTAACGTATAGTCTGGGCGTTATTGATACACTGCTATGGAGTATACTGGCGCCAGCTTTGAGGAGGTATGCCCGCTTGCTGCCCACACGTTTCTTAACGTTGTAAACCGGCGACGGAAAACCCTGCCAGGATTCGTTGACGCTGTCCACGTAGATGGAAACGTTCCCGAGACGGTCATTTCGATCAGGCCAGTCCTCATCATACAAGCGACACTTGAGCCTGAAGCCAGACGACGGTACATTCGCGACAATCCATTCCTCCTCCCACTGCGGTTCTAGGGACCTCCGGATGGTACGTGTGCGATAACAGAGGTCGGGGTCTTCCTTATGGCGCTTGGGCAACGCTGTTGAAAGGGTGGCTGTGAGGAAGGTATCGGAGGAACCGGTGCTAATGTCGGCAATTGGCAGGTTTTCTGCGCGGTGGAAAGTGAACTTGATGGTATAGCCCGGCGGCGCATCGGGGATGGGTGTCGGGTCGAAGCCGCCGGGCGGATTTGTTTTCGTCTTGATTTTCTGCTTTTGGTCCTTGAATTTACCTTTCAATGCGATGCGAGATTCCGAGAGTTCGGGGCGACCTTTCTCGCGGTCGCCTTCAGACTTGGGGATTGACTGGTGATCTGGTGCAGCATTGTCAGGCGCCTTGGACTCGATGTTTGCGCCGTCGACGCTCGATGACATGGTCACGGCTTAATGCCTGCTCGAGGCGGAATACACTAGGGCGAATGAGGGGCTAGCGGCGAGGCGGCGTCGCGGGAACGAGAGACGGATTCGGTGGATTGGTATCGCCGGGAAGGTGTGGATACGGTACCTAGAGGACGGCCGGCCGGTCCGCGCCTCAATTGGGTAGGGTGTTGGCGATGCCGCGAAGATATGCGGTAGCGGTAGAGAATGCGATGCGCAGGAGAAAAGATGATTTGTCATTAAAGGTGGACAGTGCAATATTTAATTGATGTAAGACAGTAACGGGGCATGCGCAACACGGAATACCAGTCCTCTGCCACAGCAGCGCCTTTGTTTTGGGGATCACTTATCCAGCACCCGCCTCTCATTATCCAGCACCCCCGAAGTGGGGCTCGCCGCTCAGCTTGTCATCGCAGGTACCTTGGCACGTTATCGTTGCCTCAAGTTTCGCAGTTACGAAGTATATCTGCAGCTTTTAAACCTTTAATCTTGCCGAAAAAAACGCCAGATTCCATTTAGCCAAACCCGTCACTACGAAGTCATATACCTATCTAGGTATGCATTCCGTATTGTGATTGACATTTGGAAGTCTTGTGCAGCCGGCTGGTATAGCCACCTGCTATATAGCCGCTGAACCCCGTCTTCGTCTTACCTAGGACCGCTCAACCTGGGTGCAGACTGGATTTAAGTGCCTACCAGGTACTCAAATACATCAGCCGTGGGATAGGTAACGGGTAATTACCTGGTAGGATCCCTTCATCATGGGCCGAGAATAGGGTATCTGGGTATGAACATAGTAAGTAGGTACTGAGTAGGCTGATGAGGTCGGTAACTCATGGCGATGCGATAGTAGGTACTTGCGGTGACATGTTGAATTCTGCGGGCCGGCCCACAAAGCCCACGTCTCGGCCCATAAAATCCCGTTTTGAGCGGCAAGCCCCACTTCGGGGGTGCTGGATAATGAGAGGCGGGTGCTGGATAAGTGATCCCTTGTTTTGTTTGGCTGTTAGCGGGCCTCCCAAGCCACTTCGGTGCCGGACAGCCGTGATGGGAACGATCGGTGATCTTCAGCGCAAGCGTCCCTTCCTTGTTATGTACTTCGTATTGGCGCAACATTCGGCCCGCTTCGGCCTGCCGTCGTCCGCCAAGCCTCAGGCTGCTGGATTGGACTAACCCAACGGTCAGTCAGCACTACCTATTGCTAAATACCAACAAAGCCTGGTTATAAGTGCCATCACAAAGAAATGACCATAATATCTGACGCCATCACTAATAGCCATTCTAACGTGTTCGGCCAATTAACAGAAAGTCCATAACGCACTCTGTCTAAGCTCACCATTGGTAATTATGGTGCTTTAACCCTCGAAAGGCGCCGTTATTGCGTGACTGACCGTTGGATTAGCAAAACCTGGGGGCTGGGGGAACAACGGTTCTTGACAGCCCGAAACCGACCAACAAGTACAGACTGTACCGTATCTAGTTGTCGCCTCATCATGTTAGATACAGTTAATTGTTATTTAAACACATTTATTACTTTGGATTGTTAGGTAGTTAGCTTCCTACCCATTTTGCGCATCCCTACGAAATACTATTTCACTATATAGCTTCTAAAACAATCGGTTAGGTATCTACGTCCGTATCTAGTGTAGTGTACATAGTAAAATAGCCGGCGCTCAACTATATTTTAGCCTGGACCTAGGGTGGTATTCTAGTATATATAGTGTAGTGACCCTTCCCCCCGTCACAATTATTTTCCTCTCTGTTCCATTGGCCAAGTTGACGCAGATCTCAAACTCCCTTTTTTTCGTTTCACAGCAGTTGAACCTCGTCGTCGCGCAGATTATGCCTTGCTTGCCAGACCATCAGTTACGACAGACCGTTGCGGCCCGAGTGACACGCCAAGAGTGATCTTAAACGCTCTGCCTAACTTTGTAGGACTTCCGAGCTGATCGTTATCCGATGCCAACGCCCAACACTGTTCAATTACCCCCATGCGTGTTAGAAACTTGCATTCGATAAGAGAGGCGCTTACCAGGAGGTACCTCGGTTGGGTTCATCACAACCACTGAGCAGGGAAACACGCTTTACCGACACTTCCTGATGCAGCAATTCTCATGGCTCAAACTCCCATTCTGTTTCTCGATGGAGGGTTGGGTACATCACTCGAGGACGAGTTTGGCGTCAAGTTCACAGCGACCACCCCTTTATGGTCCTCTCACCTCCTCGTTTCTGACCAGTCTACACTTAAATCATGTCAGCGCGATTTCGCTGAGATCCCGGTCGATATCTTACTCACCGCCACCTATCAAATCTCGGCTGAGGGGTTTCGGCGCACGCGAACAGAGTCCTTCCCTAACGGCATCTCGCGCCCGGAAATACCCCCATTTCTTGATGATGCAGTGTCTATCGTCGAGCAGATCAAGCGACCGATGACAAAGATTGCTTTGAGCTTGGGACCGTACGGCGCCGTCATGACGCCCAGTCAAGAGTACAGCGCGCGATACGACGATGATCACAATTCCGCCGACAAGCTGTTCCGCTGGCATCTGGACCGTATAAGCTTGTTTTCCGGCGTTCCACGGCTTGATGCCCGTATTCATTTCGTTGCCTTCGAGACCGTTCCCCGGCTTGACGAAATAATCGCCATACGGAAGCTTACCGCGCTCGCCGCTTCTAACCCGGCAGAGCCCACCGTCCTCGGCTCACTCGGGCGGACATCATACTGGATATCTTGCTTGTTTTCTACTGGGCAAACTCTACCTGACGGTAGCAGCGTTGACCAAGTAATCCGGGCCCTGCTAAGTTTAGAATATTCTGACAACCCTCCGGGGGGCATAGGCATCAACTGCACTAAAATAGCAAACCTCCCGCACTTGGTTAGAGCGTATGGAGACAGCGTGAGACTCTTGGAAGCTGAAGGCCATCTTCAGTCTTGGCCAAGCTTACTCTTGTATCCTGATGGAACGAATGGGGAGGTCTACGATACAGTCACGAAGACGTGGAGACCACCCACAGGACTTAAGGCGGCCACCGAACAGGTAAGTCACGAACCCGGCCGGCTTACCATCGCCGCTCGATATACCGAAAGCTGATGCGGGCATTTGGTCGCATTTCACAGCCCTCGTGGGAACAGCAGCTTGCCGATATTGTCGCTGAAGAGCAGCGTCGCGGTTGCTGGCGGACCATTGTTGTTGGTGGATGTTGTAAGGCCACACATTCAACCATATCGAGGCTTCGTGCTCAGATTCTTCACGACCCTGTTACGCCGGAAGACGAGTCAATACATTAAATGCGTTGCGGCATTTCACGCGGTGATTACCTATGCTCTGCATAGTAATCAACTCATCGTGTAATGGGATCCGTGGTCTGGACTCTTTGGACATTCCCTTTTGCTAATAGCCAGTGAGATACAGGTACGAAGTAAACTCATACGAGGTGTAGGCACACGTGAGAACGTGTTTATGCTATTAGTCCGCCTACGATATTGCTCTCCTGACCACTCCCATTGAAAGGGGACGGCGCCCGTATTTATTGACCTGTTTGAGAGGTACGGTGACCGAGCAATGCGGTAGGCTGAACTTTACCAAGAGTGGAAACACGAAGCAAGCATTTAGCTATTGTGTTTCGTTGAACAGACATTAATATCTGCGGTGTAGAGGCTCTCAACAGGGTGACCATCAGGTGTGAAAGTCGGGTTGTCAGGAAGTACGTTGCCTACACCAAAATATCATCATCATGCGTGCGTATGACTTATTACTGTAAGTGTGAGCAGCAATGCGCTGATTTACCTATCTAGAGGCGTGTCCTACTGGTATTAAAGGCAGACGAAGCCGGCATGAATCAGGTAGAACAAAAGGCATGATGAATTGCCACTGTAATCATACTCCATGCCATACGAGATTACTACACGTACTTACGTATATACGACTCAAGTGACCGACGAAAGTCTGACTGCGTCGCCAAGCGAAAGAAAAGCTGCCTCCTAAGTACTAGCAGGCCTGTCTATTCCGTATAAAATACGGAGAAACCAAGCAGTAAGGATAATGCGTATGCCAGGATCGCAGCTGTGCCAGCGGCTTACTTACGACAGTCAGACAAGTGGAGCCAATCCCATTCTGTGGCGTTCCTGTCAGCACCAGGCAAGAGGCGCCGCACCCGCATCGCGCACTGCATCGTCGCAAGTCACCGTCACACCACATCGCGCAAGACTCCGGGCGAATCCCCCAGGAGCAACCACACACGCCGTGTAGGCACTACATGGGGATGCGCAGCCGCTGTAATATCCGGATCACAGTAATGGACCTCGTGTTTCCCATTCTTGTGGGCAGACGGGACAGGCATCGTCAACTCGCTTGACGTTACCGGACCGCCGCCGCGTACGAAGTACTTCGTACACTACATTCGAACAACTGCGCCGCGTGCCAAGTCCAGACCTGGGTAAATGTATTCCAGACCTATTTTTGAGGTCTCCATTGTGTTCTCGGGTAGGAAAGTGCTGTTTCTGAATGATGGCCGTAGACCTAATCAGGCAAGAAACTCCGTAAGCTGAGTTGCTAGCCAGGAACCGAGATGCCACCGATCTCGATTCTCCCGAACCACCATCCTTCTGCCCGGCCACAAACTGCAAGCTTGCAACTCTCTTCGATATGAGATGAAAATCGAAGCAACGCAGGTAAAGCACCTACCTATCATTACCGTTGAACGAGTGTCGGCGGCTCCTAGCCACCGCTTTAACTCCGCGAGGACCCTGCCGATGATCCCGCGTGGTCCTCTCAGCACACGAGCCAAAGATACCTGCCTTACCGCCCCCTGCCCAGCATGATCAATACAGCAGGGGACTCTATATACTATCTAGCGCAGATCCTCTGCTGACCCGCCCGACAAAAATAGCAGCAATGCGCTGGATCGATACACACGACAGCGCCCCGTAGTAACGACCGGCGACAACGGCCAAGTTCCGTTTCAGTTATTAAACGAGAGCCCCCATTCTCTCTCTCCCATTCGCCTCGCCGATGATCTTTCTCCATTCTGCAGTCTTGCCTGCCTGTCTATCGTTCACGTCTCCAGGGTAGCGTATTCTTGCCTAATTCTGTTTCTTCCATTCGTCATTTTCGATAACGTCTTTTCGATTCGAATTTTATTTTTTTCAAGTTTTTTTTCATTCGAATCGGAATTTGTCAATAATGGTCCTCTTAATCAAGTACGCCGGTGCTGGCGCTTTGTTAGTCGCCGCCGTCGGCGCTACTCAGTCCTCCGCCGGTGGCGATTCGTGCCCTGGCGGATCGGCTGTCTATACGCCTCCTGGCGGATATCCTTCCGACGCTTATCCCACGGGCGGCGACGATGGTGAATGCGTTCCGTCCGGCTATCCTACCGGCAGCGCTCCCGCTGGCTACCCGACTGGTACCGCCCCGGCTCAGAGCTCTCCTGCCGGCTATCCAACCGGCAGCGCCCCGGCTTCCCAAAGCTCTCCTGCCGGCTACCCTACTGGTAGCTACCCGGTTCCCCAGAGCTCTCCCGCGGGCTATCCCACTGGCAGCTACCCAGTCGTAACTCCCTCAGCGTCGGCTAGCTCCACCGATGACGATGAGTGCCCTCCGGAGACATCCGAATCGGCAGCCCCGACCAGCACAGACGACGACGAATGCCCGCCTGAGACCACCGAATCCGGCAGCTCTCCGGCTACCCAGAGCGCCCCTGGTGGCTATTCCAGCGCCGCTTGGAGTGGCTATCCCACTGGATACCCAACCCAGAGCTACCCAGTCCCGAACTCATCCGGTAGTTCCCCGGCCACTCAGAGTGCCTCTGCCGGCTCTTCTAGCATCGGCGCATCCGGGTCCCCGTCTCAGAGCTCCTCAGCCGTTGCCTCATCCGAGACCTCCCCAGCTACCCAGACCACTCCTGCTGGCTACCCCACTGGCAGCTACCCGGCGGTAACTCCCACCGCTTCAGCTAGCTCCACCGACGACGACGAGTGCCCTCCAGAGACATCCGAGTCCGCCGGCCCCACCAGCACGGACGATGACGAATGCCCGCCCGAGACCACGGAATCCGGCAGTTCCCCGGCTACTCAGAGCACCCCCGCCGGCTACCCCACCGGCGGCTATCCCACCGGCTACCCTGCCGGAAGCGGCAGCTCTTCCGCCGCAGGTAGTCAGAGCTACTCTACCGGCGCCCAGAGCACCTGGGCTGTCCCCACTAGCAGCGGAAGCGCCCCTGCTACCTCCCCTACCGGCGAGAGCTCCACCGCTGCTGCTTCTACTCCTGGTGGTCAGGGCTCTGGCTACACCAGCGGTGGCGAGAGCTCCTCTTCGGTCCTTCCTACCGGTGGTCAAGGGTACCCCGGCAGTAGCGGAAGCTCCTCCGTCGTTCCCACCGGCGGCCAGGGCTACCCCACTGGAGGCGAAGGTTATTACCCCACTGGCGGCGAAAGCTATCCCACCGGGGACGAAGGCTACCCAACCGCGGGCCAGACCTCCACCAGTGTCCAAGCAGTCACGACTGCCACGGGCATCGCCACCCTCTCAACGTCATACAGCAGCCTGCCCACGCCGTTCGGCAGCAACAGCACCACGACCGGCCCGTCCGGCCCGGCTTCCACGGGGGCTATTCCTACGGGTAGCGCTGCTGTTCTCCGGGCGGGGGCTACGGGGGTCTTGGCCGCTGTTGCGGCGGTGTTTGTTGGTCTGCTTTAATTTATGGAGAGGGGGTGAGTGGTTGTTTATAATTGAGGGGAATGTGGTAGGGAGGGGATAATAGGGATAGAGAAAACTTTAGCTGTTAATGCATTGCGTGATTGAAGTTTTTTGAACTTTGCACGTTTGAACGGACGATGCTTGCTTGTCCCGTGCAGTGGGAGATTCTCTGTTTTTATGTGCCCTCTCCCTACCTGCTTTAGCTTCTTTGTGGATATTTTTTATTTTTGTAAATACTTTCTTCTTGCGCTGGTTTTTTATTGATTTCGGGCTTGCGACCCGCGATCAGTCGATATTGTACTTAGAGTAGGCAGCTGAGATGGAACTGATCGCGGGCTTACCGGATTCTTGTCTCGTGAGCGGGTGACTGGCGCTGGAGTGTTCAACCTGGGTCCTCGTAACCAAGTTTGCGCTGCCTTGCCGTAGATCCGGATCAACCAACATGTGATTGAGTTGTAGGAGGCATTCCACGCTTATCTCGGGGAGTCAATAATATTGACTTGACGTAGCGGGATGAAAGGTTTCCCAATATCAATCAAGGATCACTCTAGGAGTTTGAGGATGCCTTCGTCCCATCCAAGGCGGTTTCTGTGCTCGTTGGCATTAATCACCGACTCACTTATTATCTTCACCAAGATGACGCGAGCTGCCATGTGCGCGTTTATTGACTGTTTGTCTGAGCATCCTCTCATCGGTCACGATATCATCCGTGATAAAATGCTTCATCTTCGACTTCGAAATCTCATTGCCGGCCTTTCAGTTTATGAGATGATGATGGTCGCAACGAGCTGCGGGGGGATTCAGAAACCCTTAAAAGCAACCGACGACGAGCACGCGATGCCGGTCTCGGATCCCACAACCCTTTCTTCCATCCATCTGCGTTGGAGTAGCAATTTAAACGTGTCTGCCCGCCCATTCACCGTCCGGGCCAAAAAACGGCTCACAGAGTTATTCGCGGGATAACGAGACTCTGGGCCGGGCAAGCACGGCTCAGTTCGGATGCCCGGACTAGGTACGGGATTGCTGGCTACCGTAGCTCCAAAAAAGTCAAAAGGCCATATTTAGTAAGGAATGGCTTATTAATAGCAGAGGCGCCAGTCCTTACGCTAGATATTCCCTAGATTATAGATATAATGTAGGTAGTTGACGCTGTAATGACCTACCTACCTCGCGGACTGCTGTTCGGTTCGGGGAACCGGTAACTAGTGTAGGTATGTTAGTGTCCCCGGATGGCCGAGCATTGCGGTAGGCTGCAAACGGGGTAACACGTTGAAGCGTATTATTACACAGGTAGTGAAAAGCTCTTATTAGTAAACTCGGTATGTATGGTAGATAGACAGACAACCATCCGTATCGGAATCTGTGACAAATCCGTTGTGAATCATTGCGAGTCGGGATCGAATCTCGTCGTTCGCTCTTCGGTGAAGTTCCAGGCCCACACAGCCGTTGTTAGGTGTCGTACATATTACGCCCAGCAGACCTGCTCGGAATTACGTCATGGCGTTGTGCGATGGCGAAAACGTTATCTCATTCGGATTTGATCTGCTAATAACCGCCTGTTACTATTCTAGAGGATTACCTACGCTATCCCTAGGTACCGTCCCATAAGCCGGAATCTCACTAGCATTGGGTTGGGCTGCCGGCGTTTACTAGCTGATCGCCCAAGTCGGAATACGCATGGACTAATGTAGTTAGAGCGACAATTAATTCTGCATTAGTGCAATTCCTCCGGTTGACAACTTCATGAATTCCGAAAGAAAAAAAAACATTGTTCGGACTTTGGTCTCCAGCGTCCTGCGGGTTGCAATGTGGGAGGTGCGGTAAAACCGCGGGCCAAGAAGCATCCCTAGCTATGTGACCTTACAGCAGAGCTATGCAGCTAATTACAGGGATGCCCTCAGGGAAGTGCATGATGTAGGTAAGACCGCCAAAAAGTGAAGCCCGTGAAGAAATAGGTAGGCAAGACGGCGCGGAAAAGTAACCGCATTAACACAACGCAACCTCAACGCGCGTGAACTGGCGTGGATTGCAGCACCGGCACTTCTATTTGCTAGTGAATCCTGAGCGCTACGGAAACATATCCAGGTGTCGTTAGTGCGAGACAAGCAGCCTTGGCTAGCCGCTTGCATCGCCGGATTGACCAATTGGCGACTTGCTGAGCTTGGCGAGAATGCCTGTTCTGCTCGGGCTGCAGCTCTCGATGTACGTACGGTGCTGTCCGCCTGAACGGGCAGTTTGCGGGCGGGGCAGTTGTTACCTTCGGCTAGAGAAAACCAGGACGTGGTTACTGTAGTGTACATGGGCTGGTATGGCTGTAGGTACTGTAACTAACTGCTTAGTAGGTATGTAGATCAGTTGCTTACCTAGCTGTGTGAATAACCTGTTCGGCGTTTGTGTCCTGGCAAGTCGGATAGCGAGCCCATAGTCCGTACGGATCTTAGACAGGTACCTCCATAATGTATGTACTGCGTCGCAGTTGCAGCATTGCAGCGAGCAAGCGGGAGGGGGATGTGAGATCCATTCGCTGGTAACGGTTACATTGTCTGCCCAGCGGCCGGTCAACTCATTGGCTAGGATGTTATGTAAAGCAGTACTCAGTACATAATGTAAGGGCGAATTTCCGGGGGTTCCGGCCTGCAGCGCAGCGAGTGGGATTCGTCCCCAATTTTGGCCGACATCGCGGGCTACGCGACTCGATAAAGGAAGCCGAAACCGAGCTCCTTGTCACAGCAGCCAGTTGCAGTTACCTGCCTACGGACCTACATAATTATTGCCTGTTACCGCCAGTCGCACATCCAGGCACTACCAGTAGCCTGTAGGCGGTAGGCATGACTTCCCTACAATGTGTGTTCCCTAGGTAGGCGGCAAGTCGCTCCTGCCATAGGTCGGCCATAGCTAGGAGGCAGGTGCCTAGGCAGGTACGGTAGGGCAGTGAGCGGCAGGCACGAGCTACCCGCCGGTGCTGTGTGTGTGCCTCCCCACATCGGCGATGGAGCGCGCAAGAGAGAATTGTGCGAGGAAGGCTCGCTCTCGCAGTGCTTGCGCCCTAAATTAAGATAATCCCGGCCGGTGAGTCAGGGTGACTGGATCTGGAAGGTACGCTGGGGGCCGCACACAATTTTCCTGCTTATAAAGCGGCCTCTGAGGACTCGTGATTCATCGGGTGGCTTTAATGAGATAATCCCTAGGCAGAGAAACGCTCCCTCCGACCCTCATCAAGCCAACCTTCTTTCGGACCATTCGGGAATAGATACGCGAACCGAGCTGCCCAACCAACTCTCTTGCAGCAACGCATATAGTTAAAACTCTAAACATCTCTCCAAAGTAAAATCTCTCCTCTGTTGTGCTCGTGCTTCGACTCCAACCTCGCTGCTGCCCACGACACCTACGCTACCGTACCTACAGCCTAAGCAGCCTCGCATCACCTTACCATACCATTCGAGTCGCGGGCGGACACCCGGCTTGAGCGAGCCTCCATCATTCAGTACCCATTTTACTCTCGTGCCCACTTGCTCACACACAATGGCCACAGCATCGGCGATTCCTCGCCCATCCGCACAACCGCAGCCGGCCCCGGATCCCGTGAAGACTTTCGCACTGGCAGGCCGCCATGGCAGCAGCAGCGACGAGAGTTCGCGGATCAGCGAAATTAGCTCCGAAAAAGTGAAAATAAACGGGCAGCCCCTCCGAAAGCCTTCGCCCAAAAAGGAATCTAAAAGCGATCATGGGGTTGACCGGTCGGTGTCGCCCAATCGACTCAAGACGTTTCTAAAGGCGTTCAAGCACATCCATAATCTCAGCCCCCAGCAGGTAGACGATTTCATGGCATCATACGAAATATACAATTTGGATTGGGCCGATGAAGAGGCCATGATAGCCGCACTTGGGCCCGACTACCAGCAGCAAGTCGGTCGGTGTCTTACCGCCTACTACTCGGTGATCAACCACCTGTGTAGTCTTGGCGACGTCGAGAAAATGTACATACCACCTCTGATGGACAGGAAGGCCTCCGTACGGGACAACCAGCTACTGTGTGAGGAATCGATTGCCAGGGAGGTCGGCCTGAAACCCGGAATGAAGGCTCTGGATCTGGGATGTGGCCGGGGTCGAGTTGCTGCGCATATGACGAGCTATAGCGGAGCCAGGGTGACCGGGTTGAACAGTGAGTGTCTAGTCTTTTTTTCTCTGATCCACAAGCCCTAAAAAGCGCCCGTTTCTGTTTTGGGAGGCGGGGGAAGCCCGCGCTTCCGTGCTAGGACTTTTCTGCAGGACGCTTAACGTGTTTACCCTATTGCTCGGCCTACGGGATTGCTTGCTCGGTCATCCAGGGGCGCCAACTCGCCTGCAAACCCCTGTCGACATGTCTGAGCAGGTCGGGCGGCCGAGCAATGCGGTAGGCCGAACAATAGGGTAAAGGCGTTAACCGTAAGCAGCTTAGAGCCGTTCTATTCCCGGGCCGGTGAGATCGCTAATTCTTGCAGTCGACGCGAACCAGGTGTCGCAAGCCAAGGAATTCAATCGGAAGTGGAACTTCAGCAACGAGTTCATAGTTCACGACCAAAACGACCTGCCTCTCCCCTTCGCCGACGAATCCTTCGATGCCTTTTACGAAATCCAGGCGCTCAGCCTCTGCAAAGACCCGGTGTTATTATTTAAGGAGATATATCGTGTGCTGAAGCCTGGGTCGAAGTTCCTACTCATCGACTGGGTCAGTTTGCCCGCCTATAATCCCGAGGACCCTTTCCATGCTTCGTTAATGAGGCGCGTAAAGCCATTAATTGGTGCCGTTGGAACACCGACTCCTGCGAGCTTCGAAAAAGCTCTTCGCGACGCTGGCTTTGTGGTGACGCGCTCCGATAATCCCAGCATCGACGGTTTGCAGTCAGGACTCATAGACAAGGTGGATATCTACTTCCGCTCTATACGCAAGCTGATCCACGGCCTCGTGAAGCTGCACGCGCTACCGCAGCACTTCAAGGTCTTGTTCGACAGGCTGTGCCTCGACGGACAAGCATTCGTGGAGATGGACAACATGCGGCTTATTACGACGACATATCGAATTGTTGCGGAGAAGCCTCTAACGCCATGATGGCGAAACAAACTGGCCCCCAACTTTAGACAGGAATCGTGTTGAGATAAAAAGTTCCCGGTTATAGCGCGCATTGGGCGTTCAGTGACATTCCCTTTTTCCCATTCCAGACTTCGTTTTACCTTTAAACTTATTGATGGACGGCTGCACTACCTATTGATGTTGCATAGAGGCAGTTAACTACCATTCTGAGAGGGGCCGATGAGGACAAGGTACCATAGATAATAGGTAATTGTCAGCTCGGGCGGGCCCTTGAACTTAATTTAATATTCACCATTGACACTTTACTTTGGCTTGTGGTGAGATGTTTGCGTTTTGAGTGGTGTTTGGGTTTTTTTTTTCTGTGCTTTTTTGCCTTGGGTGTTGTTTTACTTACTGGTTGCTTTTAGGGAGATTTTTGCTTCGGTTACTTTTGCGGTTCTGGGATTGGGATGGGAGGATCTGGGTTTACTGGATGGATTGTGGAGTTGTTGGGTGCCTTGTCACCACGCTCTTCCTGGAACTACGCTGCTCATCCCCGGACGATGCGGTCTTAATCGATTTGGGGGTTGAAGCGGGAGTGGTTTGGTAAGTACGTGCGGGATACACACTTCTGTTCTGACCCGAAGGGACCGCCCAAGGGATATTGAGAGGCATTTCTTAGACGTTTTAAAGCACGACATACGTACGGGTTCTCTCTTCGACTTGGCCGTCAACATGCCTCGTACACATCTCAGCACGCCGGCCGGATTCCGGATTCCGGATTCAGCGATCCCGGAGCCGTGTGCGGTGCTCCGCGCCGGCGCTAATCTATCCATATACGGAGCAAGCCGGCGGGATTAGCGGCCGGGTTGCGGCTCTTGGTTACGTCACGTACCCCTTTGTTTCAGGATGGTGGGTTTGGCCGTGGAGCTGGGATGGGCCATGATGTGGGATCTGGATATGGCCCTAGATAGGGCGCGTGGCTTGGACCAAGGGAATGGTAACTATTTTAGACTCTTGAAGTTGTTTGGATCTCGCCGGGTTGTGGGCGTACTTACGTATCAGAGAAACCGTCTGCATTCACGGCTTAGATACAGTGGTAGGTGAGGGATAATATACTGAGCGAGGTGTATAACGATTGGAATCACTCAAGTCGATACAAGCAGGAGGCTGAGAAGTGGCCAAGAACCAAAACGGGCTGAATTCTCTCCTAACTTCAAGCATGTTCGTATTCTTCCCTTTTCAGAAAAAGCTAAACATAAAATAAACAAACAAAGGCACTAAACTTTTCCCACCCGATAAACGAAACCCCCCCCCGAATCTATCCCAATCCATCAAGCATCCTTATCAACAGCAAAGCTGCGCGGACCCTCATAAATAGTCCAGTTCGAAGCGCTAGCAGTATGCAACGGGAAGTCATCAGGATGCCACTCATGAAAGCGAGCAGTGACGACGTGCGGAGACGCCGGCGATGTGTAGATGACGATGATGCGGTACAGACCCTCGGTTTGCGGGATCGACGGGTCCTGGTTGAGCTGCCAGCGGACGGCCGCGTCGTCGCAGTAGACCTGCGATACACCGGGGAGCTTCGGGCCTGAGGTTGTGTCTGTGTAATGGCAGTGCGTCTTGACTAGGCTCGGGATTTCTAGGTTGTAATTGATGCTGTTGGACTTGTTAGCGGGTTGTGGTATTACTGCCCTGGGCTTGGTGAATGTTCTACTTACTTTGCGCCTTTGCGGTCTGGGTATGTTCTTGCGCGGAAGTTGGTTATTCTCCATGTTGGGGCCTGCTCGCTTTCCGTCACTGGGACGGCTGCGGCGCTTAGGAGGAAAGGGGTTAGGAGTGCGAGGTATCTCATGTTGTTGTGTGGGTTATTGGCCTAACAGCAAGATTCAACGTGAATACTCCCAGGCTTGATTGCGACGGGTTTCTGACGAGGCCAGATTGAGGAATGGTTCTATTATTCACAACCGGGTGATCTCGACACATTTTATACACGTTTTTCATGTAGTCGCTACCTTTCTTGACCATATTGTGGTGCTTGGTGTCGTGTTACCGTTGCCTTCTCGTATTCATATTCACTCTCGTATGAGGATAATATAAATCTCATGCTGTTCAACCCACATCGCCATCGCCATCGCCGAGAGCATCTTACGTACTTAAGGCGGCGAAAAACCCGGAACTTCGTAGCGCAAATACAACAGCAGCAGGCAGGCAGTCGTTCGGCTGCTATGAGTCGAAATGAGTGGTATTGACTGCAGTGACACACTCGACAAATGCATAATGCTACGCGGTTAGTATTTCGTGTCCTCCCATCAGCTCGCACCGACAGCAGGCTCGCTCGTGATGATGGCGACGCCGAAGCACGTTGAACGTCATCGGACATCCTGCACCTAAGTCAGATCCCAGGGCTCTATAGAACACCTCCATCCAACCGGCGTAATGCTCGTTATTCGTTGGCTGCGCTCCTTGGTACCGGGCCGTAGGCACGTCGCGGACGACAAGATTGGTCGGTGGAATACGGACATACAATCGAGCCAGACACCTGACATTCTCGCTAAGCGTAGCGGACTGAGTACGGCCGCGGACAAGTCCGAGGCGAAAAGATGCGGCTCGGGCTCGATGAAATTAAGCAATTGAATTCGAATTGCGCAATATAAGCATGCTATTCGCATCAGACCCGAACCAATTGATCAATAGGAGAGGATATCGCGGTCGTCACGTAGATAGGTCGCAGAGCCTGCTGCGGATAGTCCAGGACCCCTATTTCTTGCTGTCGAATGCTGACCATCATCAACAATACCAGGATGACATCCAGCCGAGGTAGCCGTCGTACATTCATTGTATTGGATGTAATCCAAACAAGCTTTCGTCGATCCTCGTATTTCCGCAGTTGGACGATGCGCGATAGCGAAATAGAAGAAATGTACCTAGACAGACCCGGTCCGCAGCTGCAGAGATGCACACTCTATACGCGCGCGTCCCTTGTTGGAGAGAAGAAAGGAATACGGAGTAGGTAGGCTCTATATATACCGGGAGACCAGGACCAATGCCGTGACAAGGTAATGCTATCGCCAGGGATGATTGCAAGAAAAGCATCGTGACCAAGACGGAATAGAGGCGCTAATCCTCAACAGTAGGTAAGGGTCGACGACAGGGCTATAACAGCGTTAATAATAGGTTTCGGAACAGCCCCCAACAGCGTCGAAAAGCGGTCAAACCTTTATCCAGCCTCCAGCTCATGTCAGAAGGAGACGCCAGGTCCAGCCCGGGAAAGCTTTTACCGAGTATGCCCAATTGCTTTATTGGGATTCTTCCCCGCAGCAATCACGACGCCACCGCGGGCTAGACTATGGCGATTGGGCATCAAAGCCCTTGAAAGAGGGAAGCATGGGACCTCATTGGAACATGATCGTCGTATCGGACGTGGTACTGCTCGATAAAGCCACAGCTCCATAGCGGTGAATGAACGAGTAGGCAGCGTCCGTCAGGCATCACCAACAATATCTTTTCGGTCCTTAGATTGGGTATCCCAATATCCTCCTTACCTATCACTTGAAAGGATGAGCAGCGAGTAGATCGCAATACCACGTACCACCAGGATTCCTGTTCAGACCTGCTTAGACTAAACAGCGTCGTTCACATTCAAGTTTCCAGCAATGGCGGAACAGGGAACAGCCATCGACGTAGAGAAACAAGACAAACCCCTTGAAGACAGCGAAAAGAGATCTACCGAGGCGGCAGTCGCGGGCGCCGTCATCGCCTCGCCCGCAGAAGAGAAGGCTCTTATTCGGAGGCAGGACAAGCGAATAATCCCCCTGAGCGCAGCAATCTACTTCCTCGCCTACCTCGATCGGTCCAATATCGGCAACGCAAAGGTTCTCAATTCGTCAACCGGTAATGACATGCAGACGGAGACGCACACCAGCAATTATCAGTTCACCATCGCCTTGATGATCTTCCTGATAGGCTACTTTCTGTTCGAGGTACCCTCAAACATCCTGCTGAAGAAATTCCGACCGTCTCGATGGCTTGCTTTCCTGATGTTCTCATGGGGCCTCATCACCATCGGAATTGGCGGTGTCCACAACTACGCTCAGATTACCGGCGTGCGCTTTCTATTAGGCGTAGTTGAGGCGTGAGTTGGGTTTCTTTTTCTCCGATAGGAAAACGCCACTCCAGCCGGAGCGCATTCGGCTGACTTGATTGTCGCAGCGGACTGTTTCCAGGGTTGGTCTATTACCTGACGTTCTGGGTAAGTAATCTGATTATCACTCCCACATTACCAGTGCAGAGCCAGCAGTTAGACAAGGTCCCCGACGAAGGGCATATACTCATGTTGATGTCCCATAGTACAAGACAGAAGAACGAAGCGTTCGAGTTGCCTTCATCCTGGCTAGTGCTACGCTTGCCGGTGCTTTTGGCGGCGCAATAGCTTACGGCGTTGGTCATATCAACGGTGTTCGTGGACTGTCGGGATGGCGTTGGCTGTTCATTCTCGAAGGCATTCCTTCAGTCCTGTCATCACTGTTCATCTGGTTCCTCCTCCCGGATTTTCCAGAAACCACTGCATGGCTATCCAAGAGTGAGAAGGAACTGGCTGCCCAGCGTCTGCTCATCGACGGCTCTAAGGGATCAGCCTCCGGTCTTACCTGGCGAGATGCAAAGGAAACGCTAACGGATTGGAGGCTCTATGGCCATTACGCGATTTACTTTGCCGTTTCACTTCCTTTCAGCTCGTTATCACTCTTCACGCCTTCGATTGTGGCAGGGCTGGGATACAAAGACCTCCAGGCGCAGCTACTAACTGTCCCTCCTTGGGCCATTGCCTATGGTACGTCTCCTATAGGCATAGTTGGTTCCAAGGCTAACGAAAAGGTAGTTATATCGATCCTCAACTCCTGGTCAGGAGATCGGTTCAATGCTCGTGGCTTCCACTGCGCGGGAGCTGCTGCGGTGGGTGCCGCGGGCTTCTTGGCATCTGCCCTCCTACCGCCAACAGACTTCGCAAGTCGGTATGGCACACTAATCGTGGGCACATCGGGCGCATTCGCATGCATCCCACCAATGCTGGGTTGGCTCACCTCCAATATGTGGAGTACGGCGTCGATCGGGCTAGCTGTTGCCCTCAATGTCAGCATCGGTGCGGGGTTGGGGCAGATCCCAGGTGTCTGGATCTACAAAGCCGACGAGGCCAAAAGGGGCTATCCCACCGGCCACGGCGTGAATGCTGCCATGCTATTCTTCGTTGCCATCGGTGCCGTTTGCCTGAGAGTTTACTACGGCATGAAAAACAAGCAGGTCATGAGATCTGCCTCCGAGGGTACAACACCTCGGCTATACGCTCTTTGAACGACTGGGCGTTTCCATCTGCTGGGTTTCCCGGTCCGGATACCAACAATCGGTCTTGGTTGCGCGAATCTCAGTGTACAGAATAAATGGTGACACGAGATCTAAGTAAATCGGCGATCTGTTCTGAATTGCCCAGTAACTCCGGAGACGGAGTGAGTTCTTCGGATCTTGAAGCATAGGACAGACGTGGACGCTATCTCAACATGAACACGTTGGCGTGGTAGGGATGATAGGACATCACAGGTGGCTGACAGACGCACCTGTCACCTGCGGATACGAGACGCTGAACTGGAACGGCTTTAAGACATTGAATGTAGCACAGGGCGCTCCAGACGCCACTGTTGTCCCAGAGTTGCCGAATTAGGTACTTAGTTTCAATAGAGGCGCGTATGACCAGAAACATGGTCATGGGTGTAGACGGGCGCCGGGCGAGTCCTCGGGTATCCTGAGCCATCACTGTGCCTACCCGCTGCAACGGGTTCAAATATGGCTAAACACATCGAGTAGTCATGGAAATATAATGTTGACGAGATCCCGACCTTCCCAAGCCGCGGTAACCACATACACAAAAACCGGCGCAAGGGCGGGGGCAGAGAATGTACCAATACGGCTTGCGGCGGCTCACAGCGATTAGCCTCTCCCTGCTAGTTGTCACGGGGGTGTCATCTACACACGATCGACAACGAAGCATCGAATTCTGCAATGAACGGACAATTGCTCCGGTTCTCCCGGTCGACGCAAAAATCGAGCGAGTGCAGGCTGTGGAGACTGGTGGTACGTACGGCGATGGACCGGCAGATCTTGCCTATCCTATCCAACCCACAGATCTGCCCGCATTATGCGCCATAACAGTCGCCGTGACAACTTCAGCCACATCTTCATACCGTCTAGGATTGTTTCTCCCGGTGGAGTGGAATAATAGGTTCCTTGCGGTTGGAAACGGTGGTTTTGGCGGAGGCATCAACTGGCTCGATATGGGGGTTGGCGTACGCTATGGCTTTGCTGTGGTGTCGACAGACACAGGACACAACTCCATCGCATTGGATCCAACCTGGGCATTAGACAATGCCGAAGCAAAGACCGACTGGGGCTGGCGCGCGATGCACGGATCCGTGGTGCTGGGAAAGTCACTTACCGAAGCATACTATACGCGTCCCATTGCCTACTCGTATTATAGTGGGTGTTCCACCGGCGGTCGTCAAGGTCTCAAGGAAATTCAAACATTTCCCGACAGTTTCGATGGTGCTTTGGTGGGCGCGGCAGCCTGGTACACAAATCATCTGAATAATTGGATAACCAAAGTGGCTAGCTACAACTGGCCGGCTGACGATGAAAAGCATATCGATTGGCATCTCTTCCCATCGATCGCGGCCGAGGTTACCAAGCAGTGTGACGGCATCGACGGCGTTGTAGACGGCATTATCAGCCTTCCGGGGCACTGCAATGTGGATCTTGAAGCACTATCATGTCAGAGGCGCGATGCAAATAAATCGGCCTGCCAGTCACAGAAGCGCAGGCGCAGACATTAAAAAACGTGTACGGCGACTGGAGGACAGCGACAGGCGAGCTCCTATACAAGGGTCTGTCGCCGAGTTCCGAGGGTCAGATGTACACGGTGTTGAACTATTCGGAGGGAAGCGCGTATGGTACCGGATACGCTCAATATTTCATGTTCAACAACGCATCATTTGTTTTGGCAGACTTCAACGATTCATTCGTGTCGATAGCGGAACAGCTGGATCCTGGAAACGCCACGGCAGACAACTACGATCTCACAGCATTTCGTAATCACGGTGGTAAGATGGTAATGTACCACGGGGCTGCTGACGGACTTGTGCCCATGCTAGGCTCGGATCTATATTACAACCGCGTCGTGGAGACAATGGGTGGAAATATGACAAAAACCGGAGAGTTTTTCAGGTATTTTACGGTTCCGGGGATGCAGCACTGCGGGACAACGCTTGTTGGTGAGTGGCGTCTGAACTTGTTCATTCGTCTCTAAGATGAGTGCTTTGTTGCTGATTATTGTACCGAAAAGATGCCCCTTGGGCCTTCGGAGGCGCTCTCCAGGCAAGCTATTTGAGTACCGATACGTGGTCTGTTCCCGGATTCAAAGACGCGAAGCATGACATACTCCTCGCGCTCATGGACTGGGTAGAGAAGAATGCTACCATCAATCAAGTGGTGGCTACGACTTGGAATGACCAAAGAAACACGTCTTCCGGGGTACTTAGGCAGCGACCGCTATGTCCGTACCCCCAAATGGCCATATGGGATGAGCAGGGCGACGTCAACGATGCGAAGACCTGGAGCTGTGGGTAAGTTGGCTCCCCTGAACTCCAGTCTGGGGTCCTGTTTGCATTTATAGGCTGACTCTGCGCGCAAGTGGCGATGTCCGCATAACAAGTCCTGTTCCGCATAGCGAAGCGCACTACCGGTACTGGATGTGGACGTCTTCTTGCGTAGCTCTACTCATCGCGTTAGCTGTCCTTATCTCCTCGTAGCCAACCGAAGAGGGCATTCGCGTCCATATTTACGGACGTACTCGCAAGCTCCTTGTATGAGAACTGAGATGGACAATTGCGAGGATGTATCATAGCCTAGGGCTTAACACAAGGACGGGTGGTTCCCCATGGCAACTATTGAAATAATAGACTGTAATGCGGTAGGAGAACTGAAAGACGGACCAGTGAGTCTTGAACATGACCCGGGTTTTTATCTCAAGCGCCCAGACCAGCTTGTGTGGCTTAGGTTAGGTTACCTGTGGCTGATGTTAATTGATGTCCACCTTATTGGTCGGCTACCAAAGGCTTCGGCCACCCAGGGGCGCTACTAGCCTGTAATAACCACCTATCGGCACGTTTGAGGAGGCTGGATGGCCAAGCGCTCTGGTGGACCGAACAATAGCGTAAAGACGGCAATAATCATAGTGTAGGCAGGTACTTCTTACCGTACGGACGACACTGACTCACAACAGGACGGCCTCCGCCACGTCAATCAGCTTGGCTCCCCGTGACACGTAAGTTGGTAGGCTGACACTGATCACGTTCTGTGGCCTTGATGATACGCGGTGGTCTAAGATCCGCTGTACGGACATACGAAGTAGATACCGCTTCATAGTGAGGACCGGCCCACGGCATTTAAATCGCTGTCTGCCCGTCCTGAAGAGAAGCACATCAGTCGTCGCAGGTAGGACCGGATGTTAACCTCCCGCCCAGTTATGGATTCGGTGATCAAGTATTTCGACTCGCCTCGCGAGTCGATAACGCCCGCAGTTATTGCTACAACCGTAGTCACCACACTAACCCTGACCTCGCTCATGCGCTATGCGCTTCGGTCGCGGAAACCCCAGATCATCCGGGGCGCTCTCACCACCAGCGTGCCCAGGATGTCCAAGGAAGAGCGAGCTAAAATCCCCTATCCTTCAGACCGAATCCCGGGGGCCAGAGATGTTGTCACGCCGGTATGTTTCGACCACCGCTGTCTATGCATAATCATCGCATTTCTCTAATGGGAGGGATACATGTAGTACGGGAATATCAGAGTCTACGAATTTGGACCGGAGCAGGGCCGGAAGGTCCTCTTCCTGCACGGCATCAGCACATCGTGCATGACACTGATGGACGTCGCAAACGGGCTGGTGGAGAAAGGATGCCGCGTGCTCATGTTCGACTTATTCGGGCGTGGGTTCAGCGATGCGCCTGGTGACTTGCCGTACGATACGCGGCTGTTCGTAACGCAGATTCTTCTCGTGCTCGCCTCGTCGCCGCTGGGCTGGACCGGAAAGAACGCATTCAGTCTCATTGGGTACTCGCTCGGCGGTGGTATTGCGGTGAACTTTGCTGCCACGTTCCCGGACATAGTTGAATCTCTTGTCCTCCTCGCACCTTCAGGACTCATCCGCCCCGAAAACATCGGACGCTTGAGCCGTCTGATATTCACCACCGGCATCGTGCCGGAACGCCTGCTAGCATGGATGACCAACTCCCGTCTCCGCAAACCCATTGACAACGCTGTCTCGAAGAAGCGGCCCGCGCCAAGTAAGCTGCTATCAACTGCAGGGGAGAAAGAGGATTTCGTCGATTTGGTAGCGGAAGAGGCCATAGACCCGCCCCCGCAGCAAAGCCCGACGCCTTTCGAGCTCCAGGTCTCCGAATTCGTGACCTGGTCCCTCGACAACAACGAGGGATTCGTACCCGCCATGATGTCGTCGATCAGGTACGCCCCGCTTATGGAGCAACAGCAGTACTGGCGGATGCTGGCGCAGCGAAAGCCCGGCACTACAGCCGTGCTGATAGGGAGGGATGATAACTTGATACAGTCCGAAGATTACGAAGAAGATGCGTTGCCCCTGATAGGAGGCAAGGAGAATGTGTTCTGGCGCATTGTTCCGGGCACGCATAATTTCCCATTCACATGCTCCAATGACACCCTGAAAGCAATTTCTGAATTTTGGGGCATGGAATGAGAGTTGAGAGGCATCACAGGGTTGACTTTTCATTCTTTAGTCGTACTCAATGGCCGAGATGGTTATGTATTTCAGGGGGAAAGAACAGACCTGGCCGCGGTGATAGGCCACTATTTTGAAGGCAGCAAAGACTAAGCCGAGGAAAGTCATCGCGGATGACTTGGCTCATAGAGGATACAGGATCGATTACAGATCGTTATTAGAACTAGCTCACGTAGGTAGACTGAACCCGAGGTCTGGAGCCTTGGGTGGTTGAATTGCCAGGCACCACTCAGACAAACTGATACCTATCAGAATAAAGTACGGGAAATGCCCAACATGAATCACATTTCTTTCGCATTCACACTCTGCCGATAAAGATCATCTTTCACCTTCAGATCTAAGAAGATGGCACAAGTAAATAATCACACAGCTGTGATGATCAGTATGAAAGGCGCGTGGTTCGGCCTGCCGCAACAGTCAACCCCAAACTGGAGTTGGTGCGGTGGCACGAGGAATAGTTAACCGTCCCGAACACACGGACAGAAGCTCCAAGCAATCCGGTAGGTCAGGCAAAGGGGGAACAAGTCACACAGTATTCCTGGTAGCGCTTAACACGGCAACGAAGCACGCGATCTCGACGCGCTTGAGGTCCGTGGAAGATGGTTATACGGATCATGTAAAAAAACCCCAAACCTTCGCGGACCGGGAAAAGTTCTATCGGTGGAGACGCTCGACCCGACTTAAACCCAACCCACCCCGCGCTTCAAATCGGATTTAAACACGCATCCCAAACCTAACCGCGAGAACCAAGGAAGTATCCAGAAGTATCCCGCCAAAGAAGACCCCAACACAAATACACCCCCAATACAAGGATTAAAACACCCAACCCAACCAGCTCAACCCAATCCTCACCCTTCGCACCTCAACTCCAAACCCAAACCGCCATAACCCCAAAGACAAAATGCCGCCCCAAGTCCCGCCAATCCGATCAAGCGCCGACAAGGCCGCAGTAAAGTCCACCTGCCAAGAATACAGCCTGGAAGAAGCCGAGTTCACATCCCTCCACACGCGCTGCGTAGCCGCAAAGGCAGCCGCGTACTGCCCCTACAGCAAGTTCCGAGTCGGCGCGTCCCTGATCTCCACCGCGGGCGTCTACTTCGACGGCGCAAACGTAGAAAACGCGTCCTACCCCGTCGGGACCTGCGCGGAGCGCGTAGCGCTCGCCAAAGCCGTGACGGACGGCCACCGCGCCGTCAAGGCCATAGCCGTCGCCACCGACATTTCGCCGCCGGCCAGCCCGTGCGGCATGTGTCGCCAATTGTGAGTTAACCGGACACGGCACCCCAACCCACTGCTATACCCGTGTCGTGAAATCCCGCCGAAACTAATCCGTCGTTGCGCGCTTGTTCTGATGGAAAAGCATCCGCGAGTTCTGCGATCTTAAAGCCCCGGTCATCATGTTCGACAAGGATGATAACTATTGCGTTATGCGTCTTGAGGATGTATGTTCTCCGCCCCTCACCCCCGCAGCACCGAGTCGTGCTGACCCAACGGGTTGCTTTTAGTTGCTTCCCATTTCTTTCGGGCCTGAGGCTCTTCCTGGGTTTAGTCCTTGAGTTGATGGCTGTTGGGAGTTTGGTCTGGGGTCGTCGCCGTCTTGTTATTTAGATTATTATTATTTGTGCATACATTATTGTCTGCGTATTATTTTGAAAGTTGAAGCTGGAACAGTCTTACAACTCCCTTGCAACTGTGAGTTATGAGATTATATCCACTGTTTTGGTGCTACCTAGGATCTCACGCGTGATCTTATAGGGCCAACCAAAGACATGTCGAATCAGGGGAACCATCAGGCCCGAGGTCTTTATGGCAGACATGTAGTTTTGAAGATAATCTTAAGCAAGTATGACATCTGTTGGTTCTAACGTGAGTTCGCTTCCACGACTCACCGAAGCCAAATGACTAGCTATAAAACCTCGGCAAGGGTTCGAGAATCGACACACTACAGTACATAATGTATATAACAAGGTGACGCTGTGAATACCGCACCGGGATGGTATCCGGGCCTAACCCCTCACTGCTAACCAGAAAGGGCGGACCATGCAGTCTTGCTCGCCTAGAGCTGGACCGGCTCACCGTTAGTTAGTACCAGGTAGTTGAAGCGGTTCGGCTCCAGAGTCCCTAGTAATGTTGGGGTACTTAGGTAGTGCACTCTAGTGTAGGTAGTTGGGTACTTCGTACTGATGTGTGTGGTGTACTTCGTAGAATAAGTACGAAGTTCCTGTCCGGCTTGTTATGAGGTTATCTATGCCTACATAAATCCCTCCTTCCATCTTCGTACGAGGAGAGTAGGCAAATTGGTGGTCAGATGACGACAGAAACCCTCCGCAGGGCAAACCTAACAAAGATGAGACCAAGAGGTGCCTTACAGTGAAGGCACTGCATCTGACACGTAGGTAGGGAGGCAGGTAATAAGTCAAGAACGCGCCATTCCGGTAAGCAGACCAACGTTTTACTTCGGGTCATCCTCGCGTCCAAACCCTCCAGGCGCACCAATGAGACAGCCAAAAGTCGCCCAGGCTTTCCGTCATCAGGAGAGTAGTCCCCGCATTTCCCCAGACACAACCCCAATCCTTCTTCCCCAAGGTGGATATGTGAGTGGGTGTCCGGTCCCCTGTAGTGTAAGATCTTAGTCGGGCAGTAAGCCATGTTTCGACTCTCGAGACCTCCACCCGGTTTGCCTGGAGTTTCTGCACCTATGGCAGCTCGTTTAAGCCTTGCCCAGCACAAGATGGAGGACCCAGGAGGATCCTATAGGTTATTTCCCACCACCACATTGGACCCAGGTCTGAGGCAAGGGTCCAGGCACACCTGACGAGGTGGACGATCTTCCCCGAGTAGCTAGGGTTTATCATAAGCTGTTGGTCACGCCTAATGCATGTAAAGTCGCAATTAGATAGGTATATGAGAGCCCACCTCCGCTCCCATATTTCTTGGGGTACGGAGTTGAGTGGATTCTTCTGCTCTGCTTTACTATTAATTCATCCCCTCACTTTGACATAATCCTAGCAGCCGTGAAGAGTCCAGGTGGAAAGGCATCACGATCAAGATGGCGAAGTTGCCGAAAATCAGTAAGTCTGGTTTATTCCAATTGTCCATTGTTGGCTATAGTGCTGATAACCGCGGCAGCGAATACCTATTTCGTGGCGATGATCGCCACGGTAGGAGGTATGCTGTTCGGTTTCGATATCTCTTCCATTGCTGCCATTGTCGTTAGACCTCAATACATTGAATATTTCGGCAATCCTTCGGGGGTTACTCAAGGCGCCATTGGGTCGGCTCTGGCTGCTGGCTCGGTAGTGGGAAGCTTGATGGCTGGCCCGATATCTGACAGGTTTGGTCGTCGTGATAGGTGAGTAGACATTGTATGGCCTACTCATGGCAAGGCTAATGACAAGTAGTGTTATGTTCGCCTGTTTGTGGTGGCTCATCGGAACTGCGGTACAGGTTTCCACGCGCGGCGTTGGCTCACTCATTGCCGGCCGAGTCTTGAATGGTGTTTGCGTCGGCATTACCTCGTCTCAAGTTCCCGTTTATCTAGCCGAGATTGCGAAGCGCGTAAGTAGCAGCTCACGCCAAGTGCGGCAGGAAAATCTGACCAGCCCAGGACTCTCGGGGGCGTATTATCATCATCCAGCAAATAGCAATTGAATGGGGCATCTTCATCATGTACTTTGCAAGTTACGGTTGTGGCTTCATTCCAGGAACCGCCTCGTTCCGGACTGCATGGGGCCTACAGTTCATCCCTGCAGTTTTCCTCCTTGCCGGTTTGCCATTCCTCCCCCGATCGCCTCGGTGGTTGGCAAAGGTTGGCCGCGAAGAAGAAGCAATCCAAACTCTCGCCGACATCCAAGCTGGCGGCAATAAGGAGGACGCATTGGTCATTGCCGAGTGGGAAGAAATTAGTACCGTCATAGCGGCCGAGCGCCAAAGCACTGGTGGTTGGAGGAAATTCGTTACGAACGGGATGTGGAAGAGAACGCTGGCAGGCATGAGTGTCCAGGCCTGGCAGGTGAGCTTGCCCACATGACACTTGCTCCTTGATGCGTGACGGTGGCTAACATCTTGGTAGCAATTGAGCGGTGCCAACGTCATTGTCTATTATCTCACTTACGTCTTTTTGATTGCTGGTCTCAAGGGCAACGTCGATCTGGTCGCCTCCGGCGTCCAATATGCCCTTTTCATCGCGTAAGTGCCCCTAACCCATTCCAACCCCTTTAAACTACCAGGGCTGATTTGGCTAGCTTCACAACACTTATGTTCTTTTTCATCGATAACACCGGCCGTCGGACTCTTCTCATAGCTGGTGGCCTCGGCATGGGTATCTGCCACTTCGTCATTGGCGGTGTCCTGGGCACCTACGCTCAACCAGTGCCGGGCGGCGTGGATGGCAACGCCAATGTCACCTTTAGTGTGTCTGGTCAGGCATCACACGCTGTTATTGCCTTCAGTTACCTTCTGATCATCGTGTATTCCCTGACGCTCGCACCTGTTGCTTGGATCTACGCAGCGGAGATCTGGTCGCTCGAAACGCGCGCCACTGGCATGTCTCTCTCGGCCGTGGCCAATTGGCTGTTCAACTTTGCCCTTGGTCTATTCACACCACCGGCGTTCTTGAACATCCAGTACAAGATCTTCATCATCTTTGGTGTGCTATGCTTTGTTTCGGCTATCCAGGCGTTCCTCACATATCCCGAGACATGCGGAAAGACGATCGAGGAGGTTGAGTTGCTCTTTGCCAAAGGTGCACCGGCCGCCTGGAAGACCAAGAAGGGCGGTTCGCGCCTGGATGCTGAAATTCAAGCAGTGCTTGAGCGCCAAAACGCGGGCGAGAAACACGGTGAGGTCGAGAAGGCCGAGGAAAGGAAGGAGACGGTGTAGATGCTTGACTACGCGTGGTGGAGAAGATATGATGATATAAATACGAACCGAATACCCTCACAATATGTACCACAATAAACTATAATAATGGCAGTAGATGGACAAACATTGTGGTCTTGAGAGGGCATACCCAGTACTTCGTACGAAGTAATTGCTCTCTGCGTAACCCGTCTTCAGACGGCTTCAGGTCGAGTCGCTGTCAAATGTCGTGAGGGTAAGGGTGCTAGGGCAAAGCGCTCATGGGATCTGCAATTTGAGAAGCTTGGAAGCTTCAAGTTACGCTATGCATTTATACCGTTTGTACAGTGTGTTCTTCGTACATGTGTACATATACAAACTGTACGAAGTCCGCACGGCGGTCGTCAATCTCAGAAGACCGTGCGACTTAAAAGTTAAAAGTAATGCGCGGCATAGTGACATTGCAGTGGAACACAGCGGGATTGATGACGCATTACTTTTGAATCAGCCCCTATCCAGTCCGTACGTATATTGTATGTGCACTGTACCTGCATCCCGACCGCTGCACATATTCCGTGCGCTACGCGTGCTTTGGCGTTTGAACTTCGTCTCCCACCCCCTTGGACCGGGCCATTCGCAATATCGTTCGTTCACTACCACTCTTTTCTCTGTCCTTGAGCCCGGGTACAAGAAGCATGTGATAGTCATCTATACAGCACTTATCAGCGCAGTCAGTGTTGCCCTGCTGTACTGTAGCCGCACTGCAAACTGCCCTCACCTCTCCAACATTTGCGACCCCGAACTTCAAGACCTCGAAATCCCCAAATCTCGGACCTCGAACTTCGAACCTCGAATTGCAAAGCCTCGAAGCCTTTAAGCAACGAAGCATCGAACCCCCGAAATAGAGATCCCCAATTCATTGTCATGGACCAGTCGGAAATACCCGCGCTTCTGTCGCGGCTGGCTAGCGATGAAGATGCATCTCGCAAGATGGCTGTCTTCAAGTTGCAGTCCTCCATCAACGACCCCGCCTTCGCCGACGTCTTCATCTCCTCGGGTGGCCTGATTATATTGCGACGCCTTATTATGAACTCCGGTGGTAACACGCTTGCGTACTCATTGCAGAGCCTAAGCCGGCTGTTGGAGGTCGATATGGGATGGGACATCTTCGACAGCCCTACGTCCGGAGATCTGGTAGACCGCGTTGTCGAGCTCGTTGTTACAAACCCCCTCGTCAATATTCTGCGCGGTGCTATGTCAATCCTCGTTGCCCTCGTCAGTCACTCGCCTCCAGAGTCCGCTACCGCCCCGGGCACCTATGGTTTCCGTGCATTGAGACCAGCCATAGCCGTTCACCCCCAGTTCTTCGATCTCGTCGTTCAAAAACTGCAGTCCGCCGATCACGCTTTATGTGCGACAACTTTGTCGCTTATCAACGCCCTCATCAGGGATGCCGTCTCGAACGATGAATTGAGCCACGGCAACGGAACTGCCACCGGCACGGGAGAGGAATGGCCCAAATTCGTCAAGAGATTGCAAGATCTAGGTCTGATCAAGTCTGTGTATTCCCTCATGCAGAGCGCCGCTCTCCAGGACCTGGCGCATCCTCTGCTGGAGTTTCAGTGCCTTACTAAGGTGCTGCTCAAGAAGTGGAGGAAAGTTAAAGTCGATCTCGAGCGGCCAGAGCACCGACGCGCACTTAAAAGCATACATCTAGCAAGCGCGCCAAGCAAGGACCATCTGAATGGGAACAGTGACGCGAAAGCCGAAGAGGCTCAAGAGACCGGCAAGAAGGGGAGTCGAAAACATCACCCGGAGAAATGGAGGCGGCTAGGGTTTGAGACTGAAAGCCCGGCGTCTGAATTCCAGGCTGCCGGCTTCCTTGGGATGATGGACCTCACTGATTATGTGCGGAAGAATGAAGACTCGTTCCAAAAGTTACTCCTCGAGCAGTCTACTCGAGCTTTACACGAGCGGTGCCCCGTCGCGCGTGCCAGTATGGCGGTCACCCTCAGCTTATTTGAACACTTTGAATGTGCAAAGTCAGACATAGAAGATACCAGGGTCATGTTCCAACTGGTAGATGCGGAACAGCAAGATCGAATGTTCCGTCCGCTGCTGCTCCAATGGTCCAGACTCCACACTGCCAGTCTTCAAGCTTTCTTCAGGTTGTGGCAGGACACTGGCGCGACGCAGAACGATTTCGAGAAGGTGGTGGAACTCATTCGGATCTTGATAGAACATGTCGTCGGCACATCTAGGCGTCAAAAAGACATTGCCGAGATCGAGGAAGAACTGCTTGAGTATGACCTGGCACGCCTCCGTGGTCTCCAAATGAACCTGCTGGCGGCCTCGTTCGAAGATGAATGGGGAGAGCTTTTTAGCAAAGTGCGCCAGAGCCTGAGACAGGAGGCCGTCACATTCGTCAAAGAGCAACGAGTCCGGTGCCTGCTGCAGGGTTCCTGGTTCTCCAAGCCAGCGCCACGCAAAGAGAGCAGAACTGACGACTCGGAGGATCGCCGAGCCGCCCATGGAACAACGTGGCGGTATGCTAAACTCTCACACAACAGACGGTATCTCCACTGGGCCGATTTCGGTCTCCGAACAGGCCAAGAACCTGGACTTGACGCCCTCCATGAAAAAGTGGATTTGAGGATGATAAGCTCGGTCACATCCAACGCTTCTGAGCGAAAAAGCGACTCATCAACGACAGAGCTTCCCGCTTCAAAAATGTCGCCCAAGATTACCATCTACGGCTTTGTCAACCCAGAAGAAGCTCGCAAAGGAGCTGAAGGGAAGGAGGAGCCAGTGCTGTCTCTGTACCCTATCAACGACAGCTTGGCGTCCGAGTGGCTCGACGGGCTTCTCATGTTGCTTGACCAAGCACCAGTCATGTCAGAGACGAATAAGCTGCTCGATCTCGTCGCAGACTACGGGATGAAGATCAGACTGCTCAAGATACGTATGGAAGCCACTTATTCAGGCCCGTCCACCGAAGCTGGCGTGATACCGAGTCGAGAGGGCCTCGACGACGACTACTACTATGACATATGAACTAGCTTTCATTAACTGTACTTTGCCGTTGCATTTATCGTCTCGCGAGGAAAGGGAGAGGGAGAGAAGTGTAATAAGAGATCCGGCGTTCTGTTTGTGCTGTTTCGGAAGATACCTATACCCCCAGCTCGGCGTTGGAACACTGGCGTTTGTAAAGCAGATCGAAGCCCTGTATGCTTCTTAATTCAGGAGATGCTCCGATGACAAATTCATTCACTAGCAGAAAGAATAATGAAGATAGCTAGAGAACTACCCATCAAGACAGGAGGTCATTAGGACCGAGAAGGGCTACCTAATGAATATACCCCATGTCCTAATCTCTGTAAGAGAACGCCCCGGAGTGCTATGTATAGAACCACGCCAAGCCAGCTGAAGGAGACTCGCTAATTCGTGAAATACCCGCCAATAAGACGATGCGAATTGTGCGGAAACGAAGTGAATGTGATCTGGATCTGGGTTGCCCCGCCACCGCCCGCCCACATAGTGGAGGGCATCTAATTCCATTTCGGCCAAGGCCGTTTTCCTAGTCCGCCTCGTAACCCACCCCAACCTCATCATCGCAAGACCTCGGGTACCGGTATATACCCACTACAGCACCACCTATGATGTACTGCCCATCCACAAACAAAATACCCAGACTAAACTGACTCAAGTCATTTATCTCAAAGATCCAGAAGAACAAAGCCCATTGTCCAAATCTGCGACAAAATCCCGCCTTTGTCAACCATGGCGCCCACGGCGTCCTCCCCACCACACCAAAAATCGCCGCCCGACATCGCCAACGGCATATTCCAAAACGGGGCCTGGTACTGTACGTAAACAGCAGAAAGGCCCGCGCCAGGGAAAAGATCCAAATCCGAGCTGATCTGTATCTGTGTCAAATAACAGGCAAATGCGGGCTCATAGCCCGGAAGAGGACGGTCAAGACGAACACCAAGAACTACGGCAAGGCCTTCTACGTGTGCCACATCAAGCGCGACGAGGGCAACTGGTGCGACTTCTTCCTCTTGGCCGAGGACGCCGAGAAGCGCGAGAGAGCCTGGTTCCTGAGCAACGGGCGCAGCGAGAAGCGGCAGGCGACGCTTCATGAGAGCATCACGCCGCGCAAGGGGAAGCAGAAGGGGAAGCAGAAAGCCGTCAAAGCCCCGCGTCCTGCTGATCAGCCAGCTGCCGTCGCCAGTGCTTCGGGTTCCAATACCGCGGCGGCCTCTAGGTCCTATTTAGCCGCCGAGAGTTCAACGCTGAAGGAGAGTGCCGAGGGTTCGTCTTCGCGACTGGTAGAGAATAATCACGTGACGACGTCCGACGAGGACGAGGAAGTGGACGAGCTCAGCAGTCCTACTAGGTCACACGGCGCAAGGCACGCTCATTTACAGCCGAGTGCGATGGCGAAGACTCCGACCGGCTCCAAGAGGAAGCGTCCGCTGCAGGAAGAGGACCTGCTCGACGAGCTCTCATCGGGGGGCGAGGAAGAGCTCGTGGCGATGTCGGAGATGTCCACGAAGCATTATGATGCGCTCATTACGCCCAATGCACCGCGTACGGCAGACATCAAGGACGGGATGCCTACGCCATCGCTCACGCACGGCCAGGGCCGATCGACGAAAAAAGTCCTGTTCAAGGGCGTGGAGAACGGCGAGGGCGGCTCGCCGACCGTGAAGCGACAGCGCCTCGAGGGCCAGGGTACGACTACGCCGTCGTCATCCGCAACAGCCCTATGGGGAACAAGCGCCGTGATAGACGCCGCGGCGCCATCGTCATCACCAGCGCCCACGCCGCAAACGCCCACCATGCCGGATCTGAGCCCGGACAACCTGGCCAAGGAAGTCATGGAGCTGCTGAAGGACGTCAACATCACCAAGGCCGCGCGCGCGGGCCTGCGGAAGACGCTGGAGAGGTACGCGGCGCAGGCTAAGGGGTACGAGCGCGGTCGGGATGCCGCGCGCAAGGTGGCCAAGGAGGCTGAGGAGCGCTGCTCGCGGCTTCAGGCTAAGGTCGACGCGCTGGAGAATTCCCGGCAGGAATTACGGACGCAGCTTATGGACATGTGGAGCAAGCTTTAAGACTGTGGGAGACGCTCTGAGACATTGCGCTGGCGTTGTGGTGTTGGTGTTGGTATTGTATTATGTATTTGTTGGGAAAAGTGGTTTGGTACCGGGCATTAGCACGGAGTCTTGCTGTTGATCAGCTTGATAACTCCGTAAGTGGCGGCGTTTTCGGAGTGTAAGCTCTCTTTTCGGCACCGGCATTTTCCACATAAGGCGCTGAGCAGTCTTCGTGGCTCGTTACTGTCACTCTCGTCGTGTTGAAAGTTTGTCCGATAGAGACTCTTGTCTCTCGTGTTGTCACCGGAATGCTCGATAGCGGATGCCGTACTATAGACTCTCGCCTAGCATCCGGATAGCTACGCATTATTTCCCGTCCATGGCAACGTTTGGTTCGAGCATAATCAGATGGGGCGATATCCTCCTATCGTCATGATTCCCGATGACGCTGGAAACTTGACTTCACCATGGTCCACGAAGGGATTTGCAACTATTGTTTGACTAGAGCGCTTCTCCTTAGTGTCGTCGAGGGATGCGAAACGTCGACGAGAGCGCTGGCGACTCGCATCCGTTGCTAGTTGTACGAGAAGTCAGTGTTGATGCCGAGTATTGCAATTGCTACACATGTGACAATGTTGAAATAACTCTACGAGATAAAGCTAGCTAGAGTGGTGGCTCGAATAACGCAAGAAAGCTAACCGGAGTATATTATGCCAGGCAAGCCGTAAATATGAGGGAATAGGTCTACGTCCTGCAAATAGACAGAATGGTGGACCAGGATGGACCATCAGCTTCAAACCGCAACTGCGACAGGAAGTCAATCGATGAAGGTATGAGCAGAGGCAAGGAAGCCGTGTTAGAGAGTTGTTTCTGTAAGAAGGGAATTATCGATGAAGACCTGCAAGAGTAAACAGTTGTGACGACTGAACGTGCTTACCAACTGAAGTTTGCAGAACGACTTCAGTCAGGAAGATACGTAACGCGAAGGAGAGCTCCCAGGCAAACTTCCGTGCTTGACCATCCGCCCCCCGTGATAGACGCCAATGCGCGTTAACTTCCGAAGCAAATGCAGGCGCAACTGACTGTCCAGATCAAAGACTACCCGTGCAGCCTCGACGATCATGACCACTCACAACCTGAGTATCTCGCATCACACGCGATTCCGATATATCAGTACATCTCCGATTCCTACTTCGACTAGTTTATTCTTCATATGCAGCCGCCATAGTCAGTTTCCTTATTCAGACTCCCCTGAAGCCGGGCATAACTCAGCACGAAGCCCCTTTTCTATCTATACAAATCAACCACAATCCCTGAAACAGGGTCCACGGGTGAATCGCGCCAGGCAATAATACCAAATCCCATAACCCACAAACAACCCCCCCCCAAAACAGCCGCACAAGTCCAAAATGGACTCCAACTCAGAAGAAAGAAGGCTCCACGAAGCCAGCCAAACAAGCAGCAGCAGCACATCCCCAGAATACGAAAACGCCGTAGAAACAGCCAATCCACTCATAGTGCCCATACTGCGCACGCAAGCCAACGACCCAGACGACTCCACCTCGCCATCAGAATACTTCTCCATAAACGACGAAGAAATAGAAGGCACCGAAGACACGGACGACCAAGTGAAGAACTGGCTGCGGAAGTCGGAATTCAGGACCCCTAGTCCTGCGCGGAGTCCCGTGCTGCTCAACGACATCGGCAGGATCCGCAGCTTAACGAGTCTCGTGACGGAGAAATCGGCTACTGAGCAGCCTACGCCTGAAACGGATCTAGAGCGAGGTCAGGAGTATCCTACAGATTTCATCCGAACGAAACTGACAATCCCCAGTTCCGCCGCGTTTACCAGCCCGCAAAATCCCGCCGTGCTCGCCGGGCGAATCAGGGTATGAAGGAGGCGATGAGCTCGACGGCAGGGAACAACCCCGGAGAAAGAAAGACGGGAAAAGTCGGAAGGCGGCGAAGCTGGGTTTGTTCAAGCTTCGGCCTGCTCGGCGGACTATGGTTGTCTCGCGCAAGGGGGAGTGGACTAAGGTCCTGCGGCGACGGAATGTCCTTGTGAGATATTTGGAGGACGACAGGATGTCTCTTTTGGTGCTCCCTCCTTGAGGGTGTGGCTTTTTCCTTTCTCATGCTGTTTTGGGGACGGGATTGGTGGTAGTTCTTTTCATTCATGGACGAGCGATTGTATTACTTGTTTTGGGGGGTTGGATTGGTTATGGAAAAGTGAGGCAAGGAAAGCGGTATTCGGTTTGTTGCTATCTTTACTGAGCGTGGTTTGATTATAGCGGTGTCTTTGGTGTAGGATTTAGTCGTTTCTTCTGCACTTTATGGTGTTGTTTTGGCGAATATTTCGTTCTCTGCTTTCGGTTTGTTTATCCTTTATGCTATGTCTGGACTTTTTGTGTTATGTATTGAGTGTTTGATGCTAGACGTGCGGTAGAGAGCGGATATCACTCACTTATCCGGATCTGGGAGTTATGGACGGCCTTGTGGACGGGTGGTTTAAGAGTTGCCCCTTAGCGTTGGCGACTCCTTGTGCCTGGAGTATAGTCGGAATCGCTGGCTGGAGAGAAACTGTTTATGTTTATCTGGTAGACGGGAGTTACGAATAACCGGCACGTCGTGTGAGCATGAGTTCGATTCTTCAGACCTAGAACACAAGTATAATGAATGTGTCCAAGTGCTCAGCATTTCACGTACTCGGCAGGAATTAAGCCCGTAACCAGAAAACACGTATCCGACCACAGGTTGATGGGAACTACATATGCCGCAGGATATCCAAAGTGAGGCAAAAGAGAGGAATTCTTTTATTCCGAACTAGGTAGACGCGCGCAAAGTAAAGATCTGACGGAGTAAAGGGGGTGCGTAACAACAAGACAACGCCGCCACATTTCCAAATACTCCTCTGAAGACTCCAAGTCCCAATATACGCCTCCCTAGACACCAAATTTCACACAAAACAGATACTCCTTCGAAAACCGTAGAATGGGGGGGATGGGCGGCGATTCTGCATTGGGGTATAGGGTATTGAAGTTCCGGATTCCCAGGAACCAACGCCTTTATAGCTCAACGTAGAACCTCTCCGCAACCTGGTGAGCACCGTCACCCCAGATGCCCAGCACGGCCATCACGAGGCCAAGGCCGGACACAACAGTCTGGACCAGCTGATCGCGGACGAAGAATTCAACCTCGCTGCGGACTTCCTCGCCGTTGATCTCTTCCTCCCAGGCTTCCTCGCCACTCAAGCTGACATTGCCCTCTTCGCTGTGCGCATCGCTGAGAACCTCGTAGCTAGCCTCCATGCGTCGCGCAGCGGCCTTCTCCTTGCGGGCCTGGGCGAGCGCGGCCCGTCGCTGGGCAGCAGCGGAGGAGCTGGCGGGCGAGGGGCCGTAGATGGACGGCATGACGTAATCGGTTGTTAAGCGGGTGCTCAGGCAGAATATCGAGGTGTAGAGCAGGTAGGGATGTCTGTAGCCTGACGGGGACATCACGAAGGCCAGTAGGAACGAGGAGCCTGATAAGAGTGACAGTGTCGTGAGATGGGTTGTGGCGGTTGATGCTAGCGATCGAAGAGCTTTGGCTGCTGTGGAGGCAGATGAGAACTCAAGTAGAGATGGGACCATGAAGGTCGATAGAGTATATGAAGTTCCCTATCGACTCTTATATCAGATCTTGCACGCGTAATTGCAGTTGCGTATGATGGCTGTGAAAAGGATCGAGGATGCTGGATGGATGGTTCATCTCAGGCTTGAGGCGCGATCGTGGGGTCCTTGAGCGTCATAGCTAATTGGGGGCATCACTAAATGACTTACCGTCAGCAGACCGAGGGAGACGGTCCCGACAAACTTGAGGACGGACACCTTCTTGGATGCCATGATGTCCAACAGACCGAAAAGCTGGATTGGGTCGACGGCAGGATCGAGATGTGAGGCAGAAAGATGGGAAGAAAGAAATTGTATGAGGAGTTGTCGGAGGGGGTGAAAGCTGTGACATGGATGCGTCACTTGGGCAAATACACGTCAGAGCTTCAGGGCGCTTACACCGGCTGCGCTAAGTACATTTGTGCTCGGTACAGGTGCTTCGTGTATACAGTATGGCTGCTCTGCACGGTATTTTCCAGGCGTAGCAGCACGTCATTGGCTCTCTCATCCGCCGCGAGCCTTTGTACCCGCACATATTAGCTGTCATATCCCCCACTTTAGCTTGTATCTCTCACAGTAATCAATCATAAACACACGGTACTTAACTGGAAGGGATCCAATTCGGCATGGAAGAGGTGGGTCGACCGAGGTCCGATCGATTCATTCATCCCTTGGATCACATCCGGCGCATTTCCTCCAGCTGCTTGCATTGGTATAAGTAGGTAACGCTCCGTCCGCGGCAAGTAATTGAGTGAGATCAACCTGCAAGTATCGATATCGGCTCCCTATCGACACCCATATATCGTTCTTGTTCCTCTGTTGCAACTCCGACTCTAGCTCTGTGGTTCCGTAACCAGCTCCGGCCTACAGCGCTCCCGAGCTTAGTAACATAAAACACTTGGAAGACAGTCCCGTATACAAACTGTCTCTCTCTCGGTTGTACACAATTGGAAGACAAGCGAGGCAAACGCTATGTGCAATGCCGATCCCCAGGTCTGAATACCTAAGTAGCGTCTGGAAAGATGGCATATTCGGTCAGTCAACCGCCTCTATTCTGGCGCATCTGTAGACGACATAATCCCATCAGGAAAAGAGAACCGCACGCTTTCTCGTCGCTAACGTCTCGCGATGGACAGACGGCCGTGTGGTCTTCGTGACCGGTGGCGCCGGCACCATCTGTAGCGCCCAGACGAGAGCTATGGTGTACCTCGGTGCTAACGCTTGTATTATCGGTCGTAACGTGCAGAAGACCGAATCCGTCGCTGCCGATATTGCCACGTCCCGGAAGGGGGCCAAGGTCCTGGGAATCGGCGGCTGTGATGTTCGCGATGTACGTATAACACTGCCTTTTCCACTTTGTTGCAACTGATCACCAGTCGCTGACATATCATATCCAGCCTGAGAGCATAAGACAGGCCGCCGAACGATGCGTGAAGGAGTTGGGTGCAATTGATTTTGTCATGTATGTATGCTTCTGCGCCCATAGCGAAGCTCGAACATGCTAAACTGACCTCGTCGCAGTGCCGGAGCAGCAGGCAACTTCGTCGCCCCTATTTCGGGCCTGTCCTCCAACGGCTTCAAATCAGTCATAGACATTGACGTCCTCGGTACATACAACACAATCAAGGCGACAATACCGTACCTCATTGAGTCGGCTAAGCGGAACCCCAATCCAAGCACCGACGGTCTCACGGGAGGTCGCATCATTTATGTCTCTGCAACGTTCCACTACGCCGGGATGCCAATGCAAGCCCATGTCGCGGCTGCGAAATCCGCCGTAGACTCCCTCAGCTCGTCCGTCGCGCTCGAGTACGGGCCCTACGGCGTTACCTCTAACGTGGTTGCCGCTGGCGGCATCGAGGGTACCGAGGGCATGGAGCGACTGGCGGGTTCGCCGCATGACTACAAAGCAGCGGCTAGGCATATCCCGTCTGGCCGCTGGGGTACAGTCCGTGATGTTGCCGACGCTACGGTATACCTGTTCAGCGACGCAGGCAACTACGTTAACGGGGATGTCCTCGTCGTTGACGGCGCGGACTGGCGGAATAAAGGAATGGGTGTGGGACGCGATGCTGATATGAAATACCCCGATTTCTTACTGAAGGGTGAATTCTCCAAGTCTCTGAAAAGCGGGCGGAAGGAGAAGTCTAAACTGTGAGAGGGTTTCGTGTCAATATTCTGAGGATGGTTCCATCTCAACGAAGCGACGAGTTTGTGCTGGGAAGGATTCGGTGCTTTTGGATAATTAGCCGGGCTAGGCGAGTTTCTAATCCAACATTTCTTGCCTGTTTGGAGAGGTTACTGCCGGAATCGACTTTGCATTACAGTCTTACTATGTCTACGTATTCCCAGTTACATCCGGATGCAAAAGTGTCTGGATCGTGTCGACGTAGTCTCGACGATCAGTGAGCAGCGGTACGGAAGGTTGTTCATCGTGCCAATGGAGTACCGATTCTTCGGTTACTGTAGTTCTTCGCTCGCTTCGCTGGACCCGATGGTGTACCCTCGAGTACATACTCGTCAACGCTGTCTTGCAGGTAGTACATGTACATGTCTGAGGAACAGGATTCTGTAATCGAACCCGTCAAACTCCTGACACTCGCGACTTGATATTTCCGATTGTCACATGCCGGGGCTGGTTTACCGGGTTTTCTTGTACACCTCATATTCTTCGAGGCCTTCTCGACTCCGTTGACGGTACTCGCGTTCTATTAAGTTAGGCGATGCGAGGACATTGGCCGCACGAGAAAAACGACGGACTCGCTTCGACACATGGGACAAGCGTTTGGGATAGGATCTATGATGATCTATGAGGTAAGATCTATGTGCTGCGATCCGCAAACCGTCTATACCGTAATGTACACAAGAATTCCGCCGCTCGCCACAGGGGCATATGGACTTAGCCAATACCCCGATCCCATGCCGACCACCGGATCAGCAACGTAGGTATCGCACACTTGGAATGATCCTCCGAGCCAAGAAGGCCAAAAGATGCCCGAACTCGTATACTACGTTTCCAATCGAATGACCTCTCGTTTCTTTGACTCCGTGGCTTCGTAAAACAATGCATTCAACATGCGCGTCTAGCCCCGCAGCCGCTTCTCAGGTTTTGTTTCTTCTCCCTGGCACAGCTACGGCGAGCGCTCATACTTAAGAGGTGTTCTCTTGGAAGCACTGCGTTTCTGAATCCGCGCGGAGGATCTGGTCTTTCTGCCCGTGTCGGGCTTCGTCTTCAGCAGCTTTGTGGCGTCGATGATGAAGTTCCTGATGAATTGGCCTAAAGGTCGCGCGAGCTCTGGGTCCAGATCTTCTGATTCTTCTAGTAGCCTTTGTATTTCGTAGCCGGCTTCGTGGACGCGACTAAGAGTCGTTGATGTGGTTGCCGGGATACTCGATTTGTCTACCGAGGTACTTGATTTGTTTGCTCGCGTACTTCGTTTGTTTGCCGGGGTACTTAGTTTGTCTGCCGGCGTAACCGTAGTGTCTGCTGGGGTACTCGATGTTTTTACCCGGGTACCCGATGCGTCCGACGAGCTGCTTGATGCGTCGTCCGATGAGCTTTCATCTGACTCGTCGGTGCCGGCAGGGCTAGGGCTACGGGCTGTTTGCGGAAGCGTCTCCTCAGGAGCTTCAACAGCCGGCAAGGAGCTCGATTCAGGTTTCCTGGTGATGATCAGCTGGTCCGAAGCGCTTCCAACATGGAAGCTAGTGTTATTCATATTCCACATGTCCTCCGGAACGATGCGCTCAGCCGCGATTATTTCCCGCAATTCCTCGAAGTGGTTGGCCATAACCTCGATTTCCTCGGCAGTCATGCGGTCCGGCTCGATCATCTTCTGGGTTCGTTCGAAATACCCGTGGCGCTGGGCAAACCGGCTGACCCATTGCGCGCCGATGGTGGGAGGGCTGAGGCCCGATGGGCGCGTCTTTGCGCGGACGATGCTAGCGGCAACCTCGGCAATAAATTCGGCGCGCACGGCTATGCCGACTCGGTCCAGGTGGTCGATGTAATTGCAAATGGCCTTTTCCTCGGTCGGCTTGAGATAGGCATAGGACCCGGCCGGTCTGTAGGGGTAGTAACCGCAGGCCTTGAGGCGGCTGCGGAGCATGGAGCAGTTGACGCGGAACTGTCGCGCCACGTCGGGTTGCTTGGCATGGGGGTTTTCTAGGATGTACCTGACGCCAGCTTGGAGTCTTGCTTCCAATTCCATTGTCGGGGTATTTTTATAGGTACTGTTAAGGTGGCAGAGTACCGGTACCTAGTCTGTAGTCCGTGGGTTGTCGAGTCGAAAGTGACTGCATCCGTAGGTAATTCTTCGGGCATAACGTGCTTGGTGCCAAACTTCCCACTTGCTAGGCCGCCCCGGTCGGCCGGCACATCCCGAACTCCGTCATTGGCCGAGCAGGGCTGCTGGCCTACGCTATCGACGCGTCGCCCGTCGGCCCCCATTTCCTATAAAAGCGCGATGTTCGATAAGTCGCAACTTCACCACTAATTGAACCGGAATAATAGCACTTTTACATGGAGTGCCCAACTACACGAATTATACGGAGACGAAAATCAAAGAATTCCGATCGTCATTTTACATATGATTATAGGCCATTTAACAATAAGTAGGCTTCAAAGGGCGGATCTTCTAGTGTGTAAAACTCACTCACAGTTTCAACATCGCAGTTCCTTTGAAGCCGACTTGGTGAATCGCCAACATTAGGGCACCGCCTTGTCAGCCAAGCAGGCAAGGCAATTGACGAGAGACACGGCGCAAACGAAGCTCTTACATAGCGAGTAGCCTGTATTATTCTCAGCATCAGGGCCCGATGTTGGCCTAGAGACCACAGGCGCCCGAGGGCAAGAAGCTCTAGCCAGATGAAAATGTTATTGTTAAGCCTTCTTCGCGATTTCCACGCGTAGGATCAGATGTCGAAAACCATACCCATCCAGCTTCGCCCAAGCTCGAACCGCATCGCCACGGTTCGCAAAGCTGACAAACGCGAATCCCTTCACCAAATCAGTATCACGGTCCTTAGCCATGTATACGCGCGTCACACGGCCAAAGCGCTGGAATAACTCCCGCAACTCATGCTCCTCGGCCAATTCTGAGACCTGGATTTCTTTGTGTTAGGCTAAGACTGGATACTCATTTGCCGGCGAGTTGCAGTTCTTGAGGACGGGGGAATTGATGTGGTTGTATGGGACTTACGTTAGTTACGCGTAGCGTGGCGAGATCCTCCCGCTCGCCGTATTTGCCGCCGCCTACCTTATCCCCTGCGGCACCGGTGCCACGATCACGACTCCGCGCATCGCAGGCAGCACGTAGCCGCTTTTCTTGTCTCTGGTGGCCATACCGCGATTACCCCGAACCGGGGCAGGGCCGTCTCCCACGCCAGGCCACATCAGCGTCAGGGCCAACAAGGGTCATCATGTCTTTATAAGGACAGCGGGCCGTGAAATGCTCGCCGTTACAGATGCGGCATTTGGCAGTCTTGCCTGAGCTGGTCCCTGACCGAGTTGCTTGGTCTCGGTGTCTCTTCGCCAATTGGTGTTGAGGCGGAAGATGATGTTTTCGCCGACTGAGGTTGTGTCGTCGCGGTGTTCCACTAGGCGGATGCGCCGGGTTGTCTTGAACTTCTGGCCGTTTTCGTTTATTCGGTACGTGATGGTGGTTCCGATGGTGGTCATGAGCGACTAATCGTAAACAAGTAGAGGATTCTTATGGCGATGAGAATGTCATGAAAACCAAAGAATCAACCATGAACAGGGCTAAGGGGTCCAGTCTCATGCGTGATCTGGAGCCAGCTGTATACATGTCCTTCGCTATATCATGCCATGTATGAGGCGGTATGTATCGGCAATCCACGGGCCAATGGCCACTTATGCCCTCACTGCAGATCAGCTCACGGCTTCATATTGCAGAATAGGTGTGCGACTGCTGCTCAGGAGGATATGATATATGATGTCTACATCCGGTAAGATCCGGTGCCATACCTTGCGGCATCCACCCTAGATGGCAGAGACAGTGAGCCACTCCGGAGAGGACAGGTACCGCCGGATCTCCGTTGAGCATTTTCTTTGCTCGGTTGTGGGATAAGTGGTCTGTTGCGATCTGGCGACTGAGGAATCAATTCTAGAGGCAAACGTGGGATTCCATTTGAAGATCCTATGCTATGATGGTGAGAATTATGTAGTGGGCGACGACAAAGTTAGGAGGAGCGAAAGGGTGACTCGAGGGCACGTTTTCCACGATATCCTAAAGATCCTGCACATCTACATTGAAAGAGTTACTGTGTACAATATTACACCACCAAGTGGTCTGCTCCCATTCCACGACTCTCTTCACAAGAGAACTTGTCGTGGCAACATATCTGCGTCGTTACGACCGCAGACCAACATGATCCCCAGAATTTGAACAAGCTGCCTATAGTTTGGCACCGTCCCTGGCCATTTCAACCTTGTTTCTGCAAACGCCGACGCCCTCTAGCTCGACCTCGACGACATCGCCGTCACGGAGCCAGAGCTTCGGGTTTCGCCCCATTCCAACACCAGATGGCGTGCCCGTGAAGATTATGTCACCGGGTAGAAGCGTGTGGCCCTTGCTAAGGAACGAAATGGTCTTCTTGACATCGAAGATCATGTCGGCTGTGTTGCTATCCTGTAGACGCTATCAGTAATGTGGACACTTTAGACCGGACATTCAGTTCAACGTACCTGGACCGTCTTGCCATTGAGGCGTGTGGTGATCCTCAACGTCTGGGGATTTTTGATGATCTTGCTACTGACAATACCAGGCCCGTAAGGGGCCCAGCCATCAAATCCCTTGCCCAGGGACCACTGGCCGCCACCGCGCTGGATCTGCCAATCGCGGTGGGAGACGTCGTTGCCGATGGCGTAGCCGAAGACGTAGTCTAAGGCCTCGGACTCGGAAACATCAGTGCACTTCTTGCCGATGATGACGACAAGCTCGCACTCGTAGTCGAGACCCAGCGATTCCTGGGCGAGCTTGTGCACTGGAATAGGGTCCGTGGGACCAGCCAGCGCGGTGACTGGCTTGTACTGATACGATGCACAAACCATGTCAGTCCCTGATTACTTGGTTGCTGGTGTCGTCTCACTTACAAATAGGACGGGATATTTGGGAAGTGTAAGATTCCCAGACTAGTAAATCACGATGTTCGCATTAGCCCCGGAGAAATAGGTAATCCATTAGAGTGCGGAACCGGGTTTACCTCTTTCGCATGGAGGGCATAATTGAGGCCGAGGCATCGGACAGTCTTCACGTCCTCGAGCGCAAGCGGCGCCAGCAGTAGCCGGACATCGGCCACTTCATCTGTGACTTGATGGGCCCCGAAGATGTCGCCGGTGATGATCCTGGCTTTCTTCGTCTGGGCAATGTCCGTCACGCCCTGAGGCAGAATGGCATCTCCGTAGTATACCTTGCCGTTTCTGGCAAGGAAGCGGACGAGTCGCTGCAGTTGGATTGCATCGTCAGTGGGCACCTCCGGAAACGCGGATCATGATAGGGAGGAAGAACATCGTACCGAGAATGTGGCCATCTTGGATGTACGGATGATATGGAGATGAGACGCAGGCAATTGGTCTCTTCTCGACTCTATTAAATTGATGTTCTCACAGCGCCCCTACTTATATCGCAGCTTAGCAAGCGGCACGAAGAGGTGAGGCGCGTTATATAGACGGAGTTCGGTCGGCGTCGACTGACATATAGGATACACTAAGCTAGTATACGGGCAAGGTAGCATCGACAGTGTAAGTTCGAGCTTCCGTCGCCCTATTAATAGTAATTCTGCCGTCCCCGCGCTCGATTCCCCTCTTACCTATTAGTGTTCACTGTTGAGGTCTTCGGCTGTTCATGTCGATGGCAGTACACTAAGCTCAGGTGGTCGTTGGGGAATCAGACTGGGGAGCCGAGGCCTTCCAGGTTGCGCTCGGGACGAGATCCGAAGGTGGAGGGGAGCGGAGGACAGTGCCGGAATGGCCGGGACGCGAGGCAGCACTGTGTATTTTCGGTATAGGAATATTACCATCTTGAATTCTTAAATCCGATAGTAGGAGATAGTCTTGTAACCGATATCTAGATAGCTACAGATTTTGGTCGAGATCTAACGGCGCAAAGAGAAGGCAGTTAACAACTCTTCGAATTGGCAGAAAATTCCATGCTTGAAGACGACAGAGTTTGATGTTCTGAAGGAATTAACGCATATTCCAGCGAGTATAAAGTACTTCAACTTGTGCGCTCGATCCCCCGAATTAGCCCACCAGCGGCACCGGCATTCTGCCCACTACACGATGAAGCGCAAAGCTTCGAGTATCGAGGCGAATGCGGACAGCTACGCCGAAGCTGTCTCGGGGCCACCAGGCGCAGTCCTACTGGATCCCGACTTTGACACCTTCGGTGGCTTCAATCTCACTGGTGGGCCCATGGGGGGTTCAGACGACGGAGCCGAAAGCACGGATGACAGCTCGGTCGACTTGGATTTTTCGACTGAAGATGGCGACGAAGACGAAGACGACGAGGATGAGGAAGAGGCGCCGCCAGATCCAGCCAATGGCACCGATTCTGCCAAGGGCGAAAAAGACGGCGAAGAAGAAGACGATCGGCCCAACTATAGAGTGGAAAAAGACGCCAACGGCGGCATTCGCTACGTCTACGACGAGATCGACCCTGTATACGACTCTGACGACACCGATGCGCAGGGCCCCGTCAATACCGTATGTATCCCAGCGAGCGCAGTTTCAATTGCCTTCACCACAGCACATGGCAGATGCGCGAGATGGAGACATGCTACGCGATCAATCACTTTTACTAATGCTACATCTATAGATCGGAAACATTCCTCTCTCCTTCTATGACTCCTACCCTCATATCGGCTACGACATCAACGGCAAGAAGATTCTTCGCCCTGCTACTGGAGAAGCTCTCGATTCGCTATTAGACAGCATTGAATTACCCGAAGGATGGACCGGCCTCACCGATCCAGAAACAGGGAAGCCATTAAATCTCAGCCGAGATGAGTTGGAGCTACTTCGGCGCGTACAGATGAAGGAGGTTCCCGAAGAAGGCTACGACATGTATCCGGTATGCATATTGCGCAATGAGGAGGGGATATTATCCAGCTAACGACCAGACAGGACACGGTAGAATGGTACACCAGCCATGTAGAACAGTTCCCATTATCCGCAGCGCCAGAGCCGAAGAGGCGTTTCGTGCCCTCGAAGCACGAGGCTAAGCGTGTGATGAAGCTAGTCAAGGCCATCCGCGAGGGCAGGATATTACCCTACAAGCCACCGGAGGAGAGAGAAAAGGAGGAACAGGAAGAACAGGAGGTACACTATGACTTGTGGGCCGACGAAGTTCCTCGCCCGCCGAATGTCATGCACATTCCTGCACCAAAACTTGCTCCTCCAGGATACGACCTATCCTATAACCCTCCACCAGAGTATCTGCCAACGAATGCTGAAAAGAAGGCCTGGGAAGACACGGATCCGGAAGAACGAGAGAAATCATACCTTCCACAGAAGTACGACTCCCTTAGACGGACCCCAGCTTACGACCAATTCGTCAAAGAGCGGTTCGACAGGTGCTTGGACTTATACCTCGCTCCTCGTGTGCGGAAGAATCGGCTCAATATCGATCCGAACTCACTACTTCCAAAATTACCTCGTCCTGAGGAACTACGCCCGTTCCCCAGTGTTGCATCTATTGAATTCGCTGGTCATGAGGGCAGAGTACGGTCAGTGGCTGTTGATTCATCCGGTCAATGGCTGGCGAGCAGCGGAGACGATGGTACGGTAAGAGTCTGGGGCCTTGCGGATGGCAAGCAACAGTGGCAGGTTAAGTTGAGCAGCGAGGATCCCGTCGACGCCGTAAGGTGGCGTCCTGGCCAGGATGCCTTAATCCTGTCAGCGGCTGTTGGCGAGGACATTTACTTGATGGTTCCGCCCATCACAAACCCGGAAGTTGGACAAGCCAGCCGGGCCATCCTCGATACAGGATTTGGATATGCCAGTAACGCCAAGCAGGAGACAACGGCGACTGGTGCAAGGAAAGACCCTCCCGCCAAGTGGGCAAGACCTGGGGCGCGTCTGGAAGACGAGGGTGTGTTGCTGAAGGCGACGGTGAGGTCGCCAATCAAGACCATCCACTGGCATCGGAGAGGCGATTTCTTCTGCACGGTATCGCCCACCGGGCAGCGCAGCGCAGTGGCCATCCATACTCTCAGCAAACACCTGACGCAAATACCGTTCCGCAAGCTGCCTGGTGGTGCGCCGCAGACGGCCTCGTTCCACCCATCACGACCTCTATTTTTTGTGGCGACACAGAGGACAATCCGCTGCTACGATCTACAAAGACAGGAGCTCGTGAAGACCATCCAGCCAGGTTGCCGCTGGATCTCGTCATTTGACATTCATCCCGGTGGAGACAATCTGGTCGTTGGTTCCTACGACCGCCGCCTACTCTGGCATGATCTTGAGATGTCCATGCGTCCCTATAAGACGTTGAGATTCCACGAGCAAGCTATACGATCGGTGAAATTCCACCCGGGCTCCTACCCCCTGTTCGCAGACTGCAGTGACGACGGCACACTGCAAATCTTCCACAGCAAGGTGGTGAACGACCTCATGGAAGGCCCTACGATCACGCCGGTAAAGATGCTTTCGGGGCACCGGGTCGTCAACAGGCTCGGTGTCACGGATATCACATGGCATCCGCATCATCCTTGGATCGTCAGTGCCGGTGCAGATGGCACGTGTAGATTATGGACTTAGGTTGGCGGTGTATATATGATGGAAAATGAAAACTTAACCACAAGGGCTCCGTCTTGTCTCGGCGGAAACAAAGCATTAGCGACGGATTTTAATGAACGCAACGGTATACCCTAGACGCCGATTTGGGTTGGGTGCCGAATCGGTATGGGATCTCTGACTGTGAGCATCGCAATATACCCATTCAATCGATCTCTTCCGGCGTACTCAATGCCCTAGGTCTCGCCTTGTCACCGTGCTGTCTTTGACTTAATTGCAGTTGTTGGCTGCTTGGCTGAGTAGTCGAGCAACCTGTACATTCACACTTCTCCATTGTTGAATGGATGATAGCAAGTAGGTACATACCGTATTCCATAAGAACGCTCTTCTATAAATGTTAAAAATCCTGTATCAACCCGTGTTAGGGACTCCGGCGTGTTGTAAGTTTAACGTCCTGGAAAACAATTTCGAGTATCAAATACTACCAGCACACACTACATTCCCACTTCAACAACGCATGTCCAGGTACAACACAACCCGGCATAACCATTGCTACCCATAAGCTGACAGATACCACGCGACGCACGGCATCACGTGCATGCAGAGCCATCACCGAAGTACACACAAGTTTTCTTTTCGGAGAACCCCGTCACCGTTTCATCTGGGGTTTGATTCCGCGGTTCCGGCTGGCGTGTTATTGGCTCTGCGTCTGCCTATCTTGCATCACATATATGCCGTTGTATGTCCCTGTTGGCTGTGATAGTAACATCCTGCGTGGTGATAGGTTTGGAATATCCGTACATTATACCGTACTGGCCTCACTATCAGACTCGGTCGGGGGTAGATATTAAGGGGATCTACCGGAACTCGCGTGTTGTGATGCTCGCGTAGTTATTCAGCGCCACTCGGCCGAGCAATGGGATCGGCTGGTCGCGGTAACGACGTTGGCTGTCGTGCTACTATCGTGCGTTTCGGGGGTGCTGGATTGGGTAACCCTGCCTTTTTCTCTGGTGGGTTGCTGGCCTGATTTTTTTGCCTGTCTTGTTGGGGTAACCGCCTTTCGTGTGATATTGGTGAGGCATGGGAGGGATTGTTTCGTATACCTAATGGACCGTTGATGAGACCGGATTCTAGAGGTTGCTGGACGCTGTTTGCTTGGTGGAACTGGCATTGAGAAGAGATGTGGTTCGTCTTTTTGACCGTCGAATCGGTCTGCTACCTTCGAGACCTACCGAAGCACTGGGAGCGGGAGAGCACCGAGTTTCCGTGCGTAACATGGCCAGTTAAACCCATAGGATAAGAGGGCATCTCCCGCAATACAATTCCGATTGGGATTTGTCCCGGTTTCCAGTTCGCGTTCGTCGAGATCACGCATTGCTTCCCCATTAATGCTGAATGCCAGATAACCATGATGAAGTAACGATTTTCTTATTCTCAACATCTTATATTTGTCCTTTTTCTCGAAAACCACCCTCAGTACGGTCCGGAAGCACGGCTGAGGCGTCGCGAACCGAGGCAATATATCTGCCAACCGGGACGGGACGGCATGGTATGATTCTGGCTGCATGCTGCGAATCCCGTAGGCAGGATACCATCTTTTTAAACCAACCGGATGCGCAGGACGTCGTGCCTCGGTATCCCCCTTAAGTCCGTCCCGGCCTTGCCTTTTTCTTTTCGTGTATTTTCGTGGACTGGACGATCGGGTTGTACTGCATAGGGTTTCTTCGTCTATCTTGTCACTAATCGTGTACCGAATTCTCCCGGTGGTGTCTTGGTTTGGATTTTGAGGATTTGTTTGGGGTCTGGGGGGATGGCGTTGAGGTTAATAGGGGGTATGGGATTGCCGGGATGGGTCGAGCATGGTCTTCGTTTGCGACTGTTAGTCTGGGCGGGTATGAATTTCGACTGTTTCGGTCTATGAGATACGGCGTAAGGATCACGGGTATGTTGATTGGTATGTTGATTCTGGTCACGTTAGCCCTCTCACTGAGTCACTGTTTCCAGCCTATCGTCCGCAAGCTTTGATCATCCGTCCCTCATCTTCGGCCCTCTGTGCTACGGCCCTCTTATTCGTGGGTTTGCCACAGGATATCCATCTTACACTGGGCAGTCGTCATCTTACGGCGTCGTCGAGCTGAGGACGTTTACCTCCGGGGACTCCGTGTCGAGCAGTAGCCCATGAGTGTAGGGCATAGACTGAACAGTGAGTGCGTGATTGTTTTGCGGTAGTGCTCACTGCTTGTGGACGATGGGTCTTGATGGGTCTTTAAGGGTCTCTCGGGTCCGCTTCCCGTTTCGTCTGAGCTGTTACCTAGCCCGGGAGACTACCCGGTTAGGGTTCACGATGCCTAGCAATTGACACTTGCCAAGCTCAACTTAGCGGAAGCAGGGGCCAGGGCATCGGATCCTTGGAAGCATGGCCAAATTTGGGGACAAGCAGGTACATCGGGTATATTTTACGGACCAGCCATCTCGAAGCAACCTTGGAAGTGAGTTACGTGTGAATACTTCTCAGGAATTGCATCTTGTACCGGTACCATGTGTCGGTATGCCTACCATGAAGAGCTGCCCACCTTCACAGTACCACGCTATGTACAGAAATGTGACAGTATGTAATCCGTAGTGATACCTAGGTCTATACGAAATATCCGGCTCCAATCATAAAAAGTTCCCTTGTATTGGAGAGCTTGCAATGTGCCGTTATTCAGCCACTCCGCTCTCTCGATCCTTCGTTTTGATATGATAGGCCCTGCCTTTTCGGGTATCAACGCACCTGGGGGGGCCTGGCCTTGCTGCCTTATTTGTCCCCGTTCTATGCTGCTTGATTTCTGCCTTCACTGAGACACAACCTTCCTTCCATCCTTCTTTTTCAGACTATCTAGGTCCGGCCGCTTCATATTTCATCCTGTGTTGGAAACTTGAATGTGCTGACTCCTTTACAAACTCATCAAGGCCTGTCTTTGCTCATCTTCGAACGTTTGCGGTGTGAAACGAGAAAGCGGAACGGCGAACGGCAAGAATGAGGAGTCTTCAAGAGGCGGATCTACCGGGATACCGGGTGAGGCGGGGATATGATCACACTCGACTTGCCCGCCGACGATGAGACAAATATGAGGACATATTGGAAGCACAGAGAAGATGAAATCCAGGGCCTCAGGGGTTCCGTTTGTCTCGGAACGGAACGGCGGGACACAAAGAAACGCATGGCTATTTCTTCTCGTCGCACGGCACAGATCGATGGCGGTGATGATGAGGGCCTTGACACTATAGAAAAGGGGATCACAGCTGTTTAGCCCACCGCGTCCGTTCATCATCATCCGTGGTGACCCTGTCTCGACGATGATACGCGAAAACTCGTGATGACGGTGCGTTGGTATACCACAACACGATGACGGAGGATCGTCGCCCCTTCACCCCCTCCCCGCTGTTCTGATACATTCCCTTGTTTATTCTCATTTTTCTCTTTCGTTGTTTGCTGCTTCTGATGTTACCCGAAATGACTCACCCAATCTCGCCCACAGACTCACCGGTACCCCCTTGGAGCCGTCATGCAACATGGCTGCCTACAGTCGCCACGGCAAGGGTTGACCAATCGAGCAGATTTGATTCCCGTCACTTTCTGCCGTCACCAAGCGGGATGCCTGGACAATGTGCCAGGTCACAGTCAAGACGTCACATCTTGCCCGACCCAATCTCTGCAAAATGGCGGTAACACCCCAAAACTTGCAAGCGACCCAGGAACCCGATGTTCTGGTTTTATTAGTCCATCTTGGCTGGGTTAGCGATGTCTTGGGCCCGGCCGCTTGCTGAGACTATTTGATGACTAGGCTCCTTACCTAACTGCTTTCGTGCTTAGCAACCCAAATTCCTGAGAGGGGGGAGTCGGGACGCATCCCGGAACTTTCTTTCTTATTTTACTTCCCGACGGCAGGGACCCCTCAACTCCAAAGGAATCTCGAATCTCAATCACCATCGGTATCCAGATCCATCCATCCAAGACACGACGGTCAACCCAAGATCCCGATTTCAATAGAAGGTTCTAGAAATGCCACTGGACTGCGAGATTATTCCCGGGAAAGGAGCGCCTTACTGTTTCCTTCCATCGCTATCATCGATAACCGGGAAGAGATGAACCATGACGAAATGACATGAGAGCTCACCGGCGTGCCTTGATGGTATACCACATCGACACTCAGCCGAGCTCACGATCCCGTTCGACAATAGCAACACAGCGAAATCCTCAAAGAATCCCACTCCGGACAGACGGAGGATACCCTTTCCAGCACGGAGCCTGCGAGGCAGTGACAGGACTATTCGAACCTCAAAAAAACTCACCGGAGTACCCGGACCGTATACAAACCAAAGAATAATTCATCCGCCAAACCAATCGTTCCTAGGTATCCATCTTCAAAAAGAGAGCAAGGTTTCAAATCCGCAACGCGTCGGATTCACCCGAACTCTCACAATCCCAGCCGGCAATAACAACCAAGGCGAAATTCGCAGAGAATACCGACCGATGGACGGATGACACCGAGATCCCGCGGTGACAATACTGCTCGTTCCAACAGTACCGGCATTCATCAGTGTATCCGGATGGTACACTCACGAACTCACGATTTCGGTCAACAATACCAACACAAGGCGAAATCCCCAGAATCCCAGCGGAGAATGCCCTTTCCACGGAGCCTGCAAGGCAGTGACAAGATAGTATACTCTCACTCGCACTGACACTCTAACGACCAGGGCCAGCAATAACAAAACGACACAAGGCGAAATCCGCAGAGAATCCCAGCCCGACGGACAGATAACGCGGCTCAGCACTTCCTACGAGAGAGTAACAGGATAGAAGATTTAAAGACAAAACCCAAAGAGGGGAAAGAAAGAAAGGATTCAGCCGCGATGGCCGGCCAACGCGCTCAGCACAGATGCGAGGAAATAACAGGACGGAAGATATAAAAAGCAAAATCCAAAGAGGGGAAAGAAAAGGATGAAAAAAAGGATTCAGCCGCGACGGCCGGGAACCTTCCTCTCCACCGCAGACGAGCGATGTAGTAGCAGGATCATTCGACCAAAGGCATTCATCCGAGGACCTGGACGGTATATTGATCAGGGAATAAACCAGCCATCCAACAAAGCCAACAAGGTTTCGAATCAGCAACGCGTCGATTCCGGTTTCGCCCGCAGAATCCCAAGAACAATAAAGCCAAGACAAACCCGAACAGCCATACTAGCTGCGGAAAGTCGATGGCCGGATACCATTCTTACGTCGCAGGCACCAGGACACAGGCAGGATTATTCAAACCGCAAAGACATTCACCAAAGCACCCGGATGTTAAACCAACCAGGTACAAATTCATTGCTTTAATATAATCACCTAACTCCAACAGCGCCTCAAATCTCGCGATCCCAGTAATAACAGAAAGAAGGCGAATCCCAGCGAAAATCCCACCCCGAGTGACGCCTTTTCCAGCACGGCCACTGATAGAACGATTCCGACCGCAGGGGCAATGGCAAAAAGTCAATCCGCCGATGTCTCAAAACCTCGTTTCACACCAAAAGCCCCAACGCCTGATCGTGAGATCATGTCTCAGGCGGAATGCGACGTTCTCCAAGGACATACCCCGCAGTCAAGGTCAAGGTGGGGGATGGGCCAAAAAAATGACGGAAGGGCGGAGGGGGATGAGATGGATGAGTTGGGGTAAGATGATGTATGACGCAGGGATCAAAGAGGGAGAGGGATGAATGCGTGCGACCAAGGCTGGATGTGACGATGCGGAAGGTGAGAGGCCGGCAGCCTTTCAATAGGCCGAGAGTCCTTCCACCAACTCACCTGACTGTGATACCACACTCGCCCGACGCGAGGACTCGGCAGTGGCGTCATGGTCAACGACACAGCGCTGTCATGCTCTCTCCGGATGACCCGGCATACTACCACACTCTCCCCCAGACCCTAAGTAGGTACCCATACCCTCTCTCTTTTTGTGGAAGATGATATCCTTTTTATTTTCTTCTTTCTCTATTGCTGTGGAACCAAAAAAAAAAAAAAAAAAAAAAAAAGAGCAGGCAGTGCCAAGGAGAGCTGGTCAAAGAACCTCAAGAACCAAGAATGAGAAACAGGGCATGTACAAGATTTGCAAACGGGGTCCTCGCTGCGCCCCTTCTGGGGTATTCAAGCATAGCGGAACACCTAGGCCTTGACTGTGCACATCCGCCAAAGCTTGGGCATGTCGCTGTGCTCGAAGGGCCCCGAAGGAGCGTAGCTTGTCTTCGATGGTGTCAAGAAGGGAGAATGGGCAGACCCCATGTTGCCATGAAGGATGCACAGCGGAACTGCAAAAACCGAGGGTAAAGGAGGAGAACCCAATGCGAACAAATTTTCGTGTCTCGAGACAGAACACAAACTAAAGTGGACCCTCGCTCCCTCTTCGCCCATCTGTTCACGATATTGCCGAGCCTCGTGATCGACGGGATGGCGGCGGTTGGCTGTGCCCTCAACCCGCGAATTCCTCCTGGGCGCCATGGCCGCCGTGATAGTATCTATCGTCATTGCCACCATCACATACATCAAACTCGGCGTGTTGTATGTATGATGTGGCCGTACTATGGGCATGGTGTAGCCATGCAGTACATGGTGTGAAGTGTGAGGCGTGCACTTCAGTTAGGGGTTCGCATAGAAGTTCTCATTGGCAAGATCATGTCCGGTTGGGGGGGCAACTTGATCGTTGAATTGTACCCCAGCTCCACAGAGGTCCTCGGCCATACTCTCTACCCGCGAAGCTGGGAAGGCTAGTGCCGAGACCATGGTGTCGGACGACGGCACGGTGCTGCTAGCATGAACTATGACCGAAGTCTGAGGCATCATAGTCATGGTGGTCATCGACTCTCCGGGACGGTATTGCACCTGACTCCATGTCACGACGTTATTGTGGTATGATTGGGCAGCCAAGTTGTTGTTGTGGGCTTCGATGGCTTCGGCCGTCAATGCGGGGGGCTCCTGCTGTACCGCAGAGTAGTTGTGGTTAAGGTAGTAGGTGAGGTGATTTGGCAAGGTCAAGCCAGCATCATGGCCTTGGCCGCCAGCGTGGCTTTGGTAGAATGGGTACAGGGTAGGGGTCTCGTCCGGCATGGTAACCGCCGTGCTAGGTACGTTGTATGAGGACGAATAGGTTGTTCCGTTGTCTGTTTCGACGGTGGCGGTGTATGATGCTTCTGCGGGAGCACCAGACCAGACTGGCGGTTCGTTATCCTCGTACTGCGAGGTTCCGCCCGTCGAGGTATGCCCGTCGAACTCGCCGCCGGAGGTTCTTGAGACGTCGGCCCGATCGGTCCGACGCTTCCGTTCTTTATGGCGTGTCGAGGAGTGACGAGGAGCCATGTCGTTGTTGGTCAGAGTCAGGTATCTAGGTGGTGAGGGGGCTGTCAGTGGAGGGGTCGTTGGCGGTATGGTCGACGCTGCGTATGAGCGATGACAGATCAAAGTTGGCGCGGAAGCAAAGCAACAAGTCGGAAGTGGTGTCGTGCGGGACGGTTCGCTTTATAATGGCGCAATGTACGGCACGAAGGTGTCTCCTCTTCTGCTTCGGGCCTGGTAGTAAGAGTGTGAGAAGGACGACGGAGGAGGAGAGCGAGGAGAGGGAGAAGGACGAGACGCACAGAGGGGGCCCAGGAGGAAATACCGGATAAGCAATGGGGTTTATAAAGGCCGCTAGGTAACGCGTTCGTTACGCAGCAATATGGGCGGACCGTGTAGGCGATAGGCGTTCAGGGGGGCGAGGCAGGCCAACGGTGGACTGGACTGCCCATGGTGGGATGGGAGTGCTCGGGATGCTGCCCCACGCGGTGCTGGACGTGGCAGTCTTTCGCGGTGCTGGCTCAGTCGGTGCGCCTACGGGTTTGCCTCGAGTCTCTGCTTGCAAGTGTATCGCCGCACGTACCGTGGCCATAGGTAGAATATACCTGCCATCTACCTGCCAGGCCCGGCGTCGCGGCATGTGTTAGTACAAGGACCGTAGAGCCAAGGTGTAGTGAGAAGACAGCAAGGCCGGCAGAGCACGATGCCCGACAGGTGTTTGGGCCTACTGCAACGAAGGTCCAAGCCGACTTACATTAGGTAGGATTATTCCGGGGGGGGATCGGAGCCTGAGCCCTCGCTGCTATTAGAGGTATCTACCTAGCTAGCACTGGCAGCAGTCGCTTGAGGGAGGTACAGCCTATGCCACGCACAATTGATCACGCAAGAGGTACATCTCATGTACAATGGCCTCTCCTTCTGCCGTCACGCTACATGCCTATACTACCTGTAGGTAGGTAGTCAGCCGCTGCCATGTACCTAGGTAGGTACTATCCTGTCAGCAAGCAGACCAACCAGCGGGCAACAGTGTGCTCATCTTGTGGAAGCTGCCGCGCCCTTGTTAGAAGTACCTGCGAAGTACTTGTCCAGGTCAGATCAGCCACCTGCATTGGCGCAGGTCGCTCTCAACACCATTTCTAGGGGCTGCCGGTAGCACCATGCACCATCATTCTCTCCACTCTCGCCGCCCCTCCGTTGCCCACACTACATTATTAACAAGATGCTGAGAGACCATGGTGGTAGTTGGTGTGCTATGGCTTTCCGAGCCTCGAATCTCGCCAGCGGAGACGTTCACTCTTTCACTATCTACCTGCGGGCTACTCAACGAGATCTCGAAGGAGGCATCGTCGTGCACCAACCAGAGCCAACGGCCACGACTTTAGACCTCTTTAACCTGCGCTGATGCGAAAATGCACCCCGCCAACCTATGGATGACGTGGGTGGTACCTAGCGATGGCTGGCGGGCGTTATTAAGGGTCGAGGGGTAGTATGGGCTATGGCAATGACCGCTTGATTGAAAGTACGTCTTTCCCATCCCTGTCCTTGGAAGGAACAGGGAGAAAAAAAAAAGGCGGAAGACAGGCGACTGAATATACAGCATCCCAAATACCCGGGCAAGCGTCCGACCTGCTCTGGCCCCTTCTCCACAGGAAGGATTCCGCATCGCGCCGCTACCTAGTGCGGGAGCCGATACAGAGACCGTGATCATGGACTAGCCTAATGTGCCGCATCGTGGGCCCAAGAAGCTCTCGTAGCCAGTCCTTGGTACCGTGCCCTCTACCACGCCATCTCACCCGAAGGAGCCCGCTCCTAAAGAGGAAGGGGGGTAGGGGCTACCTTAGACAGTAGGTCGCAAGTGGAACACGTCAAGGCTCACGGAATACAACACAACGAACCGCGACAGGCAGACATGGGCAATTCTCGTTTTACTTCCCTCCTGTGACTCTTTCCGTGCTATCTTTGTGCACTATGTTATCCCCGAGCTCAAGCTCACTAACTCAAGATGGCGAGTCCGTTGGGGGCGAAACACCACGACATGCCCCTTTCAGGGAGTGTCGCCCTCGACGAAGAGAGAAAGTGGCGTGGTGTGCGAAGTACCGTAGGTACATTATTACGTACCTCCAATGTTGCTTGTTGAGAGGAACGGCGGCAGGGATACCAGTACCCTGCAACAGCGCCATTGCGCCAGTCTATCTGAGTGTATTCCGTTCACTGCGCTTCGCACACAATCCGGTAGCGCAGGCAGTTTTCCAGCAATACGGGATACCTCGGCACAAGCAGAGCACGCCTGTTGTTACCACACAAGACCTGCCTGCATTGTTGGGCATGTCTATAATGTACCGGTATGTAATCCGCGTTGCTTCAACGCCCGTTGCTGCTACACTAGGTATCTAGGCAGACTGGCACTCTGGCAGGCCGACCGGGATCTTTGTCCACGTACACTTACCTAAGTGATTTATGAGAATGCAACGTGGTGGGAGGTGTTGCATATTATTGCATGAGGTTTCGAGCCGTCGGTCTGCTGCAGGCTTTCTTATTTCTTGGTAACTACTGCACGAATTGCTGGTGCATGGCGCCCTAAATAGGACGGCCGCGGCGTTGGAACTTTAGAACCAGAGCCATGTTCTCGCCTGATACGTCTCTGAATCCGCTTCCCCGGCCTCCATAGCCCGCCACTCTAGCGGTATGTACACTCCCTACGGGCATGTGCGCTACTTATAGCCAATTCATTTACTCCAAAGACGTGCGAGTCGTCATGGTTCGTGGTCTACTTATCAATGGCCACGCACACTCGTGATCTCTCTCACAACGGCCCTTGATCGTTTATTATTGTCAGACACGGTTCCAGTATCACGACAGCAGCAACAGGCGCCACATTGTGATTTACTGCTGACAAATGATCCGGCTGGTCGGGTTGGTTCTATCTAATTGGGAAAGAGTGGAAAGCCTGTTGGTTACATCTCGGCTCGCATCCCCAAACTTCGGTAAGTACCTAGCCATCATGGATCTATGTTGGCCAGCAGAGACCGCGAGTCAGAGACGGCGAGGCAGAGAAGGCGAGGCTGGTTCGCCGGATCCTTTCCCCCCAATAACGTACCGTGGACGATAAAACTACATCTCTGTCTTGCTTTACATCATACATCTGCTAGTATTACGGAGGTACACTCTGCTGCAACGGTACGGAATGCATACTCTACACCATTGTCAGGTTGCACCCAGTTACACAGAGAGTGAGCAGAAAGTGAGTCTATTGGTAATCTGCCACAATTGCACCCAACCACGAATGAGCAGGTGATCGGACGTATGTATGTATTCGTACACTAACCACTTGCTGCGCATCCCACCGGCCGTGCGGATGAATCTGAATAGGCATTTCTTGGGCTGATCCCGAGTGTATCGACCTTGGATTGAGTGTGGAGGGTTCGAGATCTGTACCGACTTTGGAAAAGACTAGGTAGGCAGCCGCTAACTTGGTTCCCGAATTTAAACTAATTGGTTGCACTATCTAGCGTAGTTCGAGATTTGTTCACCTGAACTATTTTAGTGATCACTAGTTAGTGTAAGTCACCTGGGATGCCCGTGTGTACATTGATATACCTAATGTAGGTACTCCATCTTTCGTACGATCTATGTTACAATGAGCTTGAACGATGCCACCAATACCATAACTCCCCAGACCCCCTACACAGAAGCAATAGCGAGCCTGGAGTTGACAAACAACGGAATAGTTACTGTAGGTAACTAGAGTACCTAACTAATACTTTGCGGTTTAGTGTTTGCTGTGCCGTACGTTCTACCCTAGAATGGCAGAGTCCAGACTGCGGACCAACGAAAGACTGACCGAACAAGGTCGAACAGTGAAAGTAAAATTCTGAAACTGCGGAATTACCCACAACATCATCCGTAGTCTAACATCGTTCTACCCGATTGTTCTGCGCAACTACTTACATGGGCGGCGCCCCCGGACGGCCGAGCAATATAGTCGTTATGCTGGATTTGGTGATAGGTATACGCTCCCCATGAATTCCAAAGAGCCTCATTTCAAATCTTCAATGCCATGGTGTGAAGACGTTCATTACACTACATATACTACAGTATGTAGGCAACTATTTTAGGAAACATAGAGTAGATTGTTTACCTACCTACGCATCCCGGGCCTATAACGCGACTATCGGTAAAATATTTATAAATTTTTCGACTGCATCGCCAACTACACTGGCGACGCATTGTACTTATTGAAACAGTAGTGCAACACATGGCGTACTGGCAATAGGGCTGGTGCAAACTACGGGATTTGGGGCCGGAAGGCTACGGCGCCAAGGCACAATATAACGGTCAATCGCAGTATAGTCGAATACAGAGACTGAACCTTGATCATCTAAGTTCGGACACGAGGTATATATATTAGGCACGTCGTACGTGTCTGTACGGACTGCTGTGTTCTGCTATATCGTGAGGTATATTGCACCTTGCTGTCGTAGCTACGTTCGGCACGTTGTCGTCCACATGTCAGCCCGACTGCTGACGCCGTAGTTCGCGCCTATCTAGCGTACCTGTGATACGCCGTATATGCATACACTATAACTAGGGCCGGCAGTTACATTTTTCTACACCATCGTGATAGTGCGTGCAAGGTCGGAGAGTCAAGGTAGGTAGGTAGTGGAGGGCGGTACCTAGCCTTATTGTGGCTAACTGAATCGCTGTGAGGGATAACTGCCTACACTGGTCGACTATATTCACTAGGGAGTGCACCTACCTATTTTAGCGGTTTGACGGAGCGAGACTTGTCGTCCGCCGTAGCTGCCGAAGTTGACGAGATCTGTCACAGCAAAGCTCACTCCACTGATGGACACGCCGAGTCCAGGTACAGCCAACTAACGGATCTGGGGACTCCACATCTACCAAGTAGGTGCCCAGGTAGGTAGGTAGCTATTTATTCTCTAATGCGGACAATTCATTTCCCAGCCATACGCCCACCAGTTGCTGGTGTGGGTTTATATAGGTAATCCTCTGGGCATTTGACGGAATGAGCCCTTACCTAGTCCACCGTAGTCCGCCGGAGTCAAAAATTTCCCGCAGAATTCCCTGCCTCATCCAACCCGAGATACAATCATGTGATTGACCATGCAAGCACATCACAGAGCCTCCGGGCCCATGATGCCTGCGTGTATCATATGTGATGGGATCTCATCTCGATTCGGGTTTATTTTTGCTAACACATTCGGACTAATTGTGACGTGCCGTATTAACACGTATCGACATCGGTCATCTACGGACATAACATGCGATGCGCTCAACTGACGAGTCAACAACTCGGTCGAGCAAACCGGGCGCCATCCGATGGTACCCTGCGCCGTAGATAGACGGTAATATTCGCCCTTGGTCCCAAAGGACGTCACTTTGCATGAACCATTTCGGGCCCTATCACCATATGGTACATATACATCCCTCCTGCGCGTCGCGAAGCACGAGCGCACCCAGCAAGAGGGCCAACAAATCAATGGGGTCACGTATCGCATGCACAATTCAGGGCGGCCAAAGTCCGAAAGGATCAAGGATCTTACCTTGGTCACAGCCGAGCGGTGGCTAGCGACTCTTGCCACGTGCGGCCACAGAAGAGGCCGGGCCGCCTGCGTTCGCGCGATATCGTCACGCCTGGAGCCGCCAGAGCGTGGTGCGCGGACATTTCCCGGAACGCCGGCGTGCGCAAAGCTGTGAAGGTAAGACACCTGCGTACTCGACCAACCCCTATGAATAGCATATATCGCAACGGGCTCGTTCTATTCGTCTGCCGGGCCCAAAACGCGCCTGCAACCTCCAACGTTCCCCGGGCCTGAGACCCCTAGATTGTCTCACCACCAGAATGCACTAGAACAAGGATCCTTACGCCCCCGCTGGGGTATATTTGGCCTCCACCGATTTCTGTCACTGGGAGAAACGGCGCTCGGGATGGGGTGTTATTCGACGTTCGTTGCCCACGTCGAAGCTCTCTTCACAGGGGTATTAAATGCGTGGGGTGTGGCTGAGAATTGCATGCATCATCATGCACGCCGGCGACCTATTCCAGTAGGGAGCGCATTTCCCCTGTGGCATTTGGCCGTACCAGCGCCAAGATGTGTCACCGAAGCTGTGCGCGCGTGCGACTTTTTCACCAGGGGAAGCAATACGAAGGTAGTCAAACCCTGAGAGCTCAACCGCCGGCAAATCCCTGCATTGCACGGTATTAACTACGGCAGTCTCTGCCAGCCAGCGGCAGGCCCCGGGATAGGAAATATCCCCAGCGTGGGGCGGGATTGCTGACTGTTGCTGGCCATTCACCACGGCTGCAGCAGCTGATGGTAAGCAGTGGACACGTCAGTGTGAAAGTGCAGATGGTACGGTATTTTACGGAAATGCCATGTACCTTTGCTATGTAATAACGTGCAAAGGGACATTGATGATGCGTGCGGTTGTCGCTTTTGACGTTATATTACACCGTTGCTGACCAGATCCCGATGCAACCCCGAGGGGTGCGAGACACCGCTGGGATGGAGATCGAGTCTCGAGATCTGTGGCTTGCTTGCAGCATGCCTGCAAGCAGTTTGGTAACTTTGGCTCCTCCTTTCCAGAACGGTCGCGACGGTTGTACAAAGGTTGAGCCTACACGGCTGTCTAAATGCGACGGAATATCGTGCCTAGTCTACCTCCCTAGCCCCCAGAATTGAGTCGCTGATCAAGTACTGCAGCCGGGGTTGAGACGCTGTAAGACGCATGGAATACCAGGGTAGGGTATGAATCGCGATCACGTACACAGCTAGAGCACCGGTATGTCCGTACAGCCTGATTTCTTCCTAGCGTTGCGTATAATCGGAGGACTTGTTGACCCGTCTTGATTCTGCATCTCGGATATCACGCGGGATTCCAGTCATTTCAACTGCGTTAACCCACTGCCTCGTGTTTCATGGACATGGAAACTGGGTAGGGACCCTTGTTAGGCATGCCGAGGAGCTCAATATCGCGTTAGGCATGCCTAAATGCTCATGCTTAATGGTGCATATCTCACCGCTCAGCTACACAGCCTTGCGACGGGGTTACCCGGAAGGATCCCGTACGGAGAGATATTCGGGGAATGGGACCGACGACAATATTGAGGCGAGAAAGGAGTAGAGTGGTAGATGGCCAACCGGTTACTGCTGGCCAAGCTACTTACACTACGAGCACCTCCAACAGGACACGAATGGTGGCTGTGCTGGCGCCAGTCTTGCATCGCACATCCATCCATCCTTCCATCCATAGCAGAGCGGGGGGATCCTCGCGCATACATGCTGGGATCCTGTCTAAGTAGGTGATCGGTCGCGAGAAGTACCATGCGACAGCATCCCCCGGATCGCTTATTCCTATGCAGAGGACTGATCGATCCACTAGCGACGACTGAAACATTGTCTGCCGCAGTGCCGGTGCATGCTTCTCTCGTGTTCTAGCCTGGATGCATTGGCGGCGACGCAACGTCATAGGCGCTGACGGGGTTATTGCAGATGTAGCGCTCACCGGGTGCTGACGAGGTGAAATTGAGATCCTTCCGGGACGATAGTCTGCTCTCCAATGATCGCGCGCGACTGCTCGTTATGGAACTACGGTCTAAGCATATGAGGCATTCGTGCGTGCCGGAATGCTTCTTACTTGCCGTGTAAACGCATCACGCACGGGAATGCCATGCGAGCACCGGCGGCTCTAACTTATCGTTCTCTTCCATGCGTCTTCTCTCTGTCTCTGTCCGTGTCTCTGTTACTGTCTCTGTTTCTGTCTCTCTTTCTCTTGGCAGTCTGTACGAAATTACCAGGATCACCGTCAGCATGTCAATAACCCCAATATCACCGCATTCGTGCCTGAGTTGCCAATCTCACCCAAGCATCTATCTACACCTGCAGTCTACACACCACCGATTGTGAAACGGGGAGTCCGTGGCTGCTGTTGTCTATTCTTCATTTCCGCCACACTGCTGTATAACCGCCGGTACCTGAGAAAAGGTTATTCTGCTAGGTACCTAATAATCCAAGTCTCTACCACGGGCTGTAGACAGGGTAGACATAGGTCCATGCAGTCTGCACGCAATTAACACTCCTCAACTTCGCACACCGTAAGAAACGGCCATACTATAGCAACATACGCACAATACCTAGCATGATGCGAAATACACGGCGCAGCTTCGCCATCAAGCGGTCAGACCTACACGAAGCAAGGTATCAACCAGCAACCTCCCAAACGCCCTGGGCAGGCCAGCCAAGTCCGCAACTCACCTACCCGACCAAACAAACCCCTACATACAATAAGAAAGTACATCCAATAAGTAGCCCCAAGGGCATGTATTGACCCCATCCCATCCCGTCCCCACCAGTCATACAAGTAGGTAGGTAGGCAATCTCGCCAAAAGTGAGCCAGCTATCCCAAACCAAACACAAAGCAACAAATCCGACAACGGAGCAAGTGTCAAACACGCAGGGCGTAAAACAAGGCAACCAAGCAAAACAGTCCGCAGAACAAGAGGGAAAAAAGCCCCCGCGAGGAATCATCGGTAGAGAAGCAAAGCAGGGTGAAACAAATCTCGAATTCGCCACTCCGTAGTTACTACTAGGTTACATACAATCCAATCCAATCCTGCCCCGGGTTCTTCACGGTGGCCTAAACGCTCAGGTACCAACACCAAGAACCCGCGTACTCATCCACTCATGCTTACGTAGGAATAGCAACGCCATATACAACCCAGGTACAAAACCAAAGCGTAGTATTGCAAAACAAGGCTGCCGCATGTCGCAGACGTCACACGGCCCGAAAGCAACAAAGCGGAAAGCTTCTAGAAGAAAGGCCACGCGGTACGGAATCCTTCCACGCAGGTCCAGGCCCAGTCCAGCAAATCAGCGGTTCAGGCAATAGCCCTACCGCAGTGCACACCCCCCCTTCCCCTTTCCTGCATGATTCCTAGCCCACCCTTGCGGCGTTCGGCATGCTTCCAGAAGCCTTCGGGTCAGAGGATGTCCGCGGGATGCTCAGCCTGCGTCTCAGGCCCCCGGCCTTTAGACGCCGTGCGCGCTGGTACGCCCATTCGATCTCGTACTCGACCATGCATCTGATCTTCAACGCCGACACCGCCGGCCATAAACTCCTCTCGCCTCGTAGAATCCAGTAGTCTAGCGTTTCACGAGTCGGTGTCTCCAGCAGCCGGATGAAGTCGGACGCAGTGACGGTGGGGACAAGGACGACGCTTGGCCCCGGGACCCCCTCGTCGACTAGGAACCTGCGTATGCTGGCGGGTAGAAGGCCCAGTGTATCTAACTGCCTCATGCGGTGGCGCACCTCCAGCCCTACGATCCGGAACAGATGGCCTGTGATCTGCGCCTGTCGGTGACGGGCGGTAAACCGGGAGGGGCCATGCATGTCAGATTCGAGAAACGGGATCAGATATGGCCGGGCCTGGCTCACGATGAAGTGGTTGACGTTGAACAGCTGCGCGACTCTGGCCAGCGGGAGCTTGTGGTCCTTGTCTGAGGCGTGCATCCCGGCCCGGAAACTATTCCCTGGCGCCCAGGGGACTATGTTTCCGTCGACGTCCTTGCAGAGCACGGTGGTTTGCCGTCTTCCGTACAGCGAGGGCGACGAGGCGTTCGACGCGACGGCGGCGGTCCATATCAGCTGTACTCCCCATTAGCACCGGCGTTTTCCCGGCGATGACATCCAGCGCAAGGAACAGAGTGCGGAACAACTCACCACGTTCGGCGCTGTGATGTAATTCAAAAGAGTCGGGATGCCATCTTCCGCGTCCGTGGCCACCGTGATGTTCAAAACCCTCTTACTCCGACGGAAAGCCTCCTCGAAGGTCAAGTCGCCCACGTTAGCCTTCACGCAGTCTTCCAGGACCTTGACGTCGAGAAAGTACCCCTCGCGCCAGAACCGGCGGATCCTGCGGATGAGGGTGCCTAACCCGGAGCCGCCGAAGGGTATCCATCCGCGCTCGCTGTGCACTTTCTGCACGTGGAGCTCGAACGCCGACAGATCGATCCCGTCTCCCTTGAGCACGCCCGGGAGCTCGTCTTCCGTGTGGATTGCTACGAGGCTTGCTATCAGGGCCCCGGTTGCTGTGCCTGTGATGATCCTGGGCAGTAGCCCTCGTAGGAACAGGGCCTTGACGACGCCGACGTGGCATATACCGAACATAGCACCGCCTTGCAGCACGAGCGTGCTCCGTCCGAAGGCTTGCCTGGCATCGTGCAGGAAGTCTAGTTTTTGCTGCGTGGAGAGTGTGTAGATAGGCTTGAACTTGTTCTCGAGCGACGTGGTGCTGTCGGCGTTGATATCTTGCACGGCACCGGCTACTTGCGCGACGTATTCCTCGATGAGGTACTTCGTACCCGCGAAGGATCGGTTGTATAGTTTGGGGGCGGTGATGTTGCCCAGATTCCGCACTAGGCCGGAACGGACGAGGTCGACGAGGGACTGGAGATCGTCTTCTTCGCGGGCGGTGAGCATGGAGTTCAGTCGATCGCTGATGAGGATCCAGTCATACGAACGCGAGGATGGATCGTTGCGCCTGATAGCAATCGGGGATCAGCAGCAAGCTACACGATAATCAATCCATCAACGTACCAGAACTTCAGCCCTTTCAGATTATCCAGCTGCAGCGCTGCGTGCTCCCAGTCCTCGAATACCTCGGCATTGTCCAACACATCCAGCAATTCATCGACCAGGCTCTTGTTCTTCCACCGATGGAGCAAGTTCTACGCCACAAACGCGTCAGCGACGAGTGCCTTCACCGAGAACGAACAACCCACCTTGCACCAGAACGAAAGAACATCAAACAGCATAGCGCAAGCCGAAACGACAAAGCCGAACACCGATGCCATGTTGGTGGCGGGATCCGGATCGCGCGCAAGTAAACATTTGTATTTTTCACTGCGAGTGCGGGACTGCTGCAGTACACCCTGCCATCTTTATATCGCGGCCGATATCGTGTCTATCGTCGTCGCTGGCGCGGGTTTGTATTTCCTGGGATTTAATAGCTTGTTTAGGTGCTCGAGTCAGTGTCCAGCTCGGCTTGCGACGGGACGGGTTCTGAGACATGTGAAAATGCCCCGCGAATTAATTAGTAATTAATGTTGAGTTTCGCTTTACTTATCTAGCGCGTCAGCGTCCATGCCGTAGAAAAATGGGTAAAATTGGCGATTCAACTCCGGATATTTCGCTCGTAACGTTGGAAAGAATGTGAATTCTTGATCATCTGGCATATGGTATCTACATTACCTGGGACTAGGTAGACATTCTTCTTTACCGGATGAGAAAGCTTCAGGAGCGGGAGGGGATTGAATTGACATATCTACCAGCCGCAGGCAGATAATAAGACCAGGTACTAGTTATCCTATTCTAGAGGGAAGCATTTCAACGAGGACATCTAATAGACAATTTTCCCGCACGAATGAATGTCTTGCCTACAGCGGAACCTGCTTGAAAGGCGTCCAGACAATGCCATGGCAAGCTACCTAATGTATGAGACCTCGCCGCCAGATCAACGGTTTATATTCGTCAGGTTTATTCGTGAGGGACGTAGGAGGTCAGAGAACAGTTGACACTTTCATGGGGTATATATTGATGCCTATCTCATTAAGGCACACTATAATAGGGATCCAGGAGGGAACTAGAGATCAGATGTGAAGCTCATTGAACCGGTTATAAACTCTCTCTGGGGCGTAAAGAAACAACGGCCTCATTAGTGCAAACTGCAAGATCCGTTTCTTCGCCTTGGGTCCCCTATTCATCGTCATCATCGATGATGTTGCGCCTTCTTGCCCGTGACTGTTCAGTTGCGACAGGCGCATCAAGATCATCAAGGTCAGCGTCAGCGTCGGCATCGGCATCAGCATCGGCATCGGCGTCCGCATCAGCATCAGCGTCGGCATCGGCATCGGCATCGGCATCCTCTTCTGGTTCGGCTGTCTTCTGCTTTTTCTTAGGTGGTGTTTCCGCCTCATCGTCATCTAGAAGATCCTCTTCCTCTTCGTCGTCTTGGGCCTCACTCACCATCTCATCATCACTAGGTGCAATGAAGTCGTCCTCACGGTCGTACTCATCCTGGCGACGCGTGCCCGACGGAAGGTCGTCATCTGAATCATATTCTGGTCGACGTCGCTTTGTGCGGGATGCACCGCCTGCGCCTCTCTTCCGGGCGCCACCGGTGCCTCTCCTCCCTCCCTCCAGATCGTTAACCGATAGCCCACCACTGCGGTAGCCGGTGTTGCGCGAGTCAACCCGCGCAGCCGCATTCTCGCGTCTTCGCTGAGCCTTCATGCGCTCCTTCTCCGCCACTTCGGCTTCTTTCTTCTGAAGTTCGGGGTCGCGCGTTGCTGTGATGATCATTTCGCTTTGGTTCGGCCGTCTACCCCGTGCAGCCTCAGCCATGCTTTGCGCAAGCCTGAGGGTGGCTTCATCCTTCATGTCTCGGCTTAAGAGCACCGTGTACTGCTCGGTAATGTGCCCGACGGTGAGAAGAGAGTCTTTCAAGAACTGGGGCGCCGCTGCGTAGTAATGGGCATCTTCTCTCTCTTGATATGGCTTATTAGGAGCCGAGGTCATCTTCTTGGTGGATATTTCGTAATGGTCACCGCCAACAGCAATTGTTAGAGACCCGTCGCTCCATCTGTGAACGAGGGTGTTACTAGTCAGCGCGCCCGTCTTATTGTCGCGCTGGAAGCGAATTACGCCCTTGGGATTGTCGGACACGGCGTTATCCATATCCCATTGAGTAGGCTCGAATGTGTCGGGGTCGTATTCGCGAGCGTTGAAGGCCAGGAAGTTTGGTACTTTCATGGATTGCAACTGAGAAGCATATTAGTTATGGATAGCTTGCTCGAGAGATGGCTGCGTTACTGTGCCGTTCTTAACTCTGGGCATCCTGTGCCTGCTCAATGCAAGATCCATCACAATTTCTTCCTTCGTCTGCGCCGTCTGCGTAGGCTCACCATCAATCTGACTGGCGCTGTGGTGTTCGGCGGCATCTCTATCGGAATCAAGTTCGTTGTCGCTAAGGTAATTCGCGGTGGGCTTTTGTTCCTCCTCGTCGCCCCCAAATAGATCATCGCCTCCTTCGTCAGCTAGATCGACGGGATCTTCAGAGTCGGACATGACTGCAGACAAAGGTCAAAAATGCTTGAAGGTGAATAATATATAAGCTGGTTAAGGGGTGATGGCTATCGTCCTCGTTGCGCGCTTAGGAGCGTTGATGAGGGAATGGGTAGAGCTGAGTTGTAGTTTGGCGAGGTATTGGATCCGAAGTAAGAAGAAAGATGCACGCCGAGACGCGATCAAACCGGGAGGCTAGGTAGGTGTACCGGTACCTAGCCATGGTGCCGGGCCGGTTAGGTGGCTACAGGTACAGTCTACAGTGAGGTACCTCGCTATCTCCAAGCAATTGTAGCCCGGACTCCGTAAGTGCAGTGTATGAAGTACCTACGAAGTACCGGTAGTTAATAGCATCTGTTATCGATAAGAGTAGGGGCCCCTAAGAGTAACCGGTCTCGCTATGTCAATAACTCGATAAAGTCACTTCCAATGGGCAGACCTGAGATTACCCAGTACAGGGGCAGGCAGGGGTACGCCAGGTACCTACGTTCTGCGTTTGCAGGCGTACCAGCAAGTGCCCTGGATCGCTGCTGAAGCCCATTGGGCAGAGGCCAACCTCGAAACCCAGCGTGTTGGCTCGACGAACATCGCCCTGCCCCTTTTCCAATCCATATATCAGAGACTCTTCCACAACATCTACTTGCTCCGGTTGTCATTGTCACGATCCCGCCAAAACTCAACCCTCCCAGAGCACATCCCAACCCACCTGCATCCCAAGGCCGACTGCATAAGTCTCCCGGGATCTTTCTTGTGCCGCTATCTCATCTATCCTGGTCATTCCGAGTTGCAGCCTGATTATCGCCCGACCCCGCCAGCCCGAGTCGCTGCTACTGACCATGTCCAACCTATTCTCTGGCATGTAAGTCGCGTTCTATCTAGCATTCGGAGTTGCATTCGCCGTTATCTTCCATATGTCCCCAGCCTGTTTTTTACCACATCCCATGCGCCAGCTCGCCCGAGATATCACTGAACCAGGCCAGCTGGGATCACCAATCCAACCTGTCGAACCTGCATATGTGACGGCGTATGTGGCTACAGACTGCCAATATACACATTCACGTTGGCGTGCTGGAGGGTGGGGTGGCCGGATGCGCCTTGAGGCTCATCCCAAAGTACCACACGTCACCCGCGTGAAGCATCCCTCGGAATCCTGTTAAAGATGGTCACGGGCGGTATTCAACGATTATCGGTTGGGACAATCCGAGTTACCTAAACCACTGTCACCCCTCCCCCCTACTGGCTTGCCCGCGACACCTTACATCATCCTACACTTATCACTTACCATATATCTCTGCACATCCGTGCGGTTTTGCGGTGTTGCATCTCTCAAGCAGGGGCAACGACGTTGGCACTCACCATGCCTTCTCATCTACAGTCTCCCCCTTGGGACAACCACGGAGACACAGTGTGTTTCTGTGGCGCAGTCCACCCAGCATTCATCGTTCGTAAATACGAAATTGGTTCGGTCAATCCGCGTTTTGAGAAGCAAGCCTTTGCTATTAACGGGCCGTCTTATTATCAACTACTGACAATGACACAGAAACGCTCGGTTTAGGGGGGCTTCAGCGAGAGCGCCAAGTCAAAATAGAACCCCGACCAGCCCCAGCCAGCCCAGCTCCCCCAGCGATGCGCAGGGCCCTCAGGCTGGTCAGCCACCTCCAAGCTCAGCACCTAGGATACCACCTCTCCCTACCTCTCCCCCTTTGGCTCAACACGTTGGCGGGGATAATGCCAACGGAAGTGTTTCCAACGGAGAAGATGCTCTTAATGCGTATCACCTGCCGCGACCTCTGCCTTTATGGCTGAATGCTTCATATGCAAAGCACATCGTCAAAGGCAACTTTATGACCTTGAGTGCCAGACCGAAGACAGTTGAGCAAGCAGAGTGGATCGCTCACCAAGGTACGTCGCGAACATAAACTGATTTGACTGCGCGATACCGGCTAATTCGCGCAAAGTCGTCGAGCACTATCGAAATCTGTGGAACTTCGTACGAGTTATCCATGAAAAGGACGAGGATGGGACCACAATTTGCAACCCTTCAACTTGTCCGCGGATGTCTGCCGGCGCGTAAGAGGCGCCCCCTACATTTCCACTTGTCAAGCTGCTAATTGTTAACAGGAATCACTCTTTCACATGGCTAAATGCTAATCGAGAGCCCGTCGAGCTGCCAGCATATGAGTATATCACGCTTATGCAGCGTTGGATCTCAGGCAAGATCGATGATGTGAAAATATTCCCGACCGATTCAAATGGCGTCTCCTTTGCGCACAATCCCGCAATCACCACCGCGACTCCGCTGTCGCAATTGGCCAGCCCGGGCGACAAGGACTGGGTTGGCAAACGAAGTGGCTTCCCCGAGAACTTCGTCGAAGTCTGTCAGACCATCTTCCGTCAGATGTTCCGGGTCTACGCTCACCTCTACTGGGCGCACTTCATCGAGCCCTTCTACCATCTCAACCTAGAGAAGCAACTAAATAGCTGCTTCAGTCACTTTGTTTTGACAGCATGTGCCCTCGACATGCTCAGACCGCAGGAATTAGAGCCGATGCAGCCCTTGATTGATATGTGGGCTGCTAATGGAACGTTCCCGCCCGGCTCTAGGGCATACGAATACGCTAATCATCGTGTCGGAGAGCGCTTGCTTCAGCTATCGAGCGCCGCGTGAGTTTCAGCGCCAGGGAGAGTGGGGATTTATGCGACCCTGGACTAAAATCGTGGACCCCTGCGTTTTAATTCAGGAATGGGTGGTTTCTTGATTCTGTCTTAAAGTCCGACAGAATTCAATATCAACACTTTGGTCCCCGTCGCCCACCGCAGAAGGCGACAAATGCTCCCCTGATCGTTGACAGGCAGAGCATGTGCCTAGATATTGGTGTTGGATTGACGGAGATCATGGATTCGGCCGCTGAATGACAGCACAGGCAGCAACAGCATGGGCGGTAGCAAATTAGTGAGCAACATTCCGGCGGAAGCATCAACGTCAGTAGGCATGCATGTATTTCGGCAACGGGAGGTCCCCGCATCGGGATTACGAGGACCAAAGTGAGATATGACAGGCCTCTAATCGTCTTCCGTAGCTCCATCAATTTGCGTTAACATCAAACCAAGCCGTTGTTCCCAGCGTAGCGGCGACATGCATCGTCTCCAAGTTCCGGCTTGGCGTCGATCATCGTGCGTATCCCAGGCCGGTCATACACGTACAATAAGCAAACCAAATTATACTGTAGCGTAGTGTAGTGTAATGTAGGGCACAACAATCCAACCCCCCCAAGAACAAAGAAAAGCAAAAGAAAAGCAGGGAGAAATTTGTTGTATGCGTTGTGCGAGTCTCCCCGCACGAGATTATTGGTTCGGCATGGATTGCTGGGCTTTTTCCTTGTTAGCTCACGGACAGCATGCCTACATACACGGTGTAAACGGGGTGCTCCCTGCACCGCTATTACTGCGTATTCGTTGATAGAAAGAGTGGGCAGAAGGTCGTCTCTTGACTCTGTATTCTGACTATGTTCTTCTATGGAGAAGGTAGGAAAGTGGGAGGAGGGAAATCCACACCTTAGCTACCTCTTATCTTATCACACTAGTGCCGTGCACAGACCACTTACTACCCGAAGTCATACCGAAGTTCCACCGTAGTTCCACCGTAATCGGGCCGTCGACCCTTATTTACAGCTGCTTACACGCCCTCTGGGTCACTGTCCCGATTGACACCTATCAGTCTTAGGAATCTCTGGTGAGATTGCCTATCCAATGGCTTGGTCAAGCCATCTGCTGGGTTCTCCTCTGACCGGACGTAGGTCGGGCGTATGTTGCCCGCTTCGACTTCTTGACGGGTATAATGGTAGGCGATTCTGATGTGCCTTTTCTGCTTGTTCATTGCACTAGACTTTGACCAGCTGATAGCCCCTGTGTTGTCACAAAGGAGCGTAATCGGTCCGTCAGGCATGAGCTTAAGTTCCGTGAGGAAACTTCTCACCCAGGCCAGGTCACCAGCTGCTGCTGCCATAGCTGTATACTCACTTTCGCTCGAGTTGCGAGCGACTACTGACTGTAGCTTTGAACTCCACAAGATTGGGTTGCCACACATGAAGATGACAAGTTCTGTAACCGACTTGCCTCCGACCAAATCACTGGCCAAACTCGCGTCGACTGCGGCAAAGAGGCCAAGTTCATTGTACTTCCAATGAAGATGCTGCTCAGTTAGCTGTTCATATCGTAAACATACTTCTGCTGTACCATTAAGGTATCTTGCTAGACGTTTCACGCCTTGCAAATGAGTCGTTGAAGGGTTGGCCATAAATCGTGACCAAGTTGAGGCTGTAAAGCTGATATCAGGTCGTGTAATCCATGCTGGGAAGCTTAACTTCCCCAATAACGACGCGTATTCGAATATCTCTTCCTTCGTTGCTTGATCGGTTCTCTTAACAGCTTGGAGATTGCTCTTAATCTCCATAGGGGTCAACGTGTCCTTGATGGTTGACATGCCCACACTCTCAAGGGCTTTTCTGATATACTGTGATTGGTCGAGTTGAATACTACCTGTGAGCGAGTCTCTCACGATTCGCACACTAAGAAACCAATCTGCATGACCAAGGTCACTGGCTGGGACCATAGTCTTAATCTCAGCGGCGATGCCTCGTAATCGCTCCAGATCACTGCCAAATAGGAGGAAGTCATCCACGTGAGAGGCAATGACATCTCCCGTTTTCTCATTATAGTATACTGCATCATCAGATACTAGCGGTCCAAATCCGACTCGTTTTAGGATCTCTCGCACTTTGATCTGCCATTCATGGCCAGATTGCTTGAGGCCATACAAGGGGTTCATGAGCTGAATGATCTTCTCAGGCGACCAGTCATAGATTCGTATTTGGTTCGGGAATGTCTCAAAATATTCCCGCAGCATCTTGAATTGTCTCATGAATATCTTCTCCTTGAGTTCTCCATTCAGGTAGGCTGCAATGAAGTCAATCTGAATGACGTACCATCTGCGACTCGCTGCCAAGGCCATCAGGATACGCCAGGATGCAGCACGTGCTGTCGTCGCTGTAGTTTCGTTGTAGTCAATACCCTTCTTCTGAGTGAATCCACGAGCACAAATTCTTCCCTTGAATTTGTCGATCTCGCCAGTTGATAGATACTTCTTTCGCAGTACCCACGTAGCATCTACGAGGTGTCCATGAGCTGCTGCTGATCGTGGCACAAACTTGAATGTTCCTCTCTCAAGATTGCCTTGAATCTCCACAAAGATAGCCTTGATCCACAATTCTCGCTCAGGTCCAGACATTGCTTCCTTCAAAGTTGGTTCGTCTGATCTGCGTGTTGGATCCATCTGGTATGTCTCAATAAGTGCTTCTGAGGGGTCAATATGAAGCGCTTTCATAACGTCTTCGGTACGTGTATGATTCTTCAGTTTGCCGTCCTTGGTGCGTTGAATGCTCCAAAGTAACTTCTTTACGATGTTGTCTCGATACGTTTCCTCCTCGTCTTCGGTAGAGCTATAGGAGTGTAGTTGGTGATGTGTGTCTGAGCTCAAGTCGCCCTCTTGGATCAAGGCGTATAATGCTTCCACAACATCAGGATGTTCTTCAGGTGCCCCTGATAGATAGTCAACTGTATCTTCAGGTCTGACTTTACGAGGTCTACCACGACGTCGTCGCAGTGGCGGAACGCCCTCTTGCTCCACAGGTTGAATAGGCGTCTTACGAGGTCTGCCACGTTTTCTCTTTGGTGGCTCAATGGGCAATTGCACATTCTCTTCCTCAGGAGATGATTCGATATCGCCTCGAACTAGCGATATATCTGACTCGTCAGCAGTATCGTCCTGGTTCGAATTCTCCTCGCTTTCCACTTCAATGATCTCCATGTCCTTGGGTGGATGCTTTCTGGGTCTGCCACGTTTCTTTGGCAGATCTTCTCCCTCTGAGATGTCCTCATCTACCACGTTATCGTCACGATTTCGAATCTTGGTTCTGTTCTTGATGTGGCGATGTCTGCGTCGTAAACGCTCTTGTACTGTACGAGGTAAGGATCGCACCACATCACGGGGATCAGGCGTATCTGTTGAATCCCCAACGTTTTCATAGAAAGTGACGTGAGGCGTACGTAATTCTCTGCCTCCATCCAACAACCATACGATGTAGTTCGTACTTCCTTCGAATCCCAATAGAACCGCATTCGCTGCTTTAGCTTCAAGTTTCTCAGACTTGATTCTCATGCTCTCGTCAATATGAGCTAGGCAACGTGTTCCTATGATTCTGAGGTGTTGTAAGTTCGGTTTATGGTTCGGACCTGGCTCGAGACCGTCCATATAACACTCCGAAGGCGTTCGTCCTTTGACTGTAGATTGACCGGTCCGGTTAATCACATAAGCTGTGGCTTCCATGCCGCGATGCCAGAAACATGTAGGCAATCTTGATTGGACAAATGTCGCTCGTGCTTCGTCTTGCAAAAAGCGAATACTCCTCTCAGGGGTCCCAATTTGGTAGTGGTTCATAGGCGAAGATGTGATCAACATAATGCCATTGTCAAAGCAGAACTTCTCCAAGTTCCCCATACCAAATTCCCTACCACCATCCAGGCGTAAGGCTCGAATACGACGCTGTACCGGCTCGTTTTTGGTTGGGATGTACGCCATCAGCGCAGCTTTAATCATGAGTAGATGGTTGCATACTGCTGCACGGGCTCCATCTTTTGTCTTATGGGCATCATACTGGCAATAACGACTCTTGTCATCCACGAGTAAGGTATAATACCGGTGCCCCTCCACTGAGGTTGGTTTGATCTCACCGAGGTCACCCCAAATCATCTCTCCCACGTATTCGGCTCGTTGCTGTGGGTCTTTGCTGATTGTCTTCTGTGACTTAGCTCTGTCACAAGCATAACAAGGTAGGAACTCAACTTCATTTGGTTCCAGGTCGATTCCGGTAGACCAACGAATCGTCCATATAAATCTCTCTGTGCTGGGATGGCATAATCGACGGTGCCAAAGGATCAACTTTGTACGTATCTCCTCCGTCATGTGCACCTGGTTGTCTACAATAGCGTTTCGTAGACAGGTCGTAAGTTCGTCGATTTCACCTACTGTCATCACCAGCGCGTCATCCTATTGAGGATGCATACGACGCAACTCTGGCTCGTCTTCGCCATAGGGCCAAAGTAGGAAGCTTCGTTTCCGGATATGAAACGTGGTGATAACGTTGTCATTCTCATCCATCAGCAGGTTCTTATGAATGTAGCCACCACGAAGATAATGTCGATGGCCTGAAACAATCTTGATTGGAAACTTCTTCACAAAGAGTACGAATGACGTTCTCAACTCATTCTTTTCACCCTTGGGACCACGCACTGCGTAAGCGACTCGTCCAGCCTTCGTAGCCGTGACAGGTCCGCCTCCAGTATGGATCACCACCTGCTTATCCTTGGCTTTAGGAAGATCAATCACTGATCCTTCCAGAAAGTCCTTCTCGTCATTGGATATATCCACAGTCGATCCTGTATCGTACAAGATCTGGGTACTTGTCGGCACTTCATTGTCACTGCTCAAAGAGACAATCACATTGCACTCTGGTGCTAGTTTCTCCAAGGGAGCGCTCACGCCCTCTTGCATCTCATCTAGTCGGATAGTTGTCGATTCTTTTCCGGCTTCTCTACGAGTCATCTCTTGCTCGTAATAGGCTTCAAGTTCCTGGAACTGCTCTGAGTTTGCTGCAACAGCACTGTAACTTGATCTAGCCAAATGCTCTAGGCCTGCAGGGGGGCCTTGTCTAAATTCTGGAGCATCAGCGGCATGAGCACGATTCGTTGTCGGCTCGTCTTTTGGCTCATCTTTGTGAGGACAGTCTTTGGCAATGTGTCCCCACTCATTGCACTTAAAGCACTTGGGACCTTTCTTTTCATCCCAGCTTTTGCCAGACTTCTTAGACTTGTTGCCGCCTTTGTTACGGTCCGTCTTCTTGTCGTTCTCTGATCCATAGTGGTTACGACGATTGTTGTTATTATTGTTCTTCTTCTGGTTCTGATTCTGGTTCTGGCGATTCTCATTCGCATCTTTACCGATACGATCTCGGAACTCATTGTTGAAGTCCTCAAACAGTTCAGCCATTGTATACTCTGTAGTCTTCAATGACTTGGTGATGTATCTGTGCCATCCATATGCCTTATCTTGGACACTCACGAGGAATAGCGACTGCTCGTGATCTTCATCCAGGTTCAATCCTGTCTCGCGTACGCCACGTACAAGACGTTTCCACTTGGCGGTGTACACAACTGGGTCTTTTCCTTCATAGATATGGTTGCGCAATGCTGTAAGTGCGCCCTGGCGGTGTATCTTACCCGCTGTTGCATAGGTGTTTGCAAAAGTCTTCATGATCTCACTGCCTCGCTCAAGGCCCGCAATCGTCTCGAGTGCGCCTCGTTTGCAAGTCATCATAATAGCTTGGCCGAGGATGTATTCCCCTTCCTCACTGAATTTGCCATCTGGGTTGCAGCCAATTGCCTTCAGTGCAACTCTAAGGCTTCCACGATAGATCTCCCAGTTCTCCATTCCCTTAAGGAAGTTTTCCGGGCTGGGCTTGAATCGAAAACGATGCCACTTCGGCTTCGTACTTTTCTTGGGTCTAAGTTGCTCAAGGTCTTGATCAGATGAATCATCTGGGTCAGATGGGTCTGAGGATGCCCCAACAGAGGCTCCATTAGATTCCGATGGTGGTTCAGGAACGTGTCGTTTTCGCGACGGTGGCTTGGGTTGAGATTTCTTAGGAGCCTTCCTGGACTCTTCACCACCTTGTTCTTCTTCATCAGGGCCTTCTTCATTGGCAGCCTGATTGCTACTTCTACCATGTGACTCCACTTCCTCTTCTTCAGATACATGCGATGACGACTCGCCGTCGGAGAGTTCTCGAACTCTGTTCGCGATGTTGAGAATGGTTTCTCGAGTCTTTTTCAGTTTAGAGGTCTTGCGTTGGGTGCCGTCTCTCACTCGAGTTTCAGCTTCAAGCTCATTCTTTGCCACTTCACGTGCCAAAAGCTTCTTGTATGCATCTGTCTTGGTGATGGCTTCTTGTGCAGCTTCTTCAGCGGCCGTTGCCCGCTCGTCAGCTGTCATCCACTGGTCTTGTGCATCTTGACGTCGCAGAGATTCTTCCTGAAGTTTCTTCTCCAGCTCTGCAATTCGCGCATTCAGCGCAGCTGCCTGCTCGGCGATGGGTGCCTGACTCGACATCCTGTCAGTAAGAGCTCGTTCGTAGGTCGCGATCAATCCAGATCGCAGGCGATAACTTCTTGTTTTCGCAGTTGACTAGATCCAGTCCAGGATCTTCAGTCAAAGGTCAGGTTGGTCAAACTGAACCAACGCTAGCTACCATGTAAACGGGGTGCTCCCTGCACCGCTATTACTGCGTATTCGTTGATAGAAAGAGTGGGCAGAAGGTCGTCTCTTGACTCTGTATTCTGACTATGTTCTTCTATGGAGAAGGTAGGAAAGTGGGAGGAGGGAAATCCACACCTTAGCTACCTCTTATCTTATCACACTAGTGCCGTGCACAGACCACTTACTACCCGAAGTCATACCGAAGTTCCACCGTAGTTCCACCGTAATCGGGCCGTCGACCCTTATTTACAGCTGCTTACACACGGCAATATTACCTGTATTATGGGTGGTAGGGAGGTAGTGTAGGGAGGTGGTATTACAGATAACTACCGACGACCCCCTCCTGCGGTTACTCCATGTGCTGATACATTTTATTGATTTGCTTATCTGGATTCGTGGCTGGCTGAGTGCTGCGATGAATACTACGTTCTTTGCTCGTCGCGCGGCTGATGATGCGCATCTTTTGCGGTGCTGGGCTGTGCAGGATTGTCGGGGGTGTTTGCAGCAGTTGGATTGTAGCTGGTGTCCATTTGTAGGTGTTCCTTTTTTTTTTTTTACATTATTGATACCTATCTTGGTGTACGGTTGTTATATTCTTTTGGATTCTGGGTGTTTTCTAGGTAGCTATGTTTCTTCTGGTATATAGATGCCTGCCTTGTTATACCCGGTTCTTTGTTATGTTGGCTTGAATAAGGCGGTTTGCGGGCTACTGATACTGATTGTCATGACAGTCTTGGACGTGTGTCCCGAATTCCCATCGAATACAGTTCCTCGCTCCCGCGTGGGACGGCGACAACACGTGCCCGCACTGGGCCGAGCGTTGGGAGATTCGTACTCGGCCTCTCGGCTGCCACGTATCGACAATCACGACGCTCACATCCCTTGTCTCTATCGCATGGACACTGCTCTTTGTATTCCTGGTCTGGCTGGCGGTAGTCGCGGCGAAGAGGCTGATTGCATACCGCACAAAGCATCTTGGGCGGCATGGTATCCTGGCAATTGAGGGCCGTAGGGCACTGAGTGGCGAGCGCGAGCCTCTTCTGCCCTCTACACGAGCTCTGGCAACCCCTTGAGGCCATCATTGCCCAGAATCATGTTTCTGTTTTGATTCGTCGCAGATCAACCCGAGCTGACGGGAGGTATTATCGCAACCTCGTCACCTTCCTGGATCGTCACGTCTAGCTCTGACATATCTTCACTGTCGCTATTGGGCACGTCGACATAATCGAGGTTGACAGTCACGAGGCACGAGGAGAGGATTTTATCTTTAATGCCACTGTGTTTCTCTTCTAGCGTATCGAATAACTTGCTGATCGGAAGCGGGGCAGGGAGCGCGTCATATTCTCTGGCTGTGAAGGAGCTTGCACTTGCAAAATAGAGGACGTTGAAGTGTCCCTTGGGAGGCTTCGGGACGGCAGCCATCGTGGCAACCAACGTGGCGGCACGGCGACTTTACGATAGCCTTTGCAAACCCTGATAGAACCGCGTGAATTGTTAGCCTCGGAGTCGTGAACGTGAATGTGTGACTCAAAATGAAGTTACTTTTGTTGGCGATCAGAGATCTTGGTGATAATTTTGGTACATCAAGTGATGATCAGGTAATACATGCTTTTAATTGCATCATCCAACTGAGGCTTGGAAAAGACAGAGGAAATGTAGTCAACTTACCGAGAGGTTGTCGCGGGCGAGCTGGTGACAGAACACCAAGCCTCGAAGCTGGCTGGAATTTTGATGTGAGAAGGAAGAGAAGCGAAGCTCAAGAAAATTTCAAACACGAAGCTTTTAAGTTTTTCTGGGTCTCGTTAGTCAGCACATTCCGCTGCCCCCACGCAGGAGCACTGACCAGTGGCTATATCTATGCTGCTCGGCCGCCCGGGGCCACAATCCAATAATTAGCCCCATGTGCATGGGTTTGAGTAGGCTAGGTGGCCCAGCAATATGGTGAGCCAAACAATACCTGACATGAAAGCTCTATAAAAGGCAGAATAGAACCAGAGAGCAAATAGTCTCATATCTCCGGGTAGGTCTTTGTGATACGTTTGTACTGTACTTACGACAAGAGCGATCTTGCGTTGAGTCTCAGAATGATTCTCGTCGATAATACGGTACAACGCCGGTCCGGGTACCTACCTTCACTTCGCTCTCGGCCCGTCTTTGTTACAGACGGGATTAACTTCCTCGCGCGATTCCGGCTCGTCGTTCGAAATGGAGCTTATTATAGGTCGCACGCTTGTACGGCTGAGCCAATGCCTCAGGAAGCGCATTCTACCTATTTGTAGCCAGGCTTCTTTACAAACTTCGGGCCGGTCGTCGCGGATATGTAGAGGTCCGCGCTGTGGAGAGCTTCTTATCTCTTAGAGCATTACATAATGACTCGATGATGTCAAAATGCTACCGGTAGTACGGACGTAGCACCGGTAGCGTTGGGTTCCGGCGAAGTTGTGCCGTGTCGGATATGGAAAGGATAGGTACCGCAGTGCACTATGTGCCGGACCCGGACTTGTTGCCTCCTGTACTGGATGGCATTGGCTGGAGATGATGCGGGAGCTCGATCTGAACAATGTGAAGAGCATATGATGACAGAATGAGACACTGCTTGAGTGTAACTTACTCGGTAGAGGCGGCGTCCCGTTCTTGTTGCCTTGCGGGAAGTTGAAGGAACCTAAGCTCTTCAGAGCTTCACGATTGACAGGTCACCCCACTCGGCCGCTCCGAGCGATGGCGCTGATCATTTGATTTATGAGACTGCAGGCGAGAATTCTGTGGTGGGCAGGCTACAATAGCTACCTGGCTACCCTCAAAGGGCATCACCATGCCCGATCGCGTTGTTCCAATCGAAGCGGCTTCCCTGCGCATAAATCATGATTGTGTTGGTGAAGTGGTTGCACTGCTTGGAGGACGTTGCGGCCGACGTCACGGTGCGTCCAACTACCCCTGAAACTGTATTTCTTGGCTTCTTAGGTAGCTTGAATGTACCTATGCCGGGAGCGGCAGCCGTTGCGATCTTCCAAGCCTGTGTGAAGCCAGATTTGCACATACTGTGGACAGGGTCTTGGCATTTTGGCTGCAACCTTATACCAAAGTACCAACTGTACGGAATGCGCTTAGGTATGTAATTAGGGGATCGTGTTGCTAAAATTGTCCGTCCGTAGTGGTATTAGGGGCGGGCCCGAGGGGTGTGGCGGCTATGGGTACAGTGGAGCCCGGTTCCGGTGACAATTCCAAGAGGTCTCCATTCTTTGCTACCGTAACAACAGGGTGAGAGCCGATCCCGAGCAAAGGCGCACACACGAATCCAATTCGTCCTATAAAAATGCCCGGCCCTACCTACCTACACTACTATGTACATGGGTAGCATGTCGGACATACTTGACGCAATCCCTGTCCAGATTTAATGCCCGGCGAGGCGTAGGTAGTATCTAGGCACTTCGTAGTCTGACCGGGCGGTGCGATTATGATTGGGCTGTCCTATACGTCCGTACATTTACTACTTATTAGTCACTAGAAAGTAGATAGTACGAAGTACCTTATGTAGATACAGTACACCATTGGCCCACACTAAAATATCTGAAAGCACGCCGGCGGCCTCATTCTCAAGGTGAGCTTTACCTAGGTAGTGTCTGTAGCTGCCTACACTACACTACGGTACAAGCAGCGGGTAACGTCACGGACCTCCTTCTAGGCCAGACCCACATCTTGGCCACCAGCTTTTTAGCCATCTTAGCCACCTCTCCTTAACCTTCATTCCTACCTACCAACCTCAATTCATAGTCCATACAGCTTTATCAATTCCTGCCCGTACGCACTACGCGAAACCTCAAATAAGCCAGAATTCACTATGCGCCTGACGATATCACGAAAACGGCTAACGTCACTGTTTTGTATTGCGTAACCCGACCGATACCGAGCGACGCTGACCCCAAAACCGACCCTCCAATGCGAACCATCAACACCCATCTTTATTATCCAAAATACGACTTCTATTGAAGCACCAGAGTCCCTAGAAGTCGATAATGTATATTTGCGAAATTCTTGATCGCATTCGATGGCAAAACCCAGATTTATGTATATATACCATATACTGCTAAGCGGTTTATAAGAATAAACTGGAATATCCCTCCTCACATCCGGAATTTCATTTTTTCATTTTCTATATACGTAGAGGCTATCATTATGCTCTAAATACGAAGAGATTCATGTCTTTACTTGATGTGTTGGTGAAGTTACGATTTTGTAAAAACCTGCGCTTTTGTATGGGAAATTGGGGTGGCTAAAATGTAGGTCCGGCCCAAATGGGGGTCTACGACGTTAGCTGCCTACCGCTTCAGCTCTGCTAGTGCACAATAGTGAGGCACAGCTAGCCAAGATAGCATTTCAGCTCTTAACCAGGATACAGACAGTGTCATGTTTTGTCTGGCACGGTGATGGACGCCATGCCCCGATAATCAAGATTCACGCCAGCTCCTTATTAAATTTTTAATTGGCTGGCGCGGCCCGGATTTGGCCTGGGGCCACATGTCTAACCCTGCTTCGGCAGGGAGCCCAGGCTCTGCCCAGGCCGGTTCGCTTGTACAGCACGGTGTTGATGCGACGAAAACACTATGTACTTCCCAACGCACGGCACCATGTATGGGGAATCAGGTATAACCGTATAGGTACCGGTCTACCTAGGTACCTAGGTACTTAGTACCGGAATACGTAATGGCCAGCTAGCCGCTAGCCGCTACAGTATTAATTCCTGGAGGGCCCCATTAGGTACATGTACATGCCTATCATGACGATCCATCAATCTCGAAGTTCATTGCATGCAGCTTTCCCGCCCTGACTTACACGTACTTCTCTATATTCTCGCTAGACACAGTCAGGTATCTAGATACAAATCACTGCACAGCCCGTCATAAGGGGTTGCTTTTCCTTTCTCCGATATTACCGCGCTTGCACGCCCTACACCTTTTCTTTCTTTCCATCTTACCGTCGACGACATCCCCAGCCTATGTGCGAATGCAATCGTGTCCGTTACTTATAGAATCTATTAACTGTCACTCCTATACGATACCACATACCTACTCTGCTACGCTATCCTGCTCTACCCCCGATCGCTTGGTAACGTCCGCCGAGTGACAACTCACCTGTAGTATAAACAACCTCTGGTCACGATAGCTGTCGACGCTTTGATCGGACGCTCCCACTTAGCTGCCAGTGGCAGCTCCCCCAACTGCGCACCATGGCGAGCGAGCTCAAACAGCAAGAAGCCATTGATGCTGCTCGCGATGCTGCCTCTCCTGTTACGTCCGACGATGCCCAGAAGAAGCTTGTAGAGGAGAGCAAGAATGCCGGCGTGGCTGCTTTCATCTTCGACCCGGACGCGAGTGCCGAGCAAAAGCGAGCTCAAGTGCATGCCGTACGTCGTTGTCTGAGCTCCCTGAACCCATCATCCTACTAACCACAGTGGATTTCTCTTAGAACATTGCGAATGACCCGCGTCGTACACGAAAACCGAAAGGCATCGCCCTCGTTACCGATACAGATGACAGCCCGAAAGCCGCTTATGAGCTCCCTACTCCATCCAAGGCCGGCGTGGTAGAACTTACCAAGGACGAAAATGGGAAACCCATACCGGAACGCGGTACGGCCGAGCCTGAACAAAGCGTGGCAGACAGAGTTGGATGGGAACAGCGCTTCGGCTGGCCTGTTGAGAGTGTCCTTGCTGGTGACAGCATGCTTGACCACGAAACCTGGTTAGAGACAAAAGTCCCTGATACCTTCTTTGGTGGTAATTATTCCCCTTCCACGCCTTGAGTCCGAGGCTTGCTGTGTATGCTTATCCTTACTCTCTTTCCAGACTGGTATCACAATGCTGCAGTCATCGTCTTTGCGTGTCTCTCCTCCTGGCTGGTTGCTATCCTCGGCGGCGGCCTAGCCTGGGTAATAATTATTATGACTGCTTGCTCAACTTATTATCGCACCTCAAGTAGACGAATTCGACGAAATTTCCGGGACGATGTCATTCGAGAGATGGCACTAAAGAAACTGGATACCGATACTGAATCTTTAGAATGGATAAATTCCTTCTTGGTCAAATTTTGGCCGATCTATCAGCCAGTCCTTGCCGATACCGTCATCAACGCAGTGGACCAGGTCCTTAGCTCTGCAACGCCATCTTTCTTAGATAGCTTGAGGCTAAAGACATTCACGCTGGGATCGAAGCCCCCGAGAATGGATCACGTAAAGACATACCCAAAGACTGAGGACGATATCGTTATCATGGATTGGAAATTCAGTTTTACGCCGAATGATACAGCCGACATGACATCTCGTCAGATCAAGAACAAAGTCAATCCCAAAGTGGTTCTCGAGATTCGAATCGGTAAAGCCATGATTAGTAAAGGCCTGGACGTCATTGTTGAAGACATGGCGTTCTCTGGAATCATGCGGCTCAAAATAAAGTTGCAATTTCCTTTCCCGCACATAGAGAGGGTCGACATGTGCTTTCTGGAGCGGCCTACTATCGATTATGTTTGCAAACCTCTTGGAGGCGAAACCTTCGGATTCGATATCAACTTCATTCCCGGTCTTGAAAGCTTTATTCAGGAACAAATCCACGGCAACCTGGCGCCAATGATGTATGCGCCAAACGTTTTTCCTATCGAGGTTGCCAAATTGCTAGCTGGTTCCCCTGTTGATCAAGCTATTGGCGTTGTCGCCGTAACGCTCCACGGTGCCCAGGGCCTCAAAAATCCCGACAAGTTCTCTGGGACTGCCGATCCATACGCTGTGCTCACCTTGAATAAGCGCGCTCCCCTTGCTCAGACCAAGACCATTAGAGGTGATAATAATCCGCGATGGAATGAAACACATTATATCATTATTACTTCATTCCACGACTCTCTCGATATCATGGTGTACGACTACAATGAAATACGGAAAGACAAGGAATTAGGAGTCGCATCTTTCCCCCTTGAAAGGTTGGAGGCACTAGGGGTGTACGAAAACGAACGAATCGAATTAATCGCGAATGGCAAAGCCCGAGGTATGCTCAACGCCGACTACCGATTCTTCCCCGTACTCGAACCGATCACACAACCCGATGGCAAAGTGGAACCTCCGCCAGAGACAAATACGGGTGTCTTGCGATATAAGATTGAACAAGCCAAAGATCTCGATGGTACGAAGAGTCTTATTGGACTTCTCAATCCCTATGCGGTTTTGCTATTAAACGGAAAGGAAGTCCATCAGACGAAGAAACTCAAACGGAACAACAGTCCCATCTGGGATGACGGGTCCAAAGACATCCTTATTACCGACCGTAAAAATGCCAAGCTCGGTTTGGCAATTAAAGATGAACGAGAGATCGCTGGGGACCAGCTGGTCGGCACATACCAAATCAAACTAGACGATATGCTTGAGATGATGGAGAAGGGGCATGAGTGGTACAACCTGGCTGGCGTGTCCACAGGACGAGTGAAGCTCACAGCACAGTGGAAACCTGTCGCAATTTCAGGCGTCGCGTCAAGCTCTGGGGGATACCAGGCACCCATTGGCGTGATGCGTATTCACTGCAAGAGTGCTTCCAATCTTCGCAACTTCGAAACCATGGGCAAGTCCGATCCGTATGTTCGTATCCTCCTCTCAGGCATTGAAAAGGGCCGAACGGTGACCCATCGCAACACCCTTGATCCTGAGTGGGATCAAGTCATCTACGTGCCAATACACTCCCAGCGTGACAGGCTTACGCTAGAAGTTATGGATGCTGAAAAGGTGGGGAAAGATCGAAGTTTGGGCCTGGTCGAGGTCTTCGCGGGTGATTACATGGAGCAAGATGAGAATGGTGAATGGATGGTCCATGATGAAAAGAAGCTCCAGGCGGGAGGTCTACGCCTACACGGCAAAGGTGTCGTGAAGGGCGAGCTGATGCATACGATATCATTCTTCCCTTGCCTGAACATAGCCGACCCGGAGGAGGAGGAGGAGGAGGAGCAGGAGGAGGTGGAGAAAAGTGAGGAGAATGAGGAATCTGCAGAAGCTCCCAAAAAGTCACTTGATGCTCCACGATCGTCGGAGGCAGGCAAAATCCCTTCGTTGGAGAGTAAGAGTTTGAACAACCAACCAGTCACACCTACATCGCCAGCCGTACCTAAGTCGCCTCACTCTACGCTTAGCCATAAGTCTCGAGAACTACCAAAAGAGCCACCCAAAATTCATCTCAGTCCTCAAGAGCTGCTGAAGTATGAGTCTGGGTTCCTGATATTCAACCTCATTGAGGGTGAACTGCCCAAGAGCGGGACACATCTCGAGATATTCGTCGACGACACGCTTTATCCTTCGTACGCATCTGGAACTGCAAAGTCAAAGTCATTTAAATTCGACGAGATAGGCGATTGTTTCATCCGTGAACTCGAATTCTCTCGGCTCACCTTAAGGTTAAGGGAAAAGCGAGAGAAACCAGGCGAAGATCGCGATGAAGACCATACTATAGCTCGGTTAAGTGGCAACACGCTGGAAACCCTAAAGCAGTGCCTCGTGAGTCTCGTCCCATCCAGTAATTATTCGATGCTAACATGTCTAGAATAACCCCACTGTCTTGCGCCTTCAGGATGAAGAAAACCGCAAAGCGACTATCAAAGTTAGCTTGAAGTATATTCCCGTTAAAATGCAACTGGACCCAAGTGAAAGCATCAACAACATGGGCAATCTTCGTGTCGACCTATTGAGCGCTTCTGATCTGCCGGCTGCCGATTCGAACGGGAAGAGTGATCCCTATTGCAAGTTTGAATTGAATGGCCAAGAGGTCTTCAAATCAAAGACACAAAAGAAGACGCTGAATCCTGTGTGGAACGAGACCTTCGAAGTTGTCGTTCCCTCTCGCACGGCCGCCAAATTTACCTGCAATGTATTCGACTACGATTTTGCAGATAAACCCGACTTTTTAGGAAAAGCTTTTATCAATCTCGAGCAGCTCGATCCATTCCGAGCCCAGGAATTGGAGCTTCTATTAGATGGGAAGTCGGGTTCCGTAAAACTACGACTTCTCTTCCGCCCCGACTATATCACGCGCTCTAGATTGGGAACTAGTACTTTCTCCGGTACTTTCGGCGCCCCTGCTAAGATAGTTACAGGCGTCGTCGGTGCGCCGGTCAAAGGTGGTGTCGCTGTGGCTGGTGTGGTTGGGCATGGAGTAGGCAAAGGAGCTAGTTTCATCAAGCGTGGGTTCCGAAGCAAAAAGGAAGAGAGCGACGAATCCATCCCGTTGCCCAGTACCACCGGTGTCCCCGCCATCGTGACCGACGACGCGGATCTATCCCCACCTGGTCCCATTAAACGCTCTACGGCGATTGTCCCCGAAGGGGATGCTGTTCCACCTGCAATTTCTAATGGTGCCAAGCCGCATACCCGGTCACCCAGCGTAGGTGCTTCCTCGATACATAGCTTGGCCCCCGGCGGCCCAGGTCAGGGGACAGCAGAATTCACGATCGTATCCGCGTCAGGTTACCCCCCTTCCTCGCATGTTTACGTTGTCATCAAGCAATTGACCCCGAAAGAGAGGGTAGTTGGAAAGACAAGACATCACGAAACACCCGGCACAATTCATTTCGACGAGACATTCCGGCATAGATGTACAGCAGCCACACAGTTCCGCATCGAAGTCAAGGGCCACCATACCTTCGGTAGCGAGGACGATCTTGGCGATGCATTGTATTTTGTAGATGAGACAGGTGTTGGGGAGAAGGAGATAAAGGTCGGAAGCGGGACGGTGGTCATAAAGAGTACGTTTGTGGAAATCGCTGCGGAGAACCAACGTCCTGGGACGTCGGGAGGTATCCGGCGGGGCTTCTTGAGCAAAAGGGAGTCTAAGACTAGTCGGGAGAGCACGCCGAGCATTTAGGGTAGGCTCTTTTTAGTTAATGGGAAACGGGGCGGGGCGTGACGGCGTTTGAAAATAAAGAATTGGTAATTTTCTAATGAATCCTTTTTTAACTTGCTTTTTGAGGAGTTTGGTTTCTTGTTTTGTTTTGTTGTGATGTTGCTTATTGCGATGCGGGCTTGTTATCTCGACCCTGATGGTGAGTCGCTCTCAAGACTTGGTTATTGATGCTAACGTAGTTCTACATGCATGGCGCTCGGCTCACGCTTCAGAGAACGGATTAAAACTGCTTTGGTTATGGTAACGGGCTGGGCATTATCCCAAGGAGCGCCGAAGCGGAAGCAGAGCGTCCGGGTATGCGGTAAGCTCCGGACCCCACTCTACACCCGGCATTCCGGGGGTATACTAGTATGGTTTGTCTTTACATAATACTGCTGGTTATTTGATTCTTTCTGGTTGTTCGGACTTGGATGGGTTTGGGAGTTGTTTATATTTGTTTGATATTGGCGTAGGAGTTCGGAATTGGTTTGGTTATTCTTTTTGACTCTGTTGCCTACGGAAGGTTTGATGGCAAGATATTTTCCACGCCTTGGTTTCCGATATCCTGTGTCCGGGATCGTGATTCCCGCGTCTACCGACTCGTGATTCGGGGGCTGTGTTGTAGGTAGGGACCAGCTTGGTTGTATGTTTGGATTCTTGAACTCTTGTCTATGTAGCTGTGCTTTGTGAGCTTATAGGATACTGTATGGGTAGATACCGGTATGAAGTTGTGTGTAATTACAGCAGGATGTAGCTCCTGAGGTGACCGATCCGACATTTCGGGTACTGATTTTGTTCGAAGTGAAGGAAGGGTGTTAAGTAGGTCTCATTCTTGACCATAGCAAATATCATACACTAATTCCATCGACTCCGGAGTCTCGACCCGTCTTCTCCGCGTTGGGTTTGAAGACCTGGTCTAGTGTACACTACTTCCCATCGACCACCATGGATCTACCTTAGTCTCCGACTTTCGTAACTATGACGTCCGCCCGCCCTGCCATAGAAACGTGTCGTGACTCGCAGCTCAGTCAAACTAGCAAGTTAAGCTCCAGCGCCAGTGACTTTTGCTTGTTAGCCCTCCCATGTAACTACCTAGGATAGCTTATCTACCCAATGTAGTTCCTGGTTCCTGAATCATTCCGGGGAACCTAAAATGGCGGCTTCGCTATAAATAACCCGGGGCCGTCGGCTGTGGTTCAACTCCCGAAGATTACAAATGCGGGCTAGGCCAGCATCGAGATAGCCCTCGCATTGGCTCTGCGCGAACGACGAGGTGGCAGGTAATAGTCTACCCTCCACCCAGACGACGCCCGCTCGGCTAGCATCGTCCGAGGAGTATATAGTGTATGAACTCTGAAGTAACCAAATCGTATAAGTCCATGGTACATAGATTGATTCGTCTGTTCCCTCCTGCTGTCATTCTCAGTCCTCGTTTCGGTATTATATGGTCCCGTACAACCAGATACTTCGCCGTGAATTGTCAACACGAACGAACCTCCCTCCTCTAATTAGCAATACACTTGTATCCTTTCGCTGAACCTACCCGCTGCCATGGCTGCCCTTCTCGGTCCGAACGGTGTTGAACGTCATCTCATGCCAACAGTCATCGACCAGGTGGCCCGCGACAACCCGGACCGCCCCTGGGCCTCCGTCCCCTATGACGACAATGACCTAACAAAAGGATACGAGGATATATCCTACGCAGTGCTGGCCAATGCTATCAACAAGTTAGCCTGGGTCATCGACGCGAACGTGCCGAAGTCAAACACGGTCGATGTTGTAGCATATCTAGGCGCTCCCGACCTCAGATACCACATAATAGAGATGGCCGCGTGTAAGACAGGACGCGCCATGTTGTTTTCCTCTCATCTGAACAGCCTCTCGGTCCATCTAACCCTCATGGAGCAGCTGGACTGCAAAGCGCTACTCTACAGCACTGGCGTAGAGATCGAGGACATCCTCGAAGGGCGTCCCATGATCAGCGCGCTGATTCCTGAGCTGGAAGACGTGCTGAATCTCAACGACCGCGCGGAGATATACCCCTTTACGAAAACTTACCAGGAAGGCGCCAACATCCCTTTTATGTATATCCACACCAGCGGCACCACCGGCATCCCGAAGCCGGTGGCAGTCAGTCACGACTTCTTATACACCTACTCTCAGCAGCAGACACTGCCAGATGTAGAGGGGCGTAGTCACATCTTCGACTTCGCCCTCCCGGGCAAGGGCGTCCGCGACATGATGCCCGTCCCGCCGTACCACGGAATCTCGGCGTTGTGCGGGATGCAGCTGAGCGTTCTAGGCGGCGGCGTCTTCCTCTCACCATACCGACACCGCAACATGACGACAACCGACCCCGTCCACGACGTCCTCTACTACTCGCGGGCCGAGAACGCCTACCTGGTCCCGCACATCATGGAAGCGGTAGCGAAACAGCCGAATCCGGAGAAGTACATCAAGAACTTCAAGAGCGTGTCCTTCGGCGGCGGTAAGTCCAACCTAACCCCTACAACACCCTTAGCCTCCCGCATGTGACATGACATTTACCACCCTGGACGACAAGTCTAATAGTAAGATCCCCCAACAGGCGAGCTCTCCGAATTCGCCAGGGCAATCTGGTCGAAATATACCAGGATCCAGAACTGCTGGGGTTCCACCGAAGCAGGATTCCCGCCACAGCTGCGCGGCGACCCCGAGGACCATGCGTACATATACTGGGACATGGAGCACAGCGGGATAGAGTTCCGCGAGATGAATCTCGAGGACTACACCGACGGCGCCAACTCGGCCAAGGTGTACGAGATGGTCTTCAAGTGGAACCCCAAGGACATGCCGTACTCGGCGTTCTGGAACCGCCAGGTCCTGAAGGTGAGTGGCCCGCCGTACCCGGACCACCACGTCGGCGACCTCTGGACGCCGCACCCGGACCCGAAGAAGGCGCACTATGTGTGGCGCTACGTAGGCCGCATCGACGACGTCGTCATACTAAGCACGGGCGTCAACGTCAACACGGGGAACATCGAGAAGGCGCTGACGGCGCACGAGCTCGTCAAAGCGGCGCTCGTGATCGGCAACAAGCGCCTGCAGCCGCTGGCGCTGGTCGAGTTCACGGCGGGCGCGGGGCCCGAGGCGGCGAAGGAGGTCTTTGAGAGCGTGCTTGCGCCGCTGAACGCGAGGATGCAGGCGCAGGCGCGGATCGCGAGCACGCACGTCCTGGTGGTGCCGGAGATGGGTCTCGTGCGGACGGTGAAGGGCACCGTGTCCAAGGTCAAGTCGGAGCGGAAGTTCGAGAAGGAGATTGAGGAGATCTATGCGAAATACGGCGACAAGTACCAGGATAAAGGCCGGCCGTGAGCCCACGTGGTTATTTGCGTTGCTTACATGTCGCGTGGCCTAGAGGATCCGGATCGTGGGGGGAATCCTTGGCGGGTTGATCTCTTTGCCCTTGTGGATACCTACATACCGGTACCTACTTTGTAAATACTTTGTAGATATCGTAATTGGTGAGCGTGTTGGTACCCGTAATGTTGATCTAATGTTCCCTGTATGTACCTCCGACGGAGGTCGGAGTTCTTGATCGAAGTGGTGGAATGCCGGTAGAAAGTAGGAACTGGTCACGTAGTGGCAGGAGATCTAGGATCGAGAGAATAACTGTCATAAATGGCTCTGGCCCTCTTCGTGTATCGAGGGGCACGGTTTGGAGGGCTCCCTTATATACGAGGGGGCTATCTCCTAAAGGGCGGCTTTGCAGCCCAGGTCAGTGCAGCCCAGGTCAGTGCAGGTCCGCTTCTTTGCTTGACCGTACCAGTACCAAAGTTCTCGGGAATTTGGTATCAGCTAACTCCAAATCCGCAAAGGACGGTATTGTACTTTGAATGGCATTTTCTGAGCATCGTGATGGGATTGTTTAGGAAGCTTGGACCTGGGCTGCAAAGCCGCCCTTTAGGAGATGGTCTGTGGCACGGGCCACCTATCCACGTGATGTTAGAAGTGTGTACGGTGCGGTTGGTGCGAACAGCATTCTATGCACTGTACCTACCGTCAGACTCCTTCCGCAGAGTCCATCCGTAGCATGTTGCGCGGTTCGCTTGATGTCAAGGTCCCTGGTTGTTCAACGCCTCACCGGGAACACCAGCAACATGCCCGAATCAGAAAGAGATAAGCACGGTCCCAAACACATTTCCAATTCGTGGCCTGGTGAGACCCCCTTAATAATGGAGTTCATAGTAAACCTACTAGCACAAAACTAGGTATAAGAACATCCGCACGACCAGCAGGGAGACAAAGTCATACCATCATGAAGAATCCGAGAGGAAACCGACACATAACATTAAGCAATGTGGGATTTATCCTCACGTCTCTAGGTTCCCCAACCCTGATATGTATTTACCACCGCTACATTCCGCTACGCATCAAGGTTGACGGGACCGAGCTTGATCTTGGGCAGATGCGCCATGTGAACCCTCGCGCTAGCAAAAGGGACAAAACGAGCGCTGAATGGCTTTCCTTTAGCCCGGGGGTTCAGGGGCGGATTTGCAGGCGAGTCCCACGAGATCGGCCAGTCGATCTCAGTGGCAGCGATGCGCAGCTCAACGGGTGGCGCGCCCAGATCCCAGATCGGGTTTGCAAGTTGCGAGGCGTCGGATCTGACAACCTTGATCTGCGATGGGTCGATCGCAATGTTCCATAGATCTGTGGACTCGGCAATGTGATCGCGAGTCTGCGGTGTCGTGCTCGAGTCGTCGAGAGGTCCTTGATCGTAGGCAACTGGATCCCGCGTCGTCTCGTTGTAGTCAAGAGCAAGGCTGTAAAGTATCGGCCCATAATACACGGCCACGGTGTCATTAGCACGTTCCACGACGCGAGGCTCGGTTAGGATGGTGACGGAAACCTGGCTTTGCCCCTTGGGAATATCGAACCTCTGCAGTCCGGTGTTCGTTGGGGAGATAGGGAACCTAGCGTCGCTATGAGGGCCCTTTGCGGTGCTTGACGAGCCGGCCCAACTGGGGATTCGAACGTAAAAGATCAAGTCATCATCAGATGAAATTGAGTACTTCAAGTCCATGCCAAAAGGGTAGTTAGTATCGACTATGATAGTGACCTTGTTGTCATTTAGCTTGGTAGAGACGCTTCCCGGAGAGAGGAAAACATGGGCGATGCCTCCATCTTCTGTACCCACGAATGAATTGGCAAGGAACTTGGGGTAACCTTGAGGATGGTTCACGGTGCAGCAAGGCTATATCAGGAAACTTAGTAATTTCGTCCCAACAGCTAACCTGGCATATTACTGACGTAGTTCGGTTCCAAGCCAAATACGTTTCCGTAACTCCCTACATTCTGCCACATCTGCGGTTGTACCGTAAGATTCCTCGACCACGGCTGTGAGCTGTTAGCAGCCGATCTCATTGCATTCACAGGATAACTCACCTGGTTCTCTTGCTGCACATACTGATGCGACCACCAATCCGGCCAAATCTGCCCAGGGAAGGCATTAAAAGCAGTTAACTCAACCCAATCCGCGATATCATTATCCGCGAGGTACTGGTATATCCAAGCGAGAGAAAACATCAGTTCCGCAGAGGTACAGAGCTCAGCGCCTCTATTAGGATTGAGATCGGTGATGTATTCATCGCCAATGATGGTCCCAGCCAGAGACTTGTGGTATTGCGCCACAAGATCGACTGCCCTTCTGGTTTGAGCCTTCAGTGCCTCGTCATGAGACGTACGATATATCGCCAAAGGAAAGCGAATGGCTATGTTCAGGTAAGCACGAATCGAAATAGGTAGTGATAACGTTCCCTTACCCTCTGCCAGATTTACACCGTGGGTAAATAGCCACGTATATGCCTGGTCTCTCGGGGCGTACACAACCTTTGGAAATACACTCTCTGTGAAGAAGTTCCGCCAGTCGGCACCAAACTATTGGCAAATAGTTAGTTATTGTACAGTAATCGGCATTTGTGTCTCCAATTCTTTTCTTTTTCGTTGGGGTTAGACGCACGGCTGACTGTCAGCTCGTTTACATACTTTTGTGCTACCCTGGATCATAAGGTCCATCGTTTCCCAGATCAGATCGGAATTGTTCTCGGGATGATTCTCAAAGAGCCTTCCAAATCGAGGTCAGCAATTCACCCTATGGATTGATTGACCCGGGCGAGAAGAGAAGAAACTTCGAATGATTGCTTACCACTGCAAGGGGATATGCATTTCATGGGCCCTTGCTGGCCCCCACCCAGATCCGTCAAAAACATCACCCTGCTTCGGGATAAGACCTGTAAAGTTATCTTTCAGCATACTATGAACTAGTTCAATGTATTGATGCATGGCGTCGACTATTCTCTCCGTCTCCGAGGGATCCGCTTGAGCGTATTGCTGGAAAGCAGTTTTAGCATTGTGTCCTCGTGATCTGCCAGGATTATTGGCTCAAGAGTTCAGGGACAGTGAAAAAATTGCAATCTCCAGCCGCTTTTCTACGTCGTATTTATGGACGTATCCTGATCTCTCACAGAGTCTCACGGAACTGATCCCCTAGAAGACTAAAATATACATACCATAAGTCCAAGCATGATGTAGCATCGCCCCCACAGTCCTCGGGTCTGTGGAGTGGTCTCTGGACCGAGCCACCCGTCATCCTGTTGATGGTCCAGGATATAATCCAAAAACGATTTTACCTGGCCCTTCAGCGTTGCGTCGTCGAGACTGAAGGCAAGAGGAACGAGACCATTGAACCAATAAGGCGCAGATTCGTGGAGATCGGAGTATTCCGTATTACCACCAAGCCATTGTGAGTCCTTCACAAAACGATAAAAGTTGAACAGATTACCGGCAAGCCCAGTAGCGGACTTTTCCAACTGGTCCTTGAGCCATCCTCGAGGACTAACGGATCCAAGTGGTAGAGCTTGGTACACGGGCTGGACGACTAACTCGTTGTTAGTTTGGCTCCACGGGCTTGTGTCTCTCGCGACTTACGCTCATTGGCATTCTTATTCTTCACAGGTTGCCCAGCTTGGGGATGTGCTAGGATGTTCGAGCTCAGGCAGGCCAGAACCGCCGTAAGGGCTTTCGTCAAACTGATAGGCATAATCATCTGCGAGGTACTAAGTAATATCCTAAAAGCGTATGTGTAGAAATAGCACATAAACGACAGTCATGCTTGATATCAATGAAGGGGGTACGATACTATGAGGCGGTCATTGAGTTATCGAGTCGCCACTCGGTATTGTCTGGGGGTGATGCCGCTCAAAGCAAGACTCAGGGGACGGTCACGACAAAGAGTAGTTATAAGCGCATGACGGGGAGTCACAAAGACGTGAATGTGCTTTCCCACATCTGCACGGCAAATGACAGGGTAGACCTGGACACGGCACATGCGGGCATGAAGCTTGGTGGCACCCGATGCCTCGTTGCCAACGCATCCCAACTTGCTACTGCCGGTTGATTCAATCAGACGGAACTCCCGAGCCGTACAACATATAAAGTCGGAAAGCTTTGCGCTCCACACGTCTCATTGCTTATGCTCAACTGCAATGCATCCGGTGAACTCCCCCTCAGTTGCGACGTCATATGATCAATTGATCCCGTGGCGATCTTGCACGTGATCAGATCTTCTCGCAGCTCGGGTCTCTTCAGACCAGATTCAGACATATGGGACAGTGCATATTGAGCTGATTCGAAATGTGGGCGTTGCTCCAATGAGGTATATGCTTGACATTGTCCCGGCAGCGTTGCAGCGAGTATCACGAACCCGACAGGATATCCCTCCAGTGCCGATGTGGAGGTGCAGCAGGTCTGGGCAGACATAGGTCATTCCGCATTTTACATGCCTATGCTTAAGATTAAGCACCAATTAGCAGCCCCGTCTTGCTGGTTTGCGGCATACCGGCGAGCCGTCGGCAAACGGATCTGAAAATCGGTCAATCGATGGGATCTGCGATGTAAAGGCACCTGAAAAGTAGGCTCCCTCCAAAGCTACCCAAGGGGCGCTTAAGCTCAACCATCGTCCTACTTCGATGGTAATCGGGATCATTTGGCTGATTCTTACGAAGCTGTTGCATTTATAGATTAGCCAAATAATACGGATCCATACCGATTGAATGGCATGGAGAGAAGTGTCTCCGCTCATGCCGTCCCGCGACGTCGTATTGATACTTGCGCAAGGGGTGGAAGGTTTGACGTGATGACGGCCTCGACAACAGTGCACATCTTCTCCTGTCTTCTCCATACTCAAAAATGGCAAATACACTGCGATCCCAATGGATGATAAACTCATGTTGCGCGCATGAGTATATTGCTGGGCATCATACGCACCGAGAACCGCATCAGTTCAGGGATGCAAAAGAGTGTGTACCATGAGTTTTATCATGGTGTTTGTTTGTCCCCCTTGAACGCTGCGGGTGCCGACGATCGGCCTGACATGTGGGTCCACTGAACGTGCACAGACCAGGCAGGATGCAGATAAGACTAGTCCGTAGCGCCAAGAATAGTGGGGGCTCTTATCTTAGGTCGATTATTACGTCAGATTTCTGGTCACTCTCAGCTCGCGCCTGCAAAGTCACGGGTGGCCTGACAATACAGTCTACAGTCAGCCCATCATGGAGGGAAGGACCGGCTGAGACAGGCTGCCTACCTTCCCCTAGAAAATGACAGCTGAGGAATGACTTGGTCCTGACCCGATGGACCACATCTCCCGAGCGAGGGAACAAATCAAAGGCACACCTCCCAAACAGAACGCACACATATTCTAATGTCTAGTCTTCCCATCGCGCGAACACACCCTCAAGATCTCTTACGTTTGTGAATACGTCCGTAATATCGCAGCGAACCACAACTACCTGGGCTTGACGCCGCGTGATCGATACTGTAACCTACCTAGACCACAAGCAAGTACTCCTCGCGCCTCAATACAGTCACAAATCGCCACTCTGAACCCGAGCGGTACTCACAACCCTGAATCTCGCACCCGCGCATTCATTCCAGCATCAATAACCGTCACAATCCCATGACATCCGAGTGCACAGGCGCAACAACTAACACGTCTCAGCCTACAACTACACCAACTCCCAACAATGACCGGCCGTGAAGTATCCCACGGCCGCGGTGGCGCGGGCAATATCAACCCCGACGACACCAAGTACGTCGACGGCGAGATCGTGCGCCAGGGCCAGGTCGGCACGCACGGCGACGGTGCCTACAGCACCGGGCGCGGAGGTAAGGATAAGCTCCCAGCTCCCCAACAGCCTCCAAGAACCCGCTGCCATCCACCCGTGCATACAAATCTCAATTCCAGCTGACTCCCCGTCTTTTTCTGCGAAAAAGGCAGCGCCAACATCGCTGATAAAGACACTCCGCCTGCTGCGCGCGCGGACAAGGACTTCGTGCCCGAGGCCGCGCTGCGGCCTTCTGTGGACGGCGGCTTTCACACCGGCCGTGGCGGCGCTGCGAATGTCGTGCACACGCCCGAGCCCGAGCCCGCTAAGGGCGGGAAGAGCGCTGCTTCCCAGACGCCGCCGAATCAAGGCCTCGCTGATAAATTGAAGTACAAGCTCTTTGGCATTTTCAAGAAATGAATGAACCGGTTCAGGGCAAGGGAGCTTGTATGGCATGGTGTGCATATTCATTTTGGATTCTTGCGACTTGCGAAATGGAAGGGTAGAGAGATTTCCCGCGAGAAACAGTACCGTGGGGAAGGAAGCATTTCTGTTTGCTTCCTTTTCTTTTACTCTTTTTCTCTTTCCGGGATGGCTAACTTTGAATTTGCTTGCTGTCGCCTCGCACTTTTCGTTATTTTCTTCTTTTTCTGCTTTGACGAGATACCTAGGCAAGAAAGAAGCCCAGATGGGGTTTACAGAGATACCTATCATTGGCATTGATTCGTGTCAGATTTTTATGGCATTTAGGGACAACTATGTACAGGATGGGGCACAAGACGAATAGAAAATACATTTCTGTGCTTGACCTAACCTCAGGAGCGTGGTGAGTCCATCAATGCCCCACCAGAAGACGTTTCCACGCCTCTCTTCTACTCTAGGGCCTGGACAATGGCATTATACGCAGGCTTCGGGCTGAAGTTGGCGTCGAAGAGAAGGGGCGACGAGCTCGCTCTCCAGGAGTCCTATTCGAACGTCAGCACCCCCTGATCATATATCTATACTTCGCCCGGACGAAAGGAGATATGGATCTACTCACAGGGTCTCGGACGCCCCAGACGGTGATACCAACGCACTTGGGCTCGTTAAGGCAAGCCTCTACCATGTCAACATAATCGGCAGAGGGCGCGTTGGGGATGTCGAGCTCGGTGAAGGCGATCTCCGAGACACCGGAAGTGGCGAGGGCCTGGATGGCAGCACCAGCCTGCGAGGCCAGGCCAGCCGACAGATGCGCCTGGGATCCGATGCCGTTGATAGGGATACCGGCGGCAATCCACTTCTTGACGTGGGCGACCATACCGTTGGTTAGCTTGGCATAGGTGGCCTGGTCGAGGTTGTAGTCGTTGATGTACAGTTTGGCGTTGGGGTCCGCCGCGTGCGCGGCTTCGAAGGCGATCCTTACAAAGTCTTCGCCGAGTACTTGGGAGAATACGGATTGACGCAAGGTTCCGTCCTCGTTGAATATCTCGTTCACGACGTCCTGTGTGATCACTCAGTACTTTCAATGGGTGGTGTTGGGAAGACGAGGACTAACCCAGGCGTAGATCTTCCCCTTATATCGGCCCACCAACGTCGAGATGTGGTTTTGGATGACGGAAGTCAAGGTCGCTGCGTCCTGGATGTTGGAGACCCATTGCGGGAGCTGCGAATGCCAGACGAGCGTGTGTCCACGGATCAACTTGTTGTTCTGCGTGGCCCAGTTGACGAGGTAGTCTGACTGTGAAAAGTCGAAGACGCCTTGGGTCGGCTCGGTCGATTGCCACTAAATATGCGCCTCGGTTAATTCCCCAGATCAAGAAAGAGATATTTATTTCTCTGCATCCCGGATGGCCTGCCGTACCTTCATACTATTCTCCGGGGTCACCTGGCCGAAGTCAGCCTGAATGACGGGAGCCGACCCGCTCGTCAGCCGGCCCTCATCGGTGCATGTACCGAAGTACTTCTTCCCCTTAGCCTGGAAGAGGGTGTTAATGCTCTGAGCTGCCTGTCTCTCTGAGAGTTCGGTGGGAGCGGCCAAGGCCGCAATTGGCGCCAGCAGGTATAGGAGTGTTGACTTCATGGCTGTCTGTCTTGTTGAGATTGACTGGTTTGTCGGATGTGTTCTCTAGCCATCTCCTGCACGGCTCCAGGGAGGTCCATCGTATATATACAGGCCAGCAACGGAGCCCATGGTCCGAGGCACGAAAGCGTCACGTTCCGTTTTATTGCTGAGTCCGTCAATGATATGCGGACTAGCTCAGTGGTCACGGTGGACGCCACCGCGTTTTCCGACTGAGAATCTAGATTTCCCATTTCGCCCGGCTACGGTAATCTATGAAACAGCTCTGAGAGACGCCACGGGAAAATTGAGCTCTCGAGACGTTCTTCGTATGCCACGAAGACCAATTCGATGGAATCTGGACGGCGCGGTCACGAAGCTTGTAGCTTGTAATTCCTCCGTGGCTTGGAAGGGAGTAGCCGCCGGCTCACGGCTGCCGATATAGCCTAAATGGAGTCCTTCGGCTACTACCTTCCTACAGCGAAGTGCTGGACTACCTCTCAAACGGGTTAACAGGGGCGCCAATCCGTTACATATAACGCGTTTACCCCATCCCTCGATCGCTCAGGGGTTCCACTTCCCCATACCCCGCCATCGTGTGTTTGAGCGGGTCAGATAGCCGACGAGTAGTTCGACAGGGGTAAGACGTTAATAGGTGGAGCGGGCGAGTAGTGTGGTAGGCCGAATGATGGGGTAAGCAGGCCGTGCCGGGGATACCGGGTTATGGATATCAGGCATCTCGTGGACCTGGATAGGTCCCTACCCGCTGCTGTCTGTAGCTTTCTCGGCCGATCCGTCATGTCTCATGGATGTCACATTACATGTGTCTGGATCGCCCGGCAGTTTGAATGATCGCTATTGGTGAGATCACTTGTAGAAATGAAGGCTTTCTCGTTGTCTTTTGAATTAAATGAGAGGATTGAATATTAGTTCGCCCTGTGGTTGGGGATGGAAGCTGAGGGTCTTGACACATTTGGGTCTTATATACTTAGTCGCGTTCCGATACTGGTCGATCTTGTCGGTTCTGGGTTATGCGGATGGCTTAGACAGGCGACATGATCACGACGTGAGAGTTTTAAGAACACATACAGGGGGTGGGTGTACTTCGTCTATAAAAGTCACCTGGTGGAACACCCCGCAGAACCGGGAACGGGATCTACGTTTTCTATCTGGACTCCACGCTTCCATGTATGTGCTCATTCCATACTAGACGTACATAACTCTTGGTAGTTGTATGGTTGTAATCATATACCAAGTTACGCATCTTCAACAGACTGTTTGGATCAGTAGATACAATTGCGCTACCTATGGAATAGAGTGTAGGTACACTACATGGAGTTCACGATACGGCTGCCATATTCACCAACTAAAATCTTAGTCTGCCTAGCCGGTGCAACTAACTTGCCCGCTAATGTACGTAGAATGACGTGAAGAGCAATGATGGCGTATTCTTAACCTCCACCTAGAAGTTCTAGGCTGGAACAGGTAACGTTCATGTCACGCCAGTAACTCAAGATGCCTCGGTTCTCAGCTGCTACCTGCCGGTGTATCGGACGAGACGTGCTTGCAGTGTGACGTTTTTTAGTGGTGGTGGTTCTTTTGGACCCCCGATCTGTGGCAAAGTAACGTCCACCTGACCGCGGAAACGAGGGGCTGGTTGCGGTTTTGTTCAAGTTCCTTGTCCCAAATCTCTATGTAAACTCGTCGGTATCGAGTCATGTACGGACGTATAACCATACAAATACACATAGTGCACACAATCGCGTTACTAGGTAGGTAGGAGAGCAGGTCCTGGAAATGTAGGAACTTGAATTGACGCATGAATGCAATGTAGGTATGTACCTTGTATGGGTGGTATAACAAGGCTACAAGACAGGCCCGTTCTCTTCCTTATTATAGGTAGTATTTGTTCTCTTTCTTGTTCTGTCGGCTAGCTGCTTCTTCGACACCATAATACTCCTCTCAACTCCTACCGATCCCGTCTATCGCACTCCCTTCAACAAAACCAGCCGGATGATCCTCCTAGTTATGAGTAAAGTCGCTGAAGTCGAGTTCAGACAACGAACAGTCATTGCGGCTGATACATGCGTCGCAGGCAGTCATCGGGGCTACACGTGAGAGTTGGGACTTGGTGAACAATACAGGCTTCACTAGGGAAATCGCGCTTTGTAGTGTAAGTGCGGCGGCTCGCATCAGTCATCACAGACCAGCAAACTAACGATTGTGTGTGTAGGACGATTAGCTGCCTCCGCTGCTGCTCTGCCTATGCCGTACAGTACATCTTGTGCTGCTAGGTGCAGTTGTTAGCACTCGATACGGGCGAGTATAGGTAGCGAGTACGGACGTACTTATAGCGAGTATAGCGTGTTGCTGGGGATTACAGGCGGCTGTGGTTTCTATCTAGTGGCCAATCGGACGGCGTCAATCAACCACCTGTTACCACCTGTTGGCCCCGTGACCAGGCGCCTACACCACGCTGGCGACCGCCTGGAATTAGGGACTATAGGCTGGGCACGGTACCCGGTAGGCAGAACCAAGGACGCACGCAGGGTCTCGCCGCAGCGATGGTTCCCCAAAATGAGCAACAGCAACAATATCCGCGGCGTCCACCGCCAAACCCACGCTTGCTCTCCCTCCAGTCCATTGCTTCCAAATACTCCATCCGCTCCCATTCCTCGTCGTTTGAGGCGGACGATGAACGCTCTACCACCACCGCTGGGTCCATCAGAATGAGTCCACGGTCCAGCACCGACGCCGGTGACCGCTCGCCGCCTGACGGTCGCTATGTTGGCGAAGACGCCCGTCCTACGAGCACCAAAGAGCTCGCTGGCTGGTACATGTACGCCTTTGCTGCCGAAACCTACGTGATATGCGGTAAGCACCATGTTTTCCTCTCTCGGATTCACTATGACGGCCGCTGACGCTGAACGTAGCTATCTGTAAGTACCAATCTAGAGAAGCCCCCCAGCCACCGTCTCCGAGCTCACACGCATCACAATAGCCTCCTTTATACCGATTCTCCTCGAAAGCCTGGCCCGAGAGAATGGCGTTCTTCTTTCCGATCGTAAGACTCCGTGTGGCGATAGCGTTCGGAAACATCGTGCCCCCCACGACGATGGTCAATGCATCGTCTCTATTTTGGGCGTCGAGATCAATACCGCGAGCTTTGCTATGTATACATTCAGTATAAGCGTACTTTTGCAGGCGGCTCTGGTGGTGAGCATCAGCTGCGCCGCCGACCATGGGAATTATCGAAAGCGGCTTCTGCTCACATTTGCCTGGACTGGCAGCTTCTGCGTCATGCTCTACATATTCATCTCGAAGGAAGTCTATCTACTCGGCGCCCTGCTCGCCATTATATCCAATACATCGTTTGGGGCCTCCTTTGTCTTGCTTAACTCCTTCCTACCGCTCCTTGTTCGTCATCACCCGCGGATTCAAGAGTCAACTGAGGGCATCATCATCGAGGACGGGGATGAGCATCAAGGGCCCGATTCTCAGTCTCTAGCCACGTCACCTACTCTGACGGAACATCCACTTATCAATGACACAACCCCTTTGCTCCGAGCGAACGATGGAAACCCGGAATTATATGCTCTACGACGTATTCCCACTCACGAGCAAATCACCTCACTCGAGCTCAAGCTCTCGACTGAGATATCCGCGAAGGGCATTGGTATTGGTTATGGTGCGGCGTTATTCGTGCAATGTATTTCTATCATGTTGCTTGTCGCTATGGGGAGCTCGACGTGGTCTCAACGCGTTGTCTTGTTATTCATTGGATCATGGTGGGCGATTTTCACAATTCCGGCGGCCATGTGGTTGAGACCGCGACCTGGCCCGCCTCTGGCGCTGAGCGGTCACCAAGGGGCGAGGGCGTGGCTTTCGTACATTGCCTTTTCTTGGCGGAATTTATTTCGCACAGTCACATTGGCCCGACGTCTGCTCGATATCGTTCTGTTTCTGGCTAGTTGGTTTCTCCTCTCCGACGCCATCGCGACGACCTCCTCTACCGCCATCCTGTTCGCGAAAACACAGCTTGGCATGGAGCCATGGGCCTTGGGATTGATCAATGTCATCTCCACTACGACTGGCGTCATCGGTGCCTTGAGTTGGTCGTTTGTCTCGAGACATTTCAGCCTGAAACCCCATCAAACTATCCTAGGATGCATCGCGCTTTTCGAGGTGATTCCTATATATGGATTGCTGGGCTACTTACCATTTGTTCAGAGATGGGGGGTATTTGGTCTCCAGCAGCCGTGGGAAATGTATCCCCTGGCTGCCGTCTATGGCCTGGTCCTAGGAGGTCTCAGCTCCTACTGCCGGTCTCTCTTCGGTGAACTGATCCCGCCAGGATCCGAGGCCGCCTTCTATGCGCTCTACGCCATAACAGACAAGGGATCCAGTATCTTCGGCCCCGTCATCGTCGGCGCCATTATCGACGCTTACGGCGAGATCCGGCCGGCCTTCTGGTTCTTAGCAGCGCTAGTCGGACTACCCGCCCCAATCATCTACTTCATAGACGTCGAGCGCGGCAAATCAGAAGGAGAGAAGCTCGCGGAAGTGATCGAAGGATTCAAGAGTGGCGAAGACGTCAATGACTACGGCACGGCCAATAGAGAGGAGAGCCAAGGCCTGTTAACGGCGTATCAAAATGAGTAAAGAGCCCGTCGTTACGATACCCTTGGTTTATAAGTTAGTTTTCGACGAAATACCTTTCCGTTCTCTGGGTCCAATTCTGCATAGCGACGGCGTTACAAGCTATCTTCATTTTTTTATTTGAAGAATGGTGCTTTTGTTAACGTTTTGCTTGGATTCTACCATAGCGCGCTCGTTGGGGTTTTGAATGGGAAATGATGTCTGCTACGGACTACATATTGTTTTCGTAATTAATACCGTCCCTGTAACATCATTTACAGTATGAAATGAAAATCGATGTCACTAACCTTGACGTCCTGCTTTTCAGACGATCACGCTTTTATGTATGACAATCCCTTATTTTAGGGATCCCTCACCGGTATTTTATTATTACACGATAACGAAGTCCGTCACACTCATGAGTCTACCGCCGAATGGGTAGTCTATCCGGTAAGCTACTGTACAAGCGATAATGCAGTACACATTGACCGCACACGTATCCATTTCCCAGTAATCTGTATGAGACATCTTCCGTGACATCTCCCATAACATCCATTGTGGCACAGTAAAGTCTTATTTTTCGAGACGTCTCCAATGTAATAGACATCATGTCCACCAAGCAAAAGCAGTCACACACAATTAGGCCGATGACTGGGTATGGACATATCCGTAGCGACGGAAATAGGGTTATGATCAAGGTCTTTTGATAGGCAAAGCAACGTGTCGGCAGCGCTGAGTCCGTTTTAGCGATGTCTTCGGCAATGGAGAGAGATGAGGTGTCACTTACATATATTCAGTCATCGTCCCAGTCATTGTCCTCATCTTTGACAGGGTTGCAGCCCAGTCCATCTTCACTGTCCTCTGCTGATGAGTCGTCATCGGGGATGTAAAACTCATCATCTTCGTCTGGGCTTTTAAAACACTCTCGCTTCTTTGTGTATCGCCTGTATCGTCGTGAATATTGTACGAGTTTAAGGTGTTCATGCTTGGGGATGTATTTGGACCAACGAGACGACAGCGTACATATCGACACTCGGTGCGCGAGACCTTTCCGCGAATACTCGCTTGCTTCCAAGCGTTCGGGGTCATCCTCCCATATTGTGTATAGCTTGGCGTAGGCCACTAGTTCGACGTACAGGACTGCGATTGTGAGAAAGTGGCATGTAAAACTCGTTGGATGGACATACGCTTGCAGTATTTGTGAACGATGATGTCCGAGTCCTCGAGGTCTATAAAGTTTTTGACGAAATTGAATATTAGGGTAAACGACTCGAGGTTGAACTTCTTTACTAGAATTGAGATGGCCGCCGACTTGGTCTCTGATTGTTTGAACTCAGGGTCGTCATTGTCTAATGCCCTAACGTGTTCCTACTATGGTTAGCCAATGTCGAGGCATCACAAACAACACTGAAGACAGGCAGTCACTCACAATCAGGTTCCGAATTGTTTGGGACTTCAAGGCGCGGAATTTCGACATGATACGCCTTCTCGCGAAATCCGATAGATAGTTACGCATCTCATCCGATCCCGTGTGGTCCTTCATGAAGTCCTCCAGCAGGTGACCAACCTGTGAGTTGTTCAGGTTTAGAAACATTGAGACCCGGCAACTGAGTTCCAGGTCCTTCAACCGTTCCTTTGGTATGCCCGTGTACTTCTCGAACTCTGGTTGGGAAACGCGCTTTCGTTTATTACCTGTGACAACATTGCCATGGCCTTGAAAACCCCGGCCGTGTTTCTTGAGTATACAGGCCTGTGTAATATTTAGCTAGATGTATCGTAGTGATGTATCATAGTAAGATGGGAATGCAGGGCATACCGGTTTGGCCTGTACTTCCTCTGAGTCATCGTCGTTCTCTTCGTCGAACGTATTTGGCACAACTACTTCTGTCCCAGACTGGGTTGAGTGAGCCGCAGGCGACCTGCTAACTTTTGCGCTTGTGGCGGCCATGTTGTCCTGGCAACAGATGTGCCGTCACTGTGTGGTGAATGCTGGCATTGGTCAGACATCTCATTGAATCTCGCTTTATGATGATAGGGTATACGCGGAGTATAACTAGTACTTACCGATATGGTCACAGCCTCACAGGTATCTTAAGTGGTTCGGCGGCCCAGGTAAGATGGCTGCGCGATGGCTGTGACGGCAATGTAGACGGGATTGTTGTGAGGATTACATGGACAATACGCGGTTTCGACGATAATGTAGACGGGAGTTGTTGTGACCATGGTGCGGACACCTTGGTTGTTGGGGGGAAAGGGGAAAGGCGGATGGGGGATGGGGGATGGGAGATGGGAGATGGGAGGTGGGAGGTGGGAGGTGGGAGGTGGGAGGTGGGAGATGGGTTGGGAGTGACGGTGGGCGAAGGCGAGGTGAGTGTAGTTGCCTCAGGGCCGTGTGATTGTGTGGGAAAGTGAAGGAGGCAGGTACGGCCGTGTGATTGCAACTGAGAGGGAAGGCGCGGCAGAGGTACGTGATGCATGACGGTTATTAGGTAAGGACCGTAAGGGGGGAGCCTCGGCATTCTGATTGGGCCACAGTGGTGGCGGTAACCCACCTCATGGTATATATACTCGCAGGAGTTTGGAATAATCAAGGTTCAACTATCTACACGTACACTACATATTTCACCATCTTCACGCCCGTCTTCATTGATGAGTTCCGCCTTTTGGGATTCAGCCTTTACACTTCCTTGATACCAACCAACCAAATTCGCACCTCTTCCTCACTTGCGATATAACAGTAGCCCTCCTTGCGTCCCTGTCTCGCGTCCAGTCACATCGCCACCACGACGTCGTTCCTTACCTACCTACCTACCTGGGTACCCAATAGCGTGGACAGAGTCACAAGCCCAGGTAAGGAATTTCACAATTCAACAAGATAAGAATAAACCCGTTTACAATACAAGCAGCTCCATATCAACAACTGTCATACGTCATTTACCGGATTACTACTACGACCATGGACTCCGCCGACGACCACCCGGTCTCCCAGGGATGGCCAGGAGTTGCGGAATGTTTGTGGTGCGGGATCTATTTGCCCCCGGGTACGAAACCACAGCATATGCGTGAAGTTCACCCACATCCCCCCCAATTTTCTCCCGCCTTCCAGGGACCGCTGCAGGTCTTCTCTCCGGCAGACAGGATCAAGGACTTGGAGTCGTTACTCACAGATGACAAATGCAAATCTTTGCATTGCAATATACGAGTCCTTATCCAGCTCTATAAAGATGGCAAGATCAAGGAGGACGGTACATATTACATACAGGCTGGTAAAGTTTACGAGAATCCGCCAGATCTTGTTAAGGGCTGTCCGATATGGGAAGAGGTATGTATCTGTCATCAAATTTCGATGCTTTTTCTAATATGTGCCCCAGAAACCGAGCAGGGTTCATATCCAGATGATGCTTCGGGGTGCCATTTAGTATCCGGCGCTCCCGGGGGCTTTATTCCGCGAAGTAGGTAGTGGCATGTGATTCCTACCCAGGGTTTTCACTAACTACGTGCAGTTATCATTTTGTTTTAGAATTCCGACGGCAATGGGCGGCAACAATGTCAGTATCCCGGTAAATGTCATGTTCGACACCGGCAGCACCAACCAAACATTGTTCGAGTCCGACATGGACTGGATGGGATATAATGAAGCTACATATGGGGGTCGTCGGTTTTATGGGTGGGTGGGGACCGCTGGTGGGATGGTCTGGCGGCATTTCATCACCATCCAAGCAACAATCATCAACAATACGAACGATAGTGAACCATTGACCCCCTGGTTTTATGTACTAGTCGTTGTGATTCCAGATGGCTACGGGTTGAACAGATTGACTGGTGGAGAAATGTATAGCCAGCTGTGGTTCGGGCTACCCCAAAACAATACAACCGCCTTAGTCGGTGGATTGTCACGGACCGCCTTGATGGAGAGGCTGCGGCTAGCATAAGTGTGCTGGACTTGGACGGACACCTACGCCGTGCAGCGCTGCATATCAATCTTTGAAGTCAAATCCAGGGGTCTGAATTGACTACGGACGTACCAGTATACACGATACATACAATATACAAATCCGCCGAAACGTGTAACTCAGTCCAACCAGAGTTAAGCTTCAGACCAAGCAGTCGGTAACCCAACGCCCAAAACGAGGTATCATAGCCAAAAAACCCGCCGTGTAAATCCCCGCTCTGGATCCTTTGTTATTTGCCTCATTTCGACTTCGACACGTGTATATGGATGGAGACACTGTAAACCCTCCCGAAATCCCCGCAGCACAATATGTATTGCTAGGTAAAGGTATCTTTCTTCTCAAAACGCCCGCTGCAAAACCGTAGTATATATATACCCGTCGCAAAATTGAAACGAAACAAGCGGTAGAGTTTGGGAATTCCGCGCATTTGATTCCCTTAGTAGATCTGGACACCACAGAGCAGGCAATGCAGAGGCTCAGTCCACGACTTATCCCCCCCTGTGACGTTCTCGCGGAGATCCAGAATCTCTACCACAGGAGGGGACGTGTCGTTAATAACGGCAGAGAATAGCCCTTCGTATGGTTTGCTGTCGGCCATTTGGCTCACCTCGGATTTGCGACGTCGCCCCTTACGTTTCGGATCCGGGCCCCCGGTAATTCGCCCCGTGCGCTTTTCGCCTTTCACCGGGGTGCCGGCACCCTCGACATCCGCGAGTTTAATAGTACTCTGGTCCTCTGGCTTGACGTCGATCGATTTCTGAGAGGTCTGGGCTCCCGACTCGGTCGGACTGGGAGGACGTGGTCCATTTTCCGGCTCCTCCGTCTTTGTTCGCGCGGGTTTATGAGGTTTATTGCTCCCTAGTCGCGCATATGTTTTCGTCAAGGCGTCGTGGACTAGGCAGTCATCGTGTAGCCACTTATTGCACTCCAAGTTTGTGCAATTTATCAATAGCTTATCCGGGTTCTCGGGGAGACCGCATTTACACCGCGGGAGAGCGGACTATCGCCATATTAGAGCGTGATGCATCGAAGGTATCGGAACGTGGCGTCTCACTGAAAGCTCCATACTACCAACCTCGAACCCCTGGCGCCAATAAAGTGCTTGCTGTACCTCATCCTCGTCCGTCTCGTCCCATTGATTAACCGTGGCTTGCGCGGTGACGCTGACGACGTTGATGACATCCACTGTCGCAACGTTAGCCCCCTGACTCGAATTGTCCATACCCAGGAGAACCACTCTTACTGTGATTGGACGCGATCAGCTCGTTTTGGCCGTGATATGGCTGTCTCCCCTGAATGCTCTTCGTTCCGTCCAGGGTACCTGAGGGCAATTCATCCGGCGAATACATCCAGTACACACGGGCATAAACGTGGTGCTCGTCGCTCGCGCGGATCTCGAGGATCCTAGCTACCCAGTCGTCGTCCGACTTGGACCTGGCCTGTCGCGACTCGGCAGGGTTCCTTTGACGTTCGATCGTGGACGTGTTGGCGACAAAAATAAAACCTTCACTGTAGTATTTCACCCCATTAACTAGGGAGGGGTGCTGATTAGCAGCGTTACCGACCCGAATATCCAGGGCGACTACGTACGGACAAAACTATTGTACCTCGTCATATCCATCCACCTCTGATGGGGGAGAACCTGATAGGGCCGATCCATGGTAGTGTCGGGGTGTTTGAACCCTCCAACGGGAGAGAACGGAGAATTTTGAACGGGCGTCTTCGAGATTGGCTGATCCTCAGACGCTTGCCGTTTGCGCTTTGTCTTATTCTCGTTTGGGTTGGGATGTATTACGGTGAAGGGGCATTCGGCCTGGGTGTCCTCCTCGGGCCGAGGCCTCTTGCGACCGGTCGCCATAGCGGATGGAGAACGCGAAGAAAGCTATAGATGTACGCGATTAAAAGCTAGGGCGGCGAGGCAATGGGAGCGGGCTGTTATTGATTGATGAAAGGGCGCGATTGGAGACCAAAGCAAGGAGTCGAAAGCGATGTCGGGCTAACCATCTAGAGAGAAGCGCGCGTCAAGGAGTCGGTCAGGTGTTCCGTCGCGTGAATATCGCAGGTCGAGCACAGCTTGTCGCGCGGTCAAGCAAATCGGGTCGATGCCTTCGTTGGCTCTTTACTACCTAATGGTATGTCCGTTTGTTATTGTTGTTGTTGCTGCTGCTGCTTAGTCAGGCCCGATGGCGATCACCGATGGTTCATGTTGATATCAAGTTACAGCGGCATGCGAAGAGCAGGGCAGGAAGCAAGCCGAAAATATCACGGCGTTTGGTGTTATTCAATTAGGAGGGTGATTAGCGGGGTAATAATAATAATACTGTATCTAGTTAGCTGCTTGGCTAATTATTACCGCGGTGGCGCGACGAACCCGGATCCTGATGGCAATGCAGCCATAAAAGCCCGAGGGCCGTGGTCACAACTGCTACATAGTACTTACCTCCTTGACAGGAGAAAAGAATTAAAAAGCCTTGCTAAAACGTATTGTATCGTATATTCGTCATCCTCTCAGTCTGCTTGCGCTGAATAAGTCTGTTGGGCCCTCCATCCTTCAATCTCATCAATGGCGCAGCCACTTCACTTCAAAGTTGCCATTCCCGCTGTGATAGATTGTCGTGGTATATAGCGCAGTCCCAATGGAGGGTACTACGGTTAACCTTTTACCCTCCATCACATAGATGTACCCAACGCCCGCTCGTCGAGATCACTTCTTCCCGTCCCGATTCGCAATTAACGTCCTGCCCAACTGGGCGAATTCATTGCCAACACCGACAAGTGCTCGAAGTAGCGCTGCTATCTCCTCGTGCCTTTCTCACTCACAGTCGTTTGTCAACTTCGCGGCGGTCTCTCGTTGCTTGCTCATGATGAATTGGCTAGCACCATGTATACTAAGTATACATAACAATATAAGGACTCCATTGAAGGTTATGAGTTGGGTTTCTTGACTTTTCTTGAACTCGCTGTCCGGCGGCGACGAGCTCGAAACGGTATTATCTTTCTTCTGTAAGTTGTTCTGCTCTTGCGGTGTTCATTTACTATGTATTCAATGCAGTGCTTACTTGAAGAGCGCCGTTAGATTTGTGAATGGTTGTTCTAAAACGGCCACTGTCCGCAGCACCCGAAAGCGCTAAGCCTGGCGGAATGGTAGCATCTTTGTCGTGGCTGGATGTATATCAAGCGTCGGTGTCAGGCGATGGGCGATATCGAGCGGATGATCTCGGGACGGTGTAATTGTGACGGAGGGTAAAAGGTTAACCGTAGGACCCTCCGTTGGTGCTACGCTATATATGCCACGATAGTAATTGTAAGGCAGACGGACAGCCGGCGCAGTTGAGTATATGCGTCAGACTTGGTAGTAAGGTAATCTGTACGTCCGTAGAATATGTGGAGTTGTGAAGATATGAGAGTATTAATAGAGAGTCTCTGAAGGGAGCACTGAAGCCAAGGCGACGCGGATGCCTCTTCCAACCTAACGACGACAGGTATCTTCTGCAACGAATCTTCATAACAAGAGCCTTCAATAATGCTCCATGGAGAATGTTTCCAAATGGATGGGTTTCAATCCATAGAGTCCTGGGGGAACACACTTTTGTTTACACGCACGGTCGGACTTGTCGTGGTGACCACATCTTTCCAAGCCCGTGCAAAGTACCTCTGTTTCGTGGAAGGCACACTCAATCCTACTGGCAAGCACACATCTAGTTGGCTGAGCCACGCGGTAAGCTGAACGGCCAGGCCTTTATGAAGGCGTTACGAGTCAAAGTGGTCTTCGGATACCTACAAGTTGATGTGTCCAGCGGCATGCTGCAGGTCTGCAGTATAGGATTAGTACGCCTATACACTACAAACTGAGGCATACGCCACAGCGTGCCCAGTCACACGTAAAAAAGACGGATGGCCTTGGTCTCATAACGTACGAAGTACGAAGTACATACCTAGGATACATACCTACCTACCTACCTCTATGCCTGCGGTACGGCGGTCAGATCTATGGCCTCAAGCTGGCAGACTTTGACGGCCGCTTTCCTTCCCAGCTGCTTTGGTTCCCAGCTGCTTTCCTTCCCGGCCGCTCTCCTTCCCGGCCCCCTCTATGTAAATCGGCGGCTCGCGTCAGCGCGATACTGATCCAGCGAGCTCGCCCAATTTTGGAGATTCTCTTGTTCTCCAAATTGTTTTTGACTCATCCATGTGGTATTGGAAGCTGGGCATGGAGCCTCGGTGTTTGTTTGTGCGGAGCCGAGGGTCGGAACCTGATACTGACGTGTGGAGAGTCCGTTACCGCCGAAGTGCTTGATAAGCATCTGCGCCGCAGAAGCACGCTTCTCCGGGTTATACTCTGCCATCTCTCGGATGCCAGGCATCTCGCCAGCCATCCACAGAACGGCGCGCTGAGCCTCCGCGGCTGTCCGGAATTCATTTGACTGCTGGCGGAATCCTCGTGTGTCGAGTGTCCACAACATGGTGACAAAAAGTGACCAGACATCAACTTTATGCGTTTGCTTCCCACGTTCGCTTATTTCGGGAGCCATGTAAAGCGGACTGCCAACATGAGTTGATGCAATACTGGCCCTGTTGCATAGACCGAAATCCCCGAGTTGGAAGCAATATCCGCCTGACTGTATGACGTCGTAGAGGATGTTCTCGGGCTTCACGTCACGGTGGATAATGTCATGCGTTGCTAGAAAATCTAGCGCTTGGAGCATTTGGTGCAAAACGGTTCTGCCAAATTGAGTGATATCGACGGAAACGTGGCCCCCCTCAACTAGCGATTGCAGAGTTCCCTGTTTCGCACCCATGAATATCTTCACGTTTACTTCATCCCAATCATGGAACCCAAGGTAATCCACAATATGTGGCTAGCATGCATTAGCCCACCTTATAAGAGCTGGGAATCAGGTTCCACTTACATGCTTTAGTCTCGAAAGCGTTTCTATCTCACGCTTTAACACATTGAGTGATTTTGCCGTCTCTGACCCGACAGGAGGCGTGAGAACCTTCACGGCCAGCAGCTTGCCCGTGTCCATGTCAAGTATTCTGTGCACGGTTCCATACGACCCAGATCCGAGTTTGTTTATTTCTGTGTATCTTATTTGGAGCGGTTGGAAGCCCCTCGTATGGAGTCTGGGTTCCATTTGGGACGGCAAGACGGTGTCCGTCTCGGACATCGTACGAGTCAGGTCAGGGTGTCCTCCGGCCGGATCGATTCTTCGGTTCTTGACCTCTTCCAATAAGCAGACATGATCATAATGCCAAATCAACCCGAAAGAAATGAGGTCTCGTGTCGCTCCCCCCATGCCAATTATTGTATTGGCGTATTTATGGACAGCTACTTTCCGAGGGCGCGTGCTTTCAAACGGGGTAGCGTTCTCTCCAAAGACTTGGCTTGACATGTTATGTGACCTATCGTAAAACATAACGACGCCAGTATCTGGGTGGACCTCAAAAGAGCATTGGACTTTGGCGATGGTTGAGTTTCCAACATATATGTCTCCATTGCGTCCTATTGTGGCCAGCGTAGTCCTGGAGTCGGATCTCGAGTCTCTGTGACCGACGTCAAGGACATAAGTACCGTCGACCAGGGTCGAGAATAAGTAGGCATTCCTTGGATGGTTGACAATGCCAATAGCTTCGTTGTTGAGAGGTTTGAGGGAAAACAAAGCGCGAGGGTGTGTTGGAGGATGAGGCATAGTTGACGACGAACCGCAATTGCTGGGCCACGAAAAGATGGAAGGCTGAGAGAGAGAGAGAGAGAGAGCACCGAGTCGTCGTGGCTGACACAAGTCCACGAAAAACTGCAGGCGGAAGGCTGAGAGAGAGAGCACCGAGCCGTCGTGACTGATATAAGTCCACGAAAGACTGCAGGCAGTTCCCATCCATCTCCCCATCCATCTCCCATCATCTCCACCTATCTAACAGCCCAACCGCCGAAACCAAGCAGGTCGCGGCCGATGCATGGTTGACAGAGGGCGCCTAGCTGAGGCGACTCGGGACGGCAGACCTTACATGACAATGTAACAAAACCGCAGTGTATAGGGTCACACCCAGCAATGATAAGAGTGAGGGCCTTAAATGGATAACCCCCACTAGCATGCTCGGTGCATGCAATGTAACCAACATGTGTGTCCAGTTACTGCTGACGGCCGTCGGCGCTGAGGCTGGCCTGACAGGTCTGAAGTCTCCGTCGACGGTCGACTGAGTGTGCACCTGGACTGCTAGGACACCGGCTGAGATCCAACGTGTACATATGTAAACAACTTCGCTGTAACCGCAGCATGCGTTTTAAACGATGGGCAATGTTGTGACAAGGCCATTGCGCGAGTGTATAGTGACGGATAAGCGATTTGAAGTTTTGATCTGCCAAGATCGCTAACTGCAACGCCGCTATACATATGGCGGTCGAAACTTGAACCCAACGAACACCCGCCCGCGTTCCATACAAACCACGGTTCCAAGAACCATCTCTTCAGCTGCCGAAAACACCAACTCGGTCACTTACCACTCCGTCAGTTACCGACTTGGTGTCTTCGGGCATAACGTAATCCCCACAAGCAATCACCATCCACAACACGCAAATCAAGGCATTAAATGGCGTATCAGTACGTCCGTACGTACCTACTAATAATAAGCGGTTATGAGGCCGTAGTGTATTGACATGTTGCAGGGCTGCAGGGAGCAGGAGGCATCTGGCGCTGGTGCTGTTGGTGATGCTGGTTGAAGCAAAGAAGAGGTGGGGAATGGTTGTCAGAGAAACCACCTGCATGGTTCATGTACCTAAGTACCCGGATAAGTTAAGCGAGTTCACTCCCCCCTTTAGGCAGGTAACCACCTATGTAGTTTAACTCCACTATAGGGGTGCCCCAACCAAGAACCTTGGACAGAAGTGCAAAATTGGGTTGCTACGTCCGTAGACTCTCCTAGACCAGTACCACCTCGGATTCGCCAGGATCTCACCCAAGACCCCGGCGACTCCAAACTGAAGTCCCTGATAGGCTTCGCTAGGTATCACAGACGAGCCTCACTTTGGCGCCAATGCAGCACCAACAAGCAGCGCCCGCAGGAAGCACCAACAGGCAGCACCCAGGCAGGGCGGAACAGGCAGAACTGACAGGCAGAAGCGGCCGGGAACCGACAGGCAGAACCGAGAGGCAGCCTCACTAATACGAGACAGCCCTTGATTGGATGGTCGAGAGTTGAGACCCCCACGCGTGCAAGCGAAGAGGGAATGTGACAGTGTCGTGGCATATATAGCGTAGTACTATTGGAAGTACTACGGTCAACCTTTTACCCTCCGTCCCAGACAGGCCTTGAGTGACCCCCCAAAAACTTATCCAACCTTTTTACAGCACACTTTCGAGGCCCCGCGCAAGAGGGAAGGCTATTCGGTGCCAACCGGCTATCCCACGGCTGTGCCAGGACAGCTCAAAAGCATCCATCCATCGCTGCTCCACGTTACGATTCTGCTTCTCTCTACATACTTTACTTTGACGATAATCATAACGACTCGCTCTCCATGTTTGGCACAATTCAAAGCAATGGCCTATTCCAGGCGCATAATGCCCTCGAAGCACCGGTTGAAAACCGGGGGCTACTCGGGCTGACGAGAGGGCGCTTCAGCAGTCCCCCCCCTCCGTACCGATCTCACGCGTCCGGGACCGCAATTCGCTTTGAAAATCCCAATATGCCCAACGAACAGCAAAGGCCCAACGAAGAGCAAAGGCGCAACGGCCTGTACGCTCAATTAACGCAAGATCGTCCGCGCTCGTTTCCTGAAGCTCAGTTTGAAGAAGAAGTTTTTGGAGAGTGCCAACAGATTTGGAAAGAGAGATACCCAAGACCGTGCCCGAAGCTGTGGATACCGGACGAATCCTTCACGGATCCTGCGACCGAGACGGTTAAAAAACGTTGGATCGAGCAAGGAATATGGAAGGACGAATGGAGTAATAAGAATAAACCTGCCGGACGGTGGAAGCACGAGGAACCGCTCGAGCTCGAGTCTGAATCTGAAACTGATTCAGAAGCCGAGTATCAGCCTCCGTCTGTTTTTCTTGGCATACCAAAGCGACCAAAACCAAGACGACGGAAGGCCGACGAAGAAATAAGGAAAATTGCAGAGAGACGACCCGTACGAGAGCGCGAGCGTGAGGCGTCTCGCCCCTATCACCAGTTTCTGTGGCAGGTGTCACGAGAGCGTGAACGGATCCAAGGCGAACAGGGAGTTGGTAACGTCACGGCTGAGGACTCCGCTACCGTCAATTCGAGAGCTTATGAGAGGATCAAGAACAAGTGGACGAAGCGGGGGGTCTGGTACTACAAATGGGGTGTATTACCGGGCATGTGGTGGAAGCACGAGCGGCCTTTCGAGGAGCTCCTCCAGGAGCTCGTGGCTGACGATCCTGTTTTGGCCCGAGCAAACAACCCCGAGAACCGCGGCCGTATAGCGGCAGCACCTCCCGCAGCACCTCCAGTACTAAGAGGGTTATTCGATGACCTCCGGCCGATTGAGCCCGGTCACAACCGGTCGCCGGAACCCCCCACGGCCAACGATCCTTTGCTAGGCCGAGCAAACAACCCCCGGAACCGCGGCGATGTAGCGGCACCTCCAAGGTTATTCGATAACCCCCAGTCGATTTTGTGGCCGGAACTCCCCCCGGGCAACCACCCTATGCTGGACCAAGTACACATCCCCCGGAACCGCGGCGATGTAGCGGCACCTCCAGTACCCAGAGGGTTATTCGATAACCCCCAGCCGATTGAGCCCGGTCACAACCGGTCGCCGGAACCCCCCATGGCCCATAATTCCAGCAGACCGCAAAACAGTGATGGAGACCCCCCGGCCCCGGCGCCTCGCCCACAGCATCCCGCACACCACGGGTCGTCGGATGCACCGGTCAACCCGTCTAAAGATTCCGGCAGACCGCAAAATAGCAATGGAGATCCCCCGTCCCCGGCGCCTCGCCCACAGCATCCCGCACACCATGGGTCGTCGGATGCACCGGTCAACCCGTCTAAAGCATCCAAGCGGAAGAGGGCCCCGGAGGGTGAACAATCAGAAAATGCATCTGGAGAGCCATCGCCGGATGCCACAATGCCTCGACGGAGCAAGCGCATAAAGGAGGCAAAGCCCAAGAGGGCCCCCGGGGTTGAACAACCGGGAAATGCATCCGGAGAGCCATCGCCAGATGCCCCAATGCCTCAACGGAGCAAGCATATAAAGAAGGCAAAGCCCAAGAGGGCCCCCGGGGTTGAGCAGCCGGGAAATGCATCCGGAGAGCCATCTCCGGATGCCCCAATGCCTCGACGAAGCAGGCGCGTAAGGAGGTAAGGTACAAGACAGCGTAAGACGCCCTCAGGATTGCTGTTACGAACTCACCGAAAGATGGGACTCGGTCGGGGCAAAAGGGGGTTATGGCTGCGAAGTCACAAACCGCTGGCTTGGCGAAACCCAAGGGCGAATACCAGCGTTCAACTTCAGCACCGCGTCCTTTTCCGCCTTGACCGGGTCCATTCGGTGTAGTGGCTATCCAAGGGCGTCTTACGCTGTCTTGAGCCCTGCCTCCTTCTCTCCTTGCAGCGCTCGCTTCGTCACGGGGACATATGAGATCAGGGGCATATTCAGGGATTATGGTTCTATTAACGAAGGACGAGGTGGGAAGTATGACATGCCATTGGTAGCTAGTATAATATAGAGCATAGAGTTATAGATACCCCTTTTGAACTATCCAAGTCGGCGCACTTGCAGAAAATCGACTTGATGATTATTAATCACCCTCACCGGCTCATATCTTAATGAAAAGTTTGTCGAGATTATCCAGTTTTGTGTCCCAACACGTGAATCGGGCCAGGTAGATAGGGTACCAAGTAGGTACCTAAGGCCAGTTAAGCTGGTACCTACATCATATAATGTGCCGTATTATCATGACTTGCAGCCTGCAGGAAGAGTAAGTAGACATACCGTGTTCCTGAGGCAATCGTTAGTGAACCCGATGAGATCACCTGATGAGCCGACCTACGAAATGGCAATGACTAAGGTAGCGTCGTTGTCTACTACGGATACGTCCGCAACTGCCTAGATAGATCACCCGGTGGCCCCCGCCTCTCGCCGGCCGGCCCGGAGTCCAGCTGTCAACGCCAGCCCCGCTCTTGGCGGCGCGACCTCGACCCTGGGCCCAATTGAAAACCCCACCATGCATCATCATCGTCACCATCCCCTCCGTGACACGCAACTACCGACCGGCAACAAGATCCCGTCCTGCTTTGTTTTCTGCTCTATTCGATCGTTACAGGCGCATTCAGGCTCATACCTCCAATTTCGCAGCGACTTCAACTGTCCGAGATGGCGGCCGCCGATCCTTTTGACTCGGCACTGTATGTATATTGTGTACCGCTTCTTTCTCCACGGGCGGATATCTGCCCAACGGACAATTCACGAGCACCTATTCCTAGGGCTTGCTAGACTCACCTCTCGCTTGCTTGTTGAAGTTCCATTTCTCTCTACATTCCGGTCTTTTAAACAAGGCGGTCAGCTAACCCGATCGTCGCAGTGACCTCCTGCGCCGCCTCAACCCGAAGCACACGTCAGACCACCTCAACGCGCTGATCTCGCTCGCCCCCGACCTGACCGAGGACCTCCTCTCGTCCGTCGACCAGCCGCTCGCCGTCCGCCGCTGCCGCCAGACCGGCCGCGATTACCTGCTCTGCGACTACAACCGCGACGGCGACAGCTTCCGGTCGCCCTGGAGCAACGAGTTCGATCCGCCGCTGCAAGACGCCCCCAGTGCCGGCGGCGCTACTGAGCAGAACGCGGCTGCGGCTGCGGCTGCTGTGCCGAGCGAGAAGGTCCGCCGCATGGAGATCAAGGCTAATGAGGCCTTTGATCTCTACCGCGAGCTGTACTACGAGGGCGGCGTCAGTAGTGTTTATTTCTGGAACTTGGATGATGGGTTTGCGGGTGTTGTGCTTCTGAAGAAGGGTGAGTTTGTTTTTCTTTGTCGTGGGATATGGGGAAGGGGGTTCAGAGGCTTTTGTGGAAGAGGAGATTTGGTAACGTCTACGTGTTGTGTTCTATCTCGAGAATAAAGGAGGAACTAGGTCTAGTTGGGGTATTCTAAGGGAGGTCATGCCTGTCTTGCTAACTCGGCTACTTGTCACAGTTGCTACTCCAGGCACCAATAGCGAGGGGACGTGGGACTCGATTCACGTGTTCGAAGCTATCGACCGCGCCCGGTTCACGCAGTACAACCTCACGTCCACCGTCATCCTCTCGCTCGCGACGCACTCGGGTAATCTGGGCGAGATGGACTTGTCCGGGAACATGACGCGGCAGGTCGAGATCGAGCTGCCGGCGGAGAACGACGAGCAGCAGATCGCCAACATCGGCAAGCTCGTCGAGGACATGGAGCTGAAGATGCGCAATCTGCTGCAGGAGGTGTACTTTGGGAAAGCGAAGGACGTCGTGGGCGATCTGCGGAGTGTCGGGAGCCTTAGCGACACGGCGAGGGACCGCGAGGCGCAGAAGGATCTCATTGGAAGTATGCGGCGATGAGGGAGGGAAGTTTCCGGCGTGTCTTTCAGGGAACTGCGGTTCCTTTTGCGAACGGATAACGACGTAGAGGCGAAAAATGCGGCATAGGACACACCGAGCGTTCTGTTAGAGACGAATTGCTGCCTAGAGCTGTGGGCGTTTAGATTGGCTGGTCATTTGCGGGCCTTGGAGCTCTGGGAATTAGTGATGTTGATGTGCGTCTGCGACGCCATTTGTGATGACTTATTCTTTCGGGCCTTGATTGCTTGTGATGTTTTGCGCGACTGCGGCTTTGCATTGCTTTCTTCTTGCTGGCACTGGTAGACTTTGTGTTTCTTTCTTTGCGGATTTATGTATCCTACGGTGAGTTTACACTTGTTCTTATTCCTGAGTGAAGGCTTTGATTCGGTGGTTCGGGGTTGCTGTCTACCCCCTTTTGGGCGCATGGGATTTTATACGTATTATTGGGTTTATTTCTTTTTTTCTTGGGGGGTTGTATTCTATTGCTTGTCACTGAGATACGACGGGTCTTCATCTCGGCTAGGTTGACTCGCTTGAATGCCTGCTTATATGTCTACTCAGGGCTCACTTATTCTACTGGGATGCTTGGCGCACTCTGAAACGGGACGGGTCCGTTGTATTTCCCGGGATGTGGATTGATGTGCGGTCCCGGTGCCGGGGCGGTGCGATTCAACGGGTTTGCTTGCTGGTTTCACTTTTTTGTATCTTTTTGTGGTCGGGTATTTGATTGTGGGTTTGCGTTTATGTGGCACTCGGTTCCGTTTTGCCCGGTTGTTTTGACGCGAGGGTGGTGGATTGTTCTTGGTTGGTAGAGCTGTTGTCCGGACGGGCCCGGGGCGGCCGGAGATATCGGAGCGGCCGAATGGTATTGACGATGAGTGCTGTACTAGACTAGTCCGTACCATCTACGGTCTATATTACTGACTCCCTGTAGTAATTTGCGAACTCGGTCTAGGAGGACGTCTGAAATAGGAAAACAATGTTGTTGGGAATTGGGTGTTGTTTGGTCGTACAGTGAGTGAATCTGTCCCTTGCTTCGAAACGTTACTTGCCGAACTGATAGCTTACTAATAGTAGCGCCTATGAAAGTAGATGTAGGGGTTTAATTGATGCCTTTACATGTGATCACGGCGGAAGCGAGGTAGGTAATTATTTTGTCTAGGCATGTTCTCGGGATAAAATTCGTAGGTATGGTCTTGCTCGGCCCGCTGCATTGTTCGGGCACCCCGCCTTATCGCCAGGGGTAGGTAGTTGCCCCTAGTTTTCATCTGCGTAGACCGTAATTATCGTAGTCATTGGATAAAGGGTTTGAGAAGCGCGGCAGCCGAGCGAGACGTTAGTAATTTACGAAGGACACTAGGTAGCTAATAATTCTAGGGTATTTCGTACGTTAATTGCCGCCAAAGTGTTCCGTACAGTAACTATCGTGCCGAGACTACTTACCGTGTGCGGAAATAAGGCTGCGCCGGCTTGTAGATAGAATATCGGCTTGTGGCCGGCACATTGTCGTGTAAATCTGAAATAATTACCCCATGTTATCAGACTCATCTCATCTCATTTCATCTTATCTCATCTCATCTCATCGACATGCCTGTGATACCTCGTTCCTTATATGTGCATTTGGAACTCCGTACACTACGGACGCACTTAGTATGTACATAGATCTACATGTTACGGATTATGTACTTGACAATTGGCATCCTACTGTCAGATTATTCCATGCAAAGCGTGTTTGAAAGTTCCCCTAGCGGGTTTAGAGAGTGGACCGACTAACGTCACCGTTTCTGTTAACCCCAGGTACATAACTAGGAAGTTCGACCTCATCGTTTGATTCTGGCAAGTTGTGCTTACATGAGAGTCACTACGAGGCTTGATGAATTTTTGCCAAGTAACTAATCATCCAGTCTGGCGCACATGTACGCTACTCTGAGACAGCATGCGTCAAGATTCATATGACAGGCGACGGGATATTGCATATGCCGTAGATCGCAGGTACCTACACGCTACGTGAGTTTGTGCTTATGATCGCCGACAAACTACCTAGATAGTAAACCTGATGCCTGCTCCTTTTATAAGTATACCATCTGACAGGCAGGCTACTAGTACTAGTTACTACAAACGTGGCGTGACAATAACAAAGAACGGGCCTAACCCATTGCTCGGCCTGCCATATCGACTGCTCGGCCACCTACCGGACCTCTCAAACATGACAATAGGGACGCCATACCCCTATACATGGTGGGAGGCCGAGCAATACGGCAGGGTAAGCAATATTACGTAGAGTAACCACATCACACGTGTACGCTGCATCGCAGCGTGGTGTATACAGACCTACATAACTACATACTATATACAGCCGTCGCGGGAGCAGCGGAGCGCATCCGAACCAGCCTGCTTGTCAACAGCTCGGGAACGGGCGGACTTTGGCCTTGCCTCGTGATACCCCCAGACATGCATGTCCCAAAAGACGGTGGCGTCCAACTGGGAAACAGACGATCAATAATCGGCATTGACGACTTACCCGGCCGGCCCGGTTGTTGTAGCGCTGTCCCGTTCCTTCAAACCTACCATGTTCTACCTATGTATTAATGGATACCGTACGTCCGTACGAAGGTCCAACCTTCGTAGATATGTCAGATTTTGCATTTTAGTGACTTGCGAAATCCTTTGCTCGGACATCTTGCCGGAACACACTACCTACTGCTACGACCTGTTCTGTACGCCGACTATCTGATACGGAATGCCCACGAAAGGTAAATGAAAGAAAGCATGCAATAAAGGCCACCACCGGGGGATGTATACCTATGTAATTGAATAGAAAGCCCACGATGGTAAACAATCTCCTATTCTCGCGGCAAGTTGATAGCTACACTATCTACCTCAGACATGGGTGGTGTAGTGTAGGGAGGTAGGTTTGTAAACGACATTATGCTGCGCGCCTGCCGCGCTCATTTGCCCAATACGAGGGTGTTCTGCGCTGACTTGTCGTGACGGAAAGGTCAAGGACCTAGATAGGCCAGGGAGAAAAAAGAAAAAGAGACACTACCCGCACACCATGTCGTGACAACGTAATGGAGGTGGTAGAGAAACGCCAAATGGGTAGTGTCGTTACACCACGCTAGCTAGTTACTTCGTTCCATAGGTGGAATGTTTCTAGAAGACTTCTAGAATGCGTCTAGAAGGTCCGCACTAGTTTCGTCAATGCAGATCCCTGCTGTGACGTCGGTCGGTTATGTGCAGTAGTGGGCGCTGGGCGTCGTACTCTGTACATGAGCCCTCTCTATGTACTCCGTATCTAGACACTGTAAGGAAATACCCTGGGACCGGGGTAGGGCAATTATGATGCATGTGTCACGGTATGTACCCTAGTTGCTGTGCTGTGCGTTATTGCTTGCGCAGGTTGAACCCGTGACGGCCATGGGAGCGGCTGAAGGATTTCAAGCATGTAGGTAGGTAGGTACACTACCCGGGATACAGACGTCTACCTACCTACTTACCTACCTACACAAACCTGCGTTTTATAGATTCTTACTAGCCGTCCGCTCTCCCATCAACGGGAGGAAAATTTTGAGTGATCATGTGTCTCGTTAGCTTATTTAGATGGGTGGCCTCTGGAGGGTTTATCGTGGTGATGGCGATGGTATATCGTTGCCGGAACGGCTCAGTGCCGTAATGGCAACGAATAGATACCGATACCGAGAGCGAAAAATGCGACATTGGATATCCGGACAGAACAGGTCTACTTCGTAGGTATACTTGACCTCCCTGCAGATAGCGTAGGTATTGCATTCCATCGGCGTGCAGTTTGTTAGTGATCTAGCTAGCGCATTACACATCGTACGGTACTGTATCGCGGGGGGTTGCAGATCTAGGCATCCTAGTCCTTGTTTGTGAGCCGTTGACGGTGTTGAGCCGGTCTCTCCATACCTATTGGACGCGGGCTTCATCTGCCTAATGATATTAATGCTCCGATCGAAAGTATGTGCGCTAGGCACGCAGAAGATGTAATGTTACCCGAGTCTTATCCTAATGCGTACAAATGAAATTAGGTCTGTAGTTCCAACGTTTCAGTGCTTGTAGTTAGTTAGCATAGGCAGTCCGTAGATGAGATGGTTACTCTGTACGGTACGGATTACATGATAGTCAAGGACCGGGATTGTAATGCGGTGCTGCACGATATGCCGATCTCTACATAGCCAGCAGGCTACAGAGTCCCCGTTCCAGAAGACTTCTATCAGCATAGTATGGGTCTCACGGTGTAATAGGTACGAAGTATGTACCCGTAGCCTAGTGAGTTGGATGTTCGATTTAGGCAAACTCACCCTAACATTAGGATGTAGGGTAAAGTTACGGAATAATTACGATGGTATACTTTTTATAGTGTACATTCCAAAGTAGTACGCACAGTCTGTCCGAAGTATCGAGTTGTCAAACTCAATTTCCCAGGTCGATGCTAATATCAACGACCGTTTGACCGTCTATAAAAGTGCTACGATGCTTATCTGGTTTAGTGCATGGCGCTATGGTGGCGTCGCCTACCGGTAAGTTAGGTAGGTACCAAAGTGCCCGTAAGGCCGAGTGTTGCCTGGTGGTTCACCCTGTTCGGCTTGCCGTTCCATTCCCCCATGACCTTCGGTTGACGTGTTTTGGGTAGGTTAGGTGACCGAGCAAAGGGTAAAGACGTCATTTAACTTCTAATTGTATCTACAGATACGCCCTTAGCGCAAGGTACGTATTACATGCTATCGACGTAATTCGCAGGCAGTGTCCCTAATGTGTCAAACTCTAGTTACTGCGTGGACTGCCAGGTTGCTCGGCCACCGTCCCAGGTTGACACCGGTGAGGTGGCCGGACAGCACGGCAGGTCGTGAATCTAGTTCCTGTGCACTAAAAGTGCGGAACGGGAGTCCCACTCATTCTCAAAAGGCCCTTGTTCCTCCTGTTGTCCTGCCCTGACACACCATAAGGCGATTAGTTACGCTAATTATCACAAAACGAGGCGGCAAAAAGAGGCATTTAACGCACATGTTGTAATGTGGAAGAGGCACTAGGTATGTGTTGCGGTTACCGGCAAGGGATCTACTTTACACAAGACGACAACCAAATGAAAGTTGCCTGCTGAATAAGTTGTATCACAGCAGCCACTCTGCCCGGTACAAATCTGACTTCAATCCTCCCTCCCTAATCCAGACTCTATACACAGAGCACAGGATGTACTCCTACTACTACGTCGTAGCCAAGCCAGCATCGGCTACCTACACATACATGCTGGGTACGAACTACGGGCTACACATTCTGGGTATCTAGTGCAGTTACCAGTGCCAATGTAGGAATGGTACATTATGTACCGTAACATATCTAGTGTAGCGCAGAGTACTTCGTGCGTTCCCCGATCCTGATAGTCCCCGCTAATCCCTTTTCTGTCCTTATTAAGGACTTCTCGCTCTCCTCTCCCTCCCCCTCCCCATCGTTATTTAGTTAATACGCCCTCCCAAGCCTTCTCCCGGCCCCGTAGCACACAATTGCCATATTTCGACTGCCATCCCACCATTCTCACCGTCGGGGTACAGAGTACCTATCGTTCACAAAACACCTCGGAGTGAATCGCTAATTTCGCATTGGGATCTTTTTCACCGGGTGCCGGCAGTCAGGAAATCCTTCCCGTGTTGCCTTGGTGCCTCCCCGTCAGCCCGCCTTGAACCTACCCACAGTGGTTGTCCCTACATAGTATGGTGCGGTCGCCAGTCAGTCCTAGGCTTAGCAACGTAGGCTTCCTCCCACCCAGATCGCTGCCAAATACTCAATGAGCCATTATCAGCTCCGTACGACCGACAGCCTTGCTTGAACAAACAAACAAACATACTCTGCGCCGATAATCGCGATCTGCGCCGTGCTCGTTTGCCCACGTCTCCAAACACGTTTATGCTGGTACATAATCGCTTGCTGCCGCTGGACCCTACGAATTTCATCGTTTGGGTTATATAAGCCTCATTCCATCCTCTAGATCCTGCGCTCAACTCCTTATTCGGCTTCCGAGCCCACTACTGCGCACCGCCTCGCTTACCGCCGAATTGAACCCAGAAATACGATCTTGTAGCTCTCGCCATGGCATCCGAAAAACCGTCAGTGCTTATAATTGGAGGTCTGGGGTATATCGGACGGTTCCTGGCCAAACACATTTACGACAACAATCTGGCATCTGAGCTGAGACTAGTTGACAAAGTCTTACCTCAGCTAGCATGGCTGGCCCCCGAATTTGAGCAGGCATGCTCGGCAGCAAACTTCATGCAAGCCGACGCCAGCAAAGAACGTAAGTGTTTCTAAAAGAAAAATCAACGCCGAGGTATCTTGGCACGCCATTTCTAGGTACGGTCCTTCACTAATATCTCCGGGTGTTTGCGCAGAATCCCTGCCCCGCATATTTGATAGGGCCGACGGGAAGCAGTGGGATTATGTCTTCAACTGCGGCGGCGAGACGAGATATTCGCAGGAAGACGAGGTCTACAAGGTCCGCTCTCTGGGCTTGTCGCTAGCCGTCGGCAAGGAAGCGGCGAAACGGGGCGTCAAGTGTTTCGTAGAGCTCAGCACGGGGATGGTGTACAAGCCGAACTCGTCACCCAGCAAAGAGGGCGACAAGCTCCAGCCTTGGAGCAAGATTGCCACGTACAAGGCACAAGCGGAGCAAGAATTGGCCAAGATCGAGGGGTGAGTACCAGCAGCAAGAGATGGGCGTTGGGTAAACAGGCTGACGGATGGCTTGATCGTAATAGGCTCAATCTTGTCGTTGTGCGGCTGCCTCACGTCTACGGCCCATATGCGTCGCAGTGGGTTGCGACCGCGCTCTGCCTCGCACGCGTATACCAGTCTCTCGAGGAAGAGATGAAATGGCTGTGGACGAAAGATCTGCGCACGAATACGGCCCACATCGACGACGTCACGCGAGCCCTGTGGGATGTCGCCGCCTGGTACGACGCCGGCAAGAGCAAATGGGATGTCAAGAGCATGGGTGCTGTCCCGATATTCAACGTGGTGGACCAGGGCACCACAACACAGGGCACGATGGCGAACATCATCGGCGAGGTGTTCGGGATCAAGTGGGAATTCCAGGGCCAGATCTGGAGCAACTTTGCGCGGTTGAACATGGACAGCGTGGTGGACGATGTCAACGACGACGTTCTCGGGCCGTGGGCGGATCTTCTTGCGGAGGCGGGGATCACAAGACCGGGCCCGCTGACTCCGTTTATGGAAAAGGAGCTCCTGAAAGACACGGATCTCAGTATGGATGGCAAGCGACTGCAAGCAGTCGTGGGCTTCGAGTACAGGAAGCCCGCCATCACGAAGGAACTCGTGCTGGAGGTGATCGAGAGCTACAAGAAGATGAGGTGGTGGCCGTAGCCGACGACGCAGTCTTCTGCCGTCTCGATGATTTATCTACCTTCGCCGGGGGGTGTTGGCACGCCTTGGCGCGGCTGCGACGAAGCGGATTGCGCCAAACGACCGGATGACTGACGGCCCATGGACCCGCCAACAGCTAGACGTGGCGGCTACCCCTTTTCTTCCTCGCTCCTGTGCTTTTCCCTTGGTTCCCCTGACGCCCCCCTTGGATTATCCTGTTGACAGGAACACGCACGCGAGCTACCCTTGGCATCTGCTCGTAAACAAACGGAGATAGTGTATGAATAGGATATCCTTTTCTCTCGTCCTAGGGACGTCACGCATCAAACACATATACACACATAAACAATCCCTGATGGCATCGTTTCTTCGCCAGCCTCGCAGCAGGTGTTCAGGGAGGGTTCCAACGCAGGCGGTCTAACTATGTATATGCCTTATCAATGAGACGGGTTTGGACTGGTCAATTCCCTGGCTCGGACTTGTCCCGGTTGAATCATGATTACTTTTTGCTGTGCCGTTACGTGTCGCTCGTTTACACACTCGTAAGCCACAGCATATTCAGCTCCCATGATGCCTCTGGTTTGGCGTGCTATGGTACAGGCATAGGACTTAAGGTTACGTACACTCGGGCTGCGGACGATGACGGCGATGATATATCATCCTCTAAGGTTACCGATTTATAAATAGCATGTAATTATCCATTAAGTCTAGGTACACTGCGGCGTGTCCCGTGTAAATGGATAGTCGGACTCGGATAAGACTGCACAGTGTGCAGACAGGCACAGCTTCTCAATTGCCACTATGCAAGCTTACCCCGCAATGCTGCGAACGACCTCGAGCTTCGGACGAGCCCCTCATGTGAACTGACGACAGAAAAGGTGGGGGATCTTCGCGATAACGCAGCTTGCCTCGGTCGCCGGGGAAGCTCCAATTCGGCAACATCCACGCTTTCCGGAGCAACTGCGAGAAATAGGGGCTGTAGGGGGCCTAGCTTACAGTTATCCAGCACGGCCTTGTCCCCTGCTTCTGCCCCTGCTTCTGCCCCTGCTTTCCGCCCCTTCTTTTAAGGTTCTTTATAGCGTTGCGAAGCTCGTGTCGCAGCAGAGGTGCCGGTAAGGTCCCAAATCTTAAGCTCCGCTCGTGAAAAGTATCAGGTAGACTCGGCTACATATATACCTCGTCCCGGTATTGGTCGCGTGTCTCGCTTTCCCCGTCTCTTTTCTCTTCTTTTCTCTCCTTTCTTTTCCCTCAGCCCTACACTAGCTCCCGACTCATCTGGTACCGTCTTGTCTTACTTATTCTCGCGTCTACCGTTTCCAGCGTTTGGCCCTGTGAGCGTGCGTGATTTACACCATCTAGAGCCTAGAGTTGTGTTTCGTCATCGCCTTTCGGAAAATAGAAATATCGCGCACGAGTTCATTCACCATGGCGGCCCCGGCTTCGAAGACAATCGCAAACATGAACGGGAAATGGAGTCTGGTGAGTCAACCCGGTGGCTCATATTTGCTTTTGCGGGCTTTGTCTGTCGAACTGCAAGACTGAGACAATTCCCCTGCTTGCATTCGTCTAATTCACTCACCCTAATCACTCCCCTCAATTCCCAGCAACGAAAGTGTGACTTTTCCCAACCGTGAACGCGACCAAAACACCAACTGCGAAGCCCATGAGCAACCCAAAACTAACAACAAACAGAACAAGAACCTCTCAGACCCAACCGAGCCAGCCCTAGCCCTGCAAGGCATAGGCTGGTTCCTCCGAAAGGCCATAGGCGCAGCAACCGTAACCATAACAGCAAAGCAGTACAAAGACGACGCCGGCGCGACGCACATAGACATAGAACAGACGGCCAGCGGGATGAAAGGGACGGCCGAGTTCCGCACGCTCGACTGGTCATCGCGCGAGCACAAGGACTGGCTCTTCGGCCGCGTCGAGGGCCGCTCGCGCTACATCTCCTCGGCCGACATCGCGGCCCTCGTAGCCCCCGACGGCAAGGCCCGTGCCGAGGGCTGGGCGGACTCGGACTTCCTTGCGCTCGACTGGATTGACGACGACGCGGAGCGCGCTGCGCCCGACGGGGAGGCACTTTTGCTTAGTCTTGTCCGCGCCGATGCTGGGTGGGTTGCTGCGCAGGTCTGGGGGTTCCAGGATGTTGGCGGGGAGAGACGGTATGTGAGGAACGTGGTTGTTTCCAAGGACGGGAAGTTTGAGAATCTTAAGATGGTTTATGATTGGATTTCGGAGTAGATTTGGGCTTGGATCCGCCGATGCCTAGGAATGGGGATTGGGGGTTTTTTGGTGATTTCTTTTTGGAGGGTTTATTGGTAGTTTTTCCTGCGTTGGAACTCGGGACGAGTCGGGACAAGACAAAATGAGGCGAGACGTGCGAATATCCTCGCGTGTCATAATGGGTTGGCATACGTAATATATGGAAGTAAGCACTGATCAATATCCAACGTCAAACGCATTCGACGTAAATTGGCGTGATCCAGCACGAATGACGCCCATCCCTGTCATTTCAGAGCACGTTCCAAGCCCCAAGTCTATATACGTACTTCGTAGACGCCATCGTAGCTCATCTTTCCCATGTTTCCAAATGCCAATTACTGCCCGTATCATGACATTAATCCATCCAGTTCCAAAACCGGATATGTTGAAAATCCGGCCCCTTGAAGTTCCCCTTTTCATGGAATTAAAGCCACGCAAACTCTGGACCTCATTGTAACGGTCGTTTCTTGCGGTTGAATACAACGTCACCCAACAATTGCTTCCTTCGGCGTTAAGATTCATGACACCGTTGGGACCACACATCCGGCTAAAGGGACCCAGAAACGCACCTGTCCATCCATACTCCCGTTCGAGAAATACCAATTATTATGTCGGGAAGCTACCCACGCGGTGCAGTCCAGTCGCTAGTGGATTCCCTTCATGGATTGCCGTAAAGGCCACGTAAAAACGAACCCATTCCCACCTGTAAGTAAACAGAGTGAGCACTACGATAGCCAATTCTCAAGCCGGCCGTCTCTTCACAAACTCCTCCAGATCTGCCCTCGTCGCAACACCGAGAACAAACCTCCTATCCTCGTCCGTAACAACAGCGAAGTCCTGCTTCTGGCCATTCGAATCCCCCGCGCCCTCGAAGAACGCCTCGAGTTCCTCCAGCGGCGTTTCTAGCGTGATGACCGTGTACCGCCTGCCTTTACGCTGGAACCGCACCATGGCCTTCGATAGCGGGTCGTCGGGCTTCACGGCGCCCGACTCGACCCGCGCTTGCAGCGTCGGGATGGTGATGTAGCCCAGCAGCGCCCGCGTCTTCGAGTCTACGATGGTTAGATGCGTGTAGTCGCGCTCGAAGGCGGAGACGAGGGCTAGCGAGATGGGATCGCTGGGGTTCAGGGATAGCGCTGCCGGTGGCTCCAGGTCTTGGACTGTGGCCTGGAGCGCGGGTGTTAGCTCTGCCGCGAAATACTGAGAATTTGGACGAGCTGTGTGTCGATGGAGGTGGCCTGAACTCGGATATCTACAGAGATGGGATGCTTATCGGGGGGCTGATGGCTTACCCCGCGGTACCGTGACGACCACTTCGAGATGAAGGGCGTCTTGGATAGTGGTGAGGGCCCAATGTGGGCCGGACCTTTCATAGCCTGCGCCATTATTTGCAGTGGATGGATTTGGCGGCGACTTTTTCGGCTGGCGAACGGGTGGGCGGGTTTGCAAGGGAGGACTGAGACAGTCGGTCTTACGGACTGTCTACCTCGATGTTAATAGAGGTGCGCTTCTAGTTCCGATGCTTTGCTCTGCGCCGTTACGTTGTAAGGCACTTAGCGATTGTGCGTGTGTCGTGAGAGAACCTTTGCGGGATGAGGCTAGCTTAGGCGGTGTCGTCTAGGCAGTTGACATGATTTTCCTACAGCTACGATGTAAATAAGGCGGCGGCTGACGTAGTATTAGCGGTTATTCCTTTAAGAGCATAGCCCTATATGCGCATATTTGCCAATTGCGTCACAGTTTCGCAAAACGCAATCTTTTGGGTGGGGCATTTTCTGATATGTGCATAAAGCGTCAACCCGATTAATGCATATGGGAGCTGCTTCTTACGGCTTGATAGGTGCCGAATTTACCTGGGCTAACTAAACGTCTCGGCCCCACTGAAACCCGGGCTCGCCCTTCGATAGTACGTAACTAGCCGTAAGAAAAGGCCATTCTAAAATCTCACGAAACGACGACAAAAGATTTTTCAGAGGGGTGAATCCGCTACAAGCTCTTAAAGGAGTACGGAATCACCGTAGATGGCATAGTGGAATTAATGCTAGCAGAGAAGAATCGGTAGGTTTTCAGTAAACACGGGACTTCACGCTTTTACTTCTACACTAGCACCCTTCAAATAGCCAAGCCAATCAAGAACCGGGAAAGCTGGGGTTGACCGGCTGAAACCCGCCAGAATCTGTGGAGATCGCTGGCGCCGGTTGCTCCCTAGCGCGGTGTACAGTGGGGCACAGTACGCCAGCCACGGTCTTAACTGTCTCTACTCATCCCGCTCTGTAGATCTCCCGGTGCTGGCGCTCTCTGCACTCCCATGCCTCATGTCATGAACGAGATCCCACGGTATTCGCAGATACCTAAGGTGTCCATGAGTATTCATTCTTATGTGCACATCTCTTCGATGAGAGAAATATCAAAAAAGACGAAAACAAGAACAGAAACCCTCGCGGTTTGGCTGTGGTCTTAACTCCGGAACTCCAACTCTGCCATCCAAGAGCCACTCCTGCTTGCTGACCTGGTGGTACCTGTACGGTGTGTGGACGTTGGGTACGGCGACCAGTCCAGGACCGGAAATCCCTCGATGACTCCTGGTCCACCCTATCCTACCTCTCTCAATAATATATAATATTCCCCTCGGCTTTTTTCCTCCCAAGCCAACGTGTACCTGAATTGTAGCACTCCGTTCCGCCCTTCGTCGTTAGAACTGAGCCGGCTTTCTCTGCCACCGGCTGATATCGGTGGAACCTTATTGCCACAGTAATATTTCGTACGTGCGTCATCTGTGTTCTGATGTGCAGCTTATGCGATCGAGGCGAAGCTTTCCATCACGACCGCCCTGGTCTTGGTCCGGGAGTGATTGCTGGGCGTCGCGCTCGAAGCCCTCGTATCCTGCGTTACGTGAATACCGGTTAGCAAGCACTGACACCGATACGCAGGATAAAGTCGTTGGAAATATGTCCTCCCTCTTCCCGAGTCTGAGCGCTCTGCAGCAGGGTTTCGGGTCAAGAGGGCACTCTCCCCTCGCCCAGACCGGAGCTCCGCTGCCGGCGAGCAAAGCGACGCCTCGCCAGGCCCGCCCCGAGCTGTACAGCGCCGCCTTTTCCGTCGTAGACGACCCTACCAAGAAGCTGAGCGCCGAGGCCCAGAAAGAGTTCGATAAGGCGAGCGCCGCGGCAAAACCCAAGAAGGGCCAGATCGAGCTCTACTCTGGAGGATTCTACGCCGCTGCCACCTTTGGTGGTCTCTTAGCTTGTGTGAGTGCTCATCTCGGCCCGTTCTGCATCATGCCGCATACGTATTGTAGCTGCTATATCGGCTTTGTCCAAGGCGAATAAACCGCTGATACAATTCGGCTTTTCCTATAGGGGCTCACGCATACCGCCGTCACACCACTTGACCTGGTCAAATGTCGTCGGCAAGTCGACCCATCGCTGTACAAGGGAAATTTCCAGGCTTGGGGCTTGATCTACCGCAAGGAAGGCCTCAGGGGTATCTTCACCGGATGGGGACCTACCTTCTTCGGCTACTCAGCGCAGGGTGCATTCAAGGTTAGTCGGTTCACCGTCGAAATGCGGTCGGGGTGCCTGAAAGGATCCGTATAACTAACCAGTCATCTGCGCATAGTACGGGTGGTATGAATACTTCAAGAAGACATATTCGGATCTCGCGGGACCGGAGAACGCCTACAAGTATAAAACAGTCCTCTACCTTTCGGCCTCTGCCTCCGCCGAGTTCCTGGCCGATATTGCCCTATGTCCCTTCGAAGCCGTCAAGGTTCGGATGCAGACTTCTATCCCATCGCCTTACACCGGGACACTGGACGGGATTAGAAAGATAACCGCATCGGAAGGCGTCGGTGGTCTCTATAAGGGACTGTATCCTCTGTGGGGTCGCCAGATTCCTTACACCATGGTAAGTAATTTGCCTCCACGCGTTTCCTTGCACTGGTCTTATAATTCACGTCGAGAGCAACGGCAATTCGCTAGGTCATTTAAGTGCCTGGTCTCCCCAGTTTTGGCGGATAGGCTGCGTCAAGGCACTGCCAGTATTATGCTGGTAGCTGTTACATATCTATCACCCCAAACTCCGAAAAACCAAATGGCTGTGCGCGCAGTCTGCCCGGCGTCTACGTGATGCACTAAAGTTTGACCCCCTTTCAAACCGCCTCCTGTTGCCCTTGCATATGTACCGCAGACGTCCAAGTCCTCATGTTTGAAAGCGTTCTGGATGCTACGTTGCTTTCGGGCATTAGAGCGTGTTTGAGCAATGTCAAACTCCGGTGCATCGTGTAGATGCTGAGAAGGCTAGACACCGTCACTTTGTTCTTTTGGTTCAAAGTTTGGTGTGCCGAATGTGCAACTACCAGCGTGATACCGGCAGTGAAGTTGCCCAGACCAGCGATTTTCGGGGCAGTATCCCCTTTCACTGTTGGATTTCCCGTTAATTGGGGTTCTCACATTCCATGTGAACTTCGAGAATCACATTTAAAAGGGTTTGAGGCTGACAACTGATTCCTTTAGATGAAATTTGCCTCTTTCGAGACGATCGTCGAAAAGATGTACAACGTCATGCCGGGTAAGAAGAGCGACTACGGCGGTGGTGTCCAAACCGCCGTGTCTTTCGCTGGTGGCTATCTGGCGGGTATTCTGTGCGCCATAGTCTCGCATCCAGCCGATGTCCTCGTCAGCAAGCTCAATGCGAATCGTAAAACCGGCGAGGCTTTCGGCGCCGCTGTGGCACGGAACTACAAAGACACTGGATTCATGGGTCTCTGGAATGGACTGCCTGTGCGAATCGTCATGATTGGTACACTTACCGGCCTGCAATGGATGATCTACGTAAGTACCGGTGAATTGGAATCGCACTGAGCGGCCACTGACAGAAACTAGGATTCGTTCAAGATCTTTATGGGCTTCCCGACAACGGGTGGAGCTGCGCCTCCTGAAGAGAAGTAGAGAGGCTGTTTGGAACTTTGAACGACATACCTACTTATTAGAGCTTGCAGCACGACTATGTCATTGTTAGGACCTGGGTAACGTGCTGCCTGGGGGGTGGTGAGTTGGTGAACACATCTGGCTCTGCTGGGCTTTCCTGCTTCGTAACTTTCGATAACCATTTCTTTTGTTTTTGTGAATGTCAGGTACACCGTACCTATAAATAACGATCCCCCGAACGTATGCAATCCTTCAACGTTCATAATGAATTGACTGTTTTGGAACGAACCTGGCGCCCGTGTATGTGAAGAACGGTGATTCACATATGGGCGGCTCGGCTGCGGGAGAACATCTGTGACGGATCTAGACCCATCGTGTAAATAGTACTGATCACACTGGTTGCACTGGGCGCATGCCAAGGCCAGTCACATGCTCATCTACCGTATGAATCCTGTATATAGCACTCCGCACGGCCATTCAGGGTACGTACAACTCCTGAATGTCTATAAAAAGGGCTATTTCTCCTGGAGGACTGGAGGAATTCTAGTCTTCAGAGATCTTCACAATAGCACTCTCCAATATATCGTTTCTATCTGCCACTACGGTGCTCTCCGGCCAACTTCTTCCAAGTTCAATCTGCATTCCTCAAGACCTCCGTCAGAGTTATGAGCCCGGCTTGCCTATAAGCCGGATACTCTTCTCAGACAGCCCGTAGTTAGACTCGTATATTCTGCTTTTTCCATCACTTCGGAATCCCTCTGTCAAGCTCGTAGTCGTCGCCATGACTACCCTCAAGATCGAATTCCCCACCAACTTCGTCCTGAAGGACTCTCACGACTGGCTCATTTGGTTTGAACAACTCCGCTTCCATGCCTCCAATCAGGAAATCTGGCATATGGTGGACCCTGACGAGGAGGACGCTGAGCCCATCGGGTCTAGCCCTCCTACTAAGGCCTCCACGCGTCAACTTCTTCTTGCCCCATCAAAAGCCGAGCACGCCAAGGCCCTTGCCGCGTGGAACGCCAAGCCGGCAGAGACCCGTGGAGATGCCCCTGTCTATCTCCCGCCGCCATTCGACCAGAACGCTTTTGACACCCTGCACGCTGAGCGCCGCCGCAAATACAACAAGGAAGCGACCGAGACCGCTGGTCTGACCAACAAGTATAACATCGTCTACGGGTGGGTCATGAAGACTGTGGCGACCTCTCTCATGCGCCCTACCACGTCTAATCTGGCCCTCCGCGGCAAGACGCACCTTCAGGATGTCATTCGTGAACTTCGCCGCACGCTAGCCCCTTCAGAATCAACCGCCAAGGCCTACGTCTCCCAGGAATATCAGCTCGTCTTGGCCCTCGCGAAGAACGGAAGCATGAAGCCGGACGCCTGGTATAGCCGCTGGCAATCCGCATACCTCCTCTGCAAAGCCTACGAAAGTCCCGAAATCCAGGAGCCCCTTGCCACCCGACGCTTCTTTGAAGCAGTCGGCGTCAAGTTTCTTCCCGAATGGGCCAACCAGATGACCAATCTCGTGTATGACCGCGAATCCAGCAACGAGACGCCCAAGCCCCTTGAGGAGTACGCCGCGAACTTCTACAAGAAAATCCACGACATCAAAATACGTGGAGAATTCGACCTGGCTGGAACCTTCGCAACCTTGGGTGGGGACTCAACTGACCCGAAAGTGCCTGAGCCCAGCCAATCCGAATCCAAAGCTCGGGACAAGGGCGGTAAGAAGTCCAAATCGACCAAACAACACGAGTGCCCCTGCAAAACCGACAACCAGACGCATCCATGGAAACCCGAGCAGTGCGCTCGTCTGGAATTCGCAATCACTGGAAACACGTCCTTCAACTTCGCCAAGGGCCGCGTCCCCAACGCCGAGCACGTCAACGCCATCAAGCAGCGCTACGCCTACACGAAGTGGGATAAGCTGCGCCATCACATCGATTCCAACGGCTGGCAAGTCCAGCAGCGACCTCGCAAGAACAAGAAATCCTCCAACGCGTCTGTGCCCAGCAATAAGTCCGATTGGCCCTCTCCTAACCTGGTCTGCGCGCTAATCGACCCGCAGTGCCTAGGGACCGTTCCAGACCAGTCCGGAGTCTTCACCACTCATGGTTTTGGCCCTCACGTGCTCTCGAAAAGTACCCTCATCGACAATTGTGGCGCCGTTCATCTCGTCAACGACAAGGCCCTACTCGAGCCAGGGACTTTCAGAGAGGCGACCAACGGAGAGGTGGTGCAGGCTGGTACTACGGAGTTCCCGATCTTGGGAACGGGCACAAGAGTCATCAAAAATGTATTCGCTAGCGCTAAAGGCCCTAACACGGCTGACCTGACTCTGAAAGACGTTGCGGTGGTTGAGGGGTTTCATGTCAATATCGTATCGGAAGCTCGTTTGAGAGAAGTCGGTGTATGGTATTGTGGGGAGGACTGTACGCTGCGCTTCGGAAGCCTGGCCAGCAACGTCAAACTAAGCAACCTGGTCCGGATGCACAACCTGACCTTCCTTGAATACAAGCCCCTTTCTCTCTATTCGTCTGGAAAAGAACTCGTGATGCCTTCTGATGACAGCTCAATTCCCGTTAGCGCCGCAGCACTCGTGGCAACTTCAGCTAGACCAACTATCATGCGCGCCTGGAGGCCATCCCGAGACCCGCCTAAGCCAAGAGAAGACTCGGAGCATCTTTGGCACCTGAGATCAGGCCATTTGGGTCCACGTGCCCTTCGTCAGCTGGTTCACCGAGCTCGGAATGTCCGTATCAATGGCACGCCACGTATCAAGTGCGAAGCCTGCGCCAGGGTCTACGCCAAGCAGGTAATCTCCCGCCGTACGTCGGAGAGGCGCTCCCCAAGGCCCTTCTGGAGGGTCACCTGGGACCTATTCGACTATACCCAAGGGTATGATGGGTCCAACTGGTTGTTAGTCATCAAGGATGAATACAGTGGTATGATATGGACCATACCGCTTGTGTCCAAGAGTGGACCGGAAATCCTGAAGCATCTCAAGCGCTTTGAGAAGTGGGTATTCCGCCAATACGGTCTTCGCATTTGCAAAATCCGAAGTGATAACGAGCCCGCCGCGATAGTCCTCAGAGGCAGTACTGAGTATCAACGCTGGGCTAAGGAGGAGGGCATTGACATCGAGTCACCTCCTTCCTATACCAAGGAGCCTGTGGGTGGCAGTGAGCGCGCTGGTCAAGAGATAATCAACAAAGCCAACAGTATGTTACAGGCAGCCGGCCTGCCTGCAGATCTCTGGCCCGAAGCCGCTCAGACCGCTTCACGGCTTCACAACATGAGTCCCTCGGAGACTCACTCTATGTATGCTCCTATCCAAGTCCTCGAAACCTGGTTTCAACAGTATTTCAGATGGTACGCACCAGAAGTCGTAAGGTCGCTGACGAGCGACTTAACACCCGACTGGAGCGGCATCTACGCCTATGGATGTAGGGCATACCCCGTCGAAGTAGATAGACTCGCCGGAAGGCAGCGACGAGCCTACAAAACGAAACCGCGTGCCCATATTGGGTATCTCGTTGGTTACAGGGCCACTAACCTGTATCGTATATGGGTTCCCGCGCTTGGTGAAGTCATTACCTCGCGCGACGTGACATTTGACGAAGAACTCTTCTATCACGAGAAACAAGAGCGCGTAGCAAACCGCTTGACAACAGCAGAAGTCAGGCAGATAGCCTTGGATCTCCTACCAGTACCAGATTTCGAACCAGTATACGAAGAAGTAAGTGAACCACAACCTCAAGAGTCTTCTCCTGGTCCCTCCGATGATATCGGGGGTGAGTCTCACCAAACTGATGAGCCCACGGTCGCCCAGCCGGAGGTGCAAAATTCGGGGGTGAAGCCGACTGATGTGCAAGACGGTGCACATGGAGACCAGTCGATGGGACTTTTGACACCTCGCGAAACGCCTGACCCAGATGAGGCTACGGTCAGGCCCGAGGTCACCTACAGAGACACCTTGCCAGGTGCTTTTCCTGAAGACGAACCGCCGTCCGTAGGAACAGTGACTCCTACCGCCAATATTGACAACATTTCATCACCACAAGGGTCTCCTAGCACGCCGGATCAATTAACCGCGCAGCTAGAAGGTTTAGCTGAGCAACCGCACACGCGCCACAGCGGTTCCCCAGTAGAAAGGGACACAAGTCGACCACCAGTTCCCGCAGAAAGCGCTTCACGCGCTCAAAGTAGGCCGTATGACAGACAATACGCCGAAAGATCAGTGCCAGAAGCCCATCCACAGGCAACTAGAGTAAGCCGAAGGATTCGTGGGCTAGCACCAGAAACAACTCCAGACGGCTCAGGGAGTCACGCCGTCTTCACCACATTCTTGTATGGAGAAAGAGAAATAGTAACTCCATCAGACCCATCCTGGTCAGCTTTCTTCGACACGTTCATGCCGAATGCCGAAGACGCCATTCAGAAAGGCGATCAGGAACACAAGACACTGCACGCAGTATTCGCCGCAGCAGTGAACCAACGCAGCGCTGTAAGGCCTAGCGCAGCGCCCGAAAAACGTTATCATCGTAGTGAACTCCTTGTCCCACCTCCAGCCAACTGGAAAGACCTCGCTAACCATCCTTACGGCGAGCTTTTTCGCAAGGACGCACAGAACGAGATAGAAGGCCTCATCTCCATGAAAGCGGTCAGAATCATCTCACCGGATGAAGTCCCCTCAAAACCGCTTCCAATAAAATGGGTGTTTGTGTACAAATTCGACAAACATGGTTACGTAGAACGATTCAAGGCTCGAATCGTAGCCCGTGGAGACCTTCAGAAAAATCCCACTCTCCAGTCAACATACGCAGCAACTCTGGCAGCCAAGACGTTTCGTCTTCTCATGGCGATCGCAGCCCATTTCGACTTGACGATCAGACAATACGATGTTGTCAAGGCCTTTCTCAACGCCTCTCGTGACGGCAAAGACCCGGTGGCGTGCAAGTTACCGGAAGGTCTCAAGTACGACAACAAAGTAATGCTGCTGGAACGTGCGTTGTATGGCCTCAAGGACTCTCCCCTTCTCTGGTATAAAGAATTCGCCAAAACCCTCACACTGAACGGAATGACTCAATCGCCTGAAGAGCCTTGCCTCTTTTATACTCCCGACCGCAAAGTCTTCATCATCTTCTATGTTGACGACTTCCTCATTCTCTATCGGGAGCAGCACAAGGACCGTGCGATGAGCATAATACGCGGAATCAAGGATGCGTATGAACTCCAAGATCAGGGTGAGGCGCAATGGTTCCTCGGAGTAAGGATAATCAGGGATCGCAAAGCCAGAACCATCTCTCTGGTCCACGACCAGTATATCGAAAAGGTCGCCGAGCGGTTCAACCTGGCTGACAACAGCTGGATTCCCTACACTCCGTTGCCCATGATCGAATTCGAAAAGTATGATGGACTAGCAACCAAAGCGCAGGTGAAGGACTATCAGGAACGCATTGGGTCGATCTTGTATACGGCAATTATGATCCGACCTGACATCGCCTTCGCGGTCGCGCAACTGTCCAAGTACTTGACAAATCCAGGACCTCTGCACTTCAAGGCAGCGAACCAGGTAATCAGATACCTGTATAGCACCCGCTATCTCTCTATTACTTATGGAGCGGGCGATGAGGCCACTCAGTCGCTCATTATAGCAGGAGACGCCTCATTTGCGGACGACAAGGAGACTCGGAAGTCCTCTCACGGATACATCATCTCGATGTTCGGTGGGCCAATAACCTGGAAAGCAACCCGTCAGACCACGGTGGTAACCTCAACAACCGAAGCAGAACTTACCACCTTGGGGGTGACCGGGAGAGAGGCTATGGGACTCAAACGATTGTTCAAGGACCTCGAGCTGGAGATTGGCCAAGACTGGGTTATCTTCTCGGACAACACTCAAGCCGTTAGACTTGTAGTCGGCGAGAACGAGAAGATCAGTACCAAGCTCCGCCACGTTGACATACAACGACTCTGGGTTAGACAAGAGCACAAGAAAGGGTCTTTCAAGGTTGAGTACTTACCGACCGACAAGATGCCAGCTGATGGCCTCACTAAAAACCTTTCACGAGCTCCATTTGAACACTTCAGGGCCTTGATTAACCTTCAAGACGCGCGACAAGGGGTCCCCGAAGGGCTGAAGAAACAATAACTTTTGGGTATTTAGTAGCAAAAAGAAGGCGAAACAGTTCAGCCTTTACCGATACTCCAACCAGAACAAACCAGTCCTTCCCCTACCGTACACTCATTTGCCTTTACGGCCACCCTTTTTTCCACCACGACCGCGGCTTGCGCCGCGGCCACCAGCACCACCACGAGCACCAGGCTGGGCTTGTCCATCTTGACTACCCTGCGAGGCCTGTGCGAAAGCCCCCGCGAACAACTGGAAGGCAGTGACAACTTGCTGCTGCCAAGCGGGCTGGGGCTGGTCAGCAGCGGCAACAGCGACAGCGGCAGGAACGCGGCGAACCGGGACCAACGGCAACTCCTCCTCTTCCTCCACGTCATCGTCAATCATGATGACATCCCCATCGTCATCCTCCTCCTCAACCTCTTCTTCTTCTTCTTCTTCCTCCTCGATGGGAGGAGGAGCGCGAGAACGACGAGCCGGAGCGCCAGACTTCTTCTTTGACTGGCGTGAGGGGGATTCCGGTGGTGGCGGAAGAGCCCGGCGACGAGCAGAACGACGAAGAGTGGCGCCGCCATCGGAGCTACTCTGAGCCGGCTCCACGGGGGTGGTAGGAGTCTTCTTGCTTTTAGGAGTCTCCTTGCTCTTGGGAGCCTCCTTCTCCTGTGCCTTCTTGGCCGGAGTCGTCTTCTTCCCCGGTGTCTTGACCACAGCCGGAACAGAGGAACCATCACCAGAGGGACGCTCAGGTCGGGGTGCGGCATGCTCACCACGTTCAGTGGCAAGCAGCTCGGCCACCGTGACAGCGTATCTGGCGTGGTCCTTGTCCTATCATTAATTTCATTAGTTTATCTATTTATAACTCGTTTTCGCGAATCGGAAGCTGCTTACCGACTGCGTCGACTCGGGGTTTTTCAACACCCGCACCAAGTACTCGCCGAAGGGCTGAACGGACGGAGCAGACTCCGAACAATGGCGCCCATTTGAACACCGAACGCAGCGAGAGCCCTTCTCCGACCAGAAGCATTCTCCTGTAGAGAATCCGGACATGGCAGAACGGATGCACTGGTGACACGGAACTGCTCGCGCAGGACCGTGGGGCTTCTTACTGGCTGGCTTCTCTGGCGAGGCCCTCACGACTTCCTTGGCTTGTCTGTCCAATTTCCGACGTTTGGGCGCCGGAGACAAGTCTTCAGAAGGAGGTACCTCACCAGGTTGGGCACCAGTATCAGAAATCTCTCCGTCAAGGCGTTCCCCGACGGGAGGAGCATCAACCTCGACTGGATTACCAGCCAAGGGCGCTCTGGAAGCACTGACAAAAGGGCCAGCGCGACCAACTTGGGTCAGTGGTGTCTCTCCTTGGACACCACGGAATCCCGCCGAATATCGCCTTGCCTGTGGCAAGGGCGTTCGCTCGATCTGTGCAGCTGGTTGGCCAACTGCAGCGAACGGTGAGGGCGGAACCGGGGGCGGAACACGAAAAGCGCGAGGACCGAACGGACTGCCAACAGGAGCAAGACTGGGACCCGGGAAAAAGGACCTGGGAACCGCACTGACGACATGCTCGGGGGTGGTCGACGGGAGAACGAGCGCGCGAGCCGGAGTGACCGGAGCGAGACCAGAAACCGAAGCAACCGGGGCGACCGGTGCTGGCGCAGGCGGAGCGACCGCAGACGAAACGGGAACCAAAGCAACCGGAGCGACCGGTGCTGGCGGTGGTGGCATTGAGGTCGGCTCTTCGACCGGAGCAGGAACCGAAGGCGTGCACGAGGAGGCTTCAGTGCCTCGTGCAGCAGGGCCAGGAACGAAAGCATGGTCGGTAACTTCTTCTTGAACCTCGCTGGCAGCCAGGGCAAGCATGTTGAGCGGCGAGGATGGATCCTGGTAAACCGGAGGGGCCTCCACGTTCTCTTGCCGAGTCGTTGTTGGAACGACTATCCCAATCTCCTCCATATAGACCGGTGTTGAACCGGGTGCAGCCTCATCGGGCGCATCGTCGAAAGCAGCGGGATCGCGTTGATCTTCCATCTTGACTGTTTATAGAAGGTCAGATTGAGCTTCTGAAGATGCATCACGATCGCTTGGAAGACTTACGAAAGGCAAACCGGCGTAAGTTGACTTTTGCGGTGAGCTTGGGAAGAGGTGGAAGAGAAGCCAGAAAGAGGGGTCGGCAACGCCCTCCTACTTACCTACGTGTGGCAGCAACAGATTCACGCGTCTGAAAGCTGCACACACGCGTTCCTTACCTAATCGTCGCCTACCACCAAACCAACAGCCAAAAAGACGCGTTTGGCAAAACGCGCTAGTGGACAACATTCTCCTATGTTTTTGAGCCGCTCAACGGCCCTCATAACTGCAACAACTTGCATTTCCTTTCCGTAGTAGAAGCAACGACGTTCACGATGTGCGACGTCCAGGATCGTAGTCCGGAGCGGGCTTACGCCGCTCCGAACTGGGGGGTGTGTGACGGATCTAGACCCATCGTGTAAATAGTACTGATCACACTGGTTGCACTGGGCGCATGCCAAGGCCAGTCACATGCTCATCTACCGTATGAATCCTGTATATAGCACTCCGCACGGCCATTCAGGGTACGTACAACTCCTGAATGTCTATAAAAAGGGCTATTTCTCCTGGAGGACTGGAGGAATTCTAGTCTTCAGAGATCTTCACAATAGCACTCTCCAATATATCGTTTCTATCTGCCACTACGGTGCTCTCCGGCCAACTTCTTCCAAGTTCAATCTGCATTCCTCAAGACCTCCGTCAGAACATCGTGCCAGTGCCTGTTGTTTGTGAGACCGAATAGTCCGGGGTTCGTTCTACTGCATGGAATATAGCCCCCACAGTTTGTCAGTTATGTGTCGTGTCGTACGAGTGTAGGATCACCCACGCAGTCGCTGAAGCGAGCACCGACTTCCACAATTGTGCTCCGCGGCGGTTGAGCAAAGGGTCATGCGACCCGGGCGAGGCTGGGGTTTAAAGCCAAGGGCGCATCAAAGGATTCTCGACGGGCAATTAATAGGACTGACATGGCCGCTAGATCGTCTACCTACACTATATCCGCGGCCTAACGAGTTGCGGGGGAGGGGGTTAGAAACGCGGGGAAATTCCCCAAGACTGGTGGAGCGAGTCAGGAGATGGCGGATGATGTGCATCGCATTCCTTTGCGTGATCATTCCCGAAATAGTGCTTGCTTGTTTATGTTGAGGTATGGCTGAGACAACTGTGGACTACGTACGGGTTCGAATACACGTCAGTTGGGTTCGTTTCGTCATTGCGCGTCGAGCCATGTGGCCGGCGCGGCGGGGATTGGTTGAGGGGAATATGCAGGGCGGCGTTATGTCGGCTCCGCTCTAGACTGTCTGTTTGCAGTTATCCTTGATAAGTTGCTGTTGTTCGACCTGCTGGCTACTTGGCTGGCTGTTGCGTCTGCGCAACCACTTTTAGTCTAGATAGGTAATTCAAACTACGGTACGGATAACCGATTAAAAAATTTAGAGCCGCTAAAAACGCCACAAAATACTTATAGTGGACTTCCAGTGATTTAATCCGCTAGATTACAGAGGCTTAATATATTTTATCTATTTTATCGAATTTTAGTGGCTCATGATATTTAAATCGGTTGTCCGTACCTAAACCGTAAAGTTGAATTGATTCCTGTACTTCGCACCCACTATTCAATGGTGAAGCCGCGATCGATACACTACGTCCATATAAAGTCTAGCGTAGGAAATTAAGGGAGGCGTCGTTAAACGTTGTCGAACGTTCTAGGTACGCAGCACTTTAATAAGGGGATCCCTTAATAAGCTGCTGAGCCTCCGGGAGTGCTACTAATCAATAATTCCATTGTATCAATGAACCTTATCAAGGTTTATATTTCGCTTGGTTCAGACAAATCTTTCTGCCGTGATGGTAGTATCTAACCAGGAAACGTCTTTACGTCTTTACCTAGATACATCATTGTTCGGTCTCCCACATTGCTCAGCTAACCTCCTCGGACGCTGGGGCAAACCATGCGACAGGCCGAGCACCATGGGAAACGTGTTCTGTGTTTTAGTTACACTAGGCCCGCTGCTCGCGTGGCTTGTTACTGTACAGAGCTAGGTAGAATCGGCTGAGCTGGTCAAGTATGAAGTTCCGCAGTTACCGTCCGCATGCCCATACCACGCAGAATGTGAATGAGAACGTATAGAATCAGATTGATAAGGATGCGCCACTAAGACCGCTAGATTCCACTATAATAGGTACTTCGTACATAATGTACTCTACTATCTACGTGTTAGTCTGCGGCGCATTATTACCTACTCAATCGGTCTTCTACATGGACTTACATGATCCTGCGCATTTGGCACGCTCGAGAACAAAGGATAAATCACATGGGCACGCTCCTGTTGTTCAACTGGGAACGACGACATGCATATAACGTACAGAATGTAAACTGTACGTCGACCTAACTTGCCTATGTATGCGACGCTCTCGGATTCCGGGAGCCTTGTTGCATGCCGAGCCCCATCAGTTGATGCACCAGACTGGTTACAATGCGAGGATGACGGCGGAGGTGGTGTAGGTGCCACCTGCCCATGTAACCGCAGGAAGGACTGTGATTGATGCAGACCGGCACAGCCGTAGATGCGTAGGTAAAAGCAGCAAGCTATCCAGTGCTTCGGGACCGGCTACGTGTACTTTGTGTCTGCTTATTAGTACTAGCTAGACCAAGAAGAGAGCTTTCGGCTCAGGTGATCGAAGCATGACTAGGGAGTGGATCTGACATGCTGCCTCGTCGCGCTGATGGCCTGATGCCGGGGCTGCTGGAACGGCGACGGCCTGTGTTATCCCGTATGTATCTAGGTCTGATCCTCGTGCGGTGGTGTAATTGTAGGCGGCGTTGGGAGGCGCTTACACAGTAGAAGGGCATTGTCTGACATCGGGGCACACTTCCTCTTTTAACTTAGGCACTCCATCCCTTACATCGCACAGCAGGGTCAACTAGGTAGGTGTGAAGTAAGGTACCGTAGGTACAAGGTTATGTACAGAGACCTGCAAAAACAGTTGACTGATTCATGTGGCCAGTTAAATACTGTTGCGCACACTATGTGTACCGGTAATACATAGTGCGTTAAGGCTGAAGTGTGGGCCTATTGGAAGTTGATAGCCCGCTAAACAATACCTGATGTGAATGCCAGGTAGTTAACTAACTGGCAGGGTAGCAATGCGTGTCAACACAAGTTCATGACTATAAGCTGTAGTTACCTCCATGATACCCCGGATTTACCGGTACTCAATGCGAGGGGCGATGACGCTACCTCTCAGGGAGCTGGCGTTACTGTTGGACACGCAGTAGTTAACGGCTTTGGGCTAGGTAACCATAACCGTAACCAGGTTCCAACTGTCCCGACTCCCAACAGCCCTGGTGCGTGGAGACTGTGCAGCACAGCAGCCATTGCAACTATAAATACGACTGCACGTTCGCAATAAAAATGCAGAACCATCGGTGCAGTAGCATTTAGACTACACTACATTATGTAAGGTTAGGTACACTACACGAGCTATCTGCACTAGACACAGAGAGGGTGTGCCGCTTATCTGCCGGGGTGGTGTACGGAGTAGGTACCATAACCATAACCTGTTAGGCGCTACCTGTTTAGATGGATTGGGCTGCACGGCAAGCTACCGAGTTAGTCGTGCTTGCCCCTTAACTGCCCTTAAGTCAGGACGTGGTGCGGCGCACACAATGTACCTGCCTAACAGTCGGAGATACGGTGGGCCCGATGTGCCTCCGCTGGGCATGTACATTACATAACGTAACTGCCCGTCGCAGGGCCTGCGCAACGTGCCCGTAGCTGCCCTTTATCAACGATGCGGGCGTCCGTACCGACAGACCGCAGGTTCTCTCCCCTACACAACCAGGTTCCGCATCCTCTCGACATTCCTGTCCCTCCCTACACTCCCTACACGTGCAGCCTACACACGTTCTTGCTGCCGGTATGAACTAGGTATGTAATCGAATTGCAATCGAATATCTACGAAACCCACCGCACCACAGTTGTCAGTAGTACCTAACCCTGCCTACCCACCAGTATCTGACATTGGCTCCCGCCTCGCCCTCCTCACCTTTCCCTGCTGCCACCCATTTTGCGCAATGCGACCAATATCTTAACATAGACACACCGGTCCGCGTTGTTGACTTTTTCCGAATAACTACATTTGTAATAGCACTGTTTCCTGTTTGATTGACCGCGTAATTGTCAATTCCGACCCGTCTTTACGGTAATACGCGCAAGCTAATCCCGAAGCCTCTCCTCACTTGTCGACCCACCAAAGCGAAGTTGCTCGACCCGAAACGGAGAACCCGACGCAGCCGCAGCTCGCCGATACGCGTCCATATTTCCTATAACCCTCGAGAGCGCCCCGGGTAGCTGCACCGCATACGTCCATACATCAATAGCACATTCATGTTGGTCTGCGCCAAGCCAAGCAGGACAAAGAGTCGCGCTTCGGATGAGGGCTCTTCTCGGCACTTCTCGCCTCTATTGACTCCTAGGCCGAACGCCTCAACGCCGGGCCCTATCTCATCCGGAACCATCTTACACTGACCGAACACCACGAGCAGTTCACCATGGCAAGCTTCTTGAATAAGTGGAAGTCTGGGTCGGTGGTAAGTCTTCGGGACCTGGCTCTATGCTCCAGCCTCTATTCTGCCACTCGTGCCCTCACGATTCGGGCGCGAATATATGCGATAGCACCGTCTTGATATTCTATTGCTGACATGATTGCAATAGTCCTCAGTGCCTTCTACCAAAGATGGCGTCAAGAAGAAAGAGGAACCTACGTTCGAAATGACGCCTCTGGAGAAGATGCTTCAGAACGCTGGCGCGATCCGACCAGATGGGAGTGATAAATTCTACGGCATGGAAAATGTAGGTTCGAACATTCCCATGGTATTTGATCGGATACTGATTATCAACTTGGCAGTTCGGCAACACCTGGTAATTCATCGTGCGGTCTTGAGTGCTTAGACGCCTGTTAACTTGGTTATAGTTATTGCAACTCAATCGTCCAAGCCCTCTTTTATACTACCGCCTTTCGAGAGCAGGTCCTGAATTTTCCGCTGCAGTCGCCATTAGATACGCCGAATGGCAGCCGGCCCAAAGTAAACGTGCATATCAGAGCACCAAACACGAATGGCAACACGCAAGCTGACGGGAACGGCAAAACTAATACTACTGGGAGGGGACCGCCGACCCCTGGCTCGCCCCAAGCGGGCCAACAGGTGAGACCAGAAGATAAACCAGATACGCCCGAGTATAAGAAGAAACAGGCCATGTTGAAAGGACCCATTCTGGAACTCGCGCAGGAGAGCAACAGCACCTGCGGCATGGAAGAAGGCACATTTACGGGCCTAAGAGATATTTTCATGGCTCTGGTTGAGAGCAACACCCGTACAGGCGTACTCAGCCCTCAGCGATTTCTCGAGATATTCAAGCGTGATAACGAAATGTTTCGGAATTCTATGCACCAGGACGCCCATGAATTTTATGGCCTTGTGCTCAATGATGTCATTTCTAACGTTGAGAGCACTGCGCAGCGGTTGCTGAATCGTCAGGTCGAGGGCTCCGAAGATGGAATGACGGAATCTCTCAGGACGGCTTTAAACGCGGTGGCCAAGACGACGCCCAACGGGACGAATTCCCCTGGCACAGGCTGGGTCCACGACATATTTGAAGGGCTCTTGACGTCCGAGACGAGGTGCTTAACATGTGAAACAGCTTCCCAGAGAGATGAAACCTTTCTAGATTTATCAATTGACCTGGAGGAGCATACATCGGTGACATCCTGTCTTCAAAAGTTCTCAGCCGAAGAAATGCTCTGTGAACGGAATAAGTTCCACTGCGATCATTGCGGGGGGTTACAAGAGGCCGAAAAGCGCATGAAGATCAAGCGGCTGCCCAAGGTGCTGGCTCTTCACCTAAAGCGCTTTAAGTACACGGAGGATTATAGTCGACTGCAGAAGCTATTCCACCGGGTAGTGTATCCCTATCAGCTGCGAATGTTTAATACGACGGAAGACATGGCGGACCCCGACCGGTTATATGAGCTGTATGCGGTCGTCATCCACATTGGCGGAAATGCTTATCACGGACATTATGTATCAGTCATCAAGACGGAGGATCGAGGCTGGCTGCTATTTGATGACGAAATGGTAGAGCCCGTAGACAAGCACTATGTGCGCAACTTCTTCGGCGACAAGCCGGGGATGGCTTGCGCATATGTTCTCTTCTACCAGGAAACAACATTCGAGAAGGTCCGGGCAGAACAAGAAGCAGAAGGTCTGGAAGAAGTCAGAATCGCCAGTGAAAAAGCGGATGTCGCCCAAGAAAATGGGAAATTAAACGGACACGGCAATGGACTGGCGAGACGTGCCTCGTTTCCCTTTCGACCCACCGACGACCGGAAAAATCTCGCCAGTCTCGACCACGTTTCTACAGCACCGGATGCTCCCCCTGTTCCGTTGAGCCCGTTGAGCCCGTTGAGCCCGTCGAACCCGTTGAGCTCGGTGCCCATCCCACCAACCCCGGCAAACATTCCCCCAGTTCCCCCGATAATTCGAAGGAAATCATTGAAAGAGAATAAAAAGGAAGTCAAGGCGCAGGAAAAGGCACAAGAGAAGGCGCGAAAGCAGGCTGAAAAAGACGAAGGGAAGGCCAGCAAGCGACGGCCCGAAGAATCCTACGCGCGTCTCCGTGAGGCGCGGAAAGCGGAAGAAATGGAGCACAAGCAAGCGCTAGAGGAGAAAAAGAAAGCGGCAGCGGCGGTGGATCCGGGCCAGCGTGAGGAGCACGACAGCGTCCCGGCTATGAATCGGGGTAATAGGGGGAGCAAGTCCATGTCGAGGAAGAGCTTTGGATTCCTGCGGGGCAAAAGAGACAGCATGGAGGCCATAGATGGGCATCAGCAGCGCAATAGCCAGGACGGGATAACTCATGGCGGCGAGAGGGCAACGCAGACGCCGGCGCCGGAAAAGCCGGAGCCGTTCCGACTGCGGAAAAGCTTTAGCTTCGGGATTGGGCGGAAGAAAAGTACTAGAGTACCGTAGCTGGGCCGTCGCGAGACGTGGGGGATTGCTATGCTATGCTACCTTGCCCTGTTTTGTGCTTATGTGCTGCTTTTGCAATGGATTCGTTAATCATGTTGTGGTCACTTTTTGTCTTTGGCATTTTCGGGAGTTTTGGGGTTCGTTATATGTGTAGGTTGGTACACTTCTTGCTTTGTTGTGTACCTGTCTATCTATTCAAAATTGGGTTGGTGGCGGTGGTGGGTTTGATTGGATGGGGTTTGTTACTTGTAGATAGGTATTTTAGTAGAATTCGTTAATGGCAGCGTCGCTTTTTGGATTTGGTCTTGGTGTTTTGGTGATTTGGGGGTTGGGGTTGGGTTGGGTTTAATTGCTGGGAGCTTTGGTCATGGGTTTGGGTCTGCTTGCTGTTTAAAGCTTGTCTTTTGGTTGGGTATTTTACGTCCGTATTCTGGTGTTGTCTTGGGTGGGTTGGTTTGTTTATTAGCTGTCTTTTGATTGATTTGGATTGGTGTTTACTGGTGTTGGTTTTATGGACTTGGGTTTTGGATTTTCTTGATGTTGTGTATACATTTATTTACTTTCGGGTTTGTTTGTTTGGATTGCAGTCTGGCACGATCTTTATGGGATGGCTTTGAGGTCTTCATTTTTTACTTTAGGTACGTAGTTACGCTTCGGTTTGCGAGCAACTGTTTGATTCATTTGACGCTTTGGTATCTTTGTAATGTCTCCTTGTGATTATCCTTGGGGTTGGTCTGCCTCTCTTGCTTCCCTGCCTGCCGTGGGTTTGGTAGTGTTCCTGTTCTCATCTCATCTCGTCTCGTCTCGCCGCCTTGCTATCCAAGGACTAATTCGTAGAGTATTATCAGGGTATTGGTTAATATGAGCGGGACTAGATAGGGATTAGCTTTCATTCCGCGTTCGGTTTGGTTTGCTCGAGGGGGTCGTCTTCGTACTCCTCATCAGGGTCCGCACGCTCGCTATCAGGTTTATCGCTTTTGCTCTTATGCTTTGGGTGTCGGGGCCGGTGCCGAAGGCCGGGTCGTAGGAGGCGGAGGAGAAGTTTACTTTTGCGCGGGTTGTTAGCTTTGGGGGTTATCGGGCGGGATCCTGGATCTGCGTACTGCGGGCTAGGAAGCGGTCTTCGGATAGGATTGCGAGGGCGTTGGTTAGGAGGACCAGGACTGGTTCGTGTTAGCTTTTTGTTGGTGGTAGGGGGGTGGCTCTGGGCTTGCCGTAGATTAGGTTGCCGATTAGCATCATCTTGTCGGCGCGTTTTGGGACATGCGCGGTGGGATGGGCTGGTGGGACTGGCGATGTCGGTGTTGTGCTTCAGCTGTTTGTTTTGCTTTCCTTTGCTTTGATGGTGTTTGGTTGGTTTCGGCGGGAGAGGTGGCGATGCTGGGAGGGAAGATGGGATGGGATGCTGGGAGTCGCATTCGACGCGGGAAGGACAGGCCAGGTGTCAGTGGGGCTGGCCAATAATAGCGTCGGGTCCACTGCCGACTTGCATTACCTCATCATACATTTGTTGCTGCTGCTTCGATTTCGCAGGTCTTTCAATCAGCAACCACCTCTTATACAACTACAACTACAGCTGTCAGCTGTCTATCGTTTTCATCCCTTGTATTGGCCGGGGACGGAATTATAAGACAAATCAAAACGGAGATTAAAGCAACGAGATACCGTAACACGACGGCTCTATCAGTTTGCCCTTCACCCTCATTCACGGGGACGAGATCTCATCGCTGATTGATAGCTGCTTCTGCTTTGACTCGTCTGGCATCACGCGTGACAAGATGGGAGCAATCGGTGAGATGACACAAGCGGCGAAATATCCCGAGATTGCAACGAATACTAACAAACTACCCCTTTAGACGTTCTCTTATCGCTGTCAATCCCGGCACTGGTCATCATACATCTCGTCGTAGCCCCCTACACCAAGGTCGAGGAGTCCTTCAATATCCAGGCCACGCACGACATCCTAGCCTACGGCACGCCCACAAAAGATATCTATGCGCAGTTGTCTTCTCGCTATGACCATTTCGACTTTCCCGGAGCTGTCCCGAGGACATTCCTCGGCCCCGTTCTCCTTGCCGGCATAGGCCAGCCCTTGGTCGCGCTGGCTGGTTTCCAGCACGCGCAGCTCATCGTGAGGGCCCTGCTGGGCGTCATCAATTCAGTCGCCTTGTTGATCTTCAAATCCAACCTCGAGAGGGCCTTCGGGAAGTCGACTGCGAGATGGTATACTCTTCTGCAAGCGAGCCAGTTCCATTTATTATTCTATGCCTCGAGACCCCTTCCGAACATGTTTGCGTTTCCCCTTAGTATGTATCCCTATCGGTCGCTAACTCGAGTTCTGACGCACGGGTGGACTAACAGACGATAGCAACCCTGGCTTTCTCACAACTTGTGCCGCACCCGGACCCCGAGAGACGAGTTGCGCGTTACGGGATTGCGATTGCGCTCTTGACCATCGCCACAGCTGTCTTCAGGTCGGAATTAGCAATTCTCATGGTGACCGTTAGCCTTTACGGCTTGTTTGTACATCGCATCTCCCTCACGCAGATCATAGCGCCCTTTCTGGCTTTCTTCGCGCTTTCACTGCTGATATCAGTGCCAATTGATTCCTACTTCTGGCAGAAACCGCTGTGGCCGGAGCTCTGGGGGTTCTATTACAACGCCGTGCTGGGCTCTTCCTCGAACTGGGGCGTGTCGCCCTGGCACTACTACTTCACATCCGCCCTGCCCAAGATCCTGACGAATCCGATCAGCTCGGTCGTGCTCATCCCCTTCGCACTATGGAACTCCGGGACGGCGAAGCAGGCGCGTGCGCTCGTGCTCCCTAGCTTACTCTTTGTCGCCATCTATTCTATCCAGCCTCACAAGGAGGCGCGTTTCATTTTCTACGTTGCGCCCCCCCTTACCGCGGCCGCCGCCCTTGGCGCGAATTACATTTTCTCTCGGCGCGCGAAATCCGTCCTCTTCGCGGCTGCCTCCGCGGTAATTGTCGGCTCGGTCCTGGTTTCTTTCGCCATCAGCACCGCTATGCTCATCATCTCGTCGCTCAACTATCCCGGCGGCGAGGCGCTCTCAGCGCTCAAGGGCCTGGTTTTATCCGCCTCGTCCCCGGATATACAGACCGCGTCTGTGCACACTGATGTCCTCTCCTGCATGACGGGCGTAACGCTCTTCGGACAGCATTCGTCCTGGCCGGCTGAATCTCTCCCCTCGGGCGGTGCCGTGTCGTTTACATTTGACAAGACCGAGGACGAAGCGACGTTGCGCAACCCGCTGTTCTGGGAAAAGTTCGACTACGTGCTTGCCGAGGATCCGGCGAAACCTTATGGCCCCTGGGAAACGGTCGGGATTGTGGAGGGGTTCGCCGGTATTGAGATCCTGAAGCCTGGATCGAATGTGCGCGGCGATGTTGAGAGTGGTGGGGATCGCGTGCTGGGACGCGGCGCGGTTTTGAGGGACGTCAGAGACTTTGTTAGACGGGTTACGGGGGGCTGGTGGATTGGTCCGCGCTTGGAGCCGCGGGTGCATGTGCTGCGCAAGCTTCGGGAGGGCGAGGCTCGACGGCAGGTGACGGCCTAATGGATGGCTTCCCGCAATAGATACGCAGTTCAGTTTAATCTAAAGCTTGTGAGCGTTTGTCTGAGCTTGCTCATGCGTTGCTCGCGTGTCTAGCTAGTATGGCTTTGTTGATGTCTTGGGACTGGTCTGAGGTATATGACTGCGCTTAGTGTAGTCTGTCTCGCTGTCTCCGGAGCCAGCCTGTCGGCTTCACCCGGTCTCGGGTTCTTGCCGCCGGATCGTGCACCTGGCGAAGTATAGGTTGGTATGTACGTGAATATCCGCTCTTTAGCCAACTACCGGTAATGTACAGATGCAACATGCACTACATTCCGCCCCTTGCCTCGGATGCTGGATCTACCCAGTGTACCTACCGCCTATATGTCGCTTGCGGTCGATTGTACCCCATCGCGGGCAATATCCGCGAGATATAAGCAGCACGGGACAGTTTAGAGGATTCACATACCTATCCCATAATGATGGCCTCAATTCCAAGACCTCGCTCCACATTGAGCGGCAGTTAAATTTACGCCGCAGACATGCTACAAACAGCGGCCTATTACCGGTAGCTCATCGCAAATATAGATGGCGACACGGTACCTGCGCGTCTGCCCCATGTTTTCTGCCCGTGCTATAATAAGGGTGGGTGGGCCGGGACCCCTGGGAGAAACGTGGGGTCGTTGCAGGGGTGGGAACAGGGGGCCGTTCGGGGCCTCCAGGGGGACTCGCGCTAGTGCGGTGGTGCACACAGTATGCGCACTCCATTCCCAGATCCATCCAAGTGGACGGGTTATCGACGGTGGGCATGTGCTTCGTATTTTAGTACGGACGTAGTGTAAGTACGGACTACCATCATCGGTTAACTGTACACTACTTCGTGTTGTACGCGGTTGATGATTGAATAACTGCTTGTATGCGTCTCTGTTGGTAGTTGGATTCCTTGACATGGACGGCGTGCCTGCTAGGTATGTAGATAGATAATATTAATAGACAGGTTTGCAAACTGCGACTCGCGTGCTCTCGGGTCATTCAGCGTAGCAATTACACTAGTATACACCTACGCTATACAAATCTAGCAACGTACGTACATATTGATCTGCAACGTTCACTGGAGTCTAAATGAAGGTCATGGACAAAGCTTCTTGAAGTTGAAGGCATTACCTATGTAAACCGTATCCAGCCCGTACTGTATGTACATATCCGCTAGCTACCGTGGGAGTTGAATCTCTGGTAAACCTGAAACCTAGCCTGGCTATTTACTCAATTCGACGTCCGCGAAAATAAATGAGTGAATCCCATCCCTGCTGGATTCGAGCCTTGAATTTACATTCCATGTCATCAGGTACGGATTTGTAGATTGGCTCTGCTTCGCAATGCGACAGCGAGATGAGGTCGGTAACAGAGAGCAAAAGCCTGATACTTCGTAGTTACTGCCTCGGTTATAAATATCTCGCTAGCGGCCTCGCTAGAACGTGTTTAGCCGGTTTACTTGCTGGAACGGGGCAAGGAGCCTCACCTGCGCCGGCTGCCGTGCACTCGGAGGTGTCAAGTCGCTGAATATGGTGTGGTAGCTACACTACACTACTAGATAGGTGAGGGGCCGCTAGAAACATGTCAGATATTCGGCTCTGCTTGCACTACTATGTACAGCCTGCCGGTAAAGCTACAAACGTACACTGCGTCGACGTGGAAGAACACGGAGGTACCCTGCCTAATGCATCGGTTATGCCGCTAGACGGCTAGTTAGTGTCTGCTTTGTCTTCCGCCGAACGAGGATCAGGCCGGGCTGCAAATGCTGCAAATACTGCCTACTCGGGCTTAGCGTGCAGCCGCCTATATCAGCGCTAGGGGGGGAGAAACGCTGGCGCACGCCCGGCATCCACCCAACCCACTCGTCACCGCACTAAGCCGTGGCCCAAGCCCACTGCCAGTCCCGCACCTTATCATCTCCCAAACCATCGGAAGCATCTGACAAGAACGAGCTAGCAAGACCTGCCCGACTCTGCACACTGACTACATCGTGTGTGCCGATCCCACTATTGCCGCCATTGGGCTTCCGATCCCCCCAAAAAAATCTCCCTATCTGCCCATCGCCGACGGCAACATCGACGGCACCATCACCAGAGCTCCCCTCGTGCCGCCGCGCTGCTTGTTGAGCTCTGTGCTGTGTTCGTACGTGCACAGAGCGAGTCTCCAGTCCCGAGGCTAGCAGCTGGGTAGAACGCACGGGACATTCTCTCGTCTTCCTGCCACGTACGGACCGTACAACAACCACAGCAACGACCGCCAGCTCGCTCGGACTCCTTCGCATGCATATGCACCACCGCGACCTGCCGTGTGCGCACCTGTCTTCCTAGTCGACCATGGACAATGATCCGTCCGCCGCCGACAATGGCCGCTCTTCGCGGCGAGACCGCCTTATGGGCAAGCTGTTCAAGCCAAAGGAGAGAAAGTTGACCAGCGAAGAGAGCGCAAATGAGATCTCCGACTTCCTAGGCACTTCGGATCGCTTACAGGTCACCAATCCTCCCCCGAGACCGCCCCCCTTCCAGAACTCGGGCCCGCCGGCATTAGCACTTGATACTTCTACGGCAAGCCGCTTCACCAAAGCGGCTATGAATGCCAACACCTCGCAACAGAGTCTTCCGTCTCGTCAGCAGCCGCACAGTCCCCAGAGCCCGCATCGCACACGGAAACACAAGGGATTGGCTGTGCGCTTTACCGACACCTACCCCGAGATCATCGGCGAGGGTGGTGATGAATGCGAAACAGCCGTTGCTGAAATTGGCAAAAGAAAACGAGCAAAATCAGCGCCCCTACCAGCCCCAACGCCGCCAACAACGAAGCAGGGTCAACAAAATGCAAGACAGTCAGCTGCTGCTGCTGCCCAAGTGGCCAGGAAAGATGACGCAGATTTCGTGCCAGCTCCTATCCGACGAACGCAGACGGGTTTCTCTTCGATAATAGACCTAGAACGCCAAGCTTCCAAACTGTCCTTTTCGCGCACGTCTTCCGAGCCCCCCAAAGCAAAGACTATGCCGGCTGGCGACCCTGTCCCGTCCCGGTTCCTGGATACTGGCTTGCCAAAAGATGACGATCGTCGTTCTTTTATTGATACTCACCAACAGGAGCAGAGAAGAGCGGAAGGAATGGCACTGGCACAAGCAATGCGGTCCGGCAGCAGGAGCACCCATGCTGACTCGGAAGATCATGTGTCTTCACCTGAATCTAGTCTTGGGTCACCTCCTCATTACAGACAACCACTATCATCAGTGCCGTCATCTCTACACAACGAGCGACCATCGACAGCTGCTAGCGATAGGTCGGTGCGGTCTCCCCTGTCGCCACCGTCCCTAAAAGAGTCTACTCCCACCACTCTACAATCCGAACCTACGAGATCTCCCCCAGTCCCCCCTAGCAGAAACGCGACTAGAAAGCTGATCGCACCTCCTAATGACGCCGCCGCACGAACGGCTCCTGCACAACCGCCCACGTCACCTTTGCCGCCTCTACCTACTTATAGACCTAACTCCAACTCTAATAAAGAAGCAACTGCTTTGCATGGAAGGTCCCCTGACGAGCCACGAATTCTCACCGATCTTCCTATCGATAGCTATTCCTCAGCATATACAAATTCTGCCCACTCGACCTCCGATTTATCCTTCAAAGCGACTTCCATCACTGAGAATCCCGCACTACGCGGGTTCACATCACCTATCGACAGGTCAAAATCTCTGCGCGATGTCGTGCTTGCTGTCGGCGATGACGCGCTGGATACCTTCAACGTCCGCACCAAACACTTGTACGAATTATTCCGTTTATACACTGAACAGCAAAAGCCGTTAGACACTGCTCGGGCGGAGGATATAATCAGGGCGGCCGTCTGGTGGTTTATAAAGGGCAGGGCGACGCTAGAAAACGCCATTAGAAACCGGTCCAATGGGTCTCACGATACACGCGCGTTAATTGTTCGCTACCAGGCATATACAGACTTGGCGAAGGCTTACTGGCTGGCCGAGGTTTCCCTCCCGGACGTCGCGGCGGGCAAGTATAATCCGACAAGCGGAGAGCTGGGAGAAGTGAGACAGGTGCTTACGTCCAATTTGCGCAAGCTGGCTATATCTATGAAAAGGAACGAGTTTCTACCACCCGATGAGCCTTTTCTCCCGCAGACCATGGATAAGTCAATATGGGTAGAGTATCCATCCCTCAGTCAAGATATCGTCGCGCTCCTTAACGGCATGTGGGGGTCTACTCTTGCTGCCGTAAATCAACCCACGCGTTCGATGCAAGCGCTGGATGCGTTACCTATTGGTGATACAACCAAATACTTCATTTATACGAGAGTGCCAGTTGACGTGTACCTCATGGAACAGGGCATCGAGTCTGCACAAACTTATTTCTCCTGCATGCTCTCCGTGGTTCGCTCACCCGAGGAACAGGATCTCAACTTTGTTGTGGCAAGCCAGAATGGGACTGTATCACTCCGAATTCAGTCAGGTAAGAAAGACTGTCCGACCTGGCAGAGCGTAAGATGGCGGCCCGACTCTTGCTCTATTGAGATCAAGTTACCACGGGGCTTCGTACTTGCCGTACAATGCGCCAACCACGACTTCAAAACTTTGTGGGGCATCTTTGACTTCAGTAACAAGGTTCAAGGTTATCTGTACCCACGCCAAGATGAAGTCATCGCTTGCTCCATGACTCTTAGGGGTTTCCATTATTTCGATAGTAATCCTCAAGGCAGAGCGTTCCCGAAAGATGCCGTTGGCCCGTGCCAGTTGGCTCTCTTCGAACGGATTTTGAAGGAAAATAGTCCGACCGGCCCCCGAATATTTCACCGTGGCTTCCGACTTGCTGTAGTAACTGGCCCAAGAATCCGGACCCTTAGCGGAGTCTCTCACACGTTCAGCCCACAACTTCCCGTCCAATTTGCCATGTTGCGTGGTGAGCAGCGATCGCCATCGCTCCAATTGGCATTCAATGACGGCAAAGAACGAGGTCAGATGGTCATGTCCTTCACGGATGAGCAGGAGCGCGAGAAACTATTAAAACTGATTTGTGGAAGTCATGTTCACCCTGATGAGGAGGTTGTGATAGAGGTTCCTCTCGAAGGCATGAACATATCCGAGGGAATTGCGGATATCAAAGGCGGCTTTGCTGCAACACAGCAACTGCCGTGGCAGCGTGCTCGCATCGTCAACGATAGATATACTGGTGAGATACCACAGACCGTCTTATCGGAGAAGCTGAGGATCGAGATTGAATCTGTGGATAAGACTGGCGTGGGTATTATTAGCACCATCACAGATCGGGTGAATGTTGCACCGGGGGAGCTGAGGTTGAGACTTGGGACCAAGGACATCCTCACTTTCCAAGTGCTGCGACAGCCACAGCTTGACATGACGATCTCCCTTCTCGAACCAGGCGTACCGAAAGAGACCGTTCGCGATTTTGTCACTCTCCGGGATTCTGTCCAGGGCAGCTCAACGGTGCGGACATACCGCTTCCCCAGCTTCAAGGATATGCACGCCTTTCAACTGGGACTCACGGGATACTCTGTCCTTTTTGACGGGATTGCTGCTAGTCTCAACATCTCTCGAAGGATGATGGTGGTGCCAATTCACAAGAAATGGGAAGCCGGGACAACCCGCATTCAGGTCGTGCAGCAAGAGAGAACTGTCCAGTTGCTCGCCTTCTTCGAAGACTGGCACCACGGACAATGCATGGGGTTTGCCCTAAAGGGCACCGATGTCTTTGAATGTTTCAGCCGGAACGGAAAAGCCGGACTGAAGCTCGCAGATGCCAAATTCCCGCTTCCGAAGGTTCCGACGGATGGTGCCCCCAAAACCGATGATATGGCCTTCCTGTGTCTCGACATGCCGGACTTTGCCGGAGAACACGACGATATTAATATTCTATTTGACGACAGTCTTGGTAAGTCTTTATTTTTTAAATAAAATGGGTTTCCATATCTGGTCTAGGTTGGCTAATGAGATGAGTAGAACGGGATCGTCTTTGCTCCGTGCTGCCGGCTCCAGTCAAAGGTTCGCGAATCAGCAAGATCAAGTGAGACGTCGGCACATTTTATGAGAGTACGAGATATAATGACTGAAAAAATGCGAATGAGACCGGGAAGCGGTTTCATAGGCCGATTACGCGGGGGGCCATGCAGACCTATGATCACGGCGGTTCGTGCTCGGAGATATCTACGGGTTCGACTGTACTCTGGTTCACGGGGGAGTAATGTGGAACTAAGTGAGGAAGTGTTGGTGGCGTGTGTAAGTCATGTTGAAGCTTGTGTGCGGGCTCGGCTGTATCATTCCGAGTTGCGTCAGGAACGTGATGATGTGGAATTTGCCGGGCTTTAGCTTTTGGTGTTTGGAGGTTCCTCGTGCGCTTTAGCTTAGCTTTTTCGTCGGAATTGTGTAGAATACCTAGCATGCATGCGATTCCCTCCATTTGCGCTGCGCGGGGGCTTTTGTTAACTTTGTTACTTTGTATGTGGAGGGAATTGAGTGTAGCTTCGGTTTATAAATTATAGGCTTACTTTGTTGCTGGAGTTTTATTCTTGTTGTTTGTCGTGTGTTGATTTGCTTGCTTACCTGTGGGTCCACGTTCACCGTCCAGAAAGTCGTTTCCTTCCCCTTCTTGTATAGAAATATAGCCAGAAAACACAAATTTTTGGCTGCAATGCGGCTAAAAAATGAGGGAGGTGTTAGGAGAGGTTGTCGCAAGACTCATGCCACCTTTATTTTTATTACTATTTGCCATGTAATGCAATTGTAGTGTTGTTGGCGGTGATGGTGATGCGCACCTATTATTCGTACAGTGTTTAGTGTTTATTTGTAAGAGTTGACACTGTACCTATGATTTAGGGGAGGAAACGACTTTCTGGACGGAAACGACTTTATACACCCACTCAGCGTTGAGCGACTGGGTTCAATATGATCGGACCAACAGGTATAACTATTAACTATCGTGTCCTATGGACGGATGTTTCGGTGCTCTTTTGAACTGATTGGTGCTTTTTTGCTTTGGGGAGTTTGAATATTGTGTACATTATTGGGAGCCTGGAGGTGGTGTCTACGGTCTAGTACGGACTTATGTAAGTACGCTAATCATGATGAATAATCCGGTCCTTGGTGGGGAATGCCGTCGGAGATCGATCCGGTCGGGGCTGGTTACGGTGGGGTTTTCGGCTCCGGCCGGTCGGTGAAGCCTATAGTCTGAAGCCTACGTACTACCGTTGCTTAAAGTTAAACATACGTTGCATCGTCGGATTCTGTTTTCTTGGGAAATTCGTACCGGGGCTGTTTGTAATGAGTTTCGGATTGGAGATTTTTGATCGTTTACACTTGGTTGGTTGGTTGATTGATTGATAATGATTGCCTTGACGTGGGGACCGTCCCTCTGTAGGGCAAACCACGCCCCTCAGAGCCGTACATCGCAGGGTTGTAGGGGGTTCAGTTTGACTCTAAGTACATGATATGTCGCCGTTATTGCTCATGAGCTCATCCCCGCTGTTGCAAAGACTCGTTTACACTATTGATTGATCTACTTGGTCTATTCCGAGTATTTATCTTGGTGTAAGCGCTACCTGGCTCCGCTTATTTACCCGGGTCTCTTCGTGCTGTGTTTCCTTACTGGACCTGTTGTAGCTTAACATACAGATGAACGACGCCGTGATTCATCTCATACCGCCGAGCTTTGGAGCATTTGGGCTCATCCTTCCTAACAATCGGGGCTCTGAAGCAGGGGGGATAAGCTAAGAGATGCTTAGCCTCTTCTTCTTCGAGCTCGCCTCTCTCGAGCTGATGCTCGATTTTCATGCTCGAGCCGAGATCGTTCTTCTTCTCGAGCACGCTCCTCCTGCTCCCATCGAGCACGCTCCTCCTGCTCCCATCGAGCACGTTCCTCCTGCTCCCATCGAGCACGTTCCTCCTGCTCCCATCGAGCACGTTCCTCCTGCTCCCATCGAGCACGTTCCTCCTGCTCCCATCGAGCACGTTCCTCCTCCTCCCATAGAGCTTGTTGCTCTTCTCGGGCTTGATTCTCAGCCTCGAGAGCTCGCTCCTGTTTCCGAGCTTCTTTCTCACTCTCGAGTCGAGCCTGCTGCTCTTCTCGGGCTCGATTCTCAGCCTCGAGAGCTCGCTCCTGTTTCCGAGCCTGTTTCTCACTCTCGAGTCGAGCCCGCTCCCGTTTTCGGGCTCGATTCTCCTCCTCAAGTCGAGCTTGTTTTTCTTTTCGGGCTCGATTCTCCGGAAGGTTTCTTTCCTCTTTCTTTTGTCGGCCGGCATTTTTTCTATCTGCCAACTGTAATAGACGTGAGTCACGAGTCTCTAGCCCTCTGCTGATGCCAATGGGAAAAGGTCACCTACTGATTGCCAATTGTTATGCTTCTCTTCTTGGGACCTTAAACCAGCTGCATGCAATGTTGCGTTGTCTATGGCTTCCTGGTGGCCATGTAGGTAATGATGCTGATGATAGCCGATGTAGTTCGCGTGGTATTGTTGGCGTAGGTCTACGTGGCTGTGGTTTGGACTTGGTGTTAGTTGCAATCCGAGGGCAGGGGAGACAATTAGCCGAAAAGAATAAAATGGGAAGGACTCACGTCTCGGCTACGCGAGCAGCTTGGTCGGCCTGTCGGGCGACTTCCTGATGCCACGTCTGAAGTCCCGGAGGATCTCCGCCGTAAAGTTGCGGATGATCATCCTTTTCTTCTTGGGTCAAGATGGGCAAGTTCGCTTCTTTCCACCTATAATAGCCTCTGCCAGCCGCTGCGGCTGCTTTGTCTTGAATCTTGTATTCGACGTATTGCTGAGTGTATGGGGCATTCGACGGACCCTCTGGGCCGAACTGAGCCTTGATGTCACGATAGACATCGGTGCTGATGTTGGATCTTGAAACGCCCGAGACGGAGGGTTTTGATGCAGGGTGATCAACATTTCCGCGATCGCTGTGCACGGAACCTGGACGGAAATACGGTATGTTGCGGTCCGTGAACCTTGAGACACCTTCGGCACCGCTGGGTACTCTATGAGGTGGATAACTGTTGGAGTCTTCCATCGAGTCCGCAGGCTTGTACTGCCCTTGTTCCACGCTGGGGAGCACGTCCATGTCCATTTCGGGGATTCGGGGATTGAATTCCAACCCCCTTACCACAATGGGACGTCCATGCTCATCAAGGTAGTACGTCCGCTCACCGTCTGTGTTCCATCCGGGTTGGTTTGACATTGCGAAGTTTGAAGAGGAAACGTAGTCAACTAAGCACGGAAAGAAAGTAGAGGACGACAGCAAGAATGATGATACCGGGACTCAGTAGCTACCGTCAGTGTAGCCAAGTCGGAAACGATGTCGAACGGTGAGGATAATGACACCGGAATCGAAGAAAAACGTTCAACGGGGTCAGCGTGCGGCGGGCTGTTTATTAGACAAACTGGAGGCGGAGACGGTTCTATTGAATCTCAGACGACCATTCTGAGGGGCCCATTCCGAGAGGCAGCAATGTATTGTTAGGCCCGGTGCACGGACTCAAAGTAATTGCCAACAGTACCTAGTGGTCCATTGGCATCTACACCCAACTGCGGCTTAGGTTCCATTCACCACATGCAACGTCTGGGTACAATGGGCAGGAATTGCCCATTAGGCAACCATCTTAGGTATAACTACATTGAAGAAGGGACCAGCTATCCAACACACCAAAGTGGATCAATTCCGGTACATACCTGGGTGCCTACCATAGGTACCTACACTACACCTTTTGCGCCAGACACTGAGCGGGATACGGACTGTATCTACCTAGGTAGGTAGCGTTTATAATCGATCGAGCAAGACTGGGCACACCTGAGTGTGCAAGCAAGTGATTATTCCTGTTGGTGGTGGCGGCGGCCGCTTGACTCTAGATTCAAGCCCAGGGATATCACGGTTTATACAGGCGGGTAGGTAGCTTTGTAGGTTGATTTCAGTGTATTTTCAGCTACCTACGCCCGTACTTCGTGCTAGTTAAGCTTCAGGTAGGTACTTGTTAACCCATAGCCATGGCAATGTGACTGCACCTGACATTCTCTCAAGTTGTCGCCAGTGTTGTTGCCGGTGAGGCTGTCAGGTACGTCCGTACGCATCTTATTTGTCAGTATATACCGGTGTTAATCCACTTTGGTGTGTTGGATAGCCCAACTGGTGTGTTGGATAGCTAGTCCCAAGAAGAAACGCCCTGCTGTCGTTGGAGGTACGAAGGTACTCTGAAAGTGCCTCGAGGCTCGCGATATGTAGGTCCGGTGACGGTGACCGGTCCTGCTGCCTAGTCTGCACGTTGGTTCAACTTGGGGATTCGACGGTCATGCTGGTTTCAGGAGAGCTCAAGAACATGGGTTTGACTGGATGCCAGGTGCCGCGCCCGGCTTGTTGGCAAACTTCAAGTCACATTATCCTACTATAGTTTCGTTGGGCTAAAGCAGCTGCAAATAGGTTGCATCGTTGCTACTACTCGTAAAAGTGCACGAAGTACGTAGTTCCCTCGCGTAGTCCGTCCTGGATATTCACTTGCTGGAAGCACATGACTAGGCATAGCCGCATAGGCAAATGCTTACCTCGGTATAATAGTTTGAGTCACTACTTGAGATCGTTACAATCATCGTTCTCCAAATGTTGATGGAGGCAAGTTTTTTATGTCCGTGATACGGACGCATTGACTCATCCATTGCGGTACCTTGGTACCAGCTTGGTACACACACGGAGGTCCATCCTGTCAAAGTTCAAATTCCGAATTCCCAGGTTCGTAGTCCGGACTCCGTAGTCTGTCCGTCCGCGCTTCCTTAGGTATTTCTTGCGATTCATTGATTCGCATTGATCCGCATTCTGACGAACAAACGTTCAATTATTCAATTAATCTGTTGCAACGAATCGAACCAGCAGAATTACTAACATACCTACGGACGTACCTAAGGTAACTTCTTGTTACGCACCCAGGGGTCGCTGTCGCCTTGTATTGCAGCCGTGTGAACTGTAAAGTACGGATCGCGTCGATATGCTTGACTATTTTACAGTAAGCTTACAGTGGGGGTTTAGAAGTTCAGTGGCCACTAGTTAGCATTGCGCCGCATAAGCAAGGTCTATGAGGTAGCCGGCCTTTGGTATTTCAAGTATGCGAATGATTGAAAATGCAAGTTGTTGGTACGAACACGCATCAAAGGTGCTGGGTACTTCATCGGAAGTTCGCGCCAAGTACGGACGTAAAAAGCATGAATTGCGGGCAATGCGAAGTTGGGAACAACGGAATTGAATTTTGACAGTATTATGGCCCTAATGGGGCGCTAATGGAGCACCGTCTACGAAGTACGAAGTACCTAGGTACCTACATAATGTATCAGTACATGGGCAGCCTACAGTGGGACCTGTGGCTGTGTGGCTGGGGAACCTGCAGGCTGCCTATAAATTACAGATCGTAGTCCGTGCGGACTTTACCTACTTCGCACTCGACTTCTTAACACAACCAACAACACCTTCGGTCCATCCAACCTCTTTCGGACCTCCTACTTTTTCCCCTCCTCCCCTCCTCCCCTCCTCTCCCATAATCTCACACTTTATTCCCTTCGCATCATCTCTTGTTAATAAATCCCAAACTTCACAGCTTAAGCCTGACCAAACACGGTCCCCATCGTCTCATCCGCCATGGATCAGCTCCCCACCGAACTGCTCCAGCGGGTATTCGCACATCTCGACGTGGAATCATTGAAGAATACTGCTCTCTGCTGCCGCACTTTTTTCCATGCCTTCAAAGGCGCTGAGGCGCTGATCACCGGGGAAGCCCTTTTACGCCAGATCGACTATGATGTGTTACCTGAGGCTATCTTGGTCAGTAAGTCCTGGAGTCTGGGCAAGCCCTCACTCAGCAAGGGGATCGAGTTCGCAGTTAATTTCGGCGAGAGGGAGCCTGCTCCCACAAAGTGGAAACTTGCCGATGCTTTAGGCCTCGCGCGGTTCCATGAAAAAGTCAGCTACCTCGCGATACAGGCTGCTCACGAGGCCTTACAGAAGCAGCCCCGCCTACTGGCGATAGGAGCACCAGCCGAACCTACTCGCGAGGAGATGTGCCGTTTCGAGCGAGCGCTTTACCGTTTCCAGCTGTACTGCAACGTCGTCGGCCGTTTATACCTAAAGGACCAAGAATACGAAGATATATTCTTCAAGTACTTTTGTGCTTGGGAGAACGAGCAGCTGGCATGCATTAACGAGCATCTTTTGCGCGTGGTCTCTAGACGTAAGCAAGCCTAGCATGTGCGGCGCTACCCAAGCTAACATAACCCTGCTTGCAGCACTTAACTATTTCGTTGACCATGACATTACCTGGGGGTTTTTACAAATTCTTTATACATCTGCGTTCTATGCAGACCACGCGCAATACATTATGTCTGAAGGTTTAGAGAGAATTTACTTCTTGTCTCGAGCCTCAGGTTATGCGCAGTACCATGCTTTGTTGAGCCGCGGAGAGCACTGGTTTGCCGAACCTTTACCCTGTTGTTGTTTCCTAGGCCATGGACTTGAGTTAGGCGCGGACCCGGAAATGGATCCATTCACAGCGCTATCCAATATGGACGACTATGATAAAAAGCTCGTCATCAACATACCGTTTTATGAAGATCCAGACCCCGGACCAGCGTTGATGTGGGAGTGGATTTACCGCGGCGAATGGCCGGGTAGTTTAGTTGCCAACTCGAGCATGAGAGTTCACCGGCTGTGGGCATTCCCATTTTGGGACCACTCACGGCTTCAAGCTGCCGGTCTTCTAGGAGATCCTGAGATTGGACCCGCGAGATTTAGTGACCCGGAACTGGAAGAATATGCAACTGATGATCGCCAAAAGTTCCTGGACGACACTCAAAAGGCCAGAAGGGAAATTTACTATGGTGGAGGTTGCGGATACTACGACCCTGAGGATTTGAGTCAAGTCAAACGGCGTGACCAGGAAACCCAGAAAAACACTCGGCGGGGTGCTCGGAACAGCACTCAGAACAACGCTCAGGACAACGCTCAGAAAACTAATCAGAAGTTTACCATCTGACCCATTCCCGCAGGGCCTCAATCTCTTGAAGAGGCCAAGGAACTTTGGGGGCTTTACGGCGAATGTATATTACCGACGTTAAAGGCCGCCGGGGGAAGTACAGTCAATTCCGGGATTGTGCTCCCCAGACGCAAATCAACGACTCTAGTAATCATCGGGAGACCACTCGAGCGATCCGCCTATCGGCCTAAGAATGTTATCAAGAAGCCACCGAGCGGCTACTACGTGCCAGAAAAGGCTTGCCCGAGAGCAAAGGGAACAGGCAACCGAATACGCGCCCACGAGTCTGATTATTGTGGCACTGACTCCGATAGTGATGGCTTTGTCGGCTCTAATAAGCTTGGTAGTGGCTATGTGAGACATCTGGCGTGTAATTACCTATCTACAGCAAGGGATAGGTAGCTGACCTTGACGGCCTTAGGAGAATCCTTACTAGAGAAAACAGCTGGTTGACTTGTTCCGTACTTTATTTCCACTTGGCAGGGAACCGCAGCTTTACGAACTAGAGTAGGGGGCGATATCATTGATTATGATTGACTTGTGTTGATCGTGCTCGACTGAAGTGCGTGTGTATGGTTGCGATGCTCTGAGGGCCACTGGCTACCAACACACGTTGGCATTAGAGCAACCGCACGCTGACGCCGGCAGTGCATCTTTAACATCACAGTAGTTATAAGCTAACTACGTATGAAAATTGCTTGACCGACCTCATGTGAATAGGCTATGTAGTATCTACGGTAGAGCACGGCGAGCGCGCCTCTTAGGAGCTAGTTAGGATGATACGGTACCTAGACGTGAGCACAGCTGGTGAGGTCATTGGGTTTCACGCAATCGATAAAGCAACACCGCCCACCTTGGCGGGCAGGTACGAGACAGATACCGCCCTCCGCCCCACCAGATGACGCACTTCGCAGGTACCTACAGGTACTGGTCACCCACTCGCGACCCTGGAACGCCGCTTGTAATCGTCGCCCGCAATAGGCACCCATGTACCTACAAGGTACCCTATTGCCGACCTACCTTTTCCCGTTGGGCGCCTTCGTCCCGCAGCCTCTCTCCCACCTCCCTTCCTATCCCCAAACCTGCTTCATGGTAGCCGCCAGGACCTGTAAGCCTTACTGAATGCCGGTTCTCTTTACTCCCACCTCAGAAAGCCCGCACCTCACGAAGGAAACCCTTATCCAGAGCGTTGTAGCGATATGCACGGCGCCAGGATCGCCGCGGGCTTGACCCGTCGTCACAGGGCACATTCCAATGCCAGTATGCGCCGACCCCGTAATCAGCACGCCCTGTAGCCAACACAGCTGGCTGACCTGTTGATTTACTAGGTAGCAGATCGTCTGCCGATGGGAGTGCAGCCGACATGGACGACGACACTAGCATTATGGAGCCGGATCAGGGCAATGGTGTGTTACTCTCTCGCAGCCCTCCACGCCCGGGTCGCAAATGCTGATCACAGCTCCAGTCCTCACCCATATCATCTCCCAGCTTCGTCCTGGTGCCGACCTTGGCCGCGTTGTGCTCCCTACCTTCATTCTCGAGCCGCGGAGCATGCTGGAACGAATCACGAAGTAAGCATGGCTGGCATTGATCAGAATGAACAATGCTCCGTCGCAGGCAAGGGTGCAAATGCTTACACGATCGTAGTTTCATGTGCCATCCGGAGATGCTTCTCCCCATTCCCCACATAGAGGACCCTGTCGATCGCTTCGTCGCTGTGGTCAAGTTCTACTTGAGCGGCTGGCATATCAGACCTCCGTAAGGCCTCTCCGTCCGTGGCTTTGTGCGGCGTCCAACTGACCTCGTGGTAATATAACAGTGGCGTAAAGAAGCCCCTCAACCCCATACTTGGCGAGGTCTTCTCCTGCTACTGGGACTTGCCAGACCAGACGCGCGCATACTACATATCCGAACAGACCTCCCATCACCCGCCCAAGTCGAGCTACTTCTACATGGCCCCCGAACATCATATTCGCATCGATGGCACTCTGAAGCCTAGAGGCAGGTTTCTAGGTAACTCAGCTGCCAGTTTAATGGAAGGCGTTGCCGTTCTGAGTCTACTTAACCGGGGAGAGGACAAACACAGAGGAGAGAGATAGTATGTCATCCCCCGTCCATCTACACCGTTTTGTCTTCCCCAGGCTGACGATGGCACTCCTAACTAGCTGGCTGACACAGCCCAATATGTACGCTCGAGGAATCTTGTTTGGAAATATGAAATACGAGCTCGGCGACCATAGTGTAGTCCGCTGTCCCGAATTAAACCTTACAGCCGACATCGATTTCAAGACAAAAGGGTGGGTGAGCGGCACGTATGATGCAATAGGGGGCACGATAAAAGACGAGAAGACGAATCAGGTATTATTCGAGATATCGGGCCTTTGGAGTGAAGAGATGTATATCAAGGATCTCAGAGTAAGTTATTTATTCCACGGGGTTTCTCACGGAATGTACATGATCGGCAGTTGACTAACCAGGCGCAGAGCGGGAAAAAACAAATGTTCTTCGATGCCCGGCAAGCCAAGCCCTCGAAGCCAAAAGTGAGGCCCCTAGAGGAACACCATGAGCACGAATCAATGAGGCTATGGAGAAAGACGGCAGACGCAGTGAGGAAAAAGAATCACGAACTTGCTACTGAGGAGAAGACCAAGATTGAAGAACAACAACGAGAGGAAGCTGCCAAAAGAGTAGCAGCAGGTGTTGAGTGGCATCCGCAACTCTTCAGGCTAGTCAAGCCCGAGGTCGACGGTCACAGCGAAGACGTGGAGAAACTAGAGTGGATCATAAATGCGACCATGTACGTTGCCCCGGGCATTGCTTGCTATTGCTATCCGGTGTATGCTAATCTTATGAGTAGCGACGGAGCAACGCCCGCCAGACAGGCCGAACAGATTATGGCCATCTACCCTATATTACCAGGCCAAGTTGCCAACAAGCGAGCGATACCTCTTCACCATACCTCGGCTGTGCACCCTAGCACGGTTCAAACCCTCTCCCCAGGTGGCCAAGGGGATTTAATCGACTTTGGCCAAGGCAATTCCACACCCGCCCAAGTTGAGGAGCGTCCTTCCTCTAGTATCGCCAATTTGTTAGATGCGACGGGACAGAAAGTTGATGGTCCGCTCCTTGACTTTACTGAAGATCTCAAAAACAACCTACCTTCGGAAAAGCCTAAGTTGCCCCCGCGGACGAAGCGGGCAAATACTAATGAGAGCGATGATGCATTTTTTGATGCAGAGGAATGACGGGAAAACGCGCATCGAATAAGATCGATAGCTAGCCGTTCCCAATACACCGTGGTCGGGACGAAGAAAGTATAAGCCACAAGAATATAAACCCATTCGACTAATAACGCCTCGGAGGAAAAACAAGAGCGTAGGGAAACAACAAAGAAAAGAAGAAAAGGCCGAGTCTCAGCTGTCTCAGCCGGAATCCATAGAAGGCGCAAGGTTCCGCGAGTCCGCATTGCCACTCTTTTGCTTGTCTTTTTTCCCACGACGGCCTGATGACACCTGAGAAACAAACGGAGATGAAGAGGAATTCTGCCCCCATTCGGGATCTGTCTGTACACGTGAGGGGATCTCAGATGGCTGTGTAGAGGCTCTCTCTTTTTGCTGGACCGGATGGATGCTCGCGCATTGCTTGGTTACTGATGTGGACGGGGCAGAGGCGCTGTATATACCCATGTAGCCGGTTTAATACCATGCGATGTATCCCGTGCGCTGTGTCGTGCAATCCGTAGACTTGTTGTCCGCTCGCATAATGGGGCGTTGTTGGGCTTTGATGGCTGCTTTTACGGGATATTTGATGGATTCTAATTACTCGGATGATAGTCTCGGCATAGGTACTGCGAATGAATACATCCCGTGATCATTTAGGTATCATAAACACATGAAGGATTTCAGTTCGTTTGGGTTTCCATTGACGGTTTTCATTGCTATGGTTATAGTGTACATTTAAATCCCATCCCGTCCCCTCTCTTTCTTTCTATTATATCGTTTCCCTTTTTCCCCGTTTGCATCCATGGCGTGGGATTGGGGTTGGGATTCGGGCGTCGTTCTCGTGTGCTCCTGACTACGTGCGGGTTGTCAGAAATCACTCTTTCTGCGGCTTTTTTTTGTCGTGGACTAGGTACGTACGGGATTTTTGGGTTGGTACATGGTGGGTTTGATGGTTATTTGTGGAGTTGTGGTTTGCCTTTTCATGGGCTTTTTCTGTATCGATTTTAATTTTTTTGCTTGGGTTTTTTGCTGTGGTTGTTTGTTGGGTTGGATTGGCTTTGTTGTTGACGCGTGCTTTTGGGTGTGGTTTGTAGAATACAATCGATGCTTCTTCTATCTTTCACTGGTTGGATTTATCGATGGTCAGGTCTTATTCCCATTACCCCCGCACGAGCTCGCGCGAAGTCCGTTATTCAATTCCCAACGAGCCCAATCCATAGCAAAAGAGACCCCGGCACGTTAATACCGCCGACGCGTAGGTTCGGGACTAGGGCTGCGAGAGGCGCTCTTCTCGTCGCGCCCGCGCATCTTCAGCCACTTCTTCGTAGCGAGCACGAGCTCGCGGTCGAGCTCGGGCGTGGGGTTCTTGCGGTGGATGAAGTTGCAGAAGCCGCCGCGCACGCAGCCCTCGCCGGAGTTCAGGCGGCAGCAGGCCTCGCGGAAGTCGGTGACGGGGCTGAGCTCGCAGTAGATGGGGCGGCCGGCGTACCAGCGGCTGTTGAGCTCGTCGCAGGCGCGCTGGGCCGAGTCCTCGTACTTGAAGCGCGCGTAGACGTTGCCGATGAGGTGGTCGTTGGTGTTGTCGCAGACGACGAGCTCCTCGAGCTCGCCGTACTTGCACAGCTCGCACCAGAGGTCCTCGTAGAAGGCGTCGAAGTGGTTCATGCACTGCTCGGGCGTCAGGCGCGACTTGGGGTCGTGCGCCGGGTTCTGGTACATGGAGGGGAGGAGGATGGTTTGCGAGTACGAGGGCTTGACGTGCTTGCGCGAGCAGCGGTCGCCGTGGCGGCAGGCGCCTATCTTGTAGTAGAAGGAGCAGTTGACTTTGTCCTGCTCCGTGCCGAAGATGGAGGCTAGGAAGTTGGCCATGTTTGTGCTTTTGCTTGGTGGTTTAACTTTTTGGGGGTGGTGGATCGGTTATCTGTGGGCTTGAAGGGCGTCGCGTTTTATTGTTCCACTTTGTGGATTGAGATATAGGGCTGCTGTGTGATTTTGTGGTTTCGGATGAGGAATTAATTGGTGCAGTTGTGGTGGCGACGATGATGTTGAGAAGATGGTTCGAGAGTCGAGACGGATGCACGGAAGTGCGGATGGTGGATGAGGCGAAAGAAAGGCTGAAGTGGAGCCCGCCAGCTGAATCCTACTTTATGTGGGGCTGTTTAGCTCCAGTCGGACATTACGTAATGCTCGGATCCGTACTCGGAGAGCACCGTGCTGTTTAGCATTACTAATCGGCCGATACCCGCCGCTAATTCGGGGCGCGTCGCGGGCCGTGAAAATTTTGGGAGGCCGAGCCGGGCCGGACCTGCACAATTACCTACCATTGGTCTACGACTTGTTGTGGACCGTGGTGGCCCTCCCTACACTACCTTGTGCCCTACCTACCGTAGCGGGAACAGGTGGTTTCAGAGAATCATTGTTTTTTGCGGAGAATGATGGTCCCCTATAAGAACCATCGTATCGCATATACGCGTATGTTTTCGACCCCCCAAAACAACGCTTCTCTGCTATAAACAGCAAAAGTACTGCTTTAAATAGTGCATTGAGCACAATATCTGGGCTCTACCTAGAGTTTTGAAAAAAAAAATAAGCCATCCCTAGGTACTAAATACTTCATATATACTTGTTTCTATAGAGGTTTATGGTCATACTGGTGGTGAAATGTTAGGCTACGGTCACGGTTCGAACTACAATTTACAGTCTACAATTTACAAAGTACGATAATTTAACCACTACACCACGGGACTACGAATACTAGTAGTAACAGACGTTTAATTATGAATATAAGGCACTGGTAGGTTGCAGAAGCAGGTGCGAGCCGATTCCAGTGTTGCAAAGGCAGGTGCAAGCCGATTCCAGGAAGTAGGCACGAAGTACTCAGTACTGGCAAGCAACGCATCTTTTTTTCCTCTTGAAAGAACAACTCTTTTCTGGGCAACAAGCTATACAAGCTCATGTGCAATGGATCTATTATTTGGCAATGGGCTATGGTACGTGTAAGGCAACGAATTACCTGAAAGGAACTGTTCTCACCCCAAAAGCAAGCATTGTTCGCCCAAAACAATCATTCTCTGAATCCATATTTTCCCGCTACGGTATCTACCCTCTCACGCAGGACCCTGCCGCTATCCAAATTGTTGTCCCGATGGTCTCCATTCATTAACGTTCGCACTTGAGGCACGCTAAGATCTCTCCTTTCTTACTGGACGCCCTTCGGATTGGCACGACGGAAACCACTGGCCCTAAATTATTAACCAGCTGTGGCGAATCGTAGTTTATTAGGGCGTGTAAGTCACCGTGGAGGCAGAAGAGTGTGCATATAATCCAGCGCTTCTGAAAGTTTCAACTTATATCGCTTCATTGTATTCTCGTCTAATTCAGTTGTCTCTTCTATTCTTGGTGTTTCGGCGACTACTAGTCCTTACGTCTATCATACCTACTTGTCCACAAGAAGTAAAGCTCTACCACTCCGCATCACACCCAAAAATCACAATGGAAACGGTCACCGCTACCGGCACAGAGGCATTATCACCGCCAACCACACCACAACAGCTCACCAAGCCAGAACATGTCACCTCGGACATAGAAATAGGGTACGCAGTAACCTCAGAAGCGGCAGCCATCGCAAAGATAGGCGCCGACACATTCACCGCGACATTCGGGCACGCAATACCCCCCAACGACCTAGCCAGATTCCTAGCATCCACGTACTCCGAGGCCGCCGTGCAGGCGAACCTGCAAAACCCCTCGCTGAGGACCTGGGCGGCCCGCGACGCCAGCGGGAAGGTCTTGGCGTTCGTGCAGCTGGCTCGGGGCCACTCGAAGCCCTGCGTACCGGGGGACCCCGCCAGGCATGCCGAGCTCGGGAGGCTCTACGTCGACACTGCCGTGCATGGCCGGGGGATCGGCAGCCGGCTTATCGATGCTGTTGAGGCGGAGGCGCGCGCCGGGGGATTCGAGCAGTTGTGGCTTTCGGTTTGGGAGCATAACCCCAAGGCGGAGAAGATGTATCTGAAGCGGGGATATACGAGGGTCGGGACTATGGATTTCCCTACCAGTGAGACTGTTCATTTGGACTATGTGCTTTCTAAGAGCTTGTGAAGACACTGAGTTCTTCGTGGTGGAATAGGGTTGACTAGCGATATCGTGGTTGAAGGAAAGGGTTTATATAGGAGGTTGCATGGAGTTTGCTTCGGCGTTCATGGTTTGGCGATATGCGCGGTGCTGTGGGCAGACTCTAGAATAGATCTAGAATCTAGAAGAGGGCACGGAACACTCTTCGCTAACACCTCCATTTCTTTTGGTATGTGAATGTATGTGCTTCGTAACTGGTTACTGCTGCGACCACTCGTTGATGGCGAGAACCCATCCATCGTACCAAGCCAGCAACAACGGAGAAACTGGGCAGAGGCCGTCCGAGCACAGAGGCTTGCTAACCGCTAAAATCGCTGATCTTTCAAACAAGCCGTTTCAAGCTATCACATCCCGCTGTGAATAAACTCGTAGTCTGCCAACGCATATGACTCTAGGCTAAGCCAACAAATCAGAATCTCTAAAGGTCTATTGAACAACCACAGCACAATAACTCAAGCAAGCGTCAAGCCGCCAGGAGATGAGCACCCCGATGCTTATTAGCAGCCTCAACAGCACCACGAAACGTCCGAACAAGTAAATCCGCATCCTCCAACCCAACAGAAACGCGTATCTGCGTGGGTTTAAGCCCATACTGCGCCGCCCAGTCAAGCCGCTGCCCATAAGCGCACTTAGGATACGCAAACGCCAGCGTGAACGGGGCGCCGAGATGCACGCTCTTATGGACATGCAGGTTATCGTAGAAAGCCCTGGTGGAGGCGGCATCGGCTAGTTCGACGCTGAAGACGCCGCCGTAGCCTGGTTGGAAATCCGCTGTGGCCGGACGCATGTATCGTTTGTAGTTTGCGCCGGAGGGATTGACGGACGGGTGGTGGACGCGATGCACGACGCTATCCGGGTCGTTCGCCTCGGATTGGAGAAACTCGACGACGGCAGCGGCGTTGGCGTTGAGTTTCGCCGTGCGGGTTAGATAGTCGCGACTATTGCGCTCGATAACCTCCGCGTCGTCGACATACAGTTCCGGTACGTAGTTCGCGTCAAACAGAGCCTTAAGCTCCTGATATTTCCCGGACAGCGGGTTGAGAACCACCGACCCGCAGATCGCATCCGCATATCCGTTGAAGGATTTCGTGATTGACGTCGCCAGGATGTCGGCCACGTGCAGCACATCGATATTAGCCCAGCTGCCGATCGTGTCGTCGATTCCGAGTATAACATCGTACTCGTCCGCGAGCTCGCGGAGCCGGCCTATATCCGGCGAAACAAGCAACGGGTTGGCGGGGAACTCAACCCATATTGCCTGGACTTTGCGGCCGCAGGCCCGGCTCTCTTTCAGATACTCCTCTAATGCCTCGAGCTCGTCGTCCGTACCCAGTCCGAAGAATCGGCTTCCGGGCCCGAACTGCTCTAACGTCACGAGAGTGTCCATGAATGCCATTCCGAATAACACGGAGGCACCCTGATAAAGATCCAGCATGTACGTATGGGGTTTGTAGATTGACGCCATCCCGGATTGGAAAAGGTACACATCATCCGGGGTGACAGTTTGCCGTCGATTTACTTCAATTGGTGAACGCTTCTGGTAGAACACTATCCTCTCCCGAAGGATTCGGTGAGCTTCGCCTTGAAACGCGTGTCTCTCAGTATTCAGCTCCGACAGAGGGATCTCTTTCAGTTGATCCAGGTGAGCAAGATTGGATTCGGCAAAGCGGGAGGAAATGCCCGTGCCGGTAGTGCTCCAGAAACCAGCCACGACTGGGCGCTTTTCCGCCGGAAAAATAACCGCTAAGAACGAGTCCTTCGCTTTGAAAGCACGGATCGTAATATCTGCGGGATCCAGCGGCTTCTTGAGTTTCCCATCATCCCGCTTCGGGGAGGTTGCGTATTCAACACATTGCCTGGCAGATTGAAGCGATGAGAATAAGAAGCATGTCCTATCAACGTGTCCAATCATGCCCAGCACTGCATCGGCCAGCTTTACGGTGTTGGCGGTTTGCTCCTGCGATAGGCCGGGGCTTGCTCCAACTCACCTGAACTATATCCCGGTGCGGTCGTGAACGCGGATAGGTATTCGCGAACTTAGCAACCACGGATGCCGAATCGGCCGCGAACTGCTCAACGACGTCCCAGGTGGTGCCCATGTGTGCTGTCACGGCATGGCGTGGCGCTGGAGGCACCGCGTTGCCAAAGGCGGTAGTGATGGGTGCAGACATGGTTTGCTTCAAGGAACTGAAGACTGAGGAGCTTCCAAGTTCCGGGAGGCAAGTAAACAAAAGTCGATACCCAATGTGGAGTATGTACTGGTGATAGGTACCGTGGTATTCGGGAACAGTGGCTTAGCAGGCCATGCGGGGCCGCGGCGTCATGTAAACGCCTTTATGATGATGCAGGGCGTGTCATGATACGATGACACCTGTGATCCACATCTTGTAATCCTGGTTCAAGTCGAAGTTCCACTCGGAGATCAGAGTTACCGAATCCTGTATTTTGGAAGCAGCCAGTTGAATTGCCGTGAAAATGAGTTAACTCTTGACCAAGTTGTTAACCAGAAGAGCGAAACGTCACTCAATGCCGCAGAAACATGGAATACATGGAATCCTCCGCTGAACCCGGAGTACAAGCGCCGGCCAACCCTTCAACGCTTGCGACAACGCCTGGACCGGACGGCTCCAATGCCAAAGTGTACCCTCGTGGCATCAAGTTTGCGGCCATCATGGCAGCCGTATGCCTCCTATTCATGCTCGTGGGACTCGTAAGGCACCTCTCCAAACAGAATTCTGTAATACCGCGTAGTTATTAAATGCCGAAAGCACCCTGCAGGACAGCAACATCATCGGAACCGCCGTCCCGGCCATGACCACTTACTTCGGGACAATTCGCGATATAGGCTGGTACACTTCCGCCTAGTGAGTAACGCCGCTCTATACAACCACGAGCTTGCTCTTTTCCATTGACACGCAGACAAGCCGTCTAATGGCAGGCTCCTTCCAGCTAATGTTCGGGAAGCTATACGCTTCGCTCCCAATGAAGGCGTTGATAATCGCAAGTCTCGCCATCTTCACCGTAGGAAGCTTACTCTGCGCCACCGCAACGCTTTCGCCAGTCTTCATCGTCGGTCGGGCGTTCACGGGTTGCGGAACCGCAGGTGTAATTTCCGGCGCTTTCGCGTTAGCTAGGCTCTCACTGCCGTCCCGATGGTCCGCGTATCACTGACTCGGCAAAAGCATAGTCATCCACACCACGCCCCTCCGATCGCGATCAACTTATACAGCGTTGGGCGCATCGGCAGAAGCCCTCATGGCGCTTTTGTCGCCGCTCTTTGGCGGCCTCCTCGTTGATCACCTGAGTTGGCGGTGGTGCTTCTTCGTACAATTACCCCTAATCGCCGCAGCTTCCATCATCGTGATTTTCTTGCTAGACGGCGACGTTAAAAGTCCCGGGCGTGATCGAACCTGGACTGCCGCCCTTCGGCGACTGGATATTGCGGGAACGTTCATTCTGGTCTTGGGACTCACCTCACTAATATTAGCCTTGCAGTGGGGAGGAAATCAATATCCGTGGTCGTCATGGCCTGTGATCTTCTTGCTCTTGCTCTCCGCCCTCCTTGTGCCAGCGTACGTGTGGTACCAAAGCCGGCTTGGTGAGCAGGCGACCGTGCCCATACGCATCGCACGCCAGCGAAGTGTGATCTTCGGTTTCTTATTCAGCTTCTGCAACAACGGCTCGCTGAGCATATTTGAGTACTATGTACGAACCCCTTAAATCGTTCAATTAGCCACCACTAAACAAATTCAAGCTGCCCATCTACTTCCAAGTCGTGAAAGAACTCTCCGCCTCTAGATCGGGGTTGATGGTTCTGCCCATCGCCGCCGGTCTGGTGGTATCCGTGCCGTTAGCTGGGCGTCTGACATCTAAGATTGGGTACTATGGGCCGTTCATGTTACTGAACAGCTTTCTGGTGCCACCAGCAGCCGGCCTGCTTGCGACTGTGGACGCTGACTCCAAATTGTGGAAAGTCGGTCTAGAGCAGGCCCTGCTCGGTTTCGGCACCGGCATAGGATTTCAGGGCCCTCAGGTCGCTGTTCAGGCTATCTTTTCGGACTCGGACGCGCAGATTGGAATTGCGATTATCCAGCTGGCTCAAGCACTTGGGCCCGCTGTATCCGCTGCTGGTGCACAGAATATCTTCGCCGGGCAGCTGCACAATACTACTAACCAAGGTACCGCACTGGGCATTCTGGGTCCAGTCGGAAGCTCTGGAAATGAGGTGGGCCTGGAATCAAGGTTTAGCATGGCTTTCCAGAGAACATTCTATTTTGCACTCGCGTTAGCTTGCATGTTAATCATCGGTGCTGGTGGAATAGAATGGAGGTCAGTGAAGAAAAGGAATGGCATCTCGAAGGAATCTGGCGAATCCTCTTGACTCTGGTGGTATATAGCCTGGAGTCCAGTCCGCAACCGATAACTGTGAAGTAATTGACTACATGCTGCAAACCCCATTCTGCAAGTAATTAGTCTGATTGCTATAATAGAGTAGACTATTGATAAGGACAGGATTGTAGCATTCAGCGACTGTGTTTCAAACTCGAATATGATAGGAGCTGCCGCAATACATCTCCAGAAACGACGACGCCAGTCGGACATGAAAGAGAGGTTGTGGTACTTCAGCCGTTGTCACTCGTGTAGTTATGATGCTCTATGCCTAGATCGTCGACCAGCGCAGAAGCACCGCAGCGGCAATGACTGGCAACACGCTCACCAATTCTCCCAGTCCCGCAAACTCTGGAGGGATTCTCGCATTGACAAAGGCACCCGCAGCGAGAAGGATGGCAAAGGTGTTATACAAGAAGCTCCATGTAAAGTTGAACTTGACGCGGTTGACAGATTTCCGACTGGCGTTCATCATAGTAAGGATACCACCAAGAGATGGTCGCATAAGAACCACATCCGCGGCGGACTGTGCGACATCTGTGCCTTCGTTCATGTGGACTCCAATAGTAGCTTGTGCGAGAGCGACGGCATCGTTTGTGCCGTCACCACAAAACACGACAACTGGCTCCCTATGATCTACGCCAGAACCGAGGAGCGTCTGGATGTAGTCCTTCTTGTCGGCGGGCGAGCTTCGAGAACGCACATTTTCGCTCGGAATGCCGAGCTTGAACGCTAAAGTCCGGGTAGCTCCCTCATCGTCGCCAGAAATCACATGCACCGAGATGCCACTTTTCTGCAAGGTCCCAACCGTTCCCTCAGCATCAGGTCGAAGCTCATCTTCAAGACCATAAACTGCCTTTAATGCATCGTCGATAGTGAAACAAGAGACAGTGTAACCTTGAGCAAGCATTGGTTGCACACGTTCATGTTCCGATAACTCCAGCCAGCGAGAATTGCCTGCTCGAAGTCTCTGGACGCCCAAGGTAGTTTCAACACCCTTACCGGTGAGGCTCTTAGGTTCAGGGACAGGAGAAGCCATGACTCCAGTAGCCTTGAGATGAGAAGCTATAGCAACCGAGACTGGGTGTCGACTGCTTTCGACGAGACCCAGGAGAAGCGGGAGTTTGTCCTTTTCAACACAGTCTATCGCTACAACAGAGAGCTTTCCCTGAGTCAAGGTCCCAGTCTTGTCGAACACGACGTGCGACGTCTTGTAAGCAAGTTCAATAGCATCTGCGGACTTGAAGACGATGCCTCTTTCCGCCGCGACTCCGCTGGCAATCACAATGACCATAGGAACAGCTAGTCCAATGGCGCAGGGGCACGACACGATAAGGACGGTAATAGCGTATGTGATGGCCTGGACTACAGATTGGGATCCATCATAGCCGCGAATTGTTATGCCCACTGCGACCCAGACAACGAACGTAATGATCGTTAATGCCACGACAACCGGGACGAAGTAGGATGCTACGCGGTCTGCGAGATCCTGCAATTTGGGTTTCGACAGTTTGGCCTCATCGACCATCGCAGCAATGACATTGATCGTGTTCTCGCTAGGCAAACGGTTCAGTCGCACAGTCATAACTCCAGGTCCATTAATAGAACCAGCAATCACCGCAGACTTAGGATATTTCGCCACCAGTCTGGATTCACCAGTGATCATGGACTCATCAACCTCAGACGATCCCGTAACGACAGTACCGTCGGTTGGGATTCTGGTGTCAGGAAGGACTTTGAAGATGTCACCGTATTGAAGAAGTCGTACGTCAATCTCACGTTCCGTTCTGTTTTCTTTGTCGATGATGATAGCCGTCGATGCCTGAAGTGACCGCATAGAGATGGACTCAACAGCTTTCTGACGAGCGAGAGCGGCAACCCATCGACCAGCCATGATCAAGGTGACCAAGAGTGTGCTCGTTTCAAAGAATTGGCCGGTTGAAAGGGGTTTCTTTGCAATAAGGTACCCAAAGGAGACTACGGAGAAGATATATGCAGCGCTGGTGCTCAAAACGATTAAGAGGTCCATCTCAATAACCCTCGAAAAAATAAGAGCCTTCAGAGCCTTGGGATAGAAAGGACCTGCTATGACAAGTTGAACAATCGTCGCCAAGGCGAGTGAAGCCGAGGAATATGCTACCTCTCTCTTAGGAAGCGGAGCCCACGCCATGACTAGGACCGGAAGCGTCAAGACAGCGGAGAGAAACGTCATGTATCCGACATGACGAACATGTTTGCTACCAGCATCCAGCGAAGGGTCGCCACGTGGAGGAGCTAGTTCAATTGGCGGGCCCCAAAACTTCTCGATGAGGTCTCGAGCTCCTAGAATCTTCGGATCAAACGCGACTCGCACGGTTTCCTTATCAACGAGTGTCATGTCAATAACTCCGTCCGGCCATTTCTGATTAATGAACTCCAAGGGCTCATCGGGGATGATAAGTTCTAGGCTAGATCCCTGGTTCTGGACTCTTTCGCACTTGAATTCGGTCGTTCGCTCCAGATGTTTTATGACTTCCTCTACTGAGCCAAGGCGAAGATCAATATTGAACTCGGCTCGTGAGAGGACTAAACTGGTTTTCAGCTCTTTGACGGCGGGGACAGTAGCGAGGGTTCGGTTCAGCTTTGTCTCGCAACCAGTACAAGTCATGCCAGAAATGCTGAGGACAACGTGTTCCCTGCCAGTGCCCTGATTTTCGATGTCAATGACGGTCTGAGTCGGGGCTTTCTGAACCCCTGAACAAGGATCAGGCACAGCTGAAGAACAGCAGGCATCGGCACAGGAGCCTTGAGGATCGGCCGGCTGCTTTTCAGCGCAGCAAGAGTCCGCACAAGCAGTATTCGAATGCGTCATGACATCGCGCTTCGATGGCTTGCAGCAAGAGCTAGCGGAGGCGATAATAGGGGTCTCTTTGGTAATTGGGTGTTTAGCTGGTTCAAAACAAAGGTCTGCACAGCCACTGATTGGAGATTCAATAACAGATTTCGCCTTTGAACAGCATGAACCCTCACAAATACTCTTAGTGTCAGTATCTTTGAGACACTTGTCTCCGGAACAGGAAGATCCAGGGCTACAGGCCTCGAGAATAGATTCTTTGACAGGGGGGTTCTCCAAGCAGCAAGAGTTTAGGCGTCTAATTTGGACGACAGGCTGCTTCGCAGTCTTTTCGAGGGCACAGCAAGAACCGGGGCAATCCTGTTTCGCGAGGCTTTCCTTGATAGCCTTGTCGTCCGTGCAGCAAGACACAGAAGGTTTGGCCTTGGCCCCGGTATTCACAACGGGCTCTTTTGAGCAGCAAGAGTCGGCGCAGCTGCTCTTTAAGGGAGGTTCTTCAACACGTTTGTCCTTCAAGCAGCAGGGCTTCGAGCACTTGCTCTGGATAATACGCTCTTGGGCGTGCTTTTCCTTCGAGCGACAAGAGCTCGTGTAGGCATTCGTAGAAGATTTCTTGACAAACCTGATACTTTCACCAGAGACCTTTCGCAGGCGAAGGCGGTTGAGTGCAGCCTGGTCCTCAGTGACGGAACCGCTGCTGTTGCAGGACTCCAGCGAAGTGCGAAAAGGGGAGCGAGCAAAGACCTTCTTTGAGCATCGGGTCCCGTCCTGTGAATGGCGCTCGCGGAGCTCACAGCATGTTTCCTGGCCAAGAGCAATGAGAGCACGGCAGAGACACCCCAGAGCCTGTAGAGTAGCACCATAGCGGTCTAGCGCAGAGAGAGTATGCTGGCTGCATGCCCTGCCGTTGGTTGCTTCACTGCAAGCTGAGGGGAGTTAGCAATCTTGAATGGTCTTCTCAACGAGGGCTACTCGCTGTTTGTCAGACCGTTTGAGCCGGGGACAGCCACAGCACTCATCTCGCACTCCCGCAAGGCCAACCGGTCAAGGCAAGACGTGTCGCAGCATGGACCGACCTTGTCACCGCAGCAATCAGGTGCGTCGGTATCATCCGCGGTGTTTCCGTCAGCACACTTTCCAGAAGAGCAACAATTATCCGGCTCCTCCTGGGTAGGCTCTCGCTGACCCGGAAATTTGACGTGGAGAAGCTCAGGGTTATCGCCATCGTGACAAAGATCCTGGCAACTGCTCGTCCCGTCAATGGGAGCCGTGATTGTCGCAGTGGCCGGCTCCGGAGCTGGAGCCGGTGGACGGCAACATTCACATCCCATGGTTGAAGTGATGTCCTACTTTCAGTGTAAGTCTTGTGAGTCGAGGTACCTATATTTGTGAAGTTGAGCTTCTCGGAAAATGGGTTGGCCGGGTTGGCTGGGTTGTCTCCGCTGGTCTCGGAGAATAAGTCGATAGCACGCTAATTTAGCACGTGCAGGGCCCCACTGTGGAGGAGTCCGCATGCACGGTGCCGATCACACCATGCACACAGTGCAGTTCCCTACGCCGCTACGCGTTCCTCCGCAATTCGGCGTCGCGGCCATTTAACCAATCGCCAACAACAGCAATGAAAGTCGCGCCAGAATCGACGATTCTGATCTCATTAGTCCATATCACCAGTCGCAATATCTTGCTGCTCCTGAGAGGCAAAACAATGAGTAAACCCAAAGCGCGAAAAAAATCACACACAAAGATGACAAAAGACAACCCGCCGCCCAACGAGCAAGCAGCCACAAGCATTGCAACAGAAAACTTCACAAGCCCATCAGCCAAAGTGGCACGGTAAGGTAAGCTCAAAGAAGACACAAGATAACACGAGCGAATAAATTGTATAGTATATATGAAGGTAAAATCCAAAGCTTTGTCCGCCAGCCCAGGAGTTGGTCAACCGTAGCACTGCACCATGCCCCTTTGATCCGCACGCCCGTGAGAACAAACGACAAAGTAATACTAACAACGAGAATCCCGCTCAACCGGAAACGGCCACGTAAACCAGCTTCGTGAAGAATGGGTATAACTCAATCGCACGATTCGCGTGATTGCTATCTCCAGCTTCCTGAAGCTCATCGATGCAGAGCAAGCTACCTTACTCCAGTTCAACAGCACTTCTTTTGAGACATCGCGTGATTAAGCCGCAAAGATGATGGAACCAGTGGAATACATCTCCGGATTTGACTGGGATGATGAATTCAATGAAGACGATAGTTCCGACGATTCGGGCGTGGACCGGCGGCTAGCAGAGAATGCCGAATTGGCCAACCGAATCCAGGAAGAGTTACGGAATGTCTTTTCACGCTCGAAACTATGGCAGATGGAGAAATTGCTAGGCCACGGTGGCTACGGCGTAACGGTTCTACTACACTACAAGGATCCGCTGAGGCTCGGCCGCAGCCAGAGGGCCGTACTGAAGCGGTCGTTGCGAACAGAGGAGGGAGCCGAAGAATTCGACGAGTTATTCCCAGAAATAGCCGCATATAAAGCAAGTCCAGCTTTTCCTATTGCAAGAACACCGGGCACAGAACTAATGGAATACTCTGTACTAGAACTTGCGTGGTAATTCGCACATCGCTCGAATGCTTGCTTATTGCGAAGACGTTTCCAAACACAGAAAATCGGACCCTAATAAGCCCCTCAGCGCCTGGGATCGCTTTTCCGAGGTCTTTAAGAATCCCTTGGACATCGTATTCCCGATCCTAAGCCCATTCATAGGGCCTGCGATCTTGTTAGAATACCTGGAGAATGGAGCTCTTACCAAAGTCCTTGAAAAGTTGGCCAGCTTAAGAATCCATCTACCTAATCGTGTGCTCTGGAGCTTCTACTTCTGTCGTAAGGCGCCTTTTCCCCCTATCTTCCTTTTGGTAATAGTTATGATTCGACCGAGCTGACTTCAATAAGTCGTGCGAGCCTGCGTTGGGATGGCCTACCCGCAGAGAACCCGGAGTGGTTCATCACTAGCATTAGAGAAGATGCCGAGAGGTGACCCGAGACCATATGGTCTTATTCATGGTGATATTGCGGCTAGGAATATCATGATAGGCAACCGAAATCCCGCAGTCCAAGAGCGTAGGTGAATTCTGCCATGTCTCCGTTGTTCTTAAATCGTGAGAATACCCGATAATTACAAGACTGAATTTACTGATCCGTGGAATTTCAAAAGATCGCGTCGTTCCGGAGCTCAAGCTCATCGATTTCGGATTAGCCCGCGAGGCCCAGCCCGGAAGTGCCATTGAGGGCATGCTGAACAATTTGTTCGCATGCGGTAGCGTGAGTTAACAGGTCCCGAAGCGTCTGTTGGCGGTTGTCCGCTAATGAAGCCCATCGTAGATGATGCTATGGTTGATAAATCGATATGATGTAGAATTAAGCCAAAACAGAACAGTGACATTCAATGGGACCTTGACGTACGCGGTCGACATCCTGCCCACCGACGCGCCGAATCGGTTTCCCCACCTCGACCCGGAGCTGCGGGATCTTCTGGTCGAGGCCATGGCGGTTGATCAGTACCGTCGACCCCCGTTGGATGTTATGCTTGAACGGACGGAGGCGGGTATGATGAAGCCTGCTAGTGCGTATCCTGGCTGGGAGCACGAGGAGTTGGATGGCCCTGTCACCCAACTTTTGCAGAGGCTGATGTACGATGCGTGATCCGTGATGCTCGGCTTCATGACTGTTGCAATTTTGGGATTGATCCCGATGCGATTGGGAAGGGGGTAGCCCCTATATATGATCGAATGACGGGGCTTTTGCGAACACGCAAGCGAGTAATTGGAATTCGCCGTGTACTTATATTTCATCGAAGTTTCTCTTTTCTAGAAGAAATGCAAATTAAATGTAGAAGGAGGACTCTGGCGCTTGTTACGGCGACAAGCAGTCGTGGCTCAATTATAACATCAACCGGACGGAGAGGCATCATGTCTAGCCTCCTCTTTTGAGACCTTACCGGCAAGTGCCATCTGTTAACACGCTTCACATAGCATTGGTTTACCACCCACAAGTTACTTGTGTTATTCAACAATACTCGAACATCTATCATCCAGTCATGAGCATCGCTCCAAACTTGCCTTTTTGCGCCACTATTGATAACGGGCTCCATTTCAATTGGATTCGCTATAGCAGAGATCAACCCTCAGTACCATACCAGATCAACAAATATCTCAGTCCACACACACCAACCAACCCAAAATGAAGCTATCCAAAGTCCTCGCAGCCATAACAATCCCAACCGCAGCGGCGAATTTCTGGATGGTATACCAACGCCGATACGCACAATTCGGCCGAGCAGAAGTAACCTCCTACGGCGCATCGCTAGTAAGCAAGATAGAGCAATGGACATGCGGAAACGACGCATTCCGGCACCGCATAATTCAAGACTACCAAGACGCAAGCGAGGACGTCGGCGTATGGTTCGATCCATGGAACGCGCAGACAGGGCCGCTATGGCACCATCCCCTCGTCACCGTCAAAATAGACCTTTTCTCCCCGGAGCTCGGACGCCAAAGTACGTTCATGATAGAGGTGTGGGATTGCGGCTGATTGGGATTGCAGCTATCTTCCGGAACGGGTATACGGATGATGGATTTACCATGGTGAACGCCGGTAATGAAGTCACTGCGCGGTGCCGCGAGGATCGGAGTTTTATTCTTGACTTGGATTGCTGGTATCGACATCCTGATCCGCGGGTTATACAGTACCATGTCAATGTCAACGGATCCTCGATGTTCTTCTACGAGTCGGATATTGAGGTGGATGGGGTCCGCAACGAGGACACGCTTCGGCGGATTGCGAGGGACGCGGGCTTTTGGATGGCTTGATTGGATTTCTTATTTGATTTGTCGACAGCGATAGCCAGTAGTCATGCGATTGGAGGAGAGGGTAGTTTCTTGGTAAGGGAGAGTCGGTGTCCTTATTGGTGGTGGATAGCTGTAGCCTCCGAGGGTTCATGAGCTACAACAATAGCGCATCTATATTGCAAGAAGTACATTGAACCAGGATAGATCAACATGAAGTCCAACTACATAGTACGCAATTCTCGCTAGAACGGATACTTTCGTCTTAATCCTAGCCCGTCCACACATAATCCTGATGTACACCCTCGATCTGATTCCGCAAAGCCCAACCGTAATCACCCGCATTCGGCGTCCTCAGGAGCGTATGAATATGGAACTTCGCCGGCTCTCCATTCGTCAGGAAAACGCCTGAGTGGTGATCGAACTCGACAATTACCACAGGGCTCTGGATGCGATAGTAGAAAGGGTCGTCGTCACCGTTGCCACCGATCCAGCAGAAGTACGTCTCATCGAACTGAGCTTGAATATCGACGAGCCGGATCTCGCGCGCCTTGGCAGGCAGATATAAAAGATACTGCTCGAGAATCTGTACGACAAGGGCTTGCTGGTCGCCGTCTAGCGAGGAGACGACGACCCCTTCATACGGCACGACGCGATTATCGCGGTACGCACCGCATAAGTGTCGCTGATCATCATGATTCCAGCGGCCCTTTGGCATCGCCGGGTCTTTCATCTGTCTATACACGCGCGCTTTCTCCTGGGTTTCGGGACCGAGACTTTGCATGAGCTGCAGACCCAGGCGTTCCTCGATGTGGAGGATGCGCGTGCCTTTGTACAGACCCTCGTCGATGATATTAGGCTCTGCGCCGGTAAACCACGGCGACAGGACGATCTGGGTCTTATACAGAAACACGTTCAGGCAGAGGTGGTGGCCGTAGAACGAGAAGCCCCAGGGTTCCGTCGTCGAGGGTGCGCCGAAGAGGACAAAGTTATAGCTGTGCTCGTTCATGACGAGCGGCGCGTTCACGAGCTCGCCGAGGAAGTGGTTGATGCGCATCGCGCCCACGGCTTTTTCGTACCCCTCCGGTGAAAGCGTTTCTCTGAGCACGGCGAGGACGCCGTCGCGCAGGGATGGTGATATCTCGTCCAGACGGATCCCTTTGTCGCTGATGAGGAACTCCGGGTTCGACCAGGTGCGCCATTCTGGCGAGTCTATGTGCAGTATTGTTTTGGATGTCTGCTCCGGCGTGAGCTGGCGCACCACAGCGCGTGTTGCGGCGACAATGCGCTCGATTGGCACGCCCTCATCCCGGAGTTTGAACAGTCCGGGCCGGACGACACCTTTTATCGTGCGTCAGTGAGGTGAGTCTGTTGGTCAATGCGATAGCAAGGCACACACCATCGCTCGTGATCCCCTTGAACGGCTCTTGCAGTAGCCTTCGCCAGTGCGTGTAAAGCCCGTATAGCCATGGCGGAGCCTGCCTTTCTAGCAATTCCTTGGCGTGGCCGCGAGCGTCGTTGCGGGCTATGGCGGTGAACCGCGGGGTGGTGAGATCCGGTAGATATTGGCGAAAGTCTTCGCGTGTGCCTCCATTCAATGGCGACATCATGTTTGTGTTTGCATTCGTGTTTTTGTCTTTCGTGTTTCGCTTCTTTCCGCACACTCCTAGTACTCAATACGTTCTCGTTTGATTCCGGCTCATTGAATTACATGTCTAATATCGTCTGAACAACCCGAATTGTGAATGTCATATCTACCAACATGTAGCTTGGAGGTCGGAGATGCGGGCGGAGGAGAGTGTTGGTGTGTTGTTACATAACATAAGCTCTAGTCTAAAAGCTCGTTAGGCACATTGACGTACCTATTATTCCCGGTACGTTATTGTTCATGATCCCTTTCTCGGGGATTCGGAACACCTCGGAAACGCCTTGTTTCGTCGTGTCTAGTTTCCAACCCCAATTCGTCCCCTCAAGGCGGGCATTTTCAAAGCTTCTTTTAGGAAACAGTAAACAATATGTTCAGTATAAAGGTCTGTTAGAAGACGAGGTCAGCGGCTGCTCTGACGGGCGAGGTACGGTGAAGCCTGTGCGTCGCGATGGCCGAAAGTTTCGCACCGGATTCAATGCTCGGGCAGGCTGTAAACAATCCAAACTGTCATGAGAGTCAAAGTTTGGAGTAAGCAGAGGCAAGAGTAGAAACCGGCACGTCAAAGGAGCTGAGGCCATAAACTCGCACATAATCGTGGTTTTCCACATGCTTCCGGTATTTGGGGTATAACGTACAGGATCCAGAGTTCGCCTTTTTGTGTACCTCGTTTGCTTCATGCAAAATTTCCCATAATGACACCTGCCGCCTCTCGCTCGATTTTCCCAGACCCATTGTAACAAAGCTCAGCGACTCGCACCAAATGCAATGCGATGTAAAGTCTCCAGCAACGAACATGCCTACAAATACATCCACTCAGATAAAAAAGCCGAAAAACACCTGGGCCCTGTGTGTGGCGAGGACTCAATAATATACAGTTAACAGTATGGAGAAACCAGCCTCGAATTTAAAGGCAGAAAACGAGCTTAGCGACCCTAGCGCTTCCGCGTGTCTTTCCCCTTCTTGCTCTTGCTTTTCTTCTTATCTTTGGGGAGCTCAAGCGCTGTCCCCTCGAGTTGCTGGCTCATTGTCGCCAGCATATAATCGTCAATCGTATGCATCATCTCACCCCATGCGTTATTCTCAATTTCCTGCATCATCTCATCGCGCACCGCCGACTCTGAAAAAAGTCCCAGATTTGATCGCCCTCTGGCCTGGCCTAGTGAGCCGTCTTGCGTGGCTGGCGTGCCTTGTCGCGTGCTCGATGCGCCGGACGCGCTTGCAGTAAGAGGCTTCTCGGCGAAGTCTGCCTCATCTTCTTGTATCTCCTTCTGTGCTACATGTGCAGCAGCAACGTCCTCTCGGTCTTCAGCTTGTTCAAGGACACGGCTGACAGTACGCTGGTCGGCGGTTTCCACACCACCGAGAACGCGGTCCATGGCATCCCCAACGACATCCGCCTCATCGGTTGCACCGCTTATAACGTCACGCACCGAGAGCTTATTGAAATAATCTGTGGTAAAGCCACCTTCTTGAATTACGATATCATCGAGCATCTGTTTTTGACTCGCCTTTCGTAAAATGTTGGCCTCAATGGTATGCTCACTTACGAGCCGGTATATGTGCACATCTCGAGTTTGACCGATACGATGGCATCGATCCTGACACTGCTTGTCCATAGCTGGATTCCAGTCCTGGTCATAAAAGATGACGGTATCGGCTCCCGTTAGATTTATTCCTAACCCACCAGAGCGAGTGGAAAGAATAAAACACAGAATACGGGGATCATTGTTGAATCGATCTGTCAGAATCTGGCGCTGTTCTACTTTCGTTGCCCCATCGAGACGAAGATACTTGTGCCCGTGAATGTTTAGGAATCGCTCTAGCACATCAAGCACCTTCGTCATTTGCGTGAAAATGAGGGCTCGGTGGCCACCAGCTTGAAGTTTCCGTAGTAGCCGATCAAGTACTTGAAGCTTGCCGCAATCATACTGCAACAACCGTTTGTCTGGAAATTGTATGCTGAGCCTCATGCGTGACTCGTGCCACGGGTCTAGTGGGGATTCCTTCGGCATGTAAGGGCTATATCGAACTGGAGATGATAGCTTGAGGTTGAAATCCTCAAATAGTTCGATTCCTTTGGACCCCAGAACGAACCGATCAAGATCCTTTGTAACAACTGCCGGAGTGATGCATGCGAATTTAGAGATGGTGGCCTTCATTGACGCCGCGCGTTGGTCCAGGGTGGGCACGATTGACCGAAGCACCGGTGAATCCTCCTCAAACCAGTTCATTATTCTTTGTGGTATCCTGGGTCGTGATTTGAAAGGTCGTTGATCGACGCCCAATGTCAAGAATTCAGTCAGTCGTTTCCCATAGATAGGACGCTGCTGACGACGGAAGCTATTCACGTAGACACAATGCCGTAACTCTTCCAAGCGGCCCCATCGTCCTACTTTATCAAGATAGGCAATATTTGACTCAATGGTCGAAGGATCGAACTTCATCTCAACAGCGTGGGCACGAGTCGCTTGAGCGTCCTGTAGTTGTAGTAGCGTTTCGTCGGAACTGAGCTCAAATACACGGTCGCAGGTTGCGGCTGAAAGCCCCTCGTACTGTGCTGGTATCAGGTTGAGGTAGCCTAAATTGACGGTGGTCATGGGTCTCTCGGCAAGTAACTTCCCACGAAGAAGAGTCTCCATGGTTGCATAATCGAGTACGGCAGACTGGGATTGCCGGAAGGACGTCATGATCGGTCGTTCAACAAAAAGATCAGGATGATTACAGACTTTGCGCAGCTGCATGAGACAGTTGATGACGGAAATGTAGTTGCCTGAGGCGAGAGCTTCCCGCGTGTCGGTTCGAGCCAGGAAGCCATCATACAACTCGCGTTGACGTCGCGACAACCGACAAAGCTCCACATGCTCGAACTTCGCCGGCATTTGCTTCTCGACATCGGCTTTGAGCCGTCTCAGCAGATACGGCCGCAATACTTTATGAAGTTTGGCAATGATGGCGCGTGCTTCATCATCCATCCGTTCCCGACCGCTCTCTAGGATTTGTGATTCAGGTTTGTGAAACCAACCTTGAAACTCTGTGAGATCTGCGAAGCCCCCAACCCCGTTCTCTGACGGCATCAGGAAAAACAGAAGAGACCAGAGCTCGGTCAGGTTGTTTTGTAATGGTGTGCCGGTAAGCAAAAGTCGCGCTTGGGTGTTGAAGCCGAGCAGAGTCTGCCAGCGTTTTGACTTGAAGTTTTTGATGTTGTGCGCTTCATCCAAGATCATGTAATGCCACTGCCGGCGTTTGAATACCTGTTGATCTTGGAGGACAATCTGGTAAGACGTGATGCATACGTTCCACATGTCATCAGACTTCCATCCCTGGCGCTTTCGTTTCCTTTCTTCAATACTACCGTAGTAGGAAAGCACTTTGAATCCCGGACACCATTTCTTGAATTCCATCTCCCAGTTCAACATTACGCTTGTAGGAACGATCACAAGATGTGGTCCCCATACTTCGTGCTGGCAGGCCAGGTGGGCCAATAAAGCAATGGTTTGGATGGTCTTTCCGAGACCCATCTCATCGGCCAATATTCCATTCGTCTGGTTTTTGTAAAGACCCGCAAGCCAATCTAGGCCATAATGCTGGTATTCGCGTAGACTGCCTCGCAGCAGAAAGGGGACTTCGGTCTTAGGCAATTGCGGAGGTGGCGTGGTCGACCTACTGAAGCCTGATTTCACCGCCAAAGAGGCTGAATCCGCCTCGGAAGGCTTTGTTTCTGATGTTATAGGTGACTGGCTATGATCCCGACTGACGGAGTTAGTAGCTGCATCTGTCTCTGGGGTGGGTTGCTGCGGTCCTAATAGAGTAGGTGTAATCTCGACACTGGGGACTGCTGGTGCTGGTTGCTCATGCGCAACGCCATCTGTTCCCCCACGCTCAACATCATCAACAGCTGGTGGAAATGGGTTTTCCTGGAGATGAAGAGCAGCTGGAGAGTTGACGGTGCTGGGAGATAAGTGTGTTGCTGTTGGTGGCATATCGTTCTTGCTTGCCGCTAACGTTGAGGGCTGGACTGGATACTCAACCCCATTCTGGATACTGGGAGTCGGCTGAGTAGTAAGGCTCTTGCAAATATGCTCAGCCTTAGTCACTCCATCCATCGCGGGTCCTCTATCATCCACACCAATGCCGTTGGTTGCCGCGTCCTCTGGTTCCGTTGGGTGTACATTACCACCAAGGACTGGGGCCTCAATCTCTATGGAAGCATTTTCTTTCAACTTCCTCAACTCTTTCTTTCCGAAAAATAATCCAAGAAGACCAGTCGAGTCCTCGTCCTCGTCATCATCCTCAGAACCGTCACCATCGGTAGCATCATCATTCTCGGCTTGGTCATCGGTATCATCGTCGCTTGATGTTATGTCATCATCCATGTCCACAGACTCATCGGTTGTTTCAGCCGCATCAGGCTGTATGTCTGCTAAATTCCCAGTGGTGTTGTCATTATTGTCTTCACTTCCAGGGGTCGGAATATCTGGTATGTTGGCGTATTTTTGACGAAGTTGATCTTGCGTCAAATCTTCATCAGATAAGATTGATTTCGCGTCTTCTTCATCCTCGGACGACGACATGTTGTCTTCGTCGCTTGTAGAATTGTCATCTAAAGAAGACTCGTCTTCTGAATCGACTTGCATTTTATCGCCGTTAAATTCGTCTTCGGAATCCTCGAGACCGTGATTTTCTTCATCTCCATCCTCATCCGACAAACCGTCAGAACCAACGCGAGTTCGCCGGGCCTGGAGTTTGAGCTCCGACATGCTCACAGCTTCATTTAGAGCAGCTTTCACTCGCTTCTGTTCGGCAGCCTCCCACTCCTCCAATCGGCGACGATTAATTTCCGTTCTAACACTCTCCCATGTGCCCACGAGGGCTCTGACGACCGTTTTGTAATGCGTTATACATTCTATTCGCGCTTCAGCTTCAATCTGTTCCGCCGTCTTGGGCTGACGCCTCAGCCACTCATCTCTGCATGCTTCCGCCAGCTTCTTTGCCGTGGCTTTGTGCCTTTGATGCTCCATCGCCATTAATTTCCGGAAGTTTGCCATTTGCTTGAGTAGATGGTCCATATGCGCCCACTGTCGAGGGGGTTCCTCTGCCGGGTCTGGCGCAAAAAGGCTACATCGTTCCTCGCTGAGGAGACCGCCGGGTTCAACTTCATCTTCAATGCGTATGATGATCCGGGCATCCCGTTCAGCCATCTCCAGCGTGTATGGGGGCCCATCATCCAGAGGATCATACCAACCACCTTCGCTGACATCAAGTGTTGGCGCCCGCGCAACGTACTCTTCGAAAGTTGATGCTACTTTTGGCCGCGGTAGTGTCTGACTAGGAAGCACATGCGCCTGGGCAGGATGAACGACAGGGATAGTTGGAGCCTTGACCCGCAACCGAATTCTAGTAGGTCGTGATGTGTTTGGGCTCCCCTCGGGGTCCGGGCCTTGATCGATGCTATCTTTCCGTGTCCTAGAACTTCTCCGAGTAGGAAGCAAATGCTTCGGAGATTCAGCGGATGGATGAGAGAGTGCTGAACTTGCTCTCGTCTTAGGCGACGGCTTTGGAGCGGTGCCCAGTGACTTCTTGTTACTTGGCTTGGGTGCGGACGGCGGCACCTTGGTGGAGGGAGTCCGAGGGGTCGACAACGCGTTCCTTTGTGTGTTATTAGGGGTTGCATGAGTGCTTGTACGCAATTTTCTGGCGTTAGGAGAGCTCTGCGTCTCACTTCGAGCACCTCTAGTCACCCTTTTATTGCTTTGTGGTTGTAGCTCTAATGGAATCGCGTTGGTTCGGCCGGATCTTCGTTTCCCATTCTCCATGAAAGTGGTAGGGCCGTCGGCCTCTACCTTCTTCCAGGGAGGTGATTCAAGCTTGAGCCGTCGTGCAGGCCGATGAGGCGTCGTGTCGCGTACGCGGCGTCGCTTAGCCGGCCGCTCGTCATCATGGGCATCGTTGTCCTTGTTGTTGTCGTCGTCGTTATCATGTTTGGGAGCATGCTCGGCCGGAGGTGCTGTCCTCTCGGGGCCAGCAGCATCGCTGCTGTGGTATGTTTCGGGTTCCGGAAGGTGCAGTTTGTCATTTTCAGAATTGGGCTGATCGGGGTTCGGGACGATTGGTGATGCCTCGGATGGATTGCGAATCGAGGCATCGAGGTTGGGGTTGTTAGTGTTGTGTGTTGGCGCAGCAGACTGGGGCGACGCGGTGCTCGTCATAGCTGTCCAGGGTGTCTCGAAGGAAGTGAGCACGGTAAACTCAGCGAAATAGGCATTTGCGGAAACAAAAACTACGTCTACGGATAGAGAATCAACAGTAGTTTTATGTAGCCGAGTCCGATGGTTACCAGCCCTCTATGTCGACACTTATGATGGATTTTGTGCGGAAAACGCAGTTTCCCCGTAGAAAGATGATGATTCAAAAAATTTCATCCTCAACCTCCGCCTTGCCGCGCCCCCAGTTTGCACTTGGGGGGCTTTGCCTTACGTAACGAGATAAGCTTACAGTGCGCGGGTTCACTGTGTAGGCACCCAGAGTAGGTAGCCTGTACCCGTGCCTGTACCGGGGGTACCTGTCAGCGTGCGCCTACCGAGCGTGCAATCCACGTACCGTGTGACTGCCTGGGGTCCCGTGTACCTCGACCGCAACGCCCCCACTTTCCTCCGACTGCTGCCGTTCGGTCCAATCAGCTGCTGCGCTGCGTCTTGGCAGCTCCACTTCCCTGGACCTCAACTCTCGGGCTGTTCGTTCCGAAGCACAACCGTTACCGTCACCCAGACGTTAACTGCCACTGCTGCGACCGGCATTGCTGGCACTACGCGCATGGTATGTGGCCATTGGCATGAAGACGCCTTGTCCCCGTGTTCATATTAGCTGACCAGCCTGGCCACTTCTAGATGCTCTATCAACGAGTTGCCAGGACTGCGGTCCTTCGCGCAACATCCAAGGCCACCCCCCGACGACTGCCCCTTGTTCAGCGGCGAACTCTCTTCCCCGATTATTACAACCCCGGCAGCAAGAAGATCCTCGACGAGAAATACCCTGAGTACCCAGCTCTAACCGATGCCGAGGATCCGAACATGAACGGTGGTTATGTCAATCCACCGCCCATCGCGCGACAGTTTCGCGATCCCTATGGAGATTGGTGGGACAAGCAGGAGCGCAGGAACTTTGGCGAACCCGTCCACGAGGACAACGATAAGCTTGGAGTTTTCGGTCCTCATGACTACACATGGGCCGACTCCAGAACCGCGTTTGCACATATTGGCACCTTTATTGCGGTTGTTTTCGGACTCTGCTGGGTCGTTAGCAGAGTATATCCCGACAAGCCAGCCTTCCCCACGGAATTTGAGGGCGGTCTCGAGCGAGAGCTTGGTGGTCGTGGTGCTACAAGAGTGAGTTCGCCTTGCCGCAGCCTGGCGCTAGCATTGAATTGCCATACTGACAAGCAAGTGCAACAGGCCAGAGCTCCTGGTGATCCCGAGCCATTCCAGGCTCAGCAAACCAAATAATAGACAAATTGTATCGATACCAGAAACTTCACCAATGAAAATTCACATAAACATTAGCCGGCTGGAATGGCCATTGGTCCTTGCAACGAATGGTTTGGAGCTCCTACGTTTGGGCATCACGATATACTACATCTCCTTTGTTTGAGCGCACTGAGAAGTGTGTTCCCAAACCTTATGTGCGGTCTCTTTATACCCTAAGTGATTACTTAAATGGTTAACAGAATTGACCTACCAAGCCTGAGCGTCTTATGCTTTCTAAGCTACGTAGGTAACTTATGACGCACCTTACTCCCCAGTGGCTGGCGATGAGCCTAATAGAAAGGGGGAAGGCCCGCTCCCAGTTTATGGGAGAATATCTCCAATGTCGAGAATCTAATTATAAAGAAATACGGCCTTATGACTTGACCAGAAAGCAACACCGTCTCGAAGTCCTAGCAGGGACGAGTATTCTAGCAAAGGTCGGTGTCTAATGATTCGTGGAAAGAGAAGGGTAGAGCTGGAATCATTGCTAATCTGAAGTAGCAGGTGCTTGCTTAGTAGGTACGTCCACGGGCAAAAAGACATAGGTAGCCCTTACTAATATTATCCATACACTTGGAAACTTCAAGCTGGCTGCAGCAGTACAAGACGGTGGCGCTCTCGCGTGGCAGGAAGAGCATCAGTCAATCCCCTAGATCGTGTGTTTCGATCTTTCCTTCCGTTGGGTTGAGACTCCTACCAGGGGCGCCCGAGGTCGGCATTGGATGTCAGCCGCGCCTGGTCAATGCGCTGGACACTGTCAGAGCAAGCGCGATGGCTCGACAGTTCTGTAAGGTCAGGCGCGTTCTGCCGACACGTCCGGCCTGTGCTATTGGAGAAACTGCGAGGTGGAAGCGTCTGGTATCGCAACTGCTCTGCCTGGGCTGATGCCATGTAGCATCTCTCTCCTGCCCTCGGCCAGCTGCCACCGTCCCTCTGCCTCTGCCTCTGCCTCTGCCTCTGCCTCTCCCTCCCTCCCTCTCTCTCTCTCTCTCTACTCGCCCTGCCATCTCCTCGTATCATCTCGATGTCCAAGAAACAGAGGAACATGAATACATGATCCTCCTCCTCACCCCTTTCTGCTTCCACACTAGGTCTCCTGTGCATCAAGTATTCGACTCATCTCCCAACGCACATTCGGTTGACAACACCTCGGCCATAGGGAATACTACTTCTCTGCCGGCCGCTTACTTTGCACGTCATTCCGCAATCTTGCTTGTTATGCCATTTCATTGACAATTGTTCCTCGCTGCTTCGTCTTCTTGGCTGAAATACTTATCTGACTTCATTCGGCAACCCCGTCTATCCTTCGAAAATGCGGTTCGAAGAATGGGATGTGCTCCTCTTCCCGAAGGACTCTAAAGTCCCAATGAAGGAGTTCAAGACCAATTGTCACGTTGTTCATGACGCAGGTTTGTTCTCTGCCTACCACAACACGCTCCTAGCCATCTACAATAACACCAGAATCTGGCAGCCCGCTGACATGCCAATTCTCCCAGAATTTGCCTACACTAATGGCTCCTATGGTTTGCCCACAATGACATGCTTCATGCCTGGCCTCCCACCTGGTACCCCTTTCAATATATCTCTCCATTCCTGGAAGACGCCAGATATTAGTCAATTCACTCGGAACTACAGCAAGCACGCGGAGCTCGTCAAGTTTGAGGCTCGAGTCTTGATTGATGGCCGACTAGTCGCGTACGTTTGCCACATGTCGATACAAGAGGTAGACACAGTATTTGACCGCATAGCATTACAGGACTTCGTCGTTTCATCGTGCCGGACCGTGGCCCCAACTGATCGATCACAGTTTCGGTGCGATTTAACAAAATACAAATGTAGTATTCATGAGCTAACAAATCTTGTGTGCCAGAGTTTACCAAGAACGGTGATCTCGAGGTCCTCAAATTTCCCCAGTTTCGTAGCGAGCTGCTGAGACAGAGCTACTGGAGCCCCGCAGATGAGGTTGGCCGCGTCAAAATCATCATTAGTGAAGGTTTCCCACGAGATTCTTTGACTGTACCCATCGAACGTGTCAAAAATGTTGTGGCGTTCTCTTTTCAGCACGCCCCTCTTGGTAAACCTACACCACTCCTTTCTAATGATGGGATTGAAGCTAATATGATGGCCTAAAAGAAATTCTTGAGAGCTCCGGCATTGCCTGGCCAAATCCTGCCATGTGGCGCCGTGGCCCTTTTAATCCGACTATGCCCTCTCAATCCCAGCAGCATGAAGATGGTCCAGAAGCCCATATTCACTCTCCACGCCGGAGGTCTAGCATGGTGAAGAGCACACCTGGTTCTGCTGGGTATATTTCGGCAAATGCAAATGCATCTCAGATGAATCCTAATAATTACCCGGGGAACATGGTCAATTCCCAAAACCTTGTGCAGCGCAACATCACTGGAACCCAGGTCGGTTACATGGATCCGTTCATCCCGAACAAGTCCGATGTTTCTTCATTTTTCGACTGGCCCAGCACCCTGGGAGTCGCTGGGCACTCGCAAGCAGGTGATATGGGAATGGCAAAGTCTTCGGGTCGTAGGGCCAACACCCACAGCAAGATATCTGCATCTGACATCAGCATGCCAGACTACAGCTCTACCAACTCCAATGGCGCCCAGTTAATGTCCGACTTCCAGCCATTAGGCTTTGTCGTCCCGAATATTGATGACCACGACACCAGCAACCTCGCACCAAAAGCACCGGCAAACACCCCCACGGCTTTGGTTGAGACGAGCTTTGTGGATGATCTTGGAATCGATATGGATAAAGTGGGAACTATGGGGAGTAAGTCCGTGCCTCCGACCATTTTCAATTCCTTGCTCTACTATATATGTCTTGTATTAATACTTCTTAGACACTCCACCCCCTACTGATTTCTTCAATACCAGTACTACCAATTTCTCAACCGAACTAGCTACGTCTCTCACCAACTCACTGTTGAATCAACCCCATCCACTTCCTGTTCAAGGACCACACATTCCCCTGCCGGCTCCCGAGGTCAAGTCACGAAAGGAAAATCGACTAAGCAACGAGACTTCAACAGAAGGTATTACGACAAACCTGGAACATATTGATATGCGTAAGGTGTCACAGTCAGTTTATAGCCAATTAGGTAAAGTAAACCGCGATGCGAGCAGCACCAACAACTCTCCCCCGAGCCAGAGTGCTTTCTCGGGTGTCTTTTCTCACCGATCCCTATCGGGCCCAGAGTTCGGCGATGATTTGACCAACTCGGCCATTCTATTTACTCATGGGAATATGGAATCGAACATGGCGACCGAGGGCCCCATTGGTAGCAGCTCTGAAAAAGCTATCAAACGACCTCGCCAATTCACGCCAGCCAGTGCGAAAGCAATCGACGACGAAGATGAACCCCGACGCAGTAGCCCTAGAGTTCGAACTCTGTTTGGAGAACAGCTAGGTGAAGCGAACTGATGCGAATGAAGAACTCGGCTGTCTTCTCCCAAATCAAGGCGAGTAGACACACGAACTCGATTTTGGAAGGATCATTGAATATCCCATCCTTTGACTCAGCACGATCAAGGCATTCGGTATCAATATCTAGATTTTTTTGGCAGCGGGTTTACACAAAGATGAGATACTGCTGAAGCATATACTTTTGCAACACGCACTTGGAGCTAGAGCCTTGACCTGGAAGCCAATTATAGCCCGCCTATACGGAGGGGGGTGCGGCACGGAAAATTATTCCAGTGGGCTAAGAGGTCAGACGGGTTGATAATTCCTCGGCATTAGCCACATATCATGGCGGAAGGTGTTTACTGGACATTGTGTAGAATAGCCTCCGAGTAAACCAGACTTAATAGTTCATACATCAGTCTAGTCTTGTTCATCTTTGTTGAACATGGTGTTATGTTTGGAGGTCGGCGACGGCGACAACGTTCCCGAATCCCCACTGCCCAGTGATCATGTGAAGTGTCTCTGTGTGCGCCACAGTTAGACTGGTGACCAGCACAGGACAAGGTCTATCGTAACGCTGTGAGGTCTGGGTTTGGTCTGTCTTGGCTTTGCGCTGCAACCTTCTACGATATTCAGGCGTCCCTTTCTTTTGCAGCTCTTGGGGCCGTGGTTTGCTTGTGAATCGTGATAATTGCTACTGGCTGAATAGGGTAGGTAATTTGTACCGGCCGCAGTCGTGCCGATTAGTCACGCCGCACGCGTACATTCTGGTTGTAAACTATGGGCTGAAATTGGGCTTCCAGGCCCCGTGTCGGCATCCCCTGAGCCTCCGGAGTCCAGACGGTTGTGCGTTCAAGCCTTGGGCTTTGTGGTGGTGAGGTACACCACGCACTGGTAATTGGGCGCTTGGGGTGTTTGAAAGGTGCGGCGAGGGTTATTTGCAGGTACGAATGTTTATGCTTCCTCCGAGATGATACTTTGTGTGGAATATCCATGTTGCTTACTCGGCTTGAGCAACTCCGTGTACTAAAAGGCCCTCATTTTGATATCTGAGTCTCTCAGTCGGTGCTATAGGTAGGCACTGGCGTCATGTGGTACTTGCGAATCATGATATAAGTATGCTTATACCGGAACTTATGGTTCTTACGACGCGGGGGTCTCTATCTGGTTGCGGGGACCACCGTGTTGGTTAGCTGTTCGATGGGAGGGTGTATGTGGAGGGAGGGGATGGGGATGGGGATGGGATTCAGAGGTCGGCTTCACTTCTGGCCATACTGGTGATGCTTGATTCTGAAGCAGACCTGTTTGTAGGGTTTAGGTATACTACACCACCACATTGACCTGACACCCTGAACCACTCCTTTGGGATCCAAGGTGCTTAAGACGGCGAAGGCAATGAACGGCGATGATGATGAAGTTTGAACAAATAGGATCGACTATAACAATACAAGTTGAAGGAAGCAAAAGGGTGTGAAGAGTGATCGTTGATGGGAAGTGTGGTGGACCCGGACTCCAGTTTCCCAGCCTGGTTGCTAGACTGTCAACTTAGTATAGGTATATAATATAATCCGCGATTATCGATATTCTTCATCACGCCGGTTGTCTGTGCCATCTTAGGCAATCGACTATTCCCAAAATACCCTCCTGTGCAGAGTGTCGTTATACGGCATCTCATTACGCGCATACGCTCTAGGAGTCTAGGTTAGATAGGTAGAGTACTAGAATCTAGCCTCTTGCGGAGTGCAATATAGGTGACAGGCGAGCCGAGAGAGCACAGCATGAACGCCGGCTTCGACTCCCGTTCTGTGGCTTATGTGCGTTGGCGCTCCCTGCTGACCGACGTACACTGGATATATATGTAAGCCGGCCCGTAGCCGGAGGCAGAAAGTGGCCAGGTGGACCATCGCCGTAGTTATAATAAAGTGGTCTAAGCTTGAAGTACGCAGCATACTCCGATGCCGCCCAATGGCTTTGAAGGTTCCCCGGGCACCAACCCAGCCTGAGGGTGCGCGTGACGGATATCCCGAATTGGGATGTTCTCGCAGCTTGAGTCTTGGGGTTGGAATTCTTGCCCCGGGGGGGGGGGGGGGGGGGCAAGCCAAGATTGGGCTGCGTTGCTTTGTTCAAGGGATATTTTCTCAGTTCGATGCGAGTGGAACTAGGAATAAGCAATTAGGTGTGGCTCTGGATTGCATCACGTACATTCATGGGTGCAAGCTGTTGTCGTCAATACGCTTGGCAAGCAGGTAGTTGTGCCGCGTGCGTCGGGGATAAAAAGTTCCCGTGGCCGCGAATGGGGTTAGTGGTGGGCATTCTGTTGCAATACGTCAAGAATCTGTTGCAATAATCCGCGAGAGTCGAGAATCGTTATGTCAGCAGGACGGAAATCCTGCAATGGGACGGTGGACAGGGGTTGCCAGCCACACCAAAGTTTGGGGAGGAAGCATACCGCTGTCCCGCGTTTTCCGTTTTGCTGTGGCTCGCCAACTACATAATAGAGCTGGTGCCAAGTCGCCTTTTTGGCGATCGGGCTCAGCTACTTAGATGTCTCGCATTGCATCCCAAATACGCGTGAAGTCTTGGATGTGCTTTCTTTTGGATGGTCTAGCGCATACTGGAGCGTCTCCTGAATACACTGTGACGGTCAAAATAGGCCGATTATTTCGGTGACTATAACCATAAGTCTAATATCATGGAGGCACATGAACACCAAGTTTACCTCAGAACCGAAAAGGTGGGGCGACGGCGCGGGTGGGGCGGCTTCGGCTCCGGGACGGCTCGTAACAGCCGAGCCGAAAGTATCGTCGATACAGGGTCACCCCCGGACTTTGCGGGGTGCATGGCGCTATAATTACGGGGTAACTTAGTAAGGCACTATAGGCGCTTCCTGCGCTGAACAGTGAAGACTCAAATGCGTTCCGAATAGTTTATAGGCATCTGAATAAGCATCCGTAATAGCAGGTTGTGCTGTCTGAATAGGAATGGTTGATTGGGTTTGAATAAGGGGCGCACCATCTACACCCCGACCTGGAGTGATTCTTTGGAAACATGCTTAGTACTTACTATTGTATCGCACGATCCAGCCAATTTTATGTGTACGAAATGAAATCCTCAATTCAACTAGGCAGCCCGGCTCGCGGCCGGATGGAACTTCCGTGCTTACTGCTATCTGGATACTACTCAGAAGCGCTGACCCAAAGCTTTCATTTGCAATGCGTATCCCCGCCCGCTCACCTGAACCCTCACGACAGAGCCGCCTCACCAGCAGCTGGATTAGGATAGCATTAGCCGGGTCATGACATACGCCACCAGCGATCCAGACTTCAAACCTCGAACCCAGATCTTGGCCCTGTATGCCAATGAGCAGAGATCTCAACCACACAGGCGCGAAGAACCGCAGCAGAGCGGACTAATCATAGCCAGTAAAGTAAAGCATGGGCTTCAGCTTACGACGGGAGGGCCACATACCACCATACAGGCCCGCTTGCAGAAGACCATTGGAACTTTGATGTTGAGCTCATGGTGTTGGCAGTTAGGGGGGCGATTCAGTTCTTTTCTTGATGGCTTCGCGGAAACGACTGTCTGACATGACAGCGATGCGTCGAGATCGGCTTTCAGCTTTTTCTGAACGGGTGGAGATGGACTCGTGAACTCCGCCGCTGATGTTGGGAATGTTAAATGCCTCAGTTTAAAGTTACCATGTGATGCATGGTGCGAGGAGGCGTAGCAGTAGCTGGCCCTCTCGGTGGGCGGTACGCTATACCCGGTCAAGGTCAATCAACCAGGACTTCGAGTCGCTGGAAGAGAACCGGGGGAAGAGGAAGAAGGCGTAGACTGGCTGGACTTTGAGAAGATGATCTTCCAAACATCAACGGATCACTTTGGTAGAGCGTGGCGAATATATAAGGCGGCACGATTTCCCTTTCATGATCTCCAGCACAGGCACCGCATAGCACAGAAACGACAGCTTTACTCCTCAGACAACATCTCTACAGCATTCACCCAAGATACTCGCATCGTATTCACCATGAAGAACTTCCAGCAGCTGGGTCTCCTCGCCTTGGTGCTCAAAGCAACCACCATCGAAGCCAAGAACTACAAGAAGAACGTCCCAACCTACGAGGTGGGACCCGGCGCCAAGATCACCGGTAACACCATCGAGTACGATGATCCGGACTGCGACCCCGGCTTCGATTGCAAGACGAGCAAGACCTGTAGCACGGCCGGGTATGCCCCCACCCTGACGGCAGACAAGAAGTACTTCGCCTGCTGCGCTGCTGGACAGCGACTCCTCGGGAGTCCGGAGACGGCGTTTGACTGCTGTGCCGACGGACACGACCTCGTCGGCGCTCCTAACACGGGGTACCACTGCTGCCCGACGGGGTATTCCTTCGACGGCACGATGTGCAAGCTAGTCTGCAAGAACGGCAAGGTTCTCGTGGACGGGAAGTGCGTCTGTCCCGACGGCACCGTCAAGACAGCCGACGGGACATGCAAGCCAAAGCCCAAGTGTAGCTCTGGTCTAGAATTCGGTAATGAGAAAATCAACGAACCCTTCACCATCCCGAATACCACAGATAGCTAACCAACAACAGGCAAATGCTACACCTTCACCGCCGACAACGGCAACAGACTAGGTCTGCACAACGACAACATCTACTACCCCTCCCCGGACAGCATATCCCAGCGCTACGGGAAATTCCAGCTCTGCGCCGACGAGAAGTGCACAGCCGGAGGCGCCATAAACCCAGGCACGGAGGTGTTCATCCGCGACACATACGGCGACCTAACCACAGGAGCCAACAAGAACCAATGGCTCAACAACGCGCAGAACGGCGCGCACATAGGCCGCACGCCCGCATTCGCCAACGCGGGCCACTTCTCCATCAGCAAGTGGCCGTGCGGGAAGTACTGCCTCGGCGGGCTCACGCAGGGCGTCGGCCCGGCTTGTCCGGCGGACACGCCGGCGCTTACGTTCTACTCGCAGGACCCGCAGATGTGTGTTGAGTATGTGTTTACCGAGGTCCCTTGCGATATCAAGTCGGAGGCGAATAATTGCATCTGGACTGGGGGGGATCAGTGCTGCAATCGGGTTGACTGCAAGGGGCAATGAATCGTTTATTCGCCCTTGAATCCCCGATCCCTTCTGAGCGTTGGGTTTCCGTCTTGTTGGGTGGAATGCGGCTTGGTCTCGTAATATTCGCTGGGGTGGTTGAAGATGATCGTGGGAATTTGCGGATGTGTTTGCTTGTTTGTTTGCTTATTGTTTTATCTGTTTGCCCTGCTTTGGCTGCACATCGGTTGGCCAGGCCGACGGTCGTTTTCACACTGCTGTGATTCTTTAAATAGGGCCCTTTCGGCTGATTTCTGAGCCAACGCGAGGATACGTCGTAATGAAACCAAGTTTAACCTTCGTATGACAATTCCTAGACACCGAACCTTGTCAACGCGCATCAAGTGGGTTATTTTCTATGATTCGCGTTCAGTCGACGGTGTGTTCTTGCGGCAGCCGTTTTCCGCCGCGGCGTCTCGAAAAGGGAGCATTGTCGCCGGGTACGTGATGGACAACACGCACGAGGGAGAGACTCTTTTCCCGCCGGGTTTGAATAGCAGCGTAGATGCGGGGACGCCGCTGTTCAACTCGCCCACAGCCTCTTTTGATGAATGGCTCGCTGGATACCTCCCTGGTCTCTCACGAGCCGACATCGAGGGGCTTGGGAATTGTACCCTGAGATAGGGAGCACTGAGCACATTCCGAATTGCGACGATTCCTTTACCAGAGCGGGGCTGATTTATAGAGACTCGACTCGACGCTTGCCTATCCCGCGTACTGGATGGTCGGTAATGCTAGAAACGGTATCTGGGTTGGGCAATACACGATTCCGCCGGCAGTGCATGCTTTTGATGTATTCTGGGTATGTTTTCCGCAAGCCAGCATTCACCAGTGCGCATTTCTGCACGAATATCATTGTTTGCTGACGCGAGGGTACATTAAACAGTGGAATAGCATTGATTCAGCCCAGTAGATAAATCCGCTACATTACAAGGGCTATGCAGGTTCGTCATTCTTCATTCCCTTCCGCTTTACTCCGGGACCAAGAATAAGGAACACAAAAAAGAATAGATGGAGGCATTGCTGGCTGGTTATTGGGCTTGGAACAGGAGCACTGGCATAATTCTTCATGACTGGCGACCCCAATGCATTGAAGTTGACAGCAACTAATGTTTCTGGACTACCGGAACTGAAGACCTGTCGGGAACGGGTCGTCGATAGCGCTGGGTTCTCAGGCGCGGGACTCGGCCCATTTGAATCGAGATGTCCATTCTGGAAAGATGTTGCGCCGAGGATCCCGCTATGAACAAGGTCGTTGTGGTCGATACTACACAAGAGAAGATACTTATCCGGACTGGGGTTTACACAGTAGATCAGATGAGTTGGACCGTCAAAGAGCTTGGCTTCGCTCACCAGATAAAGCGCGGCGGACATAAGTTGTAAATTCTATAGAGAGAAACACGTGACGTGAGGTATCCCAGAGTCCATTTTTTGCGCTCTTTCGAAGAATATGTCTGTCTGCCTCCTGTCACGCTCTAGAGCATTCCCAGTTTCAAGGGGCTCCCCCCCGATGACCATCCTCGCGCCCTAGAATAACTAGGTAGTCAGTCGCTACACCGGAGATCAGGGACCTTGCCAGATAGGCAAGACTAATCGATGGTGTCGTCCCTAAGCGCAAGCAGTTCTCGGAATACCTCGTCAGGTTTCGCTCGGATAGCGCTATGAAGAAGGACATTTGTTTCAAAGACCTTGATGCCCTTTATTCGAGAGGCTGTGGCTCGTGCCAAGCCCGCATCGACATACATGTCGTTATAGCTTGCCGCATATACAGGAACTTCATTCTTACCAAGTTGCTCGATATCGTATAGTGGCGGCCACTGGTCGTAATGCGCGAGGATGTCCGCAGTTTCTTTCATATCCATAAGGCCGCCGCACGTTTGAAAATGGAAAGGAAAGATCATTTCGCCCGAGAAAAAGAGTGGTCGATCCCCAAGACTCGACAACCCCGTCCAATCAGTCCGAAGCCATTGGTATTCTTCCATGGCTTGACCTACTCGTTGTGCCGCCCATCTGCCGGCTACCCCTGGGCCATAGCACCAGCATGGTTCGTGGAGGAGTGTGTAGATGGGAGCAACATCCCATCCAACATCCTGCTCCAATGCATTTAGGGTAGCACGTGAGAACACACCGAACTGATCGAGATCTCCCTTCATTCTCAAAATAAAGTTGTGAACCACATCGATGCCGCCGTCCATGCCTAGATGTAATCCCATTGTCAAAAATCGCTGTACCGTCAAAAACCCACCAGCCGGTAGTGGAATGCCCTTTTCACCACCAAGTTCTCTGATCTTCTCGGCAACGTCTTTGACAGCTTTCACGTCCTGGGGAAATTTCTTGTAATAAGCTATGTTCCGTTCCATGACCCTTTGGTATGTGGCCTGATACACTTGCTCTGGGCCTTTGTCTAACGATGCAAGGCCTCCCGTGATGAAGCACTCGCGAAGTCCTTCAGGAGCGAACGAAAGGTACGTCATGGCCGTCATGCCCCCAAAGGACTGCCCGAGAATAGTCCATTTCTTCTTCTCCGGAGGGAAATTTTCGGTGAGACAGAGACGAACAGCCTCGCTGTCTTTGACTAAAGTATCTGCTCTGAAAAGCTTCAGGTAGTCGGCTTGTTGCTGGGGCCCGCCGACGCGCGCGAGCGTGTGCGCAGAAATGGGGCAGCTGAGCCCGGTCCCTCGTTGGTCCAGAAGTAGCAATTCATAGCCACGGCTGAGCATATGCTTCGACAGGGTGCTGTCCTGGGGTGCAGGCGTCCCAAAACCGGGTCCACCCTGAAGGAAAAGCAGGTACGGCCGCTGGACAACCTCGCTGGGCTCGACTATAGGTTTCTCATATTCGATTGCACTTCTAGCAAATAGCTTGATGGTCTGCCCTGCGGGTTTGGAATGATCTAAGGGTACCTCAAACCATAGGTCCTTGACAAGAAGCTTCCCTTGAAGCCCGATCAGATACTCAAGCGCCAGAATAGGATGTTACTCGAAGATGGATAGGTGATAGCGGCTTACCTGGCACGAGATACGGTTTGCTCTTGGAAATTAGACGAGCAATAACAGGACTCATTTTGAATCAGCGTTTTGAAGCTTGGAGCCGATAGTATAGAAGCCCTCGTATTAGTAGCGGCGCATGAAGTAATCTCACGAGGACCTTCGCGAGGAAGCGGGGGAGATGGAGGAGAAGGTGATGCTGCGACACGGATCAATCAGCTCGAAGCCGGACTCCGTACCCCGCGCTTCCGGTTAGCGCTGGACATAAACTAACGTCCGGGATCCTCACGTTAGCTTGGGTGTGAATCCTTATCAACCTGCCCTCTGCGGCGTTCTCCGTGATGATCCCCGCCACGGGGCCCGTAAATTACACTACCATGTGGTATATCGATGAAAGACAGCCAGACGTCTGAACTGTTGTCTGGCCCGGCCTGATAGCTCCCCACAAGGCCGACCATTGCTCGTGGATCGCTGCCCAGTGAGGCCCGATGTTCCAAATATCGACCTTCTCGTAGATCGCGTGGAGGCTCCATATTCTGAGAGAGTCAGTTTCCCGAACAACATCTTGGTTTGCTGCTATAGGGAAGACGGCAAAGGGTAACTAACTGGCAGATTTTTTGTACCTCCTGTTTTGTTACCGCAAGAGAATGACCAAGCGTAACCAGCTGGTTGATTTCTAGTATGTTGCATTTCACTGCTGCGAGAAAAGATCAAGGGCAGCTAACTAGAGTATTGTTAATGTCTCATATCCAGCTGTAGGAAGGCGGAATACCTGGTGGGATGCTCTGCTATCGTGGTTTAGGTGAGATGGTTAAACGAGCACAGATTTTTGGTGGTGTTGTAGGATAGGGTGCGAAGTGTGGAGGAGTTTGAAGGTCCAGAGGAAAGTCTCCATGTGTAAAGAATTCCTATATGCCGCGAGGTGCCCATGTGACAAGTCCAGGTGCTCGCTTTATTTTGTTTCATTTACCTCTCTTTCCTAGTTCCTGCCTCTTCTAGTGACGCATTCAACACTTATTTGGCGGGAACCATGCGAAGTTTCGAGATGTACTAGTCTGATTTTCTGGTTACTTGGCCCTCTGTACTGGTACTAGAAGCCTGCCTTGATTGACAGTCGAATGCCAGTCGTCAAGCGAGGATTGCCCTGAATATAGCACAGCAACCAGACTGATGAGTACCTAGGTAGTATTTCTGGTCTGTACAGCAGGTACTGTTCTAGTCGATGACACCAAAAGTGAACCTGTGCTCATGACACTTCTGAAAAGCCTTACAATAGATGCCTGAGCGGAGAAATGGTTTAAACTCGTCAAGCACCTGGTTATCAGCTACGTATGCACGCCTTCCACCACGCTCTAGTACATTGTTGTGCTATTGTCACTTTTGATTCCACAGGAACTGTGACAGAATCAACCGGTGGGAGCAGATTGCGAGGCTAACCAAAAACAACGAGGACGGGGCAGGAGCATAACCAACGTAAAGGAATTGCCAGCACGCAGTCCACTTATCTATGTAACATATTAGTTATATATTGTCGCATATGCGAATAGCATAGGCAGTAGATGGTAGGAGAGAACGCAACTGTCACGGCCTTGCAAACGAGATAATGCCCCAAATTGAATGGCCAGTCATGAACTTAGGTCGAGTCGTTAACTCCATTGGTTGTCTGCTCTGCACTACCCAACGGCCATGGTGGTGCCGCGTGCGTGCTCATATAAATTACCACAGTAGCAACATTGTACTGAGTTCACATTGGAAGATCGTTGCTTTACCCCTGACATCGGGTAAGCCAGCATCAGCTCAGGGACCGGTGATGATCAATCCTGAGCCGATATCTCTCCGGCATTATTGAAGTGGAGAACGTAGGGTGAATTATACGCCACGGCAGTTTGGTGCTCCGTGGTTGCGTGTAGTGTAGGTACGTGTATTCCGTACGGACGTAGGTATAGGTGGACATTTAGGAGAGGCGCATAATGACTTGCACATCCGAAGGCTGGCAGCAGAGTTTGCAGAGACGCCAGGGCCCCTGCCTGGTCACGACACGGTGTGGCTCATATATTTACCATGTACTGAGATGGATATGGGGTGTACCTAGGTGGTCGTGCATGCTGCATCGGAGATTTAAACGAATCCAAATGCGCCCGGTGTCGTTCCTGAGGTGTGACTCGACAGCAGACCTAAGTCGAGATCTTCCTTTCCTTTCTGCTTGAGTGCCGGTACTTTAAGTGGCAAGCTCTACCCACTGCGGAGGAACGCTTATACGCAGCCCGGCTGTTCCCATTTTCGATGCCCTTCCGGGTCTTCCTACCTATTCTATTACCCTCATATCTACCCACTCTGATCACCCGTTATCCCCATCGTCATCCTCATCTTTTGGGCCGTTAAGCCGAGCTCTGGGGATTCGATCGATCCTGCGATTTAGAAAGATTTCATTGATCCTGTGATTTATCTTGTAATAGGTCCTCTGTAGACCTAGGCATAAGTCGTTCTCGTCCTTCGAGAATAAGGTCCATTCAAGCTTTCCTTGGATTTGTTCAATGAGCCAACGCAGCTGACTTTGTGCGTAGCCTGCCAAATTGGGTTCGGAGCTCTGCGGGTCATTTTCATGATAAGACAGCCGCCCTTCTTCAATCACGGCTCGCTTGCTGGGAGATCTGGTGGATAAGCATGGGGGATTTGGAGGGTGAGCCCTCCAGATTATATTGGAATCAAGACTGGCAAGAGAAGAATTTCCTGAGGGCATTGGCCAGCATTTATCTAGTGGGGCCACGTATCACCAGCCACAGCAAGCCACAACTTCGGGTCCGTGAGAGGCTGTGCGAGTACATAGTGTGTAATAATGTACACTGTACGTAAAGTCCGAGATTACGTAACAATTGTTGCAATATCGCTCGGAACCCACCATTCTACAAAACTGGGACTTAGGCTGCGAATTCAGCTTAAAAGTTCCTTTTCTCCACACCTCATTTTTCTACTTTTCCTTTCTCCTCCCTCACCTCCAGACAAGCGGCGCAGGATCGCGCATATGAAGGACATGGATATGAGAGGTATGAATACACAGGCTCTGACACAGGCATTGGCCGAGTCCTTCAATACTCTGGCCGACGAAGTTCAGAACTTGAGCGACAGACAAACCATACTGGAGCACAAGCTCCGATACGCACATGAACAGGTATGTTGTCTTGTCACTTCCGGACGGAATGCAATTTTTGTTTTGTTCTGTTTTGTTCTATTCCGTCACGTCGTTTCCTTCTGTTTGTATTGTCCCCAGTCCTACCCGTCCTTGCCTTTTTATGATGAGACAACCTTTAGCTCTAGATCGCGAGTTACCTTCGTAGCGTTGACCGACACATCTACCTTTGAAGTTTCTGAACAAGGCGACGCGCGAGCTCCCACACTTCATATTTCGCATTTCCCACATCAATAACCCCCGTTCAATCATCGCTAACGTCGCGCGACAACCAGTTCCAATCCTTGGCCGACAAATATACTGTCTCGGCGCCTGAAGTATCAGAGACATTAGTGAATCTGCAGGTTCCACCTGAATTATACAACTCGTCACTAGCAAATACAAATTTTGTTCCACTTCCTAGACGCAAGACCTCCGATTCTAGACACCAGATTGCTGTGATCATCCGCGAGGGTAGACGTCTCGCTTCCTCCCTAACCAACTTCAGCAAGAGTAGCCAGACCAGTGGAAGCAGGCACAGCATCGACCCCACAACCATGACGTCCATGTCCACCGTCCTTGAGGAAGACTTCACCGTCGAGGGGAAGAAGGGGAGTCTGAACTGTCCCTTTACTCCGCCCAGCAAGCAGGGGCCGCGAGATAGCCTTCCGTGCCCCAAAGACGCCCCCACGCAACATGAAGATCCCATATGCGCTGCCCTGCACGACGACAAAGGCTCCCAACCTGCTGCAGAAAAGTGCCCTATTCGATACCTTAACCAACATTCGCCCGAGGAAATTGCAAACTACGTCGAAAAACACAAGCATGAGCTTCCCCGAAGCCACGAGGTTTGCGTCAGACGGTATCAAAGAAATGAAGAGGATATCAGGAAGTTGGACGCCAAGTATGGTAATCTCGTCAGTATGGTCGAGGGTCTTAGTAAAATCCATCAGCCCATGTTGCCTGAGCAAGACACCCGGCCGCAAAGCGAAGTGGAAAGGTCGTCAAACGATAGGGTGGAGAACTGGGCGAAAACAGTCAGTGCCACCGTGGCTGACAACCCAGATCAGGCCACTTTAGACGAGGGAGAGGAAGACGAAGAGAGGCAAAGTCACTTTGACCGGCCTCTGAAGGAAGTACGTGTTGGCGAATCTCCTAGCCGGCCTTGGGGCATCTCGGTTCCGGTCTTTTCGGACGGACAATCAAGCCAAGGCATGCCGCGAGAGCGGCCGGAATCTCCGCCCCCCGCCCCCGTCCACATGCCGTCTCCTGTTTCTAAAGCTGAAGTGGTCGAATCGCCTTTCCCCAAAACGGGGAAATGCCCGTTTGATCATACGAAATTGACGCCGATGATGCATGGCGCGGCGGCTCCTAAGCAAGAAGATAAGGACTCTATTCGGCTCGCCGATATCCCGCGATTTACTCAGCCGTTTGCCCCCGCTCCTCAGGCCCAGCACGCCCAGTCCGCCAGGTCGTTGCCGCAACCCGCTTTCGTCAATACTGCGGAGACGCCGCATTCGAAACCGACCAGCACTCCGCAGATGGTCTTTACTGGCCCCGTCTTCATCGGCTATCCAGTTGAGCAAGCCATGCAGCTCATGCAATACTTCCAAGGCAACGGCAGTAAGAATTGAACGCATCGTGCGAGGAGTGTTAAGCCGTGATTGGTTCTGTTTCGGCATTGCTTGAAGCCGCATGATGATTGTACGGTTCTGTTATGGGGTGTCTTTGAGGGAATTCGGTCGGCAGCAAGCCGTGCATGACTATAAATGGTCTTGGCGTTACTTATAGCATCAGTCTGGAGTTCGGGAAGCTCGTCGGTCATTCGTTTCTTTTTGCTTCACGGGCGGGAAATTGTGGCATGATAGGTACTGCTCGCATGTAGCGCATTGAAGCTGTGCAACACGCACATATGATGAGATCGACGAGTTAATATGTAATAAATTCTATGACCCCAAGTGTGCAAAAGAAAGCCAAATTCATCTGACGCCGGTCAACCTTCTTTTCCACCCAACCCATTCCGAAACTGTCTCTACCCAGATTTATCAATCCTGTACGAAGTACACAATATAATGTAGACAATGTAGACAAATATCTATTTCGAGTCGAGGCGCGTAAGCCGTATCCTCTAAGTCGTGCCGTCGCTCTTCGTCTGATTCGGTCTCGTAGTATCACTATCATCCTCGTCCCTGTACGCAATAGGGTTGTCCTGGGCGGTGTCCCAAAGCGAGATATCGTCATCATCCATCAGTGCCGCGTGATCGCTTTCTCCCCGCCGTCTCTGCGCGGGGCCCAGAACGCCCTCCTCGATATCGCCGTAGCCAAGCTCATCAGCAAGTCGAACATCGTCGTCCTCAGCAGCCAGGGCCTCCTCTAGTGCGAGCTCATTCGCGCGCCGCATTGTCCGCTGGTATACGACCCACCCGACGCTAATGCCAACGACTACGCCGAATAGGATGCTCAAGTAGTTGACGATGCGGGTGCTGAAGGGCATGTCCTCGTTCTCGGCAAGCTGGGCAAGCCTGTCGCCGATGAACACGTGTATGAGCAATTTCGGCGCCGCGATAGCCGTCGCGAGCGCGAAACGCGCGGGAGAGACGCTGGGGATCGTGGCTAGAAACCCGTTACTCACGCTAAAGGGTAAAGGGCAGAGACGGATGGCGATGAGCACAGGTAACCCGTCATGTCGCAGGACCTGCCCGAGGGCTACGAAGCGCCGGTCCTCGCCTACGAGCCTCTGCACGTACGTACTAAGAATCGTGCGACTGGCGAAGAACGCGGCCGTTGACCCGACTATGGTGGCCGTGGCCACGATAAGCCAGCCGCCGGGAACCCCGAAAATAAACCCTGCAATAGTTATGGTAGTGCTGTAGCCGATTAATGGCGGAAACGCCGAGATGGCCGTCAGCATGAACAGCAGGGCCCAGCCGCCAGGTAGCTTCCGCCAGCCCTCGGCGACGGGGTGCAGGGCTATGAAAATGCGGTGGGAGAAGACCAGGAACAAGATGCACAAGACGAGGCCGACTAAGCCGATCGCGATCGCTAGGAGTCGTTGCAGGGGTGTCATGCTGTAGCCCAGCTTGATCATTTTGTTCGCGACTGCGATACCGGTTTCCGTTATGCGTCGCCATAGCGGTTCGTCCTGGTCTGCCATGTTACCGGCGCGCGAGTATGGCGTTGATAGCCGCCGCGCGCCCGATAAACGTGGTCTTCCGAACAGGTCGTCATTGCTGCCGGGACCTTGGCCCGCTGCCTTGATAGCCCATGGCGGTTGTCGGTCCTTGTTGGACGGGAGATGCGAAGTTGGGGAGGGCGCTGGAGGCGGCGACGGAGGTAGAGACAGGGACTGCGCTGTGGAGGAGTAGTCGAACGGCATGCTTAGGATGGGACGTAGGTACGCGGACGGGGTGATTTGTGCGTACAGCACGTTGCTACCTAGTCGTCGGCGTATGTAAGTCGAGGCGGGTTCGATCAGCTATTACTGCTTCTGACTGCTTCCGTGTTGTGGTAGGTAGGCCGCCTGCATGTGCTGTTCTATCCTGAAGAGATCGGGAGTTCCGGCTTCAATCCTGACGGATCAATTCGCGTTTTGGTTGGTCACGCAGTGTTCACCCGTCCGTGCCGTCTCCGGATAGGGGCATCAGCGTGGTCGAAAAAGTGATGTTAGGTGTTGGGTGTTGGGTGCTGGGTGCCGGTTCTATCGGCGCGACGAGAACAAGTGTTGAAGACGGCCAGGCTGCGAGCGGAGTCTCGGTCGCCGTCGTGGCGATGCAGCTGGAATCCAGGACTGTGCACGGAAGCGTGAGGTACATCACTGGCATGTATCGGTACATCGTGTATGCACCGCGTACTGTATGTACGGTCGTACCTGCCCACGATTAGTTAGTACACTAGCACTCCGAGCACGCCTGCCGAGGTCGACTCAACTTTACGTCATGCAGGTGGTGATGATGGCCTAGGTACGAAGTACACTATCTAGGTAAGCCTGCATCTCCTACCCACGCTAATGTGCTATAAGTAGTAGCACAGGTACACTTTGTATAAATCTAGGTATAGACTACGGACTACATACGTGCATCAGTTAACGTTTTGTACGAAGTAAGGACGTTGGAAAACGTCACAACTACTGAAATGCCTCGAGCACAAAGACGGCCAACTATCCCTAGTATCGTGACGGACGACGCTCACTTTATTAATAGGGATCCCTAATAGGGATCCCTATTAATATCTTGGCGTGTTTCACCCCGTTGCTCGGTCTACCGCACACTCGGACGACCGTGAGGCGTGTTCGGGTTGCTCGGCCTATTCTATGGACACGCCCCTATCACCGTCTAGTGTGAGTAGGTAGGGATATGGATCAGTACGGAAGTCGGATTTAAAAGGGGATTCCTTTAAAAGGAGCAGTCCGCTGCAAACCGGTTGGATGGAGAATTGCAGCAACCTTATTGCACTTGTACCTCGTATGTACGGACTACCTACCCACTCACGAACTTCCATCGCTGCCCTGATACCGCAGTCAAGCATCACCGATCCTGCTGCTAGCCCACGGCACGGACAGACACTGGCGAAGCAGCTTGGTGTCCATCGCAAGGCGCTCGATCGCGTCTTACCTTCCAGTATTCTCTAGATACTTGAAGACGAACGGAAGATAGCTTAACTCCCATCTCGATGGACTCTGTCCTACCTGCAGCACCTGGCGGGTTGTGCGCCATCGTGCTTCTAATGCTTGTAACCCTTGATGTGGCCGTTATTATGTTGCAGCACGTCAGTACCTATCATACGGGCCTCTCGGGAAAGGGTTCTGATCATAAGTGCGCTCAAGATAGAGGTCAAACGGCGCCGCTGGCCGCCAAATCTGCCCACTACCTGGCCAGTTTGAAGTCTCAGGGTCCCGGTCTCAACACCGCTATCACCTATGTGTTGGTCAACCCGATGTAATACCTAACTAAAGCAGAAACCTGTTGCCGACAACTCGCCACAGCCGCCGATCAGGTGAAGGAATCAAACCCTCACTTAAATGGTCGTGGCCATGTTTGAGATCCAACTGGAATCATGGCACGACATCCAACTTGGACGCCCGCAACATAAAATGGTTGCTTTTAGAAAGGTAATACCTACAGCCTTCTCACAGGTTCATGACTTTACCACAATTTCACACGATACATCAAAGCTACAACAGAAGGGGATACCAAGATCGCTCGTAGGACTGGAACTACGGTTTACGCCCTATTCTATCCGTAACTATGCCTTGAGTTTGCTAGTAATGCAACCCCTCTTTAATGCCTATGCGGTTGGTTTTGTCGCCAACCATTGGCAACGAAGCAATGGTGGCTTGGATGTCCTTGAGTGGTGGGCGGGTTGTACACATGGTCTGCCCGCTTCTTTGATGGGCTTTAAAGCGAATGATCGAAAGTGAAGCTGCCACAGACTACAGACGCAGAATTGTCGGGCGAGCCATCACGACGGGAGATGCAATCTCGATCAGTGTGGTAGGGCCGGCAAATTTCTTGAATAAGGAGGAAAGTTATTCGAAGTCGACGTGAGACTGCGACTGGCCTTGATATTACCTAGTCGCCGAGTGCCACTGGTGCTAATAGTACTACTTGCACTATGTGGTGAATGCTATTTACAATGTGGCGACCGCTATTTACGTTGTGGCAACCGTACGTCACAATAACGAACCACAACTTGTCTGCTACGCGGGGCTCCTGATCAATACCAGCTGTCCGAACTTGCATCCCACGAACAAGCCGAGATCGTTATACCGTATCCTAACCAAATACGGCCGATATGAATCCAACTATCCTCCTCGCGACCGCGTTGCTTGCCTTTACTCCCACTGCCAGCGCCGGTCCTGCGGCTTATGGCGTTTGCCAAGCAGGCTGCGCGGCCGTCGCCACGGCCTGCTATGCAGCAGCGGGGTTTACCTGGGGCGCAACCCTGGGTGCCTCGGCACCAGCGTCCATCGCTGGCTGCAATACAGCATTCGGCACTTGCCAAGCAGCGTGTTGGGCTGCTGCCATCCTGCCGACACCTTGAGACAACACTCTGTCAGTGTCTACTCCATGTCCGCCTCGGCGAGTTGCTGATAAAAACAGAGCAAAAGTCTGACGAAGTCCCAGGATCCTCATGGATCATGGGCAGCGTACGACATGATTTGGTTACCTGAACAACTATGGAGGTCTATCACTATCTCAGACTGTTGGTTTCATGAATTCTGAACTCTTCCGGGTGTGTTCTTACACACAAGCACCAGTTCCTTCACGTAATAAGTAATATCTGCCTATGTAGCATGACACACGAAATTGAGAGTGCACTGTTCATCAGCCATCACCATAAACGCCTCTCATGACTATTAGCAACTATGATGGAATCTTGACTCCTAGTGCCTCGTAGATGGCGCCAATGTAAGCCCTAGCAGCTTTGTTTCCTGGGGTTGTGTCAAGGTCCATATTATTATTCATGGCATAGGTGATGGTAACTCCACGACCGACGTCCATTATACCCAACGACCCTCCCGATCCCCCCCAATAAGCGATGTCGCCAGCGGGCATGGAGTCACTAACCCAGTCCCCATCACCTTTAATAGCATACCCGATGCCGAATCGTATTGGTGCGCCAAGAGTGAGGTCAGTGCCCCAGGATTGTTCTTCGAAAATTAGGTCGACTGTCCGCTTAGATAGCAATTGTTTGCGCCCGCCGACAGTCTCGGAGCCCGCGAGCGTGATAGTCGAGAGGATCTTATTCATGGCCTGGGCGTTGGCATACCCGTTAGAAGCGCCGATCTCCCCTTGCTGCCATGCAGGCCGTTTTGTCATCTCATGGGGGACCGCAGGGTTTCCCATTGCCTTAAAGAATAGGGGCGCCGGCTTGAAATCTAATCTCGGATTCAACGAAATTGTCACCGCGTGATGGGCAACGCGAGGTAAGTCTTTCTCTGAGATGCCGAGTTGGAAATCGGCATCCAAGGGTGCGGCGATCTTCTCGGTAATGAACCGCTTCAGGCTCATTCCCGTCACACGACGCACAATTTCACCCAGCAGATGGCCGAAGTTCCAGACATGGTATCCCGACGCTGTACCCGGCTCCCACCACGGCGCCTGGGGGCCAGTTTGGCCGCTGACGTGACGGGGTCGCAGATTTCGTCCAGGGTGGCCTTCTCGTCCCAGCCAGCGACGCCGGAATTATGCGACAGCAGATGGCGAATCTCGACGTTTTCCTTGCCGTTGGCGGCGAACTCGGGCCAGTACTTGGAGACTTTGTCGTAGGCCGAGATGGCGCCGCCATCGATGAGCATCAGGACTGCGAGACTGCAGACCATCTTGGAGCACGAGGCGACGCCAACGATGGTGTCCTCGGCCCAAAGCTGTTTAGTCTCTAGATCCGCATAACCGCCCCAGAGGCGGACGACATCCTCGCCGTCGATGTTGACGGCTATGGAAGCGCCGGTCTCTTCTCCCGAGTCGATGAACTCGGCGAAAATGGACCGGACTTTCTAGAACTGCGGCGTGCACGTCCCGTGTATTTTGTCCATGTTTGCAGGTGAAGCCTGAATGCGTGATGGTCAAGCCAGACCTTGTGGCGGTTGTGAGAGACTAGGACGCGAGATGGGTTGCAGAGAGGAGGACGTCTGGCCAGGGACGCGGGGATTTACTGCAGTTTTATAGACCTCACAGCAGCGAACTATGATTTATCGTCTGCCTCTTATATTGGACGCCGCATATGTCGTGGCACAAGCACGAATACACGAGCTTACTATCCATGGAAACCCCCAAGAGCAGCAGAATCTTGGGACAGTTGAACAACACAAGCCGCCGTGTAGTGTACGGACGTACAATATGACCGATAGTATGTAAAAATAGTCATCTCAATGCTAATCCGTTCCGATATAAAGATAGGAAGAGGTTTAATATTCTTACAAACGTTCTATCCATTTTTAAAGCTTTCCCGCTATTATGACAGGAACCCGGTTGTAGCAGAGCTGCACATCGGTCGGTCAAACCGGCGACCTGCCGGGCGGTCACCTCTATGAATCAGTAGACGGTCGGTCGTCCAAGATAGCTTCAAGCCGACGGGCTGTCGGATCTCTATTGACTAGGACCGTTGGCTGTCGGTTCAAAAGTCTGACCGACCGCCAAGGCCGGCGGCGTTTGTACGTTGTGATTTTGCCTAAATGGGCTTCTTTTTCTGGCCAATTTCAGGGAAATTGGAGCGCATCCCTCCTCGGATACCTGCCGATTTTGATTGTTTTCAGTATAATGGCAAACGCAGTCGTCATATTAGTGATCACTTCACAATGTCGTTTGTTCACGCATCACGGCGTGGTTCAATTCCTGTAAATCACCTCATTATCTTCCAATACGCTATGACCGGCGGCCGACCGGCGGTACCGCCGGCTATCTCACATATTCCGTCGATCTGTCGGTCAATACTCCTTGGCCGCTGAGTAGCGGTCGATCGGGTAGCTAATTCTAAACGGTCGGTCGGTCAATAGATATAAACCGACCGGACCGACCGATGTGCAGCTCTGGGTTGTAGTCTTTGCGCCATGAGTATTGTACCTTAGCCGTCCCGAGATCTGCTGTCTCGCGATTTTGCGGCCCTCAGGCGTAGCGAAGGGCTAAAGTCACGGCCAGCAGCTAAACTCAATTGGCAACAGCGGCATTCGATAGCTTTTCTCCCAACGGCGGGAGACTATGGGTCCCGGCGTATGCCGTATGAGTCAAGCGGTAATACCTATGACGGCGAGCAGGCTGGCCTATACTTCCTTGTACCTATTCCGATCGACCGAAACAATAAGTGAGGCGGGTTCCAGATCGGGCTATATATAGACAACAAGGTGGGATATGTCTCTCGATAGTCGCTGGAATACTCCCCTTCACCACCTAACCGTACTTATGCTAGATTCGTCAGGGGCATCACTACCTAATAAGCTCCATTACTGGCTCAGCAGGGTGTGCAGATCAAATGAGAACTGTACTTCGTACAAAGTACGCCACGATAAATGCTCAAATTGAGGTTTTCATTATTGGCCGCGATACCTACCTACCTATGCACGCATGCGAAAGTTATTGCGCTGATCCAACGCGTCTTTGAAACCAGCGCTCCACACAATCCAATCAATTCAATTCCGGGAGTCAGGATCGGATTGAATTACACCTCTGAAGCGATGAATTGAATTAAACTGAGCGGACTGCAATTGAATTGAGTGGATTGTAATTCATAAAAAAAGGCAAAAAAAGCGCAGCCTTGGCGTAGCTAGCCGGAAGCATTTATGGACATGAGGTTATGGACATGAGGTACCGTACTTCGTACGGGCTATTCTACCTAGTAAGAGTGCGAAAAGGACAATTTGCCTCCTGAGGTTTGGCTATAACCGCACGGCGTTAAACGGTACCTATACCTACGTACCCAGGTAGGTATCGTGGAACCTGTTCATTCACTTGACCAACCTACCGTATCGCTCGGCCATCAATGTGCGCAAGCTCGCCAGCCTATTCTAGTGTAATTCAGCCCCCTGTCGATGCTTTCAAGTAGTGTAGGACCGGTACCCTTCCCCGAGGGAATAGATTCCTTGACAAGTTGACCACTTACCTAGTTGACCCGGAAAAGAACGATGACAGTCCCCGAAATGGTGCCCAAATTTCAGCGGAACCAGGGGTTCATGCCAGCTACGTCGCCTCAGAGCTAAACAGTCTCACGGGTCACGCCGTGGTGCAACCAACCAGAGGCCGAAGATGGCAAGTCTCTATTCTTTTGTCAAAGCCTCGAACCCGGGGACGCAGAAGTGGGACCAGAGCCTAAGTCTACCTCAGTTTTAGCGATTCCGAAGCCAGTTTTTGAGACATTGAAGTCATCGTGTACAGCTTGTCGCTGAATACCTAGTATGAGTTTAGCTTGGCTACCCGCTCACATTCAGATGACATAGGGTATCGTGCTTGGGGCGCGCGCCACCAAAGTAATGGATCTTCTACCTACCGGAACCGGTTCTCGCAAGTATTCCACAACTTCATCTTCATGTTAGTGCTCATCCGGGGGGGTCATAATAGTCGGCCTCCGTTTACCCCTTGGTATTGTGTGTCGTATAATTGCCGAAAGGTAACAAGGATACGTCCGTACATCATACCGGTATTATCAGCTTGTACTTCGCTTAGAAGTGGTTGAATCCATCTTGCACGACGTCCAGGATGTAAAATTATCGCAGCCCAGTACGGACGTACACCGGCGATAGTTCTAGTTATGAGATCGATTTTAATTGTGTGGAGCGCTGGTTCAAACAGCTGCCGGGTTGCCTGGCATTGCCCCGCCAGCTAAAAATGTTTCCGCCCGGGATTGAACCGGGGATCTTCTGTGATCAACGTCGAGCCGAATGAATTCAGATCTAGCTTGTAAGACAGACGCCCTAACCACTAGGCCACGAAAACTTGCAAACCCACTGGATTACCTAATTGATAGACTGGCAGCACTGTGATAGCATAAATGGGGATTGGCGAGGAAAATTAATCGAGTGCCTAAGGCAGAAAGAATAGGGGCTACGGCGTGATGGTTCAACCAAGGGTCACGTCCTTTCGTGTAAGTCTGAGAAGCACGTCTTGCCGCTTTGTTTCTAGCGAAACAAAGGAGCTTGTGAGATTTCAATTCATGTCACTATGGCTGTGGTGTGAACTCCTGAAGAATATCGTGCGAGTCTAAGCCCAACTTCAACATTGCTTGCCCAGGCCTGCGCAAGCACCGCTCAATTCAATGTCTCTCTGCCTGGCAGGCAGTCACCAGTGATCGCGCAGCTTGTGATTTCTATAAGTGCTAGGTGTCTTGTCACCTGCTGATCGAGATGAGCCCCACGTCGCCCTTCCTGTGTAAGTACCTAGGTAGGTATCGTCAGGCTTGTCGGCGCCCATAGCTCAGAAACGTGGGTCCATCGTATGCGCCTTCTCGAGCAAAACAATCCAGTAAAGGTATCTTTATGTACGCGACCCTCTAGGCATACACATATTGTGAGTAGTGATACCTGGGTGGTACTTTGGATGCCTGATCAGTGATCAGGCACCGCGCATGGTCTAGCAAGCTTCCCAGTTGAGCCACAACCTATTCTTGCACCCCTCGCGGGTCATTTCCTCTTCTCTCTGCCCTTTCCTTCTCCTTCCATTTCCGGACCCCACCGTCTTACCTTTTCCCCCAGGACTTCTGCCATCAGTATTAGTTCTTCCCATCTTATTGCCTGGACTGGTCCTAACCTTCTCCATCTTCTTCACCCTTGCCTTTACCTACCTTCACATCTTGGGATTGCACTTGTTGACATCCCAAGTTTTACAAACTGTCCCTTGCTTGCAGCAACACATACAACGCCCTTCGTCCCGTCATTTCCTTCGTAAGCCGGTAACTACTTTCAAAGTTACAAAATGGCAGAGAACGAGAAGTCCAAGCCTGAGGGCGATGAGAAGTTCCGCAAGGAGGTCATCAAGGCCCTTCTGGAGTCGGCTGAACCTAAGTTCGATGACATGAAGGAGCCGCTTGGCCAGTGTCTTGATGTTATTGCCGCAACTGTCGACCATAAGCGTGTGGCCCGAAACCTTTTCTGCGCGGTATGTGCTATCCTTGTGGACTGCGCATCATATGTGCTCGAGGGCAAAGCTAACTTACTGACACAGGTCACTCATTACATGGCCAAGAACATCTACCTGGATGAGGAGCAAGTCTCCGTTATTTGCCGCAGTACGTACTCTGAAGTCCTCCGTCTTCCCTCATACACGTAGTGGTTCCATGGGAACTTTGGTATTGCTTCGGGCAGTCACTAACGCTCTTTGGTTTGACAGCTATCAAGCAGTTGACTGAAGATTGGGTTGAGCAGGGAAACGCTCTTTCGGACCGTTCCAAGGGCCCAGGTTACGTTGATAGCACCGCTCAAAGCGACTACGGCGTCACCGTCACTTCGAGCACCGATGCCGAGGAGAAAATCGCCTCTGCCGCGAAGGAGTCTGGAGGACGCTCAAGCGGAATCGTCGCATCGAGCAACAAGACCAAAGACAACGTCGCCTCCACTGTGAAGGACGACGGAGGAGACAGCATCGGCGGCGTGCGCGAGGCAACGGAGGACAATGATGGTGCTGACGCTTTGGATGACTCCGCGCAGGTTCAGGAGGAGCGTGGCGGAGCCAAGGCCTGGCAAGCTTATGTCGCGGATCCTCAAACTGGTGATAAGGCGGCCAAAGCTGCCTATGTCCACGGAAGCACAACTGGCATGTTGCAGAGAGGCAACATCAAAGCCAAGTCTTCTAGCTCCGCCAAACCGGCCGCCGGCGCTCCCAGTGGTGCCTGGTAGGGCAAAAGCCACTAAGTCAAGAAGAAGAATATCGCAGCATTGTCGTCTACATGGAATCAAACACGGAACCAAGCTTCTCCCAGTCTTGCGGTCTTATTACGCGCCGAGGTATCTGAAATCTGCCGAAAGCATGGGGATTGGAGTCATGGACCGCTTGTTTGATGTATAGTAGGATTGCACATCATGGCTTGGTAATAGGGGCTACCCTAGGTAATCGGAGTTATGGGTTTCTAAACTGAGTTCTTTTCTCTAATAAAAATGGCCGGAGGCTTAACCTGTCTCGTCTGTATTGGGCTTTGTTCGCTTTGAAGTTTGAACCCATCTTCTTGCTCAGCCTAGCAAGTTAAAATCGTAGAGAGCGCCCAGAGGCCCGTGTGTACCGGGCTTTACGGTTGCGAACTTTGCGCCGAATCGCTTGTTCTGTTTCGGTGGCGATGAAGAGTGTCTTCTAATAGGAGAATGTGATTCCTCATGAATGGCCTTGCTCGCTTGAGTCGCTTGGGGACTAATTATATTGCTTCTATTAGTGCCCAGAGGTGAGCGTGAACGCGGCCAACGCAACCCCGGGGCCCCGTATTATTTGAATTCTATTGAAGTATATGGCAAGAAGAGTTGCCAACTTGTCGGTCATGATATGACATAGCTCTAAATACAGTCTTGTAGCTCTAGTCTATCGACTCTTTGTTATCTATCAGGTTCCGTTTCACTATTAATGCGCTTGCTTTCTAGCCCGCTCGGCCTCCATCCGCCATTTGCCGCCAAACCGCCATTGTATCCCAACGCCTACCAAGGCGACGATTTGCACTGCGACGGCGATCGTAAACGTCCACCCTACGTCCACGGCTCCGATGATGGGAGTGACAATGCTGGTGCTCGCGGCTGCGAGGAGACATCTCGCTAGATTCAAACTCGCGCTCGACGCGGCCTTTTGTTCGGGGAATATATCTATTAGGTACGTCGTCACTGTGGAAACTATCGAGATTGCCGTCCAGCCTGTGACGAAGGTGACCACGATCGGTACGGCGATGTGGACGCGGTACCGGATGGTCCAGCCAAAGGTAATGATAGAAGCGCACTGGAGGAACGCGTGGATGGGAAGGAGGCGAAGGCGGGCTTTCTCGAGGGGGAAGTTGATACGCTCGTCTTCCGTTTGGGATGGTCCTTCGCTGCCTGATCCTGGTCCTCGCTGAGATAGCGCGGCTTCGTAATTCTTCTTGACGCGCATATAGTCGATGTCCAGTACTTTGCCGGTGACCAGCGTGCCGATGATTGACCCCGCGCCGTTTGCGATGAAGGTCAGCCCAATCTGTGTCTCGTCTAGGTTATAACGGTTCTCGAAGAGAACAGACATGGCCGTGATGCTCATTTGCCAAACGGCATAGTATATGGCCAGAAAGAAGATAACTGGCGCGGCTTGCTTGCTGAAAAGTATGCGTATTGGCCCGGTGATGTCGATCCTGGCCCTCCCGGCAGATTGGACGGGCTGCGCCTGTGGAGTAAACTTTACTGTAGTACGTTTCTGGTAGAAGCGCAAGGGGTATTTAGCAAGCGGATTCGACGGAATTGCACTCCCATTTCCCACGAGCGACGGGAGGGTTTCCGGCAATGAGATGACCAGCACCACGAGGAATGCGCCGCAGTATATCGCCAAAAACAAGAAGATGGCTCTCCACCCGAGGGAAGCGGCCAGGGCTCCCCCGATTACTGGTCCCACTGCTACCGGCGCAAGGAGCCCAGCTTGGAAGATGCCCATGAACCCGCCGCGCTCCTCGCGGGTGGTTATGTCTCCGATGACAGCCGAGCCGACGGCGATAGTGCTGGCGCTCCCGGAGCTCTGAAGGCTCCGCAGAACGATAAGCGTAGCATAGTTTCTCGTCTCGGCGAGCCCTATGCAAGCCCCCAGAAACACCAAGAAAGTGCCGAAGTACGTGACCCTGCGACCTCTAGCATCCGATAGCGGACCCCAGAAACTGGGGGCGATGCCCTGGAAAATCAGGTAAGAGGTTACGGTGAGACTGATGAGCTCAACTGAGACATTTAGGTCATGCGCAATCGTTGGGAGCGCGGGGAAGTATATGTTGGACGCAAAGCCAGAGACTGGGCCGTCATCCGTCAATCAATTAATCAGCATTCTCGTTGTCGTCGTCGCGGCCGCCAACAAGCAGGCTTGCGCAAAACTCGGGATAAAACGAATTGGTATTATAGGACCAGCACTTACACGTTGCCGCGACCGAGACAAGAAGGATGATCAGACCCTTCTGACGCCTGTCGAAAATACTATACGGTTCGGCAACGTCGGTGCTAAGCCGGGCCTCACTGTCCGCCGTCATTTCGGGATAAGGGTTCCGGACAGCATTTGAAGGAAACGCCGGAAGTGGTTGCTACTGGTCAGCAACAAAGAAAGAAGAGAACGATAAAGTATTATTACACTGGATTGGACTTCATGGGGCGTGTGCCAAAACACATTGGGTTGGGGAATTCAGGCAAAAAACCCTCCTTTCTCCAGTTTGAAAGTCATAATCCGGGGGGCAGGTTACGCATTCGGAGCTCCGACCGCCGCAGATGCTTAGTGTAAGTGCTTTATACGCATTGTGCCTGCCTGACATGTAGGTACGTCCACACTATAATGGCGTGCATGGCAACGGTCTACAAGATAGTACGCCGGAGGTACGGGATGCTACACTGTTATAAAGCCATGGTGCCATGTTCCTTCATGTAACAACTGTCTATACCAGTTTACGTAAATTACCGCGTTCCAAGTGTTAGCAACTACTATTATGTAGATGCGCCGGTGACGGCCCATCACAACCGGATGTCCTGGCCGGATGCATGATGTACTGCAATTAATTGCCTACACTACAAAAGCACCTAGGTAGTGTACTTCGTACTTCGTATGTATTCTATGCCATGAAATCGGATATCTTGGTTGGGATCGATTGCGCCATATATGTAGTTATACGTCCGGCACAGTAACTCTTAACTGAGCCATGGAAATACTTTCCAGGGTACGAGAGGGGCACTGTGACGATCTAAGTACGGACGTAGTTAGTAAGCTAATAGTACGGACGTAAGTGGTCTCCCTAGGTAGGTAGCGTACTGGTAGTTAATCAGGTATGTACGAAGTACATGGTAAAATCCTTTACATACTAGGGGATATCCGGCCTCTCTTGTTGAGTGCCGATTTCATGTTTCATGTCATCGCATTGGGCCATAGGACACAGGACGATTCGACCGAGGGAAACCTACAATAGCTGCAATAACACAGGAGGTATACTCGTTTCTGTAGAGCAAACTTGACAAAGCAACGCTCACCGGGTGCAGAACAAGGACTTGTAAAGTTGCAAATGGACACGGGTACCGTAATTACTCAAGATGAATTCTGTATCTTTGTATGCGCTTTGTCTCTCTGGTCTCTGGGGCTGTTTCCGGAACCGATCAGAGGGCTTCAGCTCAATTAAGGCTCTGTTTAAGGATTCGGCAAACCTACTTCTGGGCTTGTACGTTCGAACTCATCGGTGATTGATCCAAGCCTAATGTTCTATCTTTAACGGGATTCAGACGACATAGCTCAGATGGCGGCACCACGCGGCAAACCCTCCAAAACATCGCCGCTAGGACGGCCTGGAAACCCCATATACGCTCGCACGAACGTACTATGCAATGGACAGATTGCGTGGAAAGTGGGATGGGATCTCGATATGGCATATAGCAAGACTGATCCGCTACGAGCAGACCTGAGACCTATTAGCGACGTTGTGGATGACCTTAACGCTCTCAATGGCCTGCAGATCCACAGAGCTAGGCCGCTGACACCCCTTGAAGTCAAGCAACCACTTCGACATGTACAGTCCTGCCTGCCAAGGCCTGTAAGGACCGCGATTTACACTGGCGATCTCTACGGATCTGCAGAGGGTGTTTTCTCTTGCTCGGATGACGAATTCGAAGCGAACATGAAGAAAGTCTTCGAGAACGAAGCTCGTGCAGATGGGGAATTGCACTTCAACGACTTCTTTCGGCGACTGCGCCGCGCGGAGTGGCTCCTCTGGGATGTAGAAGCCGAAAAGGGGCACTGGGTTGCTGTTTTGGCGCACTTATACAAAAAGCCCATTCGCAATCCTGACAAGAAACACTTCCCTAATGACGCCACTGTACCATTGGTTGTGCCCTCGCCGGATTTCAACCGAATAGATCAATGGTGCGTAGTCACGGCACGGCGCTCGGCTGAAGGAGACGCCATGGTCCAGCGCCTCAAGCAGAGGTTACCCCAGGTGCTCAAGGAGGGCAGGGTGCATTTCGATAAAGACTCGGAGATCAGTCCCGCCATCTGGGTCCCCATGGATGAGAGCAGTTGGAGTTCAGGCATACACGTTTATAACCTCATCAAGTCGTCGATGCATCGAGTGACCGAGCTCTACTGCAGACAGGCTTCAGACAAGAAGTCCTTTTGGGACGCTCTACCGGGTTGGCTGAATGTTGATGAAGTGAGGGCCGAGATGCAGGTAAGATCTGAAAGCGGGCTCAAGTCCTGTCGTGGGCACTGACACGCATTGGCTAGGGCCGAGCCGCTCAGCGTTGCATGGCAGCCACCGGCTATCGATCTCGCATTGCCATAGAGGGCGTGCGTCGTTGGCTTGGCGTGAAGGAGAAAATCCGCGCGAATGAATTAAGACCTCGGCGCAGAGACAACCGAGCCTACATAACAGGACGGGTTGGCGAAGATGGCCGTTGCATTCCCATCGAGTCGTCTGAAGCGGACAGGTCAGATAACGATGAGGAGCCAGCCCAGGAGAAGGTTGATTTGCTGACTGGCAGCACTGCGACGCATGAAAAGGTGAGTTTACGGACGATGAAGGCTCACACAGGCGTCTGGCACTGACATAACGGGAAGCAGGGCCATGTGGACGCATTCGATGAGGAGGAAGTGGAAATGATGGAAACACATGACTAATTCTAGAAACCAAGAACCGATCCAGAAACGGCAGTTAGCACGACGATGTCTGGCAGATTCCAAAGCGACCAATTCATGGATGAGTTTCTTGTTGCAACATGTACGAAGTATCTACCTAGGAAAGTAATCCACCTAGTACACTGATTTACCTACCGGTTCTAGGTATTACGTACGAAGTACGGACGTACACGGTACGGGTGCTTGTAGAAAGTTACTACGTTGACTAACGGCAACTATCCGCAACTATACCCCTAACTGCCTAATTACCTAAATAACAATAATCATTCCGTAGATGCTTCGTAGATGCTTCGTGCATAGGTGAGTGGAAGCCTGAAGGCCCGGCAATTAGCAGAGCAACAACGTAAAACAAACCAGGTAGGTAGCCAGAACATGGCCTCATGATTGATCCGACTTCCTTATCCGGGAGGTGCCCAGGTAGGTATACCTGCACTACAGCCGCGTGCACGGAACCGAGCTCCACATTAACTAATGTCCCCTCAGACTCCCGCTTCCCTTTTTGGGGGCTACCTAGATAATCTGCAGGGTCCGATGCTCGGCTTGCTGTGGGCCGTGGCCTTAGCACTGGCTCTGTCGTCATGGCCACACACCGTCATTGGGTGGCTGAAGAAAGAAAAAAAACATCCCACGGAGGTACCTGCGGTGCGCTATCTGCTTATAACCGTACCTATCGTCTGCCCATTGCACCGGCACAAACCAGCTGCCCCTGTCAGTTATGTAATTGGCGACGCTCCGTACAGAGTAGGGCTCTAAGGTAGGCATTAAAGCATTAATCGGATTGGGATCCAAATGGTCAATGTCCTGTGCGTCGTGCGCCTCTCCTCTCCTTTCACACTACCGACACATACAAGTGCGCGGTGCGTCTTGACTCTCGAGCTTCTGCCCTTTGGCTGTACCATCCCGCCCTGTAATTCTTTACGTCGCTAGGAATGATACTTCAGACTTCATTATTTCTCCCTCTCTCCATCGTCGCTGTGCTTTGATATCCAGCCCTTCAAATGCCGCCGGCCAAGGCAAAGGCGAACCAAGACGACGCAAAGTCTGACACGGCGAGTCTTAAGGAACGAAATGGCCAAAGAGAATCTCAGAAGTCCAATGGAAAGCTCCAGCGCGTGGCCAGTTCAACAGGCTCGCAATTAAAAGATGCAACTTCGGCCAGGGGCTCGACGAACACATCGGCAGCGCCTGTGCTACAGCCTCCGGCTGCTCCAGGGGTGAGTAGGCACAACAGTGAACATGACAATGCATTCGGCTGGCGCTGACGGTTTTGCTTCAGCTCCAATGGTCCACCTTCGATCGTGACGTCCTGCACGAGTATCGCCGCGAGCACCGACTCGACACCCCAACAGCCTTTTCTTCGTCATACCGTTATTGGGTACTGTCACAGTCCTATGTTGGTTTACACTCTCCCACGATGGCCCGGCGGGCGCAATTCAGGCGCCAGAGCAAGGACGATCTTGCCAAGGCGGTGCGAAGACATTTCAACGGCGCCGGCATCCAAGAGAACGATGTCATTGTCGACTTTCTGCACAAAGTCAGGAATCCGGGCGTCGTCAAGCCAAGAAGAAACAAGGAGCTACCGCATTCGTCTCCCCTACCTTGAGTCCTATTGCAACATACATTTTACGAAAAGCGCCCTTTACGAATAATGGATTATAAATACCGAGGTGTCTGGGTAGTGTCGCTACGACTAGGCGATTCCACATGCACATAGGCGTATATACTGTCTCGGACGGGATCGGATTGGGAACATCGGACACAACCTTGTCTTCCCCTGCACTGACGCCAGGCTGCTGGTGCACATTGGATTCCGTCTGGAGTTTTAAGCGACTTGTGGGCTTTATTCATCACGACGGATTAGCGACAGACGACACATCTTTACGGTCTACAGCAGGAATACAACGGGATAGGAATTTGGGATTATTAGGTACTATGAAACATCGATTGATACGTGACGTATAGGTAGTCGAGCAGGGAACCACCTGAGTACTGAGGGCTGCCTGTTGATTGTCCAATTCTAATTAGATATCTGGACTCTGCTATTTACGTGATGATGCTTTGCAGCTGCATTACCTTTGCATACCGACTTTTCTCTGGATTCATAGAAAACGCGACAGACGAACCACTTGCTAATTATAACACAAGTTTCGCGAGTTTCGCGACACGGAATAACTACCTATGTAACTAACCTAAACAAGACTACGGCCGTATGCGAGCACCATGTAGGTAGGGTCGGCCTACAACAGAGCTCGGCCACCGAGCAGGTACCCTGCATACCAAGTAGGTACGATAAGTAGGCCACCAATTACGGTCGGCCGATAGTTGAATTCAGCTGACATTTTAATGCCTAAATACCAGTAGCTAGGCACAATGGCCGAACCTTTACAGTGGCCTGTCCTGGTTACTAACATTTTTCGCTCACCTCCTAGAACCTTCTTGTGGGCTCACGAGCGCATCTTATCTAAACGCCGATCAGACCTTGACAGGCTGGTCTTGGCGTCTGCGCTAACGTTAGTCATGAGAAAAAAGTTGGAGCGTCATCGCATCTTTCTTTTCCACAAACGCTTCTGCTGCACGGAATACACACCTACCGGTATACCTATGTCGTGTCTGCCAATCGCCTTCTCTATATAATCTCCTCCCAGACCATCGCGCCGTCTTAAGTTACAAATTTTGCGCGGCCGATATGTCATGAGACTTTACACTGGCCTTTTCTTCCTTTTTCTGTCCGGATACTCGAGATGAATTCTAGTGTTTTCGCCAAGGCTGCGTTGCCGCCGCGCATGCTCTCCCCTGCCCAGATATGCCGAAGAAATCGATTACGAAATAATCTGCGGCAACGGAGAGCTCAAAGTCGCCCGATATCATATCTATTAACACGAACGAGCAAGCCACCGTTACCCCAGGTTTCTGTTCTAAGAAGGGTTGGTGGTAGTCCTTGTCTTGACGCCTGAGATTCACCGAAGCTAACTACAGTAATTGTACAGTCATTCCGAACAACTTCAAGGAACCTCGCGGTCGGCGACCCGTACCAAGCTCTCGGGGTTGGAAAATCAGCGTCCGCTGGTGAGATTAAAAAAGCTTACTACGGTCTAGCAAAGAAATATCACCCCGACACCAACAAGGATCCTTCGGCCAAGGACAAATTCGCCGAGATTCAGACCGCATACGAAATCTTGTCTGATCCGAAAAAGAGAGAACAGTATGATCAGGTTGGGGCGGCCGGTTTCGATCAGAATGGCGCGCCTCATCCTGGGGGCGGCAGCCCCTTCGGCGAAGGAGGCCCCTTCTCTGGCTTCGGAGGGGCGCAAGGCTTCGGGGCCAGCTTCGACTTTGAAGAACTGTTCAATGCGTTTTCTGGTGGACGAGGTAGCCCGTTTGGGGCTGGAGCTCGAGGTCGCAGGAGTCCTTTCGAACAAGAGACGGCGGTTGGAGAAAGAATCGAGGTACAAACAACCATCTCGTTTATGGAGGCAGCCAAGGGCACGAGCAAAACGATCACAATACATCCTATGGTCACATGCCATTCCTGTAGCGGAAGCGGCTTGAAGCCTGGCGCCAAACGAACCGAGTGCAAATCGTGTGGCGGCACGGGCTCGCAAGTTCACTTCATTCAGGGACACTTCCAAATGGCCTCAACTTGTGGTTCTTGTAACGGAACTGGTCAAGAGATCCCTCGAGGGTCGAGCTGCAAGACGTGTTATGGAAGTGGCGCAGTTAAGGGTCGCAAGACCCTTGTCATTGAAATTCCTGCAGGCATTGAAGATGGCATGAAAATTCGAGTAGATGGTGAGGGCGATGCTCCCGTCTTTGACGGTATGGCGAATCCTGGTGTCCGAACGGCAAGGGGAGATCTCTACGTCCTGGTGAAAGTCGCGGCCGACCCGAAGTTCAAGCGCTCTGGCTCAGATATCTTGTACACGGCCAACATCCCTATTACGACGGCTATATTGGGTGGTGAGGTGAAGGTTCCTACCTTAGATGGCGAAGTGAATGTTAAGGTGGCAACTGGCACGACCACCGGGGATAAGATAACTTTGGGCGGCATGGGAATGAAGCAGCTGGGCTCGCGACGTGGTCGAATGGGTGATCTACAGGTTGAATTCCGCGTGACGATACCGAAGTACCTTTCCGTCAACCAGCGTACAATTGCGGAAATGCTAGCCGATGAGATGGGCGACAAGACTGCCAAAAGAATCATGAACACCAAACCGTCAGGGTAAGCGCGGTACGTTTTACACGTTTGTGAAAGCAATAAAAGGCTGAGAAATAATACACTAGATCCGAGCCGACAGACAACAGCTCATCGACACACAAGAATGAAGGATTCCTGAAGTCAATGTGGCATACCCTGACTAATCCTGCGCATCGCGAGTCGACAGAAAATAAATCAGAATCCGAGCGCACTGAAACCGCGGACGGGAAAGCGAAAGAATCCGACCCCAAATCAACCGAATCTAAGAGGGACGAATCAAAGAAAGACGCCGAATCGGGCTCTGGCTGAGTTTCGGCCAGACCAATGCGAAAATGCAGAGCGACATGTATTACATACAGGACTGGACCGAGACCCACTGTACATATACAATATACACATCGGTCTAGGTGTTTTCTCGGTTCTTTGGAATGGGGCATGATGGCGATTTGCTGCTGCATTGGGCGGTGTTGTAAACAACCATGTGGTCTTGCGGCGTTATGATGCTTTTGAAGGAAAGCTAGCTAGACGGTAAGGCCGCCTGGGTGTGCAACAAGCTTCGTTAGCAGTACTCCCGAGGAGAACTGCACCAAGCAGCCCATGCGAACTGCTTTACGATGTTTGTATTCGGTCCTTGTATACTAATCACAACATGTGCTTTGATGTAGCAACTCGCAGCTGTAGCTATCGCAGCAAGCCATCACTACTCTCCTCTTCTCGAAGATATGACAATACAATCCAACTACCCGGGAGACAATTTGATCGCCAGAATATCCTCAGTCTTTCTGTATTAAGTCTGTGTCGATATTAGCCCGGGCGAGTACCCGGATACACGCTACATATGCAATGCGAGCATTGTGCTCAAGCCGGAGGGGATTGGACATCTCACAGATGGCCGCAGAAAAGGCCACCCGTCGAACTGGGTTGGGTTTGGGCTAAGCTGCGAACCCGTAAGCATGTGCGGATGGGGCTTATAGAAGACCAGCACTTCCGTCCGTCGACGTCTGGTTTCTGCAGGGGATGTGGATTTATATCTTTCGGAAATAAGTAGCAATGCTGTTATGTGAATAGCCACCGGCAATAGCCACGGACTCTTGTCGCGAGGCCATCATTCCTTCTACTATTACTATCTAATAGTCGCTCGGCTGAAAGGAAGGGAAATGAACGCGAAGGGGAATCCCTGTACACTGCACTAGGTAGGTAGGATGAAGCCAATCGCCGGTCGAAAAGAGGGTTTCGCGAGATTTTTGTAAGAGATGGTCACTTTGCCGGTCCAGGTGCTGCGGACCAATGGTTGACGAAGGAGTATGGTTGTAGGTTGTGACGTTCAGATAGGTTGGAGATGCTATGCACGATCTACTACCTTACATGTCGTGCAAGATGATATGGGATTTGAATTAGAATGTTGAGACTCTTTTGGCTCATTATGAGCTTTTACTTATTACTTCGTATGTACCTAGGTAGATACAGTGTCCAAAGAGACCGTACTGTACGTCTGTGCCGGTCTTGTCCGGTGAAGTATTATTTGTAGGCTGTAGCTACGCGGTGCGCACTGTGCCGGGCAGTGGTCTGGACAGAGTGATCGGCTTTCTGCACCATCTACCCCGCCATTCGGTACAAATTTGTGAAGATGAGTACTTCGTACCTGCTGCTCACAGGCACTCAAAGGCGCCTATCTGGTGCTCCAGCGGCGGCTACAGCACAGCCCAACTCCAATCCCAATACAACCTCATTCGCAGGGTTTGGTCCCCGCCGCTGCCCGATCCTCTGGCCTTGTACGGAACATCGTCTGTGATTATGCAAGCCGTAAACGCGCGGCGTTCGCTTCTCGCTTCACGCATCATCTGACTGGAACCTGAGCTCAGGCTGTGTGTGTACCTATTATACTCAACAACCTGTCGGTAGCGGAGCCTAGCCCTACCTCGCCTCTCCACGTAACCTGCATCCATTCGCATGCCACTTTGCCCTCGCCCTGTAGGCGACGGCTCGGCATATCTCCTACAGACTCGGCCTCGGTATCGAACCTGGCTGAAGACGCCTTCCGACGCCCCCTTCCGTTGGACACCGGACAGCAGCAGCCAGTATCCATTCCGGCATCTTGACAGGTCCTCGCTAACCACGGCCGAGCATCGTCGCCACGACCCATCAGCGCATCGTCACATCGTCACATCCGACTCCACACCTCCGGGATCTGCCTACTAGGTACATGCAGCTCCTCACCCACGATTTGTGTCTACGCTCCATTACCTTTTCTCATTAAGCCCCCTCAAATTCTATGAACGACTGGCCTGTCAACCCTTGGCCACCGACTTCGAAGAGCCCCGGCTCTCAGTTCTCCTGTCTTTTGCTCGTACCGGCCAAGCTTCGCCCAATATGACGCAGACGCCCATGTTGTCCGCGCCCCTCAAGGCTACTAATGAGATCGACTGGATTACGCCCCTCAAGAGATACATCCGCGATACGTACGGAGATGACCCTGAACGTTACGCCGAGGAATGCGCTACCCTCCATCGGCTGCGACAGGACATGAGGGGCGCCGGGAAGGACAGCACTGCCGGGCGGGATTTGCTGTACCGGTATTACGGCCAGCTCGAGCTGCTGGATTTGCGCTTTCCCGTCGATGAGCAGCACATCAAGATCTCTTTTACCTGGTATGTGCGCTTCCCCATCATCGCCGCTATGCGATGTCTTAACATAGCCATACATACAGGTTCGATGCCTTTACCCACAAGCCGACGTCACAGTACTCGCTAGCGTTTGAGAAGGCTTCTATAATATTCAACATCTCGGCTGTTTTATCCTGCCATGCCGCCGCACAATCGCGATCCGAAGAGACCGGCTTGAAAATGGCCTACCACTCCTTCCAAGCCTCTGCCGGTATGTTCACATACATAAACGATAACTTCTTACACGCGCCCTCGTCAGATCTAAGTAGGGGTACCGTCAAGACCCTGATATCGATAATGTTGGCACAGGCGCAAGAGGTCTTTTTGGAGAAGCAGGTTACGGACCAGAAAAAGGTCGGCATGTTGGCAAAGCTGTCCAGTCAAGCCGCATACCTCTATCAGCAGGCACTCGAGGGTGTCCAGGAGAACGTAAACAATGCTATTTTCGAGAAAATCTGGCTGTCCTTCACTCAAGTATGTCGCACATTTTCTCTACATTGTGAACGGAGAAGCAATAACTTCTCGGTGTCTAATCATTTAGTAGATCAAAGCTAGCCTAATGAGCGCCAACGCGCAATATTACCAAGCTCTGGCTGACGAAGACGCGAATTCGTATGGCGTTGCCATTGCGAGGTTAACTACAGCTGAAACACAGGCAAGAGAAGCAAATAAACTAGCTAGCAGCTTTCCCGTCTCACCATCAGCGAGCTCCAACCTGAGCTCCGATACGGGGCCTATACTTGCTGATATCACAAAGCGGAATCTAACAACTATACAAGAGAAGTTAAAGAGCTTGATAAAAGACAACGACTATCTCTACCATCAGGCAGTACCTGCAGAGGCTAGTCTAGTTCCGGTACCAAAGCTGCCGGCTGCTAAACCAATCCCCGTGAATGAACTTTACTCTAACCAAGATATACAACGAATTACGGGTCCAGATTTATTCGCCAAAATCGTCCCTTTCGCTGTCACCGAGTCCGCGAGTCTATACGACGAGGAGAAAGCGAAGCTAGTGCGTGCGGAAACTGAGAGGGTAGATTTGGCCAACAGCGAAATGGCTGCGAGCTTGGACTATCTTAGGCTGCCGGGTTCTCTGCAGGTGCTGAAAGGGGGAATCGACGAAGATATACTTCCCGATGAGGATTTCAGAACTTGGTGTGATGACGTTGCGGGACACGAAAATCCGATATCCATACTCGATACTTTGAGAATAGACAAAGACGCCATCACAGCAATTTTGGATCGGTGTTCGAAACAGCTGGACATGGAAGAGAGCGTTTGCGAGAAGATGAGATCGAAGTACGAGGGCGAATGGACTCAGCAACCTAGCTCACGACTCACTACAACTTTAAGATGGAACATACGAAATTACAGAGAAGCGCTGGACGAAGCGGCCAGCAGCGATTCGCAACTGCGTGCGGAGTTTGAACAGAATAAGACTAGCATCGAGCAGATGCGACAAGCGGCCCACCTGGGCGAGGTTGATGCTCTTTTTCAAAACGCAGTCCGCGAGCTCAGGGGAAAGTCGAACAACGCGAATGGTCCGGCCGCCGAGCAGGCCAATTTGCTAGATGTTGACTTTGAGGATGAAAACCCGAGTGTTGCGGAGCAGATCAGCCGAGTCGAGGATATCCTCAAGAAATTAACTCTCGTCAAAAGGGAACGCAACCAAGTGTTGAAAGATCTCAAAGAAAAGGTGAGTCCGCCCGGCTCGCTTACAATATACTACGAGTGAGTGTTATTGACTGGTGTATTAGGTTCACAACGATGATATCTCTCAGATATTGATCTTAAACAAGAAGGCGATACCGAATTACGAGAATGAATTGTTCCAGTCGGAGCTAGAGAAGTTTCGGCCCCATCAAAATCGACTTTTACAGGCAAATCATAAGCAATCCGCGTTGATGAAGGAGTTGACTGCCGTGTTTAACAACCTCCTCCAAGACAGGCGTGTCCGCGCCGAACAGAGCAAATATGAGAGCATACAGAGGCAAAGGAATACGGTAATGAACAGATACAAGAGGGCGTATCAAGAATTCTTGGACCTCGAGTCAGGGCTCCAGAGCGCGAAGAATTGGTACACCGAGATGAAAGAGACCGTTGAGAGTCTCCAGAAGAATGTCGAGACATTTGTCAACAACAGAAGGTCGGAAGGAGCTCAATTATTGAACCAAATCGAACAGGAACAAGAAGCGAACAAGAGCTCCCAGGCTGAGCTGGAGCGTGAGAGGCTGCGGGGTCTGATGGAGCGCATGACTATCGATCGGAACCATTCGTCGGCATCACCAAATTCAGGATCAGCACGGCCAACAGCTGCGTCGCACTCCTTCAATAGTAGTAACCCTCGTTACCCTCAGACTAACTTTGCTGGTCACTACCAAGTTCCAAACTCTCCGCCTCCGAATCAAGTCAATTACCCCGGGTTCCCTAGCCCACCGCCGAATAGCACCTACGCATCTGCGCCGCAGCAGTCCTATGCTGTGAGTTCACAACAAGGTAACCAGCAATACGGGCAAGCTGCATACAACCCAAGCAACTGGGGACGTAATCCGGGGCCGGTATCACCTCCGGCTACACAAACGAGTTTCGGACTCGGTGCTTCCGGTAGAGGACCGGCCTCACCACCCCCAAACCAGACGTCGTTTTCGCCCAATCAATACAGTACTTACGGGAATCCGCAAGCTCCGCAGTCACAGCAATTTGTCCCCCCGGGCTTTGTGCCGCCGCCTCCGCCGCCTGGGCCGCCGCCACTGGGGCCACAGCAGACCGTTCATTACCCCCCTCAACACCAACAAGAATATCAATATGCCGGGCCGCAAAGTGCCACATCTGGCGGTGCGGCGGCGAACAGGTCTGCGCAACCACAGCAGCAGCAACCACAGGACCCCTGGGCTGGTCTAAGCGCATGGAAGTAGAGTCTGGGTCCCTGGTATATTTACGAGCCAAAGAATGACGAGACTCTGATGGAAGATGCGGGTTTCGCCTATGGGGTTCATTGGATGATGCTTTTCGTAGATATCGTGATAGAGGGAGAACCCGTTTACGTTGGTTGGTTTCACGAACTAGAGGAGAGACCAACAGTAGCCGTCGAGATGGATCTCGGGCTTATGGGTGTTCTGCTGGCGTGGAACTTGGCCAGGCTTACAATAAAGCATCCATCCAATACCTACCGAACTGGCATCTACACTACAAAACAGGGGAGCACATTACTTTAGCCAAGGGTTGTTGGAACCGATTTGCCAAACCATAGAGGTTTTTCACCCCTCCGGCCGGGCTGATGCGTAGAGAATGGTACGTCTGACGGGGCGGGCCGCCCGTTGTCGGTGGACGCTACGCATGGGCATTAGGGATTGGCTGTAGGGTTGGGTGCAGGATGAGGCAATGAGGCAATGACTATATAAGTAAGACTCGAGGTGCTGCAGACAATGCATCATTATTGCCTTGACCATGAGCGAAGTTTTATATGGGTATCGGTAGAACATCGATAGGGTGGGCATCGCATCTAACTATTACGAAGTACCCTACCTACTTTTTACTACTGTGTGTCTGGCTGTTTACACATGCCAAGGCATGCCGGCGCTACTGGATAACATAGCTACTTAGAAGAGCAATGCGCGTCGTTTATGCAATGCAAGACAGGTGGCATGCTTTGAGTGCCACGTCCATCGCATGCACGGCAGGTTGCTTCGTTGCTGATATGTATCCAGCTGGTGGTAGGGTCGGGCTGGCTGACGAGTCGCGAATCCAAAACGAAGCAAACAATCATATGTATGGGTAGCCTATGGGGATATCATGTCGTCTCGATCAGTACGTATCGGGTAGATAGGTAGGTATAAAAGTGCTCGACGTTCTTGAGATGGCTTCAAGCTTGTGAGTATACCAGTACTCGGGAGTTGGTAATGGGAGTCGCTAATGGTTCGCCAAGACCTACGTGTAGTGTAGTGTATTACCGAGTGAGGGGATGGTGGGGTGACGGGCTGTGGCCGGGACTCCTAGGTACACAGTACATGTGTAATGTACTACATAGTAAGTATGGGCACAGTATTTACAGGGATGGCAGTCCTGCCAGTTGAATGGCGCGAATGTGCCCGCGATCTCCACTGGCCCCATGGCCCCATGCCCCACCGGTCCCACTCTTCGCTAATGCGACGTCCGCGCCCCCAATCGTCGCTAGCACGAGTTGGCGATTGTTTTTTTCGATCCCGGATAATCTGCGAATCATCTCCTGCACTGCGCATCCCTTCTGCCTCGAATGTCAACAACATGGCTGACTCTTGACCCTACCCCGACGATATATGGCCGTGCACCCGACGATACGCGGCTGGTCAATCTATCTGCTTGCCCCGGACCGCCACATCTACTTACTTCGTACCTATTCTATCTATTTACCTCCCTGTCCCATGCCGTAGCGCTAGGCAAGTGTCCCTGTGAGTTCCACGAATGATATTTGCATGGTCGACGCCCACCTTACCCGACAACTGCACGACCCACGCTATTTATCATCGCCACCATCTGCTACGTACGGAATAGCATAGCTTGGATTTCTTCCGTACCGACTATACTATTCCTGGTTTCGCTGCCACCTGCGCGACTCTCCGGCGCGCAACTCCATTCCGCCTGCCATTCGCGCGTGCGGAAACCCTGCAATCCGTCTTGTTCCGCTATATCCTGTCTCTGACGTTCATGTTCGCCAGTATCGCTCTCTGGGATGGTTGCGCGTGTCTCTTCCTCTCCGATATAAGCGCCGGCGTCACCGAGGTCCGTCTTACCACCGCGAGCGGTGCTTCGTCCTGCCGGTTCTAGCCGTCTGATTGGTTGGCGGCTTCGTTTCTTGCGAGCTGAACGAGAGCCGAATCTCTCTTCTGCTCCTGGCCGGTCCTCCAGTCCATCCCCAATACCTTCGATTTCCTCTGCCATCCCTTCCCATTGCTGATCAGGCGCGATGACGAGTCCGACTGGTGACGTTGCTGGCAACGCCGCCGCGACGAGGTCGGGGTTTGTTCCATTGGTGGCTGTGGTCGACTTCCATCATCATAGAGGACCCGAGGTTGAAAGATGGTTTGGCGTGCCCGACGGTCGGGATCCCGCTGCCGAATGGGACTGGGCGCTGTTACCATTCATGGCTCTCAGCGATGGCGCTCATGCGTGAGTACTTTATCCCCTTTACCCCCTACCACACCACTGCCTACGGGGATGGCGCTGCAGCGGACTAGGCTCATGAGTTGATTTTGTTAGCTCCGCCGAAGATTTCTCCTACTTTACTCTCGTCAAACCCGCAACCTACGACTCCGGCGCGACTTCGCTCTTTGGCATATCGTGCACTAGACAGATGGACGCTGCGCAGTTGATAGTCAGACCTCCCGATGTTACACGTTCCACCGTTCAGAAGGCTGTTGTTGTCATAGCAGATACGCCACAGTTCTTCGGCATGCTGAGGGAGCGTCTCTCTGTCGTCACAGGCGCCTGGTTCGCACAGCGCGAGTTCACCGATACCGAAATACTGCGGAGGTTCCAGGATAGTCTAGCCGATGAGAAGGAGAGGGGGCAGCTGAATGAAGAGGTGGACCGGGATCAGTACCTCGGCATGAGTCTCCGGGAACTCGTGAGGGAGTTCCGATGGCAGACCCTTGTTTTGCTTAAATGCTGTCTCTTACAGCCCAAAGTAAGCTACTAAGCTCTCGTTAGACAACGCAAAGAGAAATGGACCACTGACATCTTCAGATGCTTTTCTTCGGCTCTCGCTGCGAGCGTCTTTGCATGATGCAGTTCTCCTTAATTTCTCTAATACCAGGCCTCCTGAGAAATCTGCAAGATTGTGCAGGACCAGATATGAATACTTACGAGAAAAGGTTGTCCCGGCCAACGAGCCTACGAACTAGTGATCGAAACTCGTTACTGGCCTACATGGGATTACCGCTGCAAATCTTTGGCGAGGTAATAGACCATCTTTGTGCGAATGGACCTAGACTGATCGAGGTGCTAGGGAAGCTTCTTCGGTCCTTATACACCGCTTCAGCAACTTGATCTCCTTGCTGACTTCGGCACTAAATCATATATAGTGGGCAGCACAAATTCATTACTACTGCAGCAGAGGGATAGGTACAGTGATATTCTGATCAATCTCGACGAGGATACCGTCAACATAACCTCTCCATCCCTACGCAGTGCGCTGGCACTCTCCCACTCCGACAGGCGATGGATTGACTTCGTCACTCAGGAAGTAAACGACACCTGGGACGATGCGAATCCGCAGCGGCCAAAGACGATGGGTTACCGTGGAAGCGAGGAGTTTATTCGACTCCAGTTTGAGGAATATCTACTATCGCTGATCTCTTGCGTCAAGTATCGAAACTACCTTGCTCAAAATGTCGGTAACCCGAAAGCTACTCTTCCGCATGTCGACGGCGATCCCTCACACGACTTTGGTGATGAATGGATCGAACATTGGATGAGAACTGAAAATTATCGGCTATGGAATAAACACACAGACTCTCATCTGTTTGACATCGTCCCACCGAGGCATCCGTGTGCTGGAGGGCTGAGCATCGACGATGTTCAGCGTCGAATTCAACAACAAGTGCAGGATTTGCACCTAGACGAGAAGTTCGCCGTAGGAAAAGAAGCTTTGGGTAGGAATCTGGCGGCTGGTCGGGAAAAAGCCAGCACACTATTCAACAAGTTTTATGCGGATATGGAAGCGCTGCGAGAAGCGCAGAGAAAGCGTGCCGAGGAGAGCAAGGCGGAACAACATGCCGCAGAAAAGAACGGGCATACCACGGATGCACCTAAGACAACAAGCTCCGTTGGGGCCAGGGCCGGTGCCTATATTGGGAGCTGGACAACGTGGGCCGATCAGAAGCGGAAACAGGGCTGGGGTAGATCTAACAGCGGTGATAGTACAACGGGGGGCTGGGGCTTTGGCAGTGTGCGCAAGTCGCGACATATCTCACAACCTCCTATCAACTTCGGTAGTGACAAGAACGGTACAGCGCTTCACAGTCCCCCGAGTACTGAAAAGGCCCGGACAGATGACGCATCTCATAGATCAAGCGAGGGTAGCGACAAGAGTCGCCGCTTTACTCAGCATAGCTTCAGTGAAAGCATGCTTGATGGCGTGGCATCAGATGCGGGCAGCGGTTCATCCAGGTCCCCTAGTCCATACAAGGCCACAGCTTCTGGATAAAACGCCGCAGCTACCAAAGGGATGAATGAGGAACGTAAGAACAAGAATCCCGACGCAAACAGGCCCGGGCCACGAATTTGACCAACGGGGAGCTAGGCGCATAATTATGAGATACGAATAACATCGTAAAGCAAGACCATCGAAAAGATCTACATAATGCCCCGGTGCTCCAAGGAAAACGCCCGCTGAGCGGCCTGGGTCCGCGGCGGTTATCGAGACAACCATCCTCAACGACTTCCGCGCCCAGGAGCACGAGTCCCGTCTGCCACCAATATCACCCATCAGCCCGGACCGAACTAATCACGCAACCAAGCCAAGCGGATCCAAGGCCTGCCCATTTATCCGCACAGCAACCAAACAAGCCAGGAATCAACAAGCCCACGCGAAGATCTCAAGCGGTCATTAATACCCAGCAGTCGCAAACCCATGCAAGAGCCGACTCGGCAGTATCTACAACGCCATACACCTATACATAATACCACAAACCAAGTACATCCGAGATGGATTTCAGTTCCGGCCTGTGAACTATCTAGTTAGTAATAATATATATATATAATAATACAGTAGAAATCATGAACAATCACAAAGACAAACAAATAATCCCCAGAGTACCTAGGTAGCTTTAACACCCACCGTCCCAACACCGTATACAGAACCAGCCAAGTCAACGCAGCACAAAGACACAAACGCCAACGGCAATAGTTATAACCGAGCAAGTCACAAAAATGAACGGCGATAACACAGCTACCGACACCAATAAAAGAATCACCCAAAGCCGCCGAAATAAGCATCAAGGTAAAAGCGTATGATTAGTCCGCAGAAGCCATGCCCAACGAAGGCATACACGACATATACTTATTCACAAAGAGCCCCGAATGCGTAAAAGCAGGGGTCATGCCACGGTCCGAAAGCCTACGCATCCCCGGAGAAATGTTCCCGTCCGTGACCACCTCGTGCATGTAATATTTCTCGTTGAAGATACAATCACAGGTGCTCAGCGAAAACCGTCTCAGTTTGCTCGACAGTCTGACAATGGTTTTCTACCACCCCCTATTTTCCCCTGTCTCCCGAGCCCCACCCTCTAGGCAACTGATTCGGATCCCTTCAACGTAGGAAATCTTCTTGTCGTTGCTTCGACAGAGAGGCGCAATGACGTCTATTAATGGCTGTGATATGTTTCCCCTCCAGTCGATGAACAGTTAGGTAATCTTGAAAAGTGAGTCCGAATAGGCTCTTGAAAAGCCCGGTCTCAATATTTGATGCTACGCACTAAGTATTGCTGGGACGGCCTGAGGCAGAGCAGAGAGATATAATGCGACAAGCCTCGTTCGCCTCACGCGTCATGGTTGCCGTGTCTCAACGTCTCTTCGGGTTCGAAACCCCTTATTTTACGCAAGATAGCCAAGTTCATCGTCGTCTAAACGTTCAAGGTATTCTTTGTCAAGCAGAATCTCGATGCACTTCTTGATGTCTCCGATTTTGGGCACAAAGCGCGACTTGATTTGGCTGATGCACTCACCCACCAGGACAGAGTGCTTCATCTTTTTCCTGGCTTTCATGATTCTCACGATGGCAGACTGTTCACCAGAATTAGCGTTAATCATCTTTTTCACCACAGTAATTCTCACCTGTAGCACTAGCTGCCGGTCTTCCTCGATAGTTTTGTTCGTGTCGACCTCTTCTTGCTTGGACTCAGTCTTGGTACTGACGTTGAGGTTAACACGTATCTTCTTGCTTTTGAAGTCATAATTCAGGTGGAACGTTTTGCCAGGGCCGGGCTTGTCACCGTCCGGCTTCATAAGAAGTACTTTAGCTTTGAGCAAGATTCCCATGGCAGAATCATGTACGTCGTTCGCCAGCTGGGTAGCGGAGAGGGTGTCCTCGTAGGTGTGGACGTCCTTGTCATTAAATAGTAATAAAATTGCCATTTGGTACACGCTGACCTGAAGGGTGTACGGCGTTTTAGAGGACTTGCAATATCCAGTCTTAACCTCGCCCTTGCAGAGCTGCCATAGCCACGTGAGCTTACGACCCTCGTGTTTATTCTTGTAGAAAAGCGTGAACCGGTCGATGTCGGTTTGGATTTCCGCAGGTGGGTTGAATGTCGTTTGAGGCGGCGTCAAGGGCCAAAAGCTGGTGCCTAAAATCGAATACGAAGAGTCGAGCGGCTGCTTATCCAGCTGGAGGCCTTTGGTGTGTTCTCGGAAGCCTGTATTGAGATCCTTCGAGATTTGCATGTCCTGGAACATGCGTTGCAGCTTATTAGTGTATTCGAAGCCGCACGCTTCTTTCAGTTTGCTGATCATACTCGTCTCTGCATCATCTGATGATGAGTTGCTATGCACGAGTCTCCTGGCTAACATGCGCGAATAGAACCTTTGGAAGACGTCTTTATCCTCAATGTACTTGAACACAGTCATGATCTGCGTCAGCGTAGTATCAAGTTCGGCTTCCTCCACGCCTGTCCCACTCTTACGCAACAATACATCCGTGTACTTAGCCAGCAGTTCGGGAGACCTGCTAGACCCGGATTTACAGATCTCATTCCGGTTGACAAACTCCCGGCAAGCATTGTCTAATGATCTAGTAAATTCGGGTTCGTCCGCAAAGGCCTTCTTCACTAAAATTTGGTATTGGGTATGCGTTTCGAGCAGGGCCTCAACGTAAACCTTGGGCTCAAGTTTCTCGGCATCCGAGGAAACCTTAGCAACAGCCGTCAGGCCAGCTTGTCTCACATGAGCCTCGAACTTCTGGCGCAGCGGATCTAACCCTTCGGGTATGCGCGACAATAACCTGTACATCCGCGCCATATCTTCTTCGCGGTTGTTGTCCAGAAGCACTTGGAACTCTTCTCGTAGCAGTGCCGAATGATCCGCAATAAGAGCCTCATTGCATGTCCTGCGTAGTGTTGCCGCGATATCTTGATGCAGATACATCCGCACTCTCTCCTCCTCCTCCTCAAGTCGAGCCTCAGCCTTCTTCATGTACTCAACAACGCTATTCTCAGACACGAATTGCTTAGATTCTGCTTGATAGAATGCTTTTGTGGCAGCAAGGAAAGGCCACTCAAAATGCGATCTGTAGATATCGAGCGTGGACTTGGTAGCGTCGTTCTCATCGAGTCCGAGAGAGACAAATGAATCCACTACTTGCTTGATTTGGCCATGTTCGATTGTTTCTCCATTTCGTTGTTTCTCGACCAGCTTCAAGACTGCGCTCATGACTTTCTTGTGAACCAAAGCGAAGAATTCGGTGCGCCACTGGTAGAGGTGCATCGTGTAAACATCGTAAACGTTTTTCTTCTCTTCGTCAATTTCGCGCTTAACCCAGTGCCTGTTCAGATATCTGAATAAGTGATGGATGTACTTCGCACCGGTGGTATATCTATCCCATTCTCGGATATAGAACGCAAGCAGAGCTTCGTCGCTATGGGCTTTGGACTCTTGATATAAAACGGCAAGCTGTTCGTTCAGGTAGTGCTTCAGCTTCTTGTACAAGTCCTCGCCAAGGAGGTGTGCTGCGCCAACATCAGCTAGGAGCACGGCAGAAGGGTTCCAAGAGAATTCATATCATACCTCCCCTATGGGCATGTCCTACGCTACCATTGGCGCCAATGCTAGTGGCCTTTTGCGATGTGCAAAAGTTGTGTACAGCTCTGCAGCGGGTTAATATCGCCCAGCGAGGTGAATAGGAAAGCATACGTGTAGATTCCCATGTACTGCGAGCGTGGTCAGCCGCTTCCGTCAACGCCGAACAGGAATAAAGGGCATTGAACATACAGTCGATAAGTCCATGCCTTCTTGCAGATTACTCATAATTTTCGTAATGCCGACTTGAACATACGTCCACCTAAAGGTTATCAGCTAAGGTACGATGGGTGTAGAAGTCTGCAAGGGCGTAGGCGTACGTGGCGTCGATGTCCTCCCTGTTGGGCTGAGGTGGCATCTGCGTAGGCCTGGCCTGCGCCGGCCGCGTGGTGGTGCTCGACATGACGAGAGGTCCTCCGAAGTAAAAAAAAGGCTTCGAACGCCCAGTCAAGCAAGTAGCGGGTGCTCTCGAAGGGTCTCTATTGCCCCGTACTGGGACCTAGAGGTTAGCTACAGATGCTCGATCAAAGTTCGCCTCAAATCCCAAGCACCGCGGTATAAACGAAAGAACGCAGAGGCCAGGCTGGCAACAGATAGTCATGGAAGCGATGCGTTGTTCTTGGTCGTTCGTTCAGGCAGAAAGGCCAAATTGAACAAGTCAGACAGGCCCGGGTAAATGCAGCAAAGTTCATAGTTGGCTATTTATGTTGATACCCGAGGATAGTAAGGTATCCGGCCGGGGTGAATATCGTGTGCTGTATTCTGAGAAACGAGCGGTGATTCTTGGCGTGGAAGGAGAGAGTGTGGCAGTGGATCGAATATCGGTAGGTGAATGTGACGTACCTACTACAGAGATGACGAGGCGGGAACGGCAGACCGGGCTTTGGTCTGAGCACGTAGGTCGTCCGCCGATAATACGGATACGCGGCAAGAGGGGCGGTGACGCAGCTCGAGAGCCGCGCTCGCAGAGTCGGGAGCGAGCAGGCTGCGGATCGTAGTTGCGATGGCAGGAATCGAAGGAGATCAGACAGCCGCGAGGGGAGGGAAGCGATGGTCGGGGAAAGAAGTCAAGTAAGAACAGGAGAGAGGGGAGGCGGCGGCGGAGGATGAGTAAGAGAGTGGCCACGGACTGGACCGGATGGGCGCTCCAGACGGAGACGGCGGGAGGTTGAGGGTAGACGGAAGCAAGTATCGTGAGAAGTGGTTAGACGAGGCCGGATACGTGAGGCAGGCAGGCGACCATCTGGGTTGTTATTAGGACCAGTTATAATTCTGATGAAATGGTCACCGGTTCTTGGGACTCGTACTGACCAGAAGCCGGCCTAAGAAGTGGGGTGGGGTACCTAAGCAAGTGGGTCCCTCGGGCCACGGCGCTGTCAGGCCACGACTGACACCTGCTTGCATCTGTAGGGGCACACTGTACTGGTACCCAGAGCGAGACCAGACACTGTATCAGGTACCTAGGTATATGTGCATTTCTGCTCACTCCAACAGGTATATTTTGGCCAAGTTCACAGTATCTATACTCGGTTGAGCCACAGACGAAGTACCCAGGACCTACGGACGCACCTACATGCCCATTACACCAACATTGTTGCTGCTTTGCTACTGTCGTCGTCGTCACTTTCACTCTGACCAGGCACTCTAGTAGTTCTACGACCTTCTACCTACCTACGACTGTACTTACCTTCATTCCGGGGATATACAGTATCTACACGATGTACAATACGCATTGTATGAGCGCATTGTCTGCAGGAGGTTGCCTTGAGAGCATCGAAGTTCACCGTAAAGTATCCAGCCTTTTATTGTCTGTTAATTCAGGGCCATGGTGTCTTCAATACCTGTACTGAGGCGTCTGTTATGTCTCAGCAACTTGCATTGCCTGCAAATCTTGGAACATTTTGAACACGAGACTACGCAGTGCGGTCATTACAAAGAACTCTTACTGAAGGGGTATCTTATATAATTAAAACAAACTGAGGGTTCTACTTATCAGGCGCATTCTCTATACCGCCGAGCTTTTCTGCCAGTCTGAAAACACTAATAGTGAAATTCAGAATCCAGGCAATCAACCCCACCAGCGTCAACGCTGCCAGTCCTCGTGCCAGGTTTGTCGATTCCAGGTTTTGGGCTTTATCCCTCAAACTGCTAGCTTGGCTGGCTCCAGTATGGAAAACTAGAGCTTCAAATGCCAGTGCCGTGCTTGCAGATTTCAGGACTATGAAAACCAAGTCGAGGAGTGTGAGCGATATCTTTTGGGCTGGGGCTCGCAGACCCAGTGGTTTGCCCGTGTATTCATCCCATGTCATGTACAGTATGTATGGAATTGCAACCGAGTCGATAGAGAGAGCAACAATTGTTTGTGACGTCTCCGGGGGGTTCTCTGCAGGAATGCTAGGATCTCTTTCCCTTTGGTAGATCACCGTCGTTAACGCTAGCGCCGAGATGGTGGTTATAAGAACGACAAGGCGAAAGATGAGAGGGGCAATAGGGTGTCGGAGGACGAAATTTCCAAATCGCATGAACAAGGTTTTTTTCCAGGATCCCTGCACCTTTGTATCGGCTTGATACAACGGCGCTCGTACGGGTTCATCGAGACCCGGCATCAACTGATCCAGGACGTCATAGTCAACCACCTCATATTGATCGTGGGGATCCTGGCCGTAAGAAGACGAATGAATGAAGCCGCGCCACCTATCGTACGGGTCTTCATCAGGCGCGCGATATCCAAGACCCATTATGACGGGCTCCGCGGTTCGCAAATGGTCCCATCGTCGCCCAGGCCGGTCGGCGCGTTTTCTCAGAAATACCGGAAGTCTAGAGACGCGACCATGTTTCTCGTCAACCCACTCGACGTAACCATCTTTGGAGATCCGACGCTTCAGTGAATGATTCCCTTTGTTCTGTTCCGGTCGGACAGTCGGCTTAGGAGGTTGGACAGGGTCTTGCGGCCGAGAGCCATGAACCTCTTCGTCATAGACTTCTACCCACGCAGGGACGGTAGCTCTCAATGGGTTCGGGGGCATTCCGTGAACGGCGACACGCCCATGGGGCGCAATGTGAGTGAGGAAGTAGACGAGTATGCGATCGTAGGGATTATAGAGATCAAATCATCGACGTTGAAAATGAGTGCGCGGCCTTTGGTCATGATCCTGTCTTCAGGCATGGAAAGAGAGGAGGCGGGGAAGACATCAAACATTGGCCGTGTTTGAATGTGCCCAACCACACCAATCGCCGCCCACCACATGCAAGAAACCTTGCGCCCAAGGTCAACCAGATGGTATTATGTTCGTGTCGTTGAACGGTATGCCGATAATAGATTCCAAAGGGGCGGTCAAAAAGGCCGGAGGTGCAGTCCTAACTGCGCGGGTCGGCACGTCGTGATCAGCGATGATATAGTGGAATAGCTCGGTCATTCGAAGAGTAACGATGTGGATAGGATAGACAAGAGACAGTGAAAAGCTATTAATAATGAGAAACCCAATTAATTATCCAAGGTTGTCGCGGAGATATGGGACTCTCCAAGTTATGGCATATACGTATGAGAAGGAAGTTAGTAGTTACAAAGATGAAAGAGATGAAGAGAGGAAGATTGGAAATTGACGATGCGGATGGGCGATGTTGACCATTAGCGTACCGGTAGTGGTTAGCCTCTCCACGAGGCCGTCCGCACGTGCCGGTACCTACTCATTTATAGAGGATACGGTAGGCTATTCTGTACTGAGTGGCCAGTGCTCTGTAGCCGGCAATGCCCGGCATTAATGTGGGTAATTACACTGCATACCGAGCATAATACGTTGCGGTCTTACAAACCTTGGTTCACTTGATTTATGGACAGTACATCTGACTGTATCTAAAACTGTGTTTCTTGATCCAAGGTTCAACCAGGTGGCCGTCAGGGCCGCTATAAGTTCACCAAAGCTCAGGCGTAGTAGCATGCTGTAAGCCTGTAATAAGTCCGTGTGCAGCTCTTCCGTTGCACATGGCGACCGGGTACCTAACTTGCGTGAGCGTGACCCATAGTTTGGGTCGCGGCTAATGTCGCATACCGGTAGTGTACCTAGCATAATGGTACGTAACTTATCAGGTGGGTGAGGTAACCATGTGCAAAGGCAACCAATGACATCAGTCAGCGATAATGAGTACCGGCGTGCTTTTTTTGGGAGCAGAAACCATCTGAGGCCCAGATCTGCGATAGCTCTTCGTATCAATCGCAAACCTCGTCGAACCCACCGCCCACGTTATAATCCGTGCTGTCTGCAGTCCGTACTTTCCCACGCCTCTCGTCGAAAGGCCATGACAACAGGCTACCTATACGCTTCTATATTCCCTGGCGATTGGCGTTACTGCACCTCGCCCGCGAACCCTACCCTGGCCCTTCTCTTAAACTAGGCGCAAATCATGCGACTTTTTCTCCTGCCCATCTCGACACGGCGAACGCTATTATACTGCCACAAACCACACGCCTTACCATCGGAACACCAGCCATGGGCTGACAAGCTCATCTTACGCGCCGCCAAAATCTGGTCTGGCTGGGAGAAGTCTGAAGGAGGCTGGCAAAAGGCAGTGGTGACCTACGGCAACAAGGCCATGCGGAGGATCCCCTACGAAGAATGGGGTCTGAAGTCGGTTCCCACGCTTTCGACGAGGCGGAGGGAAGAGGAACTCATGGGCAAAGAAAGGAATCTTATCATATTTCCCGAGTCCGTCATTCCTGCCACCAGAGCTCCCCAGGTACTGCACACACTCGCAACCGAGCGAGAAAGCCTGCATCGGTCCAGGTTGATATGGTGTTTCATCGGCATGCCCATAAGTGCACCGCTGGGACTCGTGCCTATGTGAGTATTGACTATCAATTTCCCCCACGACATTCGTCTTTTTGCCGATGCTAACCTGCCGGGTCCAGGGTTCCCAACATACCGTTCTTTTATTTGGCTTTTCGAGCGTGGTCTCACTATCGAGCCCTTGCCGGAGGCAAGCATATACAGTGGCTTCTATCTAACAATTTTTTCACGTTGTCGCCCTCTGACACTCTCGACGCGATATATCCCCGCCCACTCCCTTATGAAAGCGTTCCTGGGCATCAATTGAAACCATCCAATCCCGGACCCTCGCACCAAAGTGATGAAAGCCCATCCGTACCAGAGAGGTTGCTGCTGACACAGGAATCCGGTCGGAAGCTCGTACAGGTTCTCAATGTCCCAGAACTCGGAGTTGAATTGGAGCGAGCGATTTGGCAGGTTGAGAACGCGCTACGAAAACAAGGCGACACATCTACGGGCTCGTCGTCCTCATCCAAATCGAAACAGTCCAAGGAGGAATGAGCTTTTGCATGAGAAACAATGGTCTCATTGCATTTTCCGTTGTCACGAAGCGTCTAGGCTTAGATGCCCGGGGCCATCGATCTGCCGAACAAACGCAAGGCCATCTATAGCATCTGTATCATTAAATTCTGCTCTTCGCGCAATTCGAGAACAGGGACCTCCCTCAGCTTCAGTCACCTACGTACTCGAATGCCAACAGCTTCGACATCAAGAATCCCCGCCGCCGTCGAAGATTCGGGACGCGTCCTTAAAACGCGCAATACAATTGTCCTATGACTATGAACACCAATGCCAGCAATCACGAGGATAGCTCTCATCTTTCGCCCGTCGACCGACGTGTAAGTGCGTAGGTTTAGGTGGCCACTCTAAACGATTGGCAAGAGGATGTCCTAGAGCCCTTATTTAGGCAACGAGTCCTGTTACGAACGGTTGCTTTCCGTCAATGATTTCCATAGGCACTGGCAGAATCCTGACAGTCTTCTACAGCAACTGTGAAGTTCCCGAGTTTCAGAATCGAACGGTCAATCTTCCGCCCAGCAGTCGTCTTTAAGCCTTTCGGGCTTTCCACCATCAAGGGCTTATTAGACCTGGGCATTGCCCATCCCTTCGGAGAATGCGGCTCGAATTCCAAGAAAGGTCTGCGGCTTGAAGCCCTGCACAGGGCTTATGTCGGCCCCAAGAACGTCGCTCGTGTGGCAGGTTATAATACAATACACTCTGCGATACCGCCGCTTGCCGAGTAATGTTCGGGGTTCGAAGGACTGAAGTGGCGAGGAGGTCATAACGCGCGTGAGCTTTCTCATCTGGTAGAAGGAGACTATAAGGGGATGCGCCTTGGCGTTATCGATATGATCCGTTGTAATTCGCGCTCAGCCCACCGGATTCGCTATCCAAATCCCCTCCATGCAAATAAGAGAGAATTTCGCGCCGTTGACGCGCTGCCAAAGACGTAGATTTGGCTCATCAAAGGCTCATCTCAGAGACGAGCCCAGCAGCAACCCAATGGATTGCATGGCACAAATGAGAAGCTCAATCTCAGAAAACCAATTCATGCTCTGATACCAAAGTGAATCCAGATAAAGGAGTCAGCAGGTAGAACTCTTAACTAACAATCTTCATGAAGACTGACACTCAAGGAGATTGATCACCTCGGTCGGAATTCATTGCCACAGCTCATGATCATGAGGCATCGGCATAGCCCAATCCGCCCTACCTTCATCTGCCTGGTTGCAATTTTACCAGCAAACGTACCTAGGTATCTATATGGTATTATAGCCATACTGAAGACTAAGAATACGTTTACTAAAAGTAGTGAATGCTACAAGGCAGCCCACTCTTTAGGGATATTCGTACGATAGCTGGAACATAGCAGCCAACTTGTGTGTTACAATTCTAGCCCAAGAACCGCTACGATCCGAAATACAACGGTAGTCACTGGCTTTCGGAAATTACAACATGCTCCGCTGTTGCTCGGAACTCTTCCAAGTCTCTCGTCAGACCGATCGCGACTCTGGTCAAGTTGTGGCGATTACGAAACCTAATCAATACTCTTAACCGATAGACCGTAGCCATCTCGTCCTGGCCGCCTGGATGCGGGTGGTATTAAGACCATTCTTTCCTCCCTTGCCATAGACTGCCATAGCCCATTTCAAAGAATATCTCTCGTTACGAATTTCCCTAGGGACCCGACAGACCAAGCAAGTCGAAAGGTCGTACCTTTGCTATGCTAGAATGGAGAGATCAGCTCAATTCCGCCATTACATACAGGCGTCTAAGCGGCCGCGTAGTTCAAGCAAGATAGCCACGTGAAGCGATACATGGCTTCACGGCTTGCGATCAAGGTGATTCGACGCCATGGGAGTTATTGGTTGATCGCGAATGACGGCTTTCCTATATACGAAGTAGACATCGCTTGATTTCACGGGTGCTGGGGTATTACAAGGAGATCGCCTCTCCTCCCGGGACGTCGCGATTAATACCTGCTGCGCGTCACCGAATAGGTATATAACGCTACGAGGAATCAGAAACTTCGTCTACGGGTATGCCCAATTCCAGGCCGTTGCTATTCCGTTTCTCGCGTCCATCCCTATTTAACTTGCCTTTGTGTGTATGCTTTTATTTGGGAGTGGATGACTGTGAAAGGAACTGGTAGTCTAGTCGTTGACTCCTTTCTGGACACTTGCCTAGATGTTTTCAACGTCTGCTTTAACGGTATCCGGGAGAGTCTGGGTCGAACCTTATGCCTGCGCTTGATAGCTGCAACTTGGTTCTAGATAGCCTCCAGGCTTCGGCCTCGGAGCGGTGTCTGGCAGCAGTTACTTGGTCTCCCCAATGCCTTCACTGTTGCCCTGCTAATCGATTGGGTCCCTCATCTGGGCTTTCGATTCCGGTGCGGTTAGTTCGAGAGGAGTGATAATTGGATACCTGGGTAGAAAGATCTAATTGGCAACCAGACGTCGAGGAAATCGTAAGCTCGTCTATGAAACTTACGTCTCGCGGGGAAGAAACACGTTGCTAGCCTGGGGTGGCAGTGCGATAGGCAATGTCTACCGTGAGATGATGCCGATAATTGCTCGGGCCAGTCTGAACAAGATCAAACCAAATGATCGAGAGCACATCCATCAAGACGTGGCCAGCCGAGACGGTACGAAAGGGGGAAGTCACCTGGAGATGGGTTTGACGGAGTCTTTGCGAGTATCTCTTGGGGGAAGAACGCAAGCGGGATTCGTATTGGGCTACTTATTCTACACTACAACTCGGTGACTATAATGATTAATCTCAATACATTTTATGTATACATGAATCTAATAACATGATCCTGTCCCCGCCACCCTGTGATATAAAACTCCGCCTTGAATTAAGAAGATTCTATCATGCGGAACGTGCCTTGTAATACCAAGATCATGGCAGAGGACAACGGAGAAATTAGGAACGAGAACAGGGGAGACAGAAGGAACATGGAGGCGTTTGACGTTGGATGAGGTATTATCATGTTGCCTCGGCCACAGCCATATTCCTCGCCACTAGGCGCTCAAAAGATTGTATTCGTGTAGCTACGGTTCAGCTCAACGAAGTGATGGTGGATAACGGAATTGACTGGATCAGGCATCGCAATTTGAAATGCGACTTCGTCATCGATGAATCTGCTAGTTTACACAGCTGGCGACAAAGAGTGTGTTATTAGGTCGCTATGCAGATATTCTCATACGAGAGTCTATCTAGAGCAACGATCTGAAGAGGGATACAACAATCCCGCATCGTACCTCCATGCCACTCACCAACAACTACCATTTATTCACGATCTGGTCTTTATGGGGCCATCTGGTAACTTGGCTTGATCTCGTGATCGTTCACGGAGTCCCCAAAAGTAGAAGAGGATGTCTCGTACTGTCGTGATGAAATCTTGCTTCAATAGCTGCACCAGGTCCGTGGAATGTAACTATGGTCATGGATGGTGGGTGAGATTTTTAAGACAGGACAAGGGGTCCAAGATGATGAGATGAAGCCACATACCTACTTAGTTAATCATAAGCTTCTGCCTGTCCAGTAAAACGACATCTTGGGCTCGGGTATCCTGATTCCATACATTCCGCGCGGTGAAGCAGGTGAACCACGGATTGTCTTCTGAGACAATTCCGTGCGGGAAGTCCGGGGTTAGTTGTCATGTGTACATGATAACTTACATATTATGTTGTGATATTAACGCCGCGGATACTAAGCATCTGGCGATGGAAATCACACTTAGGGACGTCCGTAGATACAAGGTCACAACCCGGGTTTGTAGGCCGCCAACTCTGGTCGGCCACCCCAGCACGTCCCCAGTTATAACGCCGGGACTGGTTGCCATGTGCAATATCAAGGCTTTACACGGTCCTTAAGTAGAAGATTCGTTTTAACACAGTGGTATTAGCGGCTCAGTTTCAGCAGGTCTAGTGTGCTTGGACCATTGCCAGGGGACGAATATGTACCGCTAAATACAGTAAGAGCGGATTAAGCACACCGTATTTAGGTAGATACCAGGTACGTCCGTACCTAAGCTACAGCTAGATAGGACCTCAGGCAGCTAATGTACCCGGTACAAGCCACCGTGACGCCACTAGGTCAGGGGCCGAAGGTCCTGCATTGAATCCCTGTGGGTTTTCCCCTGCGATCTTTATACTTATACGCTGACCGAGAAGAAAAACCCTCAAACACTTCTCTGGCGTACTGGCATTGATAGCTTCAAGCTGACGACGGACTCAATTGGACGATCGACATAGTGACGCCTCCTTTGGAATTGAGCGGGTTTCATACTCCTGTTATTAAGTCAATTACACCAGGTACATACTGCGCTGGGACTGAGGCCCTTCTGTCGACTTGTCAAGGACCCCTTCAACCCTCGTCGGGGCGTCATACGGGGATGTTGCATACCTAGTATCTACATAGACCGGCTTTGCCCGTCTGACAGGAACACGATGAGGCCATTGGGGCTGCAAGCACAAGTGCCAAGTCATCGGCCTCAACATCCGAAGACCCCGTCATCTTCCTGAACAGGCCGCATTATGAGCTGACTCGGTTAGACGTCCGCGTGTGGTTTGCCGTGTTAGTTATCCAATGTGCCATGAGGTTTCGCAAGTTCGAATCGGGCCCGGCTCCGTGACAATAGCACGCTGTGCTGTGGCTGGGCGCTTGACCATCATCGTCGATTTGGTAATACCTGTTTGAAGATCGACGCAGGATTGTTTGACCATAAAATGTATTCCAAATGAAGGTCACAACCGTCTTTGCCGGCACCCTTGCCGCCGTGAACGGCGCCGCCTCTGCCACTGTCCACCCTAGCACCATACTAAAGTTGACTTGAACGCCGTCAACTACTGCGCTTTGGGCTCACGGACTAAAACCGCTTCGAGCCGTTGGCAGCGTTTAATTGCCTCGCGATCGGCGGTGTCTATCCAAAGCCTTCCCTCAATGACGTCTTTGCCCTTAACCCCAGTCGGGTTGCAGCAAACCGCCCCGCCCTCCCAAATGGGCGGCCTCGGCGAGTTCGGCAACTTAGGTTCTCCACAGCCAACGTGGGCTTCAACGTGGTCGGCTTTAAGGGCCACGAAAGTCGGACCAGCATTATGTAGTCTACTTGGATCCCGGTCTGTCAACGCCCGTCTATATTCCCGCAGAACCGCTATCCAGCAGCGCAATATTGCACCGTGGTCGCCTGAGGGAGGATCTATCTAGGTATCTATCTAGTCAGGTGAACGATGGTGAGATTAGGAGCGGAACTACCAGAGTAGGTAAGCATCTTGAATGTTCCTCCGATCCACGCGTGTATCGTCACGGTTCGCCTCGTTTTCTTACCTGCCTTCCGGTTGGTCATGTAGCGGTATGAACCTGGTCTCCCCAACCCTGCAAAGAGTGTTCTCTAAAATCTGACTAGATGGAACACTTGGGCGAGTGGATTGGGGAGCCCGGCTTCGGCTATGATGTAAAAGCTCTAGCATACATCCGTACCTAAGGTAGACTACATGACTGCAGTTGTGGATGGGCATGGGGCCAAGATATTACCGATCTGCGAGGTCCACAAGGCCGGTAACGGCTTGTGGGTTATTTCCGTACATACTCTCATCCCACCAGAATGGTTCTGAAACTCCATCGTTCCTCATATGGGACGAGCCTTTCCTGGATGGATAACCTTGGCAGGGTTCGGCCATCAACTAAAAGTACCTATCAGGTATTCAAATACTTCAACAAGGGGCGATATATGCGAGTGTCCCTGGCTGGCCAACATGACCTGGTAAACAAGTTACAGAAGAGTTGCAGATCGTCATCCGTCGCTTTAACTAGGTAATGTACATGTCATGTAGCAGTTACTGCCTACCCAAGTACCGACGTAGTGTACTCACGTTTGTCGTCCGTCGTGGGAAACATCGCTGGCGACGTACCCAACGATAAGTCGCCATTGTTACTGCCGGGTCTCGGACCTCGGGACAAGGTTGTGAGGCGCGCATCTCAGATATTTCCGTCCATATCTACCAATGGTACTCGGGGAACTTTGTCGTCGGTACCCTGGGCCTTGGTCGCATTGCATACAAAGCATATCCCGACACAGCCTGGTCGCCGGGCAAAAATAAGATCCGATCATACGTCCGTAATTGGTGATCACATTTGTATATTCCCTCCGCGTCTTTTAAGGCTGACTTGACTTTAGCCCACAACAAACTCACGAATTCAATGCCTAATTTATCAAATTAGGCTGTCTTGGCAGCAGTAGGTATGCGTGTTAGGAGTATACTTGGCTTGGCTGCGACAAACGTTACCTCACGCTCCCTAGATCGAGGCTTCGAGCATAGTTATTTTCCCCGTGATTTCGTAACCCACACGCCAATAACACATTCTATGCCCCTGTGCCTCAAGGAGAACAATACAGATTCAACGCGCCAAATTGCTACGAATCCGCCCCTCATCCCGGCCGGGGCTCAATAGCACAACGCACGATCTGCATCACACCACGAATCCATTCCGCTAGGTTAAGCACCTACACTATAAATAGCTGCCAACTTGAAGTGAGCTTCGGTTTGCAGGGTTCTGCACCGTCTCGTCGTAACGTGACTGTTAGAGCCGCAGCAGAGCCCATGGTAGAGGCTAGCTGACCGAGGTGACGCATTCGAAACCGAGATAGTTATATGCACAAGTCACAATGCGGCGATGGTACCCAGCAGGCAGGACTAACGTCGTCGAGCCGATTGGATGACATCCTGCCCCAGTTGAGTAACGTACCTAATAACATATAACATACACTGGTACACCGCACAACTAGGCCACTGCTACTGCGAACTATTACCATTTGGGTATCCTGTTCGCCTACCAGACTTCACCTGGCGCCGGGACAGTTACCATTGTACCGTATTGTATCCGTTAGATAATCCGTATCCCTCTAACATGCCGATGAACCAGGGAGTTGTCTCTGTGTACATTCACTCACCTCACTTAATAGGGCAGATGCCACGCCAAGAACATCGCGTTATGAGCCGAGATTTGCATTCCCCAGAGCGGCGTCCAATGAATCAATGCCAATCAACCTCGACGTTCATCGCACTAATATGTATCCGTACATAGGTACATGCGATTTCCATCGTCGTAGCAGACAGTTATACGGCAGGTAGGCTATTGAAGTTCTTGGCACGCATGCGGACGCATGTAAGCCCACAGGCGGCAGCAATCCGCTGAATGGCTTGGGAGCCCGCAACCCATAGAAACAGAAGCCTTACCCTCGCGGCTCAATTGACCAAGGAGGCAGAGCAATGCATGGACATACTAAACAGGTAGGTTATACATTATATACGTGTACGTAATGTACGTGTTGATGAGTTACGGTGGTATTATACAATACCACGCCGGCTACGGGATAGGTTGGTTGTATAGATATCCTCACCCCATCGTATAAACCCCTGCATAGCAAGGCGCTGCATAGGCACGTAGGCTTCTTCAACCAATCTTGTGGCATCGCGGTAAGTTACCTGCCTCCGTCAAGCAAGGCGTCCTCACCGTGAGCCCTATCTGCCCCGTCACATCCGCTCCCTGCATGCATATTCCTTATTAATCGCAATCGTTGTTGGCTGACCTCGGTCAACCCCATATATGCACAAATGTGCCGGGCCCAAACACACACGTCTCGAGGTTCATAGATGCCACATACGTACCGCAACCACGATAGCAACTATGGACAGTACGGAAACGAGTATGATGTATGAACCGCAGTCAGAGAAGGCGATCCAGCCGAGCAGATACAGCCAGCAACAGCAGTCGCTAGGTAGTTTCGAGAAGTCGTTCGGTGAAAGTTCTCATGTATGTAGCTAGTAAACTCACGTGTAAGCCATGTTGAGAGCGACCAGCCGGAGCTGTGAGCATCGCTAATAATACTAGATATGGTAAGTCTTTGAGGATCGTTACGGTTTAGCCCGTGTCAGAGTATAGTTTAGAAACAAAAAGTACACTATGTACCCCTTCCTTGCTAGTCAGACTAGGTATGCATTGCGGCATATGCAACACGGGAACAGCGCAGGGGCTTCGAGCGTTTGTGGTTCGCATACCGCCTCCAATACCAGTGCGCCGGGCTAGGTATGTGGGTGCGTGACATAATCCCGAGGAGGACCACTCTTCCAGCCAAGCCTGTTTGTCGATAATGCATCGAACACGGCGTGGAGGCATCGTTCGCCCAAGTATGCCTTCGAAAGAGACACGTACGGAGTCGATGACAAGTTGGGGCTAGAGCCCGATGCCCATCGTTTCCTGTATCCTTACGGCGTACGACCGACGGATCCGGCCGCCATGCTGCTTCTCAACTGGACCCTGGCCAAACGTGGCGGCTTCGCAGCCCCAAAGCCATAACACGGAATAACAGCAAGGCGTCGTCGGCTAACACAGGGTCTTTCCCCTACCTTCTCTTTGGCTCCATGGCGTTTCTGGTCTCCAAGTGATTATCCACCTTGGCCGATACCCGGCATGCGGATCGTGCTGCTGTGCCAATCGCAAACAGATAGTGCGCCTGTCTCTGCTGCAGCTGCTCGGAAACGGGATAAGTGACCTGATTAGGACCCGGTCTTTGAGGTCGGATTCAATGCGTATTCCCTATTATGGCCTTCAAGGCATCTTGCACCGCATAACGTATGTACGTGGCATATGCTGTGGTTCGACTTGCGGGGTCAACTGTAAGAGTATGTGAGTGTGTATGCATGTAAGCAGGCAGCTCATACAGAGCTAGACTCGTCGTGAGTGAGTGGACATGGACACTCTGAGGCCTCACTTCGAGGTGCTACTTTCAGAGCTCCGTCAGGTAGAAACGTGAGTCGAGAGCGGTTAAAGGACCAGGTGACCAAACGGGTGAAACGTGTTGGTCCATACTGCTACGCCTCATGACTTCACTCGCCCAGATTCGCTCTGCAGGAAACCCGTCCGGCCCCTGGATCGTACCTCTGGATACATGGAGCAGGTCTATTCATCGTCAGCAATGATCGCTCGATCCGGGGGGTTTGCGCCCAATGCAATGGACTGCAACTAACCTTGTGACCTCTAGGCCGGGTTTCGGCGAGCAGGTGGTCACCACGATTTGCTCTTACACATTAGATATTGGGGTCCTTGTTCCATGCGGCCGAAGACAAAATGGGAACTTCGGCAGATGCCCCAGCGGTGCGGTTGGTACCCGCTAAAGGCAACAGCAGAGGAGTTGGCATCGCCAGACCTGGGCCGAGACTGGAGACCTATTCTGCTGGAGTTGGGCTCTACTTTTCATGGATAACCCCATCCGAGATACGGTCATACACCAATGCAGCTAGGCAGATCATAGGAGGTGAGTACGGACTACCATCGCGTCTTTTCACCCTCAAGCGCCTTGTCCAGTATCTAGGTACGGACTAGCAGAAGGATGATGCCGGCAGGAGAGAGTCCCAGTACGGAAGTCTGGTGTGAAAAGTCAAGAAATGCCAAGGGGCTATGAAAATCGTTATCTCGGGGTTATTTATAGAATATGCAGCTATCCATCCCGAGCCCCATTTATTTGACTTTCGGGGCCCGCCAACTGAGGTCAGGCTTCGTCATAATTACCTCAGCAGACACATTTGTTTCAGGCCATTATTTCGAGTTAACAGAATCTTATCGCGACGTCGGAACCTTGGAAGTTCCTTTATATCAGGCAACCATTATGGACGATAATGTGTGTAAGTAGGCGCATGGTTATGGTGATGTTCCCGCCGGGCGGCAAAGCCGCTGCTTCGCAAAATGTGATGTGTATATGGAATAATAGGAGTGAATTTTAAGGACTTCTTGGCCGGCGCATTCTTTTTAATCCGACTCCCGTACGAAGCAGTTCGTTAACCAGACTAAGGAGGTACGGAACACGATGGTTACCAGCATTGCATTGGCTCAGTCGCTTGAGCGTTATGCTACGGATCACGTACCTGCATGCCACCTTAGTTACATCTGCCTACATACTACATTACGTACACTACAGCACTAGAAGGCTACGCTACCTACGCACCTAATGTTCACTAATACTGAAGGAAAGTAGTTATTGCTTGGCCTACCGTCGGTATTGCTTGGCTGGTCGTAGTGTACGAAGTACATAGTAGAGCTCGGCCTCTCGGCTATCGGGCCTCTCAAATAGGTGAATATGCCCCCCACGCTTTTATAGGTAGTAAGATGGGGGAGTGGACGAGGTACACGATATGATACCTACGTACGAAGTAGTATTACGCACTAGGAGGTATAGGTTCACTAGAATCGTACATTTTGACGTTAACATACGGTGACTACTTCTGTACGTCCGTACTTAGTAAGAACAGACGATTTGTTTACGTGACTTTAAACTGTTATATTATATAATGGGTCTAAAGGTCGTGGAGGTCCTACGTCCTAGGAAGTTGTCAAGTTGTCACCCAGTTACCGGTACATGAGACCCACCGAGGCTTTTATAGGGTGATCCGGGGGTTAGGCGACTACGCTATAAGCTACGTCTCGTAAGGGGTTGGAATAGAAAGTACCTAGGAGTCACACGGTGCTGTAACCAACACGATACCAATCTTGACGGGTCTTCATTTTCTTTCGCTAATAACTGCCCGTACGTAACCAGGTACTGTAGTGTAGGTAACTAACCCGGGGTTTTCGCCGGGTCAAGACGTTTGGCAGGGGGCCACCAAGTCGGGAGTAGGTATAGCGCAAGAAACAGTTGCGTCAGTCTTACTTTAACAATTGCCGCAATTGCGGTGATGGATTCATCAGAGAAACCTTCATAGGTACCTACACTAAAAGACAATAAAGGCCGAGAAGGGAATCAGCCCCTGCATACCTAACCATCATTGGACCATGCCAAAAGCCTACCTAAGCCCGTCACGAGCCGGGATGAGCGTTGCCTTTTGGCAGCCCCGAGTACCCAGCACTTGTACGAATTAATATTCTGCAGGCGGGAGGTTATTGCCGTTCGGGGGTCGTTGGCGCATCCAGGAAATCAACACCCACGATTTGGCTTGAGGATAAAGGCATGTAGTGTACTTTGTACGTCCATACATTTGCTAAATAAACGTTCCGTAGCGCCGATATAGACCGCAATTCTACCCACAGTCCTTACTCCAACAGTAAATCGCCTCATCCAACGCCATACATGAACCCAAGCAACTAAGAATGTACATAGTGTACACTACATGCTGTAGTAGGAAGCGTCGATTCCTTGCGCTGATCCCCGTAAACGAAAAACGCCAATGCCAATTCCACCCCCTGCTGCATGCCAGCCCAGATTGAGAAGAGTGTATGTACGGGATGATATAAGCAGGTAGGTGTGCGGACGCAGAGGTAATGCAGTATGAAATTGTGATACAAGATGGAATACAATAGGTATGGTGAGAAGACATCTTCAATAGACGCGAGAGCAGCGGCTGTAACGGGTAGCGGCGCTCGAGTGATGGGTCGCGGCCGGCGAGAAAGACAATGGGCGACACGGCACACAGGAGACTTTGCGTTCGCTGGATGATTTGGAACCGTAGGATAGACATGGGGGTGACCATGTTCATTGATCTGCGCGACAACCGGTCTTGAACCGCTAGCTGGCCGTTGCCGAGGCGTTTCATATCCCCAAATCTAGCCAGCCGCCGAAAAGAATCGTTCAAGTGACCAGAGTAAACAAGCGAGTCGGTAAAAGGAGCTGTGGCGTCGGCACAACCACGCCATATTGAACAATGCCAGTTGGAACGGCTCAGATCAGCTACCAGTCTCAGATGCCCTCGGGCCCTGACAGGCACCAATCGGCCTAATTGGGACACTTATGACAGGAGTTATTTGAACCGCAATAATCGTGGGTCCCGAAGTCAACGGCCTTGCAACAGAAGGTGCAGCAGTGGTTGACAAGGGGTTGGTGCTCCTTGATGGCCATGGTGATCGTAGGAGAGACGAACGGTCGTTCTTGGTTATGTTTCAGGGTAAACTTGATGTCTTGCCGGGCAGCTATAATAGCTTGGATGACAGAGACAGGCAGGTATTATGTGCGCGAGTCTCAGCTTGACGTGCAAGATGGAGAAACCGAAGGAGAATGCGAGGAGCGAGAAGGCAGCTTAAGATGACGAGTGCTTTTTGTTGGTCGCAGGAGTTGGTGATGGAGGGTATGAGGTGAGGAACAGATGGGATGGCATGAGCCCTTATTATAGTACGCATCAGAGCCATTTGGTGAGTCCCAGGGCGATGACGGAAAGTTGTCCATCGTCAGTCTCGTCAGCCAGGGCCAGGGTTGAATTATTCAGGTTACGTGCAGTATACGGTAGATGCTATACCCACACTAGTGTCTCAGGCCCGGGAGACGAAGCCTGAGGTGAGAGAAGCAAGGTCTCCGTGATGTACGGAATACGGGTACTTTCCAGTTAGACTGTAGTCAGGTAGTGTACGGAGAATACTATGTACAGTGTCATCGTGTTGTCCTACCGTAGGCATGTATGCAGTGTAAGCATGATGGGCAGCTAACCTACTCGGGCAGGCTCGGGATGGTGCAGAGGTACTGTAGAGATACACACGGTATGGATGCTAAATTAATATTATATGAGCGCTCTATTAACCTATCGGTAGGTATCCGTACATCATTCGTTGCCAAGTCACATGTAAGTACAGACCGTACCAGATGTGCCTGATGCGTTAGGCATCAGAAAACAGCCCTGCACATCATCATCATCATCATCGTGGTCAAGATCTACCAGTGGCCGTTCATGCTGAGTTGCTGCACCATGCACGAGGTAAACACTCTTGTGGCCCAACGCCAATGCCGTGACGGACCGCGACGTTTCATCATATCCGGATTAGTAGTTCAGTTATTACTAGATACCTAGGTAGTACATAGTGAGAACCGCCCGATAAGACAAGCGTAATTGCTCCAACTAACTATGCAGTGATGTGGCGTGATAGAATCACGGGGTTTCTTCCCAAAGAGTCGGGTCGATCTTGTTAGGTAGTTGGTACGGGCGTAGATTCCTCGCTCCTACTATGCAATCGTGTAGTTATTGCATAGCCTGTTGTGACGGAGGGTAAAAGGTTAACCGTAGTACCCTCCATTGGTACTACGCTATATATATGCCACGACACCTGTGCATTCATACCGGTTATGACTAAGACTCATAAGCTCTAACCAGCTCAAAGGAGATTTGGTTGCTGTTTTGCGCCTCATCAAGCCGTTCGAGGTCATTGCTAAACCCCATCTCTAATGTGCTTCGTACATAGTACCATCTGGTTGGCTACAGGTGAAACAACCTAAAGATGTCCTACATTGTATTGGAACAAATGCTTTCCCGACTATCTGTCTCCTACTATGGCATCATAGGTGCACTGGTAGGGTACCGGTAGTAGGTTAATGCGAGACGGAGCCAGGCGCGATCGACAGTCCGTAGGGGTAGGTACAACTACGTCACTACGCTACCCAGGTAGATACACAATTCACCATCTCTTTCAATTCGACCTACGAACCTCCCGTCTTCCTTCGAGTCCACATCACCCGCACACAACACACGGCATCTTGAGACTCTCCACAGTAAGACCAACAACTGCACTACACTACATGATCCCTCGTCCACCCATGCCATGCCTACATTATGTGCATTCTGTGCGGACGCGCATTATGTATGCATCCAAGGTGTGCTGTGTGGCCTACAACTACCAGCACACCGCATGAGGCGACGGCCGCGAGGCTGAGGTTCCAGGCACATCTCTGTATTCCTCCTTGTGCCGCCGATATCTGGACTGGCCAGCGCTGAGTGAGTCAATCCGGACCGGTGAAGCCCATCACCCTGGACCACAGTGGGCCGTCGAAACTAGCTCATGCAGCCCTCATGGACCATCGTTGTTGCCGACACGGAGATGGTTCAACGCCGGAAATCGCTCTGTCTATCTAGTACCCTGATGAGGCCATTGGCAAACATGATCGTCTCTCTTCAAATACCATTGCGGCGTAACCTACCATCAAGGCAGAGCAACCAAAGGGATGATTCAGCCGCGATGATTTTCAGTGGGCTACGCCCTATGCGACATATATCGTTCTCAATACGGATGAGACGAGGGGTATTACCACGCCAGCTCGCACTGATCTCTTGCTCATGCTCAAATCGTAATTTGAAGCTGCTGGGTTTTCAACAAGTAGGTTGGTGACCTATTTCAGTGTATAAAGTCCTGAACGAGCCGTCTCGTTCATTATAGGTACCTTTTACATACCCACAGCCTCAGGCCAAAGGCGTGGGCATGATGGAAATCCGACAAGGTTATAGCCCCGTAAAATGGCGGCAAAGCTGGATATGATTTGGAGCAAAGTACAACCCCAAGTATCAATATCCGTGTTCTCAAATACTCATTCTACGGGCTGCATGGTAAATCACCTAACTGCAGCGTCGTTATAGCGGGGGAAGCCCACTGTGAACTTCTGGATAGCTACGAGTCCCCCCGAGGCCTACACGGGTGCCGTATTAGAAAGCACGGCTGCCCAGAACATACTTGGTTGATGCCGATCCGAAGGGGCTCAAACGTACATAACGAATGCTAACAAGCCACGCCTCATGCCTGTGTGATTCGGGGTGCCCAGATATCGTCGTCTACCACAACCTACCGCTGAATAACCGCGGGTATCTTCAGGTTGGCCATCAACGTGAACAATATATTTGGGTGCCTAAGCTTGGCGTGACGCTTGGGATAAGTCGACGAGAGTGTGAGAACATGCGCTAAGTAATTTCTCGGGGTGTCTCACGATGGTTCTGTTCACGGCTCACTGGACCCCCGCTTGCCCGCATCAAGTCGGAAGAGAGATTATCTAGGACAATCCTTGACCGGATTTGCCTTGACCGGAAGGTATTGTGGCCAAGCCGCAACCCAACCAGGTGCCCGGTCTCTTCGAAACACGCATGCATAACACCTAGCTCTATGCCACACAGCAGCGATGAGGAAGAACGCAGCGAAAGAGCCGGATGCTTTTTTCGATCGGCTGTGATATCATAGATTCATGTCTACAGGCGCCACTACTTATACTGTTCAAACGGTCTATTCGTTTTCGGCTGTTATTCCGACGGCCGGTTCTGAGCCTATGATTAACCCCAATGACAGGCGATGGGCTGCACCAGCAAATCATATCGCTAAGCCACGAGGTACCATCATCTTAACGATCCCTGAGGGAGATGGCCGTCTCGTTCGAGGCGCAAACCAGTCAATAATAAAAAGAAACCAAAGTTGACCTTCATCTCGGTCTTCAAATGATGGCGAACGTGGCGACTTTTGATAGGTAGCGATATATTCCATCGCGTCGCCGCCTCGCGCCCTCAGTGGTCAAGTCATCTCTAGGTGAGATGGCGACAATGACTACTAAGTGGGTGCTTCGTACAATGGCGAGCAAAACGAGTCCCGACACCGCCACCATACATAAGTACTCATGTCAATAATTGGTACAACAATGTGACCTTGGGCGTCGATGAGGGTCAAGAATCAACACAGGAGCGGCTCAATCCTCGTCGTGAGCTACGAGAGGGTGTGGTGATCCTTTGCACCGTGCTCGCTGCCGTGGCTGCCGAAAATTTGAATGCTGACTGCAAAATCTTGTCTGATTCGCTTGTTGGCGCCCAGGCCGATATCATGCAGAGTTTTCTAGAAAACATCTGCTATGTGGTGGGTGGGCCAGGGCTCCTGGTTCAATGACACCCTCTTAATGGCACCCTACCACCTCACCATGGTACGCTGCTGAAGCGACCCCGTTCGTCAGACACCTGTGTAGTGTAGAATGCGGTCACCGCTACGTCCGTGCTTAAGCACTTGATAATGCGCGTTGCATGTCTGAAACGAGAGCGGTTCAGAAGACGACAGAGCACGCTGTTGTTCCACGGCATGTTCGAGTTGTCCCGTGTTAAAACTTGCAGTGCAGTGACCGCCGCCGGCGCTGTATCATGCGGTGTGATGATTCAATACAGCTTTTGCGTTCAACACACGGCGGGAGAGAGGGGATAAGATAGCCAGTCGGAGCAGCGCATAGAATATCGGGGCGGAGCGCAACTAGCATATTCGCGCATGATGAAGGAGACGGGGGTGGGACTTTGGTTGTTGGCAGAGATGCAGGTACGCTGCAGAGGGCTCGCAGTAACTAGACAGAAGAGAGGGCATCCTCATGGCAAGCAAGTGACAGTGACGACGGCGCAGACTGAATACACCCCCATGCCACCTCGAGTGCGCAGTGAGAGAGTCGGATAGCAACCAGTAAGAGACGGCTCAGGTAAGTAAGGGAGAGAGGGCGAAGAGCAAGAAGCTAACAAGAACCAGGAGCCTGCTGTACCTAGGAAGCTATCACTGGCCATGTACAACTGCAGTGCGTCGGTATGCGCCGCAGCAATTTCATCTCACTCGTGTGGTTGTCATGGAACCAGATAAAAAAGATCAACCAGCCCACCCGCGCGCTGCATTTACACATGCTCCTGCATATGAAGCCGAATGCAGTTGTGCTCAGCAACGAAAACTCGGCGACGGAAGCCGGTGTCAAAGGGGGTAAGCGTCCTTGTCTAACGGTGGATGGACAATTTCATGTGATGCACATGTAGGTACTTACATCAGATAGGTAATGCTACGACTTATCTACAATAAGGCCTCCCTCTCCGTCCGCCAAAGAAAATACCTACGGACGACTAGGCATCTTATTGCACACCCATCCGTACGGTCGGGGCTCAGGTAGCTGTGGTATGAGTCCAGAGAGTGCATGCGATGCGCGTGTGAGATCAAAATTTGAACTGGAGTATACGTCAACCTTGGCAACCAGAATCAATGGCTTCGATTTGCTGGTGCGGCCTACCATCTGAATTAACCTATTACGTTGTTGGACATCGGTTGATGGGTTTACTGTACTCTATTGGTCGGCTACCGCAGTTGCTCGGCCATTCAGGGACATCATACACACTCGCTTACACCACCCCTGTCGAACACGTTATGAGAAGGGTTATGTCGACAATACCCTACTTACCGGTACTTGCACGAACCGTAGTTACTGTCTATCTAACTGCGGACTAGATAGATAACCAAACGCCAACGCGAGGGTTGAAACTTACTCCCAACCGGATCTCTCTTTTTTCCAGTGTGGTAACTTACGGTACGGTACCCGACCCATTCCCACGCGACGCAGGTACCGTCAATTACAAGCACCGGAGTCCTACTGGAAATGCAGGGAGGCCAACATCCCTACGTAGGCGGCTTGGCCTTTTACCCACAGTAACCCGTTGTTCGCCACACGTACAGTTACGTCCGTACCTGGCAGCTCACGACTCCCCGGCAAGCCGATGGTGTGCTGATGTGCCGCACGTACGATATCCATTCCATCATCCTGCTCTGACGACCTTGTATACGCCATGATCTGACATCAACTGCTGCTTGGCGAGTTGTGGATTTGCCAAGGCTCTGATTGTGTTCCCCCCCTTCCCTCTTCCCCCTCCGGCGGCAACCTTGATGCCGATGTCGTACGGCTGTATCCGTAGGGCGAGTTACGATAGGCTGCAGCTTGGGACGGCATTCCCCCTGAAATCTCCCCGGCAGTGGTATCGGCGTGTCCACGATGCCAACTCACAATTGTGAACCAGGCCACGCTTTGCGGGGTTTCTTTACGCGGACTCGTCCATGAAGTATACGAAGGCATGGAGTGCTTACCGACCGTTGCGAAGAATGCCCGGCCAGCCGGTGACGATGGATCCACGCCCGCGGTGTCCGGATGAACTGGTTGGCACCGTAATGCAAAGCAACGCGGCTCTTGCGTCTTGTTGCCGGCCCGAGCGTTGGCAATGAAGGGCGTCTTGCTCTCCGCGAGCTCGTCATGTGCAACCTGTTTGCATCAATGATGCCTCGCAGATGTCCTCCCATCTAAGTAGTATAGGTGGGCTATTGGTCTCTCGTATAGGTACCGCCCGTCGAATATATAACACTCAAAACTGCGACCATGATGACTGATTATTGTACTATGCCTAGGCAGCGGTGAATGGCATCATAAAAGCGTCGGTCTGAGCGATATTGTATCACCGGCATCTCTTTTTGTTCAGAGAAGCCGCTTTTTCCAAGCTGCGCTTGGATGAATTCCATATCGCGACGGGCGTTCCGAGATGCTTCTAGTCTCTGAGATCGTTATTAAGCAGGCGCATAAGGGGAAACGGTGCTGTCAGTAGGCCCGAGGCTCGGACACGGATTCATAGCGCCGTGCTAGATGATGGAAGTCGGGTTTGGAAACGTAAAATTGTATCTGCATAGCATCTCTACTGTGTAATCCACGGTTACGCCTAGCAGTTCCGATGAGTTATATCTCTCGGTGATGACTTCAACATCGAAAATATTCAGGCCTGCGTACCAAGCCTCTCCTTGCGCTGCCGGCACCTAAACACGTAACAACGGGTTCTCAATATATTAAGTATAGTGCGTCATGGCATTCGATGATGCCGATCATCGTCATACATCCTGAACCGGTTCGGAGTAACGCCCTAACAGACAACAGGGCAAACACAGACAAGAACGATATCTCGGTCGGAATGATGAATCATGCCGCGGAAGCCGTACGTTCCCCTGTCCCGGTTCCTTTTTTTGTACAAAGAAAGCGAGATGGAACCTCGTACATATATTCCCACCTGCTTGCAAAGATTTGCCTCGCAATTTTCTTACTTAATTTTATTATGCTCTCGCAGTCGATCCGTGCTAGTCGTCGCTTCATCTTCCCCAGCGCCGCCCTGACACGCCGAATGATGGCACCTATGCCCACTATGCAGCGCCAATTCGCAGAATCTCACTTCCCGGAGGAGAAAGTCGAGTCCCTCGGACAGAGTCAGAACTGGAAGGTCAGCGAATCCATCAAGGAAGACCACAGACAACTCAAAGACTACTACAACCACGTGATCAACCCGAAAAATGAGGATGAGCAGGAACGATACGGGAACGCATTTATATGGGAATTGGCCCGCCACTCGATAGCAGAAGAGCTTGTGGTATATCCGGCCTTTGAGAGGGACCTCACAGACGGTAAAAGCATCGCCGATAAGGACCGCGCTCAGCACCAGACCGTAAGCATGGCCCAACGTCCTCGATATCCCAACCGCTATCTGACATGACTGGTCCATCACAGGTCAAGGAGAAGCTGTACGAGTTCCAGAAGCTCAAGCCTAAAGACGAGGCCTACGTGCCAACGATTAAGGAGCTGTTCGAGGACCTCCAAGCGCACATCAAGGAGGAAGAGGAAGAGGATCTCGTCAAGCTCGAGGATGCCCTCAGCTTGTCTGAATCGAAGGAGTTGAGCAGCAGCTTTGAGCGCACCAAGATGCTGACCCCCACGCGATCGCACCCTTCTGCGCCTAACAAGCCTCCCTTCGAGACTGTTGTCGGGCTCATGACGGCGCCGATCGATAAGCTTCGGGATCTGCTGTTTACTAAATTCCCGGAAAAGAAGACGCCTGATATCGGCCACACTGAGCATGGCGTGGGAAAATCAGAGCGATAATTTGGGTTGTCTCTTTTGGTAGCAGTGCGGGCCTGCCGCCTATTACTCCATGCAGGGCGGTAAGGCGTAGTTCATTTGAATACACATATTGGCAACAGACGTAGTAATGTCGAATATTGGGTTGATTCACACGAATCCGTCCTTCATACCAGAATACTGCGTGAACATTACTGGCGTCCGGCGAGCTTTACGTTCTACCTGTCTCTCTGGAATGAGGCCCATCTAGTAGTAGTTAGCATAGTCAGACGATGACCTCGATTGCCTTGGAAGAGAAAAGTGATCCTGAAAGCAGAACTTAGTAATATTGCAGGGTTGGAATTCAGCAGCCAATAGCGAGATGTTGCGGAACTGCTCTCCAGTGTAATAAGAGGGCTTCCAACATCTGGTTGGATTCCCTCGCGGCTTCAACCAGTCATGACGTAAAACCTAACGTCAGACGTGGAGACCATCAGGACCGGGCGATGGCAACTCGAAGACGGAAGCGGGCGGATTTATATAAATGAAAGACGTAATGGATGGGTATTCGGCAACAGGGACGCGGCGATTCCTAAGATAATCCTACAACCACCCCATTACTCAGCCGTTGCATAATATTCCATCCATCATGCCTGGCCGCAGTGCTGGCGAGACGTTCGACCTGGGAGCGTCCGAGGCGATGGCCAACACTGAATTCTCGAGCGGTATCTTTGAGGCGCCTGAATTGGTTAGTTGAGCCGACTTATTCCCATCTCGATTGTTGATTTGCTTCTTGCTAACTGACGACCCGTTCAGTCACCCGATAGTCCGTCAAGTACAAGTGTTGGAAGTACACCGCCCGCATCGCTTGCCGGCGAGCCAGTAGATGAGCGAAGACTTGTACGTTTCTTATGCTCTGTATGCACCATGACATGTGGGGTTTCGGCTAATGAATACGGGAAGTCCGGCAGCGGGACGATTAGCAAAGGGCCCGAAGGTATTGGGGAGACTCCTGGACATGGCACACCCGCAAAGGAGGATGAGGTCCACGGTGGCGACGGTGGCTCGGGAAAGAAGACGAAAGACACGGCGGGTGCGAGCGCAATGATACTATAGCCTAGAGAAATCGGGCCGTGGCCGAGGAGTTCTGTTGGTGTGAGCTCCAGAGTCCGAGGGCCAGTTACGTATTGCTATACCATATCAAATGTCGAGACATAGCCCTTAAGTCAGGTCACCAGTCGCGATTCCGATTGTCCTGTTAGAATTAATTCTTCGGTTGACAATTCAACTATTTGAACCGGGTGACGAATATAAGTCACTTAGGCATCTCGTTTGCCAAGCTTCTGCTGCAGAGTATTTTCCACTAAGTTCCAACACCTCTCCTGGAGCTCCTCGTCCCGCGCCTGCTTACTAGGCTGCGTGACTTTGCAATCAGGCACGATATACTGCCCGTCGATCTTCTCCAGGGGGACAGCAGTACTCGTAGCCGCGAAAAGGATAGCTCGGCATCCCTCGTCCACCGGATCCTTCATGAACGGCCTGGCGATCATGACGCCGATCTTGCCGAGTAGCCCGTACGTCTGGACCGCCTGGCTCTGCTGATCCGTGGCGATGGCGCCGGGGTGCGTGGCGTTGATCCAAGGAGCCTGGCCGGGCGTGAGGCCAAGCTCACCGCGCATCTTGCGCCTGTGCAGTGCGCGACAGAGCAACAGCTGCGCGAGCTTACTGCGATCATACAGCTTCGTGGGGCCTATATCCCTATTGATCTCGTCTAAGCTGCGAAACGCGACGTCGCCGGTGGCGATGCGGTGCAGGTCCGACGTCTGGAAGCACAGCCTGCTGTCCGGCGTGGCGATGAGCGAGGGCAGCAATTTCTTGGCTAGGTGATGCTGCGCGATCGCGTTCACTTGCATGTGCGAGTCGATCCCGTCTTTCGTCTCCGCGTACGGGCCCACGCCGAGACCGGCGTTGAGGATCAGAGCGTCGAGGCGCTGGAGTCGCGACGCGAGACGCTTAGCAACATCGTCTGTCTGATGCAGGTCTTCCAGATCGCACTGCACCAGCTCGACGTGGGATGTGTCGCCGTACTTCCGGAGGGAATCGTGTGCGGCGGCCAGGTGCTCTTCTTTCTTCCCTAGCACGTAGACTCTGGCACAATTGTGCTGCAGGAGATGTGCTGCGATGCCGTAGCCTATTCCCGCGCTCCCGCCTGTGACTGCGTACACGCGATGGTGCAAGTCTGGTATGTCGGTGTTGGGGTCGAATGTATTCTTAGAACCAAACATATCGAGTCACTTGGAAGTGAACCTGTCACTTTCTTCTTGGAGAAAATAGACAGGAGAAGAGAGTGAGAAGTGCTTGGAGCACGTTATGTAGTCTGATCAGACAAGTAGTCGCCCCTGGATAAGAGTCCATGATGCTCTGAGTGGACATCCATGACCCCAAGAACAACCGATCGCACGGCGGCGTTGTTGACGTCAAGGCAAGCCATACGGATCTCACTCCCGAGCTTCTTATCCGGTCGCTCTATTCTCTCCGGTGAATCGGACATATTGAGCGGGTTCAACGCCGGCATTGTTTGAATCACGTGTGGTTGTGAACTTGTGATAGCAAGCAAAGCAAGTGCAAATTCATCTAAAGTCGGAGGTGGAAAATTAGGTACCATAGGTAACCCGAACAAATAGCTAATCTGTAGCTGCATAGTGTTGGTTGGTTAGATAACTAATACCATATTATTCGGTTAGCGACCAGTTATGCAGCAAGCGGTGCTGACGATGCCGGCGTTTGCATGCCGGCGTTTGCCCTCTTGCCTACCTAGGTATTTCATGATCTCAGCAGGATCTATCAGGGAAAGCCACCGCGCTTGATACGGTCTGTATTGCAGACTATGACGCCGAGAAGCTGCGGTTGTATGAGCTGCTTTATGAATCTAATTCCCTTTGGCGACTGCGATCGCCCTAGAGTAGGTACCTGCGTGAGGTAATAAGAGGAACACGAAGATTGACAACCTATTGTGAACTCTTTCAAATGGCGAATGACAACTGATTCCAGTACCGAATGCTCTATTAAAGTACCCTTCTATTCTCACACAAACAACGGCATAATCCGCAGAAAGGAACTCTGAGTGAAGGGTTGATTTACGAATGGGCGAAAGAAGGTACCGGTATCATCACCGAATCCAGGGGCTTCATAACGGTAGATCGTTTCCACCGAGGTGAGGCCGGCATCTTGGCCGCGGCATGGTACCTGCAGCATGGCGTCCGTAAGGCGTAGGACAGAGAGTGGACGGATTCTGCATTTATCCGGATCACGCATTCGTTTCAACCTGATGTGATCTCCCTACTCCGTAGACTGCAGCAAACGACCGCCATTCCCGGCCCTCTGGTTAGAGATGTAGAGACGCCCCGCGGAGCACCAAACAAGGATCACACGTATCCCTCATCTATGTCACGATCGTTTGTCTGAGTGATTTCACGCCTGAAGATATGCCTAGTGTAGTGTACTACCATCAGGCAAGGTAGCAGCTTGGAGGGCCAGGGGGAAGAGCCGAGCTGATCGTAACGGTCTCTGGTGAAGGCATCGGTACACCGACACAAGGTGAGACGTCTCGCAGGGGTACACCGGCTGACGCGCATCGAAACTTGAGCAGGTGACATCTCTATAGTGTGGGGGGCGCCGGCTAGTGTGGAGATGAAGTGAGATCGCTCCGCGAATTCGGTATTGTGGGTAACGCATCATATAGGTACTTCGTACGATTCCTAGTGTAGCAGCGGTGAGATGAGGTGCTGGCGCGTTGGCGGAATCATGTCAGGGTCGACTACCAACACTATTCGGCTGAATACCCATGATATCCCACTTTTGAAACTTCACCCCGTTTTCTAGTGTCGGGTGCTGGTCCCCTTTCATTCGGCTTTGATACTGCTGACACCGCTTCCAAAAACAGTATCTCGTCTCTCTTTCCGGTCCCATACAATCGTCTCGTCGCTCCTCCGCTTGAAATAGAGAATTCGGCTGCAAATATGATGTTAGACTTACCCCCGGATAAAATAGATTCGAGTCGTCTTCTAGTGTTCCGAGGGCATACAGGTGGTGTATTGGGCAGCAATCTGCTAAAGCGGTCATGAAAAGGGTCAAGAGTGTACGTACTGCTGAGGAATGAACTCTTCATCCGTTTGTTCGAACTTCCATTGATCAAGCTCCCTCTCCTTTGTCCCTAAAAATCGGTCTTCGTAGCCCACAATGTAATCACTGCTATCCATGTTCGGGTCCCAACGTATTCTGTTCATGACATCGACTGAAGAGCGAAATTTGCCACTATAGGGAGGGCGCGTAGGTTGGCTCGCAGTCGTAGTTCTCTTTTTAGAACTTGATTTACCAGCAAATACTTCTAGACTGCTGTGTTCCGCGTCGCCTGAGTCGGAAACCGTATCGTCCTCGTCCTCTTCGTCAAAGTCATCGTCACCAGCGGTGTATTCACCCCATTCACGGCTATCAAGTTGCAATGCCCCAAGCTCTGACCGGTTGACGAGAGATGCACTCATCCATGAAGTATTAGGATCGAAATACTTCGCGTCTCCCCGGATTTGATGTTCGAATTTTTGGAGGACAGCATGCAGGGAGCCCAATATCGTTTTCATGTTGCCTTTGGACATGGGCTCCTCATTAGGTTCCTCGCTCTTGTCTAGGCCGATCAGATAACAGCCCTGATAATCTGTTCCATTTTCCGAACTATCTTCCTTGACGAACCGCGCAGGCCAGATTCGGGCATGGATGTTAGGAAGGTGTCGGTTGAGATCTAAATTCGCCTTAGAATCAGCTGAACAAAACAAGGTGATGTAGACTTACCAACCAAAAGCATCACACATCTAGATTCTAGCCAGCCAACAAAGCCGCTTCCCTTTCCCAACGAGACCCCCCAGAATTGAGCATCGATTCTGATGAAGGTTTTGAATGCTGATAGAAATTCTACGGAGCCTGGCGCGGCGCTCAAAAACGTTGCCCAAGACATGCCATCTTGTGATAGTAGTGAATCTGCTCGCTTAAATTCGTTGGAGATAGTTCTGACCGAGTGATATGATGCATTGAGTGCCGTATTGAGGACGGGAGGGTGGTACCCTAGAATGGCCATTGGTTCTTTGACTGTGCGTGTATACCGAAGCTGTTGGTGGAAGAATGGATCAAATGCTAGCTGTGCACTCCAATTGAAGTTGGCATAGTGATTAAAGAAAGTCATCAAGATGGATGGCAAAGGGGCGGACCGTCCTCCGTGGGATCCTAACTTGTATACTCGGGACAATAAAATCGATATCTGGATTCCATTTAACAGACCGAATCTACCCGAATAAATACCACGCTGTTTAGCCCAGTATCTGATGAGATGGTAGGCGGTTCGAAAAACAGCATAGTCTGGAATAGTCCGCCGAATATAGTACATATCCCTTGCTGGCTTCAGTTTCATCAATGTCTGAGTTGGCAGCGCGAACACGGGGTCGGTGGGAGGGAGCCTCATAGTGTGTGGCCAAGTCTCGGCGATGAATGCTGACGGACAGTATTGCAGATCTATCTTAATGTCCAAGACCTCAAGTTCAAGCATAGTGCCGGAATGAGCGTTGACTCTCCTTCGGAGTTTAAGATCTTTGCCCCCTGCTTTTCGAATTCTTTGGGTAGCCAAAGTAAAGAAGGTTTTAGCAGTAATAGGTCCGATGCAAAGACAATCGATGTCCGACGACGCCGTCCAGACGCCGAGTCCGTATGAGCCAACGGGAACAAGAACAAAAGACGGCTTGCCTCGCGCCGTGGCAGTATTATTTTCCAGTACGACATCTTTCAACAACTGAAGGGCCTCATCGCGCCTGGTGGAATCTGCTGCCGAAGGAAAGACGCCCAGGGCATTGAGGCACCTTCTGAGCTCCGAAGGGTTGCTTAAAGAACTCGATGCCGGGAGAAGCTGTACCGGGTCCGAGAACTTGGAAGGATCTTGGAGTGAGATGTTGTCTCCGGCCGGTGTAATCCCTAAGGAGCATCTGACCCCCCAGTGATCACTAGCATACGAGAGTTTTGTCTTCTGTGCAGACCCGGAATCGCCAATATCTTCAGCTGTATTCCCATGCAAATAGCCTGGCTTTCGGCCAAACAGGGTAAAGCCGGTGACAACAAGGTTTCCCCCTTTCACAAGTATGCGATCATACCTTTGGGGTCTATTATTCAGTCCATTCCCAATGATTTCCGCGGCCAGATCATTCACTGTGGGATCAAACGTGGCCCCTCCTTCTCCTTCGAAGATTTCAGTCTGGCGCTGAAGATCCTGGTCAAAGTCAACGAAGTCGCCGTACTGAACTCGAGTGGATGTCCAGGTGTCCATCAGCCCGACTCGGGCAAGTGTATCCTCGAGCCCTTTGAGATGGGCGATCATCTGCGATGAAATAGCTTTCTTCTCCAAGGCCGATTCGATTGTGTACGCACTGGTAGTAATGTTGAAGTCACCAGCAAGAATCCACGAATTTTCCGCATAGTTTTCCGACAAATGAGTGATCAGAGCCTCAAGCTCCTGCTTTTTTGATGAAATAGATCCCTCAGTGAGACCACATGTTAAATGCACGGTTGATAGGATGATTGGTAAAAAGACATCTTCATCTTGTTTTCCAATATCCACGAATTTAACGATGACAGAGCCCTTATGGCGCCTGGAAAATGGCAGCCAATGCCAGGAGAACCCCCATTTGCTGAACACCACGACATTCAGATGGCTTGGAAGTGGTTCAATATCGCATTGATCGGGAGGTCCATTGCTAACGAATCGGTAACATCTGCGGATATCATCGTTCTGACAGATGAATGAGAGGAAATCGTCTGTGACTTCCTGCAACACCAGAACGTCGGCCAGGATTTCCTGTTGTAGGATATTCTGAATAATCAGGGGATATCTCGCTTTCGAAGGCGGATATTCAAACTCTGCCATAATATTGTAACTTGCGACTGTTAAAGACGTAGGATCGCTCTCTTTGGGCGAGGTTGTAGACGGATTCTGATGTATAACCCACTTTCCTTCGTCTGAATATGTATATGGGTAGTTCATGAGAGAGCTACCTTTCATGAAAGTTCCTGATGTCTCGGCCCACGTTCCGATCAGACGCTTGCCCGGTTCGTCAAATTTTTCGGGCAGATCTGGCCTACTTATGGAGCAGGTAGTAAGGTCGACTTCGAGAGGAATTAGAGACTCTACGTTCTAGAACAAATGCGCAAAGAAAAATCAGGGCTGCTTGAAGGCGAGAGTCTTCTATCGGCCATACATGGAAGAAAGGGCTCCGGTATTACTCACTAGTACCCCATATTTTCATCTGGCTGGAGGTGTTCTTATCGATCTGCATGCGCTCTCGAACCAAGATGTAAAGTTTGTCGACAGCCCATTCCGCCGTAGGCAGCAGAGAACATTTCTCCACGAGGAATTTATGAGAATCATCGATGCTTCGGCTCTGTCCCACTGTCAGGTGCATGCGCCGGTTTGTCGCTGATGTGTGACCCAATGCGCTCAAGACCACTTTTCGTAACCATTCTAAGCTTCCTGTTCGTTTTTGATCGTTGTCGTAAAGAAATATCGTGCTGTTGTGCCTGTGAGAGAATACATCAACGGCATTAAGGCGAACGTTGATACTACCTAACGAGGATGCGTGCTTGGATATCGAGCTAATTTGTGATGCGATCAATTCTGATGCCCTTGGCAGAGACTCAACTGGAACACATGGATAGACAAGATTGACATGAGGTGGCCATTTCTCATAAGCATTATCATACAACGACCGGAGGCGATCGAACATGGGCCATAGGTGCTTGGGAGGGATTAAACATATTGCCGTATCATGAGAATCGAGAGACACGGTGCTGGATAGCGATGAAGCTTCCTCGGTCGCCATGACTATCTGAGTTGTTGTCGTAATTATTGTCTATAGTGAATCGGGAAGGGCAAGAAATATATGTCGGCCGGAATTCGGTCGATCTAAGTGATTAAGGAGACAAAATAAAGACCAGGAAGAGTGGCCTAGATTGATAGCGACAGAATATCGAGCTTCAACATCATAAAAGCCAGGAGCTTTGCTTATAACTTCAATGAACCACCTGATCGACATGCTGAGCACTTAGGTACGGTAGTCAGAGCTCAATCTTGCACTAGGCAGGTAAAATGACGATAGTTGGCGATGGCTGTGGAGATGATGCGGCTCCATTATGAGTAACAAGATGAGCCATTATGAGCAACATCGTAAGCATCGGTATGGAGTCATACTATGGTGTATAGGTCTAGTTTACATCCTTGTCACGTACACGCCCTAGCAAGCCGGGCTTCACGATGCTATACTAGTATATAATAAGAGTAGTGCATACTAGTAGGTAGGTGCCCAATGTACGATGTTGGGTACCGACATACTTCGTACGTATCTAGGTAGGCAATCAAATTTTCCGGCCGATTTTCAGTTATCACCTTGGTATTCTCTCAGTATCCCGGTGTTGTTTCAGTATCTCGGTGTTGTCTCAGTATCCCCGTGCCCTCTCAACATCCCGGTGCCCTCTCAACATCCCGGTGCCCTCTTAGCATCCCGGTGCCCTCTCAGCACTCAGCATCCCGGTGCCCTCTCAGCATCCCGGTGCCCTCTCTCGGTACCCTCTTAACATCCCGCTGCCTTTTCAGCATCCTGCTACCTTCTCAGCTACCGCCCTCTCGGTATCCCGGTGCTTTCCCAGTGCCTTTCCGATAACAATTTCGATCTATTACTTTGTTCTGATATCCCGTTACTGAAACGCACCCTCTGGCGCTTCATGGGCACGGCTATTGCCTAGGGCAATAGCCGGCCCACTGGCGACTAGGGTGGTTACCTAGGAGACCGGGTCGCGAATCCGGCACTTCCATAGGATTTTCCATAGGGTGGTAACTTGGCAGGGTAACGGCACCGCGAATATGTCGAATCGAAGGTCCAGAAACCGGGAACGAACAGATCGTAGCATTCCCGTACTGATAGCGAAGTCGGAAGACTGAGATGGGAGGAGGTATAGAAGTCCAATACGTAGTCGGACCGAAGGAAGTCAAGGGACGACTACGTTGGACCCGACACCAGGGTCGGTCCGAACGGGCAACTACTAACCCAATTACCGGAACTGGGCAGTCATAAGCGCAATTACGAAGAAGCGGTAGATTGTAATGAATGAATGAATTGAATTGAAGGGCTGCCGCCCATGCCAGCTAACTACTAGGTCGCAAAGCGACCCGGGGAAGGCCTCCTTCTTATAGCCACAAGCGAAGCCGAAAAAATCGAGCCAGCTAGGATAGCAATACTAGTTTCCTCCCTTCACCTCCGCAGATAGCAAGGCACCGGATATGACCCGATCGTAGCACTCCTAATTGACTGCCGTCAATCCAGCTGCTTCAGTCCTCCCCTAGTCGGATGGCGAGGAAGTGAGTCCATCACGACTATAGTTAGCAGCAGGATGACGGGAGCAACCCGATCTTAATAAAGATAACTCAGCGCAATAATAATAACTTGGAACGCAACGCAAACGATAACTGAACCCCTTTTCAAACCTCATCAACTCTCTCGTGATAATAATATTCCCCCCCTCTACTGCTTCACGACTCTTCCTTTCTCGTCAAGCTTAAGCATCGGCGTATCGTCACGTCGACCTCGTCGAGGTGGGCGGGGTGGTGCTACATCGTTGGCAGCCGTGACAGCCGCCGCGTTGGCCTCATAATGGGCCCAGCCACGCCACTCTGTCGGCATCATAGGTGCGAAGGTGCTGGCAGCGTCACGCCAAGTATCTCCAACCCATCGGATCGGGGTCGAAATCTGCCCCAAAGCCATCTGCCGCGCTCGATCTTCCGTATCCTCGTAATGCGGATACACCCTGGGAATTATATCCTCGTACCTACTTCCTTGTTCGTAATCCCGAACCATTTCATCTGGCACGACTCTCTTGTCGTGCTTCGGCTTACCAGTCTTCGTGAGACGTGGTGGCGGCATGGTGGTTAAGTCAGACGCCGAAAGCTTCTTTGGAGCCTTGGGCGTCGTCGGGGTTCTAAAGGCGGACGCAGTCCGATCTTGGCGTCGCCGAGGCATTGCTTCAATGGTTGACTTCCGTGAATCAGCATGGCTATATGATGATGAGCGACCCGCAGGGTGACGGGACTCGGATCGTTCCCTGGACGCGCTGGGAACCTGGGAGGCGACCGATCCCTTACGGCTATGGGTCATACTCTGCCCGCGCGGTCCTTGCGATACCGACCTTTCTCGGGACATGCTATGAGTCGATCTTGGCTCCGAACTCATTCTGTCTTCCATGGCTTTGATAGCCGCCGGGGTCTTCTCGATCGTGCCTGACTTGTTAATGGGACGGAACTTGATGGTAACGGGGGGTCTACTCGGGGATGATGCGGTTTCTGCCTCCCATCCTTCGGGCGCCCGAATTCTTGGCCGACGACGTCTACTTAATGGTACGTCGCTTGAGTCCGCCGAAGCCTCTCGTATTCTTTCAAGTTGCTGGTGCTCTGGCAACTGTTCTGGCTTTCGAGGTACCTTCAAAGTTACCATCATAGACTGCGGAGGCTTGACGACCGGCTTGCGTCCTTTCTTCCCCTTCGGCGTCCGCACCTTGGGCCGTGTCAGATCGTCCAGATGCCAGCTTAATGGTACCTTCCATCCGCTGGACTGCTCGATAATATCTATAAGCTGGTCCCATCTCCGAGTTCGTGCTTCCTGGGTCCTCTCGGTATACGTCTGGGCGGCAGTACGTGGCGTCCAGAATATGATATAGACGGCTTGGATTACTTGGTAGCCGCACGACCAGCCATCGTCCTGTTCGATTAATCTTGACTCCAACGCATGGTTCGGGGGCAGGATCCTTTCGTCCACGCTGGTGATGTTATTAAGCCATAGCCGATGTAGATGCTCCATGGCCTTCTTGTGCGCCCGAGTGGCAGTTCGCCCTGGCATGGAGTCGAAGAAATAGGCCTTTCGTGCTTTTATGGCTACCACGATTAGGTACCAGTGCGGAGTGTTGATCGTTCCACGTATAGCCCCCATCACCAGCGTGGTGGCTCCCTTCACAACTGCGTCCACGACCATCTCGCTCATACTGGTCGTGGGGTTTGAATATTCGATCAGGTGGCACCCGAACGATGGTTCACAGGCTACCGTAGGTACTACCTCCGTGAACAGCTGCACACCTGCATCCAGTTCCATCGTAGAAAGCCAGTCTTGACACCGAGCCTTCATCAATACATTCACCAGCCCGGGTAAAACGTTTCTCTTCCACTGCATGTCCCGTAGGCCAGGAGGGCAGACCCGATGGACACTCAAGAACTGGGCATCATCTGGACCAACGGGGGCGTCGTAGAAGTCGGTGTTAGGGGGAAGGTCTTGGGGGCCAGTTTCCAACCCAAGCTGGTGGAAGGTCTCCCGATCGTGATGGGCATTCTCACCGTGTATGACCTCCAGGAGGTCGTTGAAGTCGTGGACCGTGGCCTGGGTACTGGTCATCTGAAAGCGAGACATGGTTACAAGAACGCGGGAATGCTCAGATCGGGGATGAATGAAGGTATGGGGACTGGGTTCGATGACTAGACTCGTGATGCTCAGGGCTTCGCCTAATTCTGGGCACGAGGTGACTTGTGTAGGTGGTAGGTGTCTCCGAAGAGGTAAGCAGAAGTTGTTTTGAAAATTCAGAAAACGAAAAGCGGAAGCGGAAGTGTGGTTGTGGATGAAGAGAAGAGAAGAAGGGGACGGAGGAAGGTGGGTGGTCTGGTCGAGGAGATGGTATGGGTGGTGTGGCGGTTACACCAGAGTCTGTCAGGGAAATCGCCCTAGCGCCTACCTGACCTCTCGCACCTGCCTTCTAGGCCGGGAATTGACCGATCGTATGAATCTCTCTATGAATTAGAGTTTGGAAGTTGCCGAAATAGGAAATGTTTGGCGAACTCGCTTGACGGTGGTGATTCACAGGTGGTTGCAAGAGTGGCTTGAAGGGAGAAGTGTAGGGGATTCTTCAGCGAGGAATATAGGTCCTACTTATACTTGAACGTGCCTTCCCTTCTGCGCCAGGATTGGTCCGATCCCTTTGGTGCCAGTAGTTCACTTTGAAGCTCTGGTTGTCATCGCTTTTTGGTGTGAGTTGTAGCGGACGGTGATGAGTGGTCGAGCAAGTTGGTGATTCGGCCGCTTGGTTGGAGTAGGGCCGCGCCTGCCAGTCAGCCACTTACGTTGCCAGTAAGCCACTTACGCTACTACACCACACTTCACACGACGATCTGTTCCTCTCCTCTTCCTTCTTTCTTCGCACTTCGTCTTGACTTCACAATTCTGTACAATATCCTCCCCAGTCAAGTCGAACAGAAGAATTTCATCAAGTAAACACCTCATAACTACCGTTAAGATGTCGCAGGCACTCGTGCTCTATGAACCGATGGACGTAGACGTTGACATCGACGAAGAGATGCCACCTCCCACTGAAGCAGGCCCTCGTCATCGCTTCTCTCTCCGCAACATCCAGGACGTGAAGAGAGCATGGCCACTGACGCCACCTATCCGGGAGATGTATTATTCGGAGCGATGGTCCTTGGTAAGCTGGTCTTGATCCGATCGTGTACTTGTGACGCTAATAAGGTGTCGCAGCTTATCCGATCTATGTCGATTGCCCTTGTCGGTGGCATTGGCCAGGATCGATATGTCCGGTGGATCCTAGAAAGAGGTTTCTTCGAAGTAGCTGCTGCTCGCAAGTCCGTTCGGCGCAGCGCCGGCATTTGGGGAGTCAAAGCCGCGAACTACCTATATGTCGAGGCATCAGAGGCAGGCCCATGGGGGCAGTATATCCGAGATATCCTTGACGACTACCGTCGAACCGACGGTATCTTTATCCAACGCTATGGTGCCATAAACGGGGTACCTTGCAAGTGTTGCGAGCGGCGGTATGCCCGTTCTGACGGTCTCGATCGCAAGAGAGGCCTATGGCCATTTCACGAGTGCATGTCACTCGAGGGGAACAATGGGGGAGCGTGCGGCAACTGCGTCTTCACCCTCCAGAGTACCAACTGTTCTTATCACGGGGACAACCCGATCGTGCGTCCCTTCCGTCCTGAGAACCTCCCCACTCCTCTAGTCTCCTCGATGAACGAAGTGACCGCCCCGAAGCTCTCGTATGGGGTCCTAGACCCGATGACTCTGGACATGATAGCCCGAGAGTATATCCGAGGCAGCCCGGTTGAAGGAGAGGGGGAACGGGCCAGAAAGGAGACCCCGTCTGAGTGGCGATAGGCATAACGGCGCGGAAATGGGTAGGGATGGAGGGGGGGAATCGAAATGAATGAAGAAGGAAATGGAAACATAATTTTATCGAAACAGCTTAGGACACGGGGCATGTCCCGATCGTGATCCTCTTATTGCGATGCTTTTAAACTCCGAGATGAAAGAAAGAAATGACAAGACTCTCCTCCCCGCTACATGATTTTCTGATTTTTAGTGAAATGAATATTCCAAGCACATCACTTGGAATGGGAAATCCTCGCCGTAAGCTCGCCTCTCACCATTGGTTGCGACCGCAGTCGCTACATGCTCTTCTCTCTCCTCAACATACATCGCCGTCACCAAAGCCTCCTTTATGGTTGCGAAGACCTCCCCAGCTGGCGGGTCTGTCCCGATCGCATCGTCACTGGTCTTGTCAGCATCATCGGGGGGGTCCTCACCACCTATTGGCAACTCGCTTGCCGTTCCTTCAATCCACGCGTCGGGCTCGCCATCTGCGGGCCCCCAATACCCATCCTCATCCTTCACGAAAGCTCTCAATCTCTGTGCAGGTATAACACCCGCTATCTCTTTTCCATCTAACTCCTCTACCTTGTAACGCGCAGCGGATAGCGCTTCCTTGATCCTATAGGGCCCTGACCATCGATAAATGAGCTTCTTGTCGTTGCTCATGTCTCTGGCCAGCACGGTGTCGTAAAGCAAGACTAGGGTCCTGGGTTGCAGAGGTCCATGTATCTTTCTGGCGTCGCGCCGATCGCGATATCGAGCCCTTTCTTTCTTGGCATATTCCACGTCGACCTTGTGGTGGGCTAGTTGTCGAGCCCTCGCGGCCAGCATTTCTTCAGTGGTATTGACGGCCTCCCAGTTCATGAATCTCCAGGTTGGAACTGAGCTTTCAATGGCCAGCAAGGGGGACCTACCGTAGATTAATTGATATGAGCTGCAGCCGTAGTATCGAATAGCTGATCGGTCTGCCCACAACATCGAATCTAGGCGATCGGGCCAGTCCTTGCCTGTGCCGTCAGTAGCCTTCATGAGTCCCCTCTTGATAGGAACATGGCCACCTTCAACGAGCCCTTGAGCCTGGGGGTAATAGGCGGGTCCGTTGACCAGCTTGATTCCATGTCGAGTAGCTGCCAACTTGGTTTCCCCCGCGAACTCGGTGCCGTTGTCGATTTTCATTCTGATGGGGACCCCATGTCTCCTGATGATACAGCGCTCGATGAATCTCCCGATGCTTTTCGAGTCGGCCTTGCGAAGGGCTTCGGCCTCGACCCAACTACTTAGCTCGCACCGGGCTTCCACGATCGAATGCTTCCCGCGAGATGAGGGCATGGTTTGAACATCTATGACCCATGAGGTTAACGGTTCTGACGGAATGTTCCACCTATGTTTTTCCTCGATCTGACCGGCCCTGGCTTTCTGGCACTCTGGGCAAGACTGGGTAGCCTTATGCACATCCCTAGGTAAGCCGCGCCAGTAATAGAGAGCTAACAGTTGCTTTTTCAAGGCATCGCGCCCACGATGTATGGTCTCTAAGTGGCATTCGCGAATGAGCTGCTTCTGAACTTCTTTATCATCGACGACTCGTCTTGGTAGTTGCCACCGGTGTGCTCGGGTCCAAAGGAGACGTTGGTAATAGAAGAACTTGACGGCCGTGTTTCGAAAATTACGGCGATGGACATCTCCTTTGATACCTGGCGGCATGGCACCCGTGGTTAGGAACCGAGCTATGGCATGGCTCCGATCGGACCATTTCTGCAGTTTGTCGAGAGGGGATTGAGCTTGGCTCGCGAAAACGCCACCTATCGAAATTGTCGGATAATCTGTCGAGGGAGCAGGGTCGTCCCGATCTTGCGGCGCTCCAATGTCTGGTGAGATAGCCATCACATGAAGTTGGTGATCAATAAAATCTTCGACATTTCCCTCCCATTGGTCATCCAACTCATCGGATGGCCCTGGCGGTTTGCGTGACAACCCATCAGCGGCAGTATGTTCCTTACCGGGAATATGATGTAATTCGAAGTCGAACATCTTGATGTAGGCAATCCACCTAGTAAGGGCTGCGCTGGGCAGGGCTGAGAAGCCGTCGTTGAGTTGGGCGATGAGGACCTTGGCGTCAGTTTCAAGATGGAACCTGATCCCATATAGGTAGTTTCGGAGTCGTCGTAAGGACTTGACAACTCCAAGGCACTCACGCTTGGTCGCATCGTAATTGAGTTCTGCGCCCTTCCAACAACCGGATTCATAACGCGCCGGGCGAATGTGGCCGTCGATTTTCTGGCACAACAAGCAACCCCAACCTTCACCTGAAGCGTCGACTTTGAGGTAGATCGGACCGCCTCTGTAATCTATGGTGATCAGGACTGGTGCTGTCGTCAACTTCTCTTTGAGTGTGTCCATGGCATGCTTCTGGGGTTCCTCGAAGCGGAACCGCTCCCCTTTGCGTGTCAGGAGCGTCAAGGGCTGCGCGATCGAGGCATACCCTTCGACCCAGATGCGATAGTAGATCGTAACGCCAAGGAAGGCTCTGACTTCTTTGAGGTCTTTGCAGTAGGGCCACTCCTTTATCTTGATTATCTTGGCGTCGACTGGCTTGCGTCCGTTTGTGCCACAGATATAACCCACGATTTTGGCTGATTGGCGACACCACTCACTTTTCTTGGCGCTCACAGTGAGCCCGGCTAGTTCGAAGTTCAACAGGGTCGAATCGATGTTGACGATGTGTTCCCACACGAATTGCCGTATACCTTCGGAGATTCCCGATCGTCGTAGCGGCTGGTAGGTCCCTTAATTGCGATGTCGTCAAAGAATGGTTCGCATTTGGCCGGAGCTATGTCGTATAATACTCTGGACACAACTCGTAGGAACTGCGACACCGAATTCGTATATCCCTGTGGCAGCGTGGTCATCTGCAACGGCCCAAACGGGCTACTGAATGCTGTTAGGGGCCGACTGCTGACTGCTAAGGGGATCTGGTCGTAACCGGAGAATAGGTCCATGACAGTCAGTATCTTGCACATTGCAAATTCTTCGGCGAATTCGTCGCAGCTTCGTGGAAGGCCAGCGTCTCGGATGGAGACTGCGTTCAGCTTGGTGGCTGAATTGATGAGTCGCAGTCCGCCGTTCTGCTTTTCCACTACAAACCATGCGTTGCGGTATGGAGATGCCGCTTCTTCGAGGATCGTATGCTTCATTCGCGTTCGGAGGATCTCCGTAACCGCTTCCTTGAGAGGCCCGGGGATCTGTATGCCTTTAGCTTGCCAGGCTTGGTGTGGTACGGTTACCATCTCATAGGGTGGTGCAACACGCTCGTCAAGTCTACCGATTTCTGAGAAGTCCCACGACAAAGGTCATTTCTCGTCGAAAGAGGACTTCCAACAAGGCGGCCTTTTCGGGATCGGACAGCTCCGTCTTTTCTAGGTCGGTTAGGATTTCTTTGACTCTCTCATCAGTAAGGCGTGTGCCTCTGTCTTCTTTGGCGAACCGTGGGAAGACGTCGGCCCAGATGCCGTCTCGTCTTGATTTTGTCTCATCCTCAATACTGGTTACCTTCTCCTTGAGGACGTCGTCTTTCCACTTGTAGGACCCTGGAGGGGTCTTGCCACTGGGAATAACGTCGTCCCTGGGGTTTATTTTTCTTGCTTTCGGTTTATACATCGTGTTGGCGTAGGCGACCGGGTTGTCTTCCGATCGTGATTCGGTCGAAGCAGCTGCTGCTTCCTTTTCTCGTTGTAGTCGTTCATTCTTACATTTGGTCACTAGCTTCCATATAGCAGCTGTGAGCACCTCGTCCATCTCTTCGTTTGTGAGCGACGCAATGATAGTCTCGTCGTTTTCCAAACCTAAAGATGCTATATCAACATGATCTTCCCGATCGGGTAGCTCCCGCGTTCTTGGCTCTTCTTCGGGAATTGGGGTTGGAGGTCGGGCTGGCTTCCAATGACGGTTTGGCACTTCTGGAGCGGCGTCTATGTGGTCGGCCGCAACGAGAGGAAAGCCGCTGCCCTTGCCCAGCTTGACTGACACCTGCGACACTGTAGGCGGGTCTTGATTCGGTATACCAGATGGTCTGGATGTAGGCCTCCCCGGTATGGACGTTCTGGGCTCGATCAACTTAACTTTGCCCTTATGCCCGGGAACGGACCGATCTTGGATTGTCACAGGCATCTGATGAATCGTAGACGGTTCGCAAGGTGGTAGTAGCCGGTTTGTCTGTCCTTGCTCCTGACAAACGGCAACTAGTTTTCCGACTCGTCGACAAGCTGGCCAATGCTCATAGGGACTGTCTCATCGGCTTTGGTAACTGGGACGATGATATGTGTGCCGTCGAACGTCATATCTGCCATCATGTAGCCCTCGTTGTAGTAGAGCGCCATCTTGGTCATCGCAATGAAGTTCATTCCTAGAAGCAACGGAAAGGTGGCGACTTTGTGGTCAATGATGTAAAGGGGGACCGCCATACTCTTACCGGCTATCCAGACCTCCGTCTCTGCGACGCCGACGACTGAACTTCCTGAACTTGTAGTGAATCCACGCCAGTTGAGCTTCGACTTACGGATTGGAATCTTGTGCTTGAGGGCGTAGGAGTTGACCAGGATGCTTGATTGCGCGCCTGTGTCAATGACTCCAGTAACGAGTTCTCCTGTTGAGAACGCGCCGATCGTGACGGTAAGACGGGGACAGATGCGAATATAATGGTCCACACGCCTTGTTGAAGGTGCCGTCATGACAGCGTAGGCTCGGCCTATGTCCTCAGCAGTTATTGGCGGGAGATTCTCGATCGTGCCGTTACTGTTGGTTTCCAATACAAACCCAGATCCTCCGAACATGGCTCCGGCCATCTGAAAATCGTTGGCACTGAGGGTGAAGGTAGCTATGTCCATGCACCCTCCTGGGTACGTGAAGCTGAATGGGATGGAGTCTAGGTCGTCAACCGTCATTGTCGCAACATTACCGACAACTATAGGTTCCGAAGCCTTGTCTTTGTGCGGAATCTGCGTTTTACCTGGGGCAACCCGGATGACGGGCTTCTTGGGTACCGGCCCATCCTCCACAGCTTGCATGGCTAGCTGGATTAGTATGCCTCCCAGGTCTGGCGCGACGGCGCAGAGCTCTCGGATTGTTACGTTAGTCTTCTGCTCCATGATGGCTTCGGCACGTCTCCACAAAGCTTGTTCGATTTCAATCTTCACCGGCGAAGGCCTTTCCCCTCTGTCGTTGGGCTTGTTGGGCCCCGATCGGGTCTCACCCGGGACTTTGGTGTTTTGCGAAGCCGCTTTCAAAGGGACTTCTATGTTAGATTTTGGGGGTATGAAGTTAGGGTTTAAAGGGGTGAAATCTTCGTCAACTTCTTCTACTGTAACTCTCTCAGTTTGTGGGCCATGGACCCTTTGTCTCTTCTCGATCGCATCGAACCCGGAAGGGGTTATCCTTTTGCGCTTCTCGACAGGCATGACATCAATGCGAGGAAACGATTCGTCATCCGGAAGGTAACCGTACAGGCGCCGCGTCCCGTCGTCGTCGATTTCTAGAGACCAGTTGAATTCTTTAGCATGGTTGGCCTCTACCCACTCTTGTGCGGCTATGTCGACGCCGATGGATGACTCTGGGTCTGAGATGGCTTCAACAACGCTGGCAGCCGCCGAGGGAGCGGGGGTAGCCCGATCGGTTCTGGGTTTCTGCATTCGGTTACGCCTTTGGGTCTCATAGGCTTTGTCTTCCGGAATCCTGTTCCTCTGTCTCAGTTGGTAGTAAGCTTTCCACCGCAAGTGTTCGTTGCCAGCCGGGGTGTTTTCCCAAATCCAATGGAGGCCCTTGAGGACTACTCCATCTTCATTTCTGGCTTCAAGGACTATATGGCTGGGCAACTCGATGCATTTTAGCTTGGGATCACTGTTAGGTCCTCCCAGGTACCAGCGACTGTCCCAGTGCATGATTTCTTCGTTCGCCATCAAGGTGGCGTCTGGGCAATTGCTGACGAAGTGTTCCTTGCTGAGGCAACCGTAACAGTTGAAAGAAACCTGTTCGTATCTTTGGCCACCTCGTCGGTTACCACGGTAGCCTTGCGGTCGGGCCGAAGCCGGCATGACGTCGACTCCGTCCCAGGTTTGGGGCGTCATCTGGTACGACTGTGGTTGGTGGACGTATTGGTTGGCGAACTGTGAAGGTTGCGTTCCTGGGTAGTAGGTCCTAGTGATCTCGTTAACTTCCTCTCTTGGCAGCGATCGGGTCGCAGCCAGTTGGATTTTAAGCTGTTCGATGCCGTTGACTAGGGTTTCCATCATCTTGTCAGTGGTTGCTGGCGCATCGTCCTTCTTGAGGAGGGTCATGTTTCTCCCGTCAACGGTGATGTTCCCCGTCGCAGGCTTGATGACCAAGGATCCAGGCCGATCGTCAGACTTCTGGGTCAGTTCTTCACCTTCGGGTGCAGTTTCGTTCTTGATGATACCTCTCTTGATCTGGTGGTTCTCCAGGTCGCCTTCGGTGGCAAGCAACTTGTTGAGCTCCTCCTGCAACTTGGAGTATGGCAAGGCTTTGACTTCTGCCAGGGACTTCCTAGTTTCGGTTAGTAGCTTGCTGATGAACCTCTTGCTCAACGGTCGGATCAGTCCCGCGGTTAGCTCTTTCTCTCGGTAGTCAGTGCTTTCGGCCCTGACATCCTTCGTGAGGAAGCGATGTCGGTCGATGTAGTCCTTGATTTCAGCGACGGACCGAACGGACTGAATGCGGCTATCCTCGAAGTCATGCAAGATGTCCAGAGGGGATGTCAATTGTCGGTCATCCTTGAACCTGTAGGCGGCCTTGAGCTTGGTCTTGGCGTCGGCCCAAGTGGTGATGTCCTCCAGGTGCATCTTGATATTCTGGACCACATAGTTGGTCTTACCGTAGAAGGGAAGCAGGCTGACCCTGGAAGAGGCGTCAACACGTCGATGCTCAAATGCATTCTCGACCATTTCGAGCCAGTTAGTAACGTTAGTCCCGTCGAATGCCAGGTGAGGGTGAGAGCCCAAGTCAGGTGGCAAAAGGAGGTTGAGACGGCTGAAGGCATTGCCACCGCCGCTAGGAGCAGCGATGCTGGCCGGAACAACCGGAGCAGCCTGAACGTTAGTAACCACGGGTTGAGAACGCAAAGCTGGGGGAAGTGGTTGAGGATTCGGGGCTGTCCCGATCGACTCAGCACCAGAGTCGTCGGCCACTGCGGCAGCCGGTGAAGCGTCAACGAAAGGCATGCTGTTGTCGTCGCTGCTGTCCATGTTCTCGTCGTGAGACATCGGGGTCAAACCGATCTGTTCTGTCTGAGGTTGTTTTGTTTAGTTGTAAGTGAAGGGTAAGGGTAACGATGATTCTGTCGTAGACAATAACCGTAGTCTTCAGCGTCGTCGTTGTGAAAGGACGAGGAGGTTATCAGGGACCTCCCATCTATGTAAAGCGAAACTATCTCTCGCTTCTTCCCGCTAGTTCCCGTGCGGGAGCTGCCGTTCTCCACTCTCTCTCTCATTGCCGTCTCCCTCTCCCGTCTTACCTCTCTTTTCGTGACCTGGCAGCCACTTCATCCTTCGGGATCCATATCGGGTGTAAAAGTAACACCATGGCTCTCCCAGATCGGGGATGATCCGATCATGTTCCTCTCTTCGGGACCCATATCCGGCAACTGACTGCCATGGCTGTCCTCGTTATTCCTCACTTGGGACCCATATCGGGTGCGTTGGCACCATGGCTGTCCTCATTGTTCCATCACTTTTTCAGGAATCCACATCGGGCGCACTCGCCATGGCCATATTCCTGGATCGGTGATGGGCCGACCTTTCCTCACTCGGGACCCATATCCGGCAACTGACTGCCATGGCTGTCCGTCTCCTCATCCATCGGGATCCATATCGGGCAACTGACTGCCATGGCTCTCCCAGATCGGGGATGAGTCCGATCTCTCTTCTTAGGGCGAGAAGGCCCATACGCCGAGTGCGGCGCCCCTAAACATTAGTCGTCCCCGTATAGTATTAGCATTACCCACGATGGACGTGGCCAACATCCACCGTGGTTTCTCGTATCAAGCTGCCGCTAACTCGTACCTTTCCGAAAGAAGAAACCCATCCGGGGGCTTACCTGAATAGAACAATGAAATCACAGTCCGGCTGCTTTGCTAAGAAATCTCTTCTCGTCACGCTGCGCCCTAGGAGGGCAATGGTCTCGGACCTTCACCGATCCCTAGACAGCCGTCTTATTCTCGAGTTCGTGGTCTTCGTTGGTTGGTTGGTTGGTTGGTCTCATAATCTGCAAGGTGTGGTCCGATGATTCAGAG